>OZ038485.1:119875359-119957859 GCA_964036315.1 Acanthosepion esculentum | reverse complement strand
ATATATATATATATATATATATATATATATATATATATATATGTGTGTGTGTAGTGAACTTTGAGGTTAACAGCAACAGTTTCATGCTTAAATGAAATCCTCAGGCAAATATGTAAAGAAGCTTGCATACATAAATAATAACTGGTACTTATTTAAATCAACAATGTGTATAACAGCCTTTTACTGTTACTGCTACAAGTAGTACAAGTAAGGTAGTTATGGAAGAGTGGATTGCCCAAGTGTTCACTCCTCCACACTTTTCTCAGCTATCATGGCATACCAGCAACAAAACATTAAAATATATACTGATAAAAGAAAGGGCAGGGACATGTGCATTCATGTCTTTATGAAAGAGTATAGTGCTAAGTCAACCCAAGCATTTCCAGCCAAAAATTTAAACTGGCTTTACCAATTCCCTTTCCTGTATTGATAATCATTATGCCACATTCGCACACTAAAACACATACCAATATACACACAACAATGTAAGGGGATGGTGGCAGGATTATTTCACTTATTCTCTTTCACCTTTCCTGGCTGATAGCCAAAGAGATTGCTCTGCCACACCCCAAAGGCTAAGCAGAATAAGACAAGTGAAAATGGACTTAAATTTCTTTTGAGTATTTTTAACCATATGGTCTCTCTGACTGACATCAAATTAATTACCCACTCAGAAAATAAAATATAATCTAAACAATACCGTGTATCCAAGACGAAACATGTCTTTGCAAGCAATCCAAATTTTTGTCCAGTAATGCATTTTTGCTTCTGTTCAATCAACCAGATATTGATCTAGTGATCAATTAGCACATTCCTGCCTAGAGTCAAATCAACAAACAGAGAAATTCTGAATAATTATCAATAAAAATTAGATCAATTATTTTGATCATCGATAGCTAATCACTTTACACTAGCAGATGGTAGAAGAGTGGACAAAAGGCTAAAAGGTTTGAGATGCCATTATAAGAATGGCATGAATTAGTTTTCTCAGAAAATTATTAAGTTCAACACAAACAATATTCTTTGCAACAAGTGGTTTCTTCTGAAACCAAATTCCCCATGATTCACCAGGTTTACACCTTTTTAATGTGTAAACTTCTTGAACTAATTCTTTTTTAAATGATGGGCATTTTCAAACATATCAATTTTCAAGTATTTAAGTGTCAAATATTTAAAAGTCATTGAAGCAACAAATTGGTAACTGTAAGTTCTCATTATTGAGTCAGTAAAACTTGTCATTACAAATTCACTGTCAAAAGAGAAAAGGGATTTAAAGTCACAAAATCCTGTCTGTATTTATGAGACAATGCATTATTATCACCCCACTGATTTGCTGTAACTTCTGTTCTCATCTTGGCTATTTTCAATAACAACCAAGATGAAGAGAATAGTTCAAAGAAAATCAATAAAAACTCCATTTTGTTTTACTAAAAAATATGACAAAATTATTAAAATACAAAAATTTCAAATTCCTATAAAGTATTGGTTGGTTGAACTCAACTTTGGTACAAGACCAAATTTAAGAAGGAACCAGTAAAGACTAAAGTATGAATAGCTAGTTAGGTTATAACCCCCAAATCTACAGCCTAGATTCAATATCATAATCTAATAATTTACTAGATTGTAATAGCCAAAACACTCTCATGAGGAAGTTATCATCATCAGTCCCATGACCAGGTGTGGTCATAGAGTCAATGTACAACTGAGCACCTGACCAGCTCCCTCCCAAATATCTGGGTTGAAAGCCAGATAGGTATTCATTCATGTATTGCATGTCTTTGGCAAGTAAACCAGGCAGAACCCATCCCTCTCCAAGTCAAACCACAGTCAATATCCTCTAATTTGAAGACTTGCCATGATCTTGGACACATAGACATTGATTCTATCAGAGGAACCCCTTGTGGTAGCTGGTGACTTTAGTTGAGAAAACCTCAGCCCAGCAATGCCATGTCGTCATCACACTGGCCACATACATAGCTATGAGCCCAGTTTACCCAACATAATAAACATCACAAAAAAACAAAAAAAAAAAAAAAAAACTGTGTAATCAACTTGTTTTCAGAAATTATATTTAATGCAAATCTTATTGATAAAACTGATTCAGAGTGTAAGCTTCACTTAAAAACAAAAAATAAAAATACTTTTAGCTAAACAAAAAAAAAAATTTTTTTAAATTAAAAAGTGGAACTATATCCAATAAATGTGCATCTATATTTCTGAGATAAAGTGTTATTACTGTTATGCACTAATCCTTTCTGGTCATTTCCCTCAATTTTAATGCTTTGACCATTTGAGAAAGGCCAAAGGAAAATGTCCAAAAACAGTTAAACCAAAAGGTAGCTTTAGCCACAAATAACTCATAAATGTATATTCTTTGTATTTAAAATTTTATTCCACTTTAATAGATTTTAAAACACTAACTGCTTCGGGGAAAAAAATCAATGTATACAGTTAACAAATAAAGTTGAGATTAGATAGAGTACTTACTGAGATCCACCCAGAGGCATTCAAGTGACCCTGCTTATTCCAAAATAAAAGTCCTGATACAGATCAGCTGCCAAACTTGATCCCAAAATTGTACAACACTGGGTTGGGCTCTCAGAAGATAATACAAAAGTGAAGCAAACAAAAAGTTGGGCAAGTGGAGAATATTTAACAAATAAGATCAGGCGACTTTTTATATCCTAACATTAAATCTCTTTATACTATGGCAGGATGGTATTCAAGCAGCCAGCCTTCTCCGTGGATAGGTTATCAACCTTAAAATACTTGCCAAACAGATTCATTACACATTACTTATTACCTATTCTACTGCCAAGATGCAGATCAATGGTTAGAGCATCAAACTGAAAGCTTCAAGATCAACAGATTCATTTTTGGAGAATTGTCATTGACACTCTGAAGATTAGTACAAGACTGATGAATCAAAAGTAATGTTTTATATTTTCAATGATGATGACAATTGTTCTTTTGGGTCTTGCCTTAAGGTGTGGTCAGTGAACCTCCACCATCTTCACTGTACCTTGATACCAAGGTGTTCTTTGGCAGCACACTGGAGCAGTTCCACCATTTTCACATGATCTTGCCACCTAATCTTTAGCACTGACCTGGGTCACTGAAGAAAAAAGGAGGAGGAGGAGAAGACCAAGAATGATATGGCAAAGGACTACAGAGAAGAAGGAAGCAATAGGCTGGGAATTCTAGGGTGAGGTACAATTGGCAGTTACAGACAAGTCAGAGTGGAAACATTCAATGGAGACCTTATATACCACAATGCACCAGTCAGATAGCTGATTGTTCTTTTATAGAATTAGAAGTACGAGATAAATGAGCATGTACTAGATAAATGAGCATGTACTAGATAAATGAGCATGTACTAGATAAATGAGCATGTACTAGATAAATGAGCATGTACTAGATAAATGAGCATGTACTAGATAAATGAGCATGTACTAGATAAATGAGCATGTACTAGATAAATGAGCATGTACTAGATAAATGAGCATGTACTAGATAAATGAGCATGTACTAGATAGACAACTAGGTTTCATCATTCTACAGTTGAAATGGCTTGATGCAAACCTATGTTCTATGCTAACAGTTTCTTTTCTTGCACTTCTCACTTGTGCAACACTTCTGACCCCATCATATTAATATCAATATATTTCATTTTAGTGGATTTTAAAAAGAAAATTAAAAATTAATTTACAATATAAAGTCAGACAATTTTAAGATTTTGAAATAAAGTGTCTAAAATGTAGTAGTATTTTTTTTATCTTACCTTGTCCACCTAAGGTTTCATATTCTTAAATTTAAAAAAAAGAAAAAAGAATCCTCATATTTCCAAAACTAAGTGGTTGTCTTAGGAATAATTATACAAAATGAGTTATTTATGTATGCTAACATCAGACTAATGAAATTTACTTCCCAACAATAAGAATTTATACTTAAAAGCATTTATAGTAATTTTACACATTCATAATGCATTAGTAGCTATTACTAGCTGAGAATTGTAGCTGTCAACTTGTTATATATGACAACAGTGATAAATCCACATGCATGCAACTATACACACACACACACACAGATAAAGGCACAAATCATTTGAAAACATATTTAGCATACTGGTTAAGCATGCTTAGTTTGAGGCTGCCTACAAACAAGTGTATATAAACTGAAAATAAGTAAAGTATTTATAATTTATAGAAAAATATTAGTCATGATAATAAAATAAATATATTCAAGATTTTTAAAAAATAAAATAAGTTAAATTTTTAAATGACAAATTCTTATCCCAAGGATAGATAGGGGGTGGGGTGTAACAGCCCCACTACAATGCTTATATATTATGACTAAGAAAAAATTTTCTTTACTAATGCGTTACTTCTTATCCATATCCAAATAAGAATATTCTCTGGTCATATAAATAATACTTTACATGAAAATATCTCTGTGGAATTGATGTTCTCTATTGAAGACAATTACCATTGTCAGGTAAATTTTCAAAGGGGAGAATAAAAAGGAATAGTTTGGACAATCCCCGTTAACTTAAGAATTCAAACAAAACAACAGACATGGAACAATGAGGGAAATCAATGTATAGACAAACCAAGTGGAGATTTTAATTCTACATAGAAACCAGCATACAGAATAAATTCAGCACTTTAAGTCCTTTGTACTGAGACCAATGCAAGGCTATTTGAAAAGCTTAATGACACTAAACGTTTTAAAAACTTCAATAACAGGGGCCAAAAAGAAAGGGAGCAATAATTCGTTAATAACAAAGGAAGCTCTTTCAATGTTGTCTGATAACCCTACGAGCACTAAATCTTAACACTCACTTAGATGACTCTTCAAAACATTTTAGTTAAAGAAATAAAAAAAATTAAGTAACTTTTAAATACCATAAGATATAGTTTACAGATACCAGAGGCCAAAGAAAAACTCTGTCAACTTTTGTCATTTCTTGGTCATCCATACTTTAGCTGTCTCTTGATAGGTTTGTAAAGATAAGACTTTTCTCACATATAGGTAAGGAAAGCTAAAATGTGTTGTATTGTTACAAAGAAACAAACATTCTTATATATATATATATATATATATATATATATATATATATATATATATATATATATATATATTAGTCTTAAAGTGTGCTATATTTATGGGATAAAGTGCTCAATATCAGAGATATTGAGCACTTGAGAGAGATGCGTGTGTAAATATAAAAGTGAACATAGAAGTCAACACTTAGAGGCGACAGTCTGTTTCATGCTAGATGCAATTGTCAGGCCTGACAACTGCATCTAGCATGAAACAGACTGTCACCTCTAAGTGTTGACTTCTATGTTCATATATATATATAAAAACATGTAGTAGGAAATATATAAGTATGAGAAAGAGGTATAAAAAATACATTACTTTGTATGTTTTGACTATAAAACAACTCAAAAGTTTAAATTCTACAGAAATTTTCTCACTTCACTTGAATAAATTCTATTTTAAACTAAATTCTAGACATTTTGACAAAAGATATGAAATACTTACTGCAAAATGACAATTAAAAAAGTTGGTATACTCAAATAAAAAGCCAGTTGGGGTGTTTTATTTTTTTATTGATAATGAATGCAATTAATGGAGAGTATAAGTCTATATAAATAAAACAAAATATGTGTGTGTGTCTGAAAAATAATATATGCATAACTTTTGTAGATATTTGAAATTTGAATTGCTCTGGGTAAAATAGCAAGGCGGAATGGGCTTCCTAGTCTTGAGTGGAAGACAGGTTAAGAGGAAGACAATTCTGAATTCAAACATGGGTTAGGTATAGGGCTAGCAATTTCAATCCATAAAACCTACTTGTTACTGAAATTAAAGCACCATTACTTTATACATTGTTGTTGAAGCAAGTATAATTTAATTAGGTACAGATTTGTATTTAGTAAGATTGAGCTAATCGAGTCAATAGGACTGATATAAGTGAAGGAAGTTAAACACTTAGTAGATAGGTAGATATGAATGTATTAATATATATTTTGTAGTTATAGTTAGAACACTGTAAATTTACAAAAGGGAAACTCAATAAATTAACTTCCTAGCTATATCTACAGACAAAAATAACAGAAATATAATTCTCTCTTTTGTTAGCAGGAACAACAATAGCCTCTTATTTCATTAATAGAGACTAACTGCAAATTTGTGCAGCTTATAGCTTGCTATCAATGTTAAAGGTTCCAGCAGATCTTTGGTTAAATTTTAACAATCACATTTTTACAAGCAATAACTTCAAAAGTAATGTTAGCAATTTCATAACAGAAAGAAATACTATATATGAAGAGACGTATCTAAGAAAAGAAAAAAAAAAAAAGTAAAAAGGAGAAACGATATCCAAGGTTTAAAATGCATTTTAAAAATGAAAAATCTTTCTTGAAGAATTTATTTTAGTTTTAATTCCAAGCTAATAGATTAAATTTAATATCTCCAATAATCAAAATGCATTCCTGTATTTTCAACTAAATTTACATTGATTGGACATGATTTTTTTCCTGAATACAAGTAAAATCAATTGTTCATATTGACAAATCTGTCAACATAATTCTCTTTATTAATTACAATTAGAAAATAGTTTTTATTCAATAACAATATCACTTGACCACTACAAAATAAAACCAACTTTTAAAAGATTTAAAAGTTTATAAGTTATTCTAATTTATAAAAAAAAAACAAAAAAAAAAACAATTCTTGTAAGAATTCAATCTTCTTCATGCACCATGTCCCTTCAGGATGTAGGTCATCATAACCCCCTCCCCCACAATTTCCTGTCCTTTGTAGCTCTTAATAAGTTTCATCTTTGTTATTTCTCCAAAACTCTGTTCCTCCATTCATTTAGTCAAGCTTCCTAAGTAAGTTATGCATGGTTTTCCTCTGTCCCTCTTGCCTTCAATATGCCATGTGAGTATCAGATTTTCCAAGCCCTTCTTCCTTATTATGTATCCTAGACATTTCAGCTGTCTGTACCTGATGTTAACTATTTCCTTTTTGTGTCTATTTTCTCTAGAACTTCATTGTTGCTCACATATTTGGTTCCTGGTATTCTAAGCATACTTCTGTAGAACCACATTTCTGTTGCTTCAAGTCTCTTTTTCATCTATGAGGAGATTGTCCAGCATTCACTGCCGTATAGAAGGACAGATATCACATAATGGTTCAGTACTCTTTTCTTTGTTTCTAACAAAGTTTTCCTGTCTCTTAGTACTCTGCTTAGCTTTAGGAAAGAATCTTTGGCTATCCCAATGTACTTTCAGATTTCAGTATCACACTTTACATCATCTGTTAAACACTTCCCAGATATTTAAATTTTTTGATTTGTTTGATTTTGGTATCTCTAAATTGTAATTAGCATTTTGGACTCATCCTTTTGCTAACAACCATGTATTCTGTCCTCTTGCAGTTGATGTTGAATCCTTTCTTCTCTCTTTCCTTCACTATCTTCTGTAGAAGTTTTTATAGTTTTCTTTCCATGTTTGCCATCAACGCCGAATCATCTGCATATCTTATGTTATTAAGGTTGCGGTTGCCAATAATGAATCCTGGTAGGATTTCTAATTCTCTCAGAATTGCCTTACTGTATAGGTTGAATAAGTCTTGTGAGACAAGACATCCTTGTCTTACACTCTTTCTATTTTTGTATATCTGTTGAACTTGTTTTTTTTTATCTATATGCAATCAGTATGCCACTAGTACAGGTTCTTGATTATTCTAATCTCCTGAAATATGTCATGGTTCCAACAGATCTTTGTGGTATACTTTATTGAATGCCTTTGCATAATCTATAAAACATGGGTACAAGATTCATAAAAAAACCTTTTCATAAGACAATAGCGTCTATAATATATTTTATTAAAAGCTTTTCTAAGTAAATAATATCTTAGTTTTGTTGCATTTTTTATTTTATGATTTAGAGCAGATTTTCTGTAACTTAAGGTTGTTTGATAAAAAGAAATTTGTGATTTAAATTCTCTGGATTTTTCCTTATAACTCATAAAAATGAAGCACTACAAAAAAGAATTTCTCAAAATAAACAGATGTAAATCTGCCGCTTCTGCTTAACACATTGCTCTTCATCAGAATTGAGAACTCTGGCTGCTGGCCTAGCATTTACACATATCATGTATATAATACATTAAAAGATTCCCTTTCTTTGCCATGCATCAATAGCTTAGGGGTTGAGTTTCTGACTGATGCAAAATCGGTCAAGTTTCAATCCTGGCTTGAAACAATTGGATATCTAGCCATACTGATGGGCTGTGATACAGTGAAACAGGCTGTCTGTGGAGAAACCTTTCAAAAACAATTTAATTTATTTGCGAATAAGTCCTGAAAGTTTCATTAAAATCTGACAATTGACTTTCTGTAAGAATTTCCAAATCATTGCAAAAAGACTTTCAAATTTCCTATACAAATTTATGTTCCCATATTAACACTAGAAAAACAAAATTTTTAACCCAAAATTTGAAGGTTCTAAAAAGGATTGAAATAAATTCATTTTTACCTCAAAATAATAATAGATTTTTTTCCTCTTAATAATAAAAAGAATTTTGACGACAAAACTTTGTTCTTTTTAAGTTTTGGGCATCTTTCCATCATGTCACGCTCATTTTTTAGTGAATCTTTGGAGGTACTAACATAAAAACAATTATTACTTCAAACGTTACTTTATTAATGTGGACACTTTTTATTTGAAATCGACACATCATTTTTATTTATTATTAAACCATCTGCATTAGTCATTCAGCCTGCTTGTGCATTCATACTGTTTAATAATAAATAAAAATGGGGCATCTATTTCAAATAAGAAGTGTCTACTATAATAATGTTTAAAGTAATAAAAATGTCTAAAAAATAAAAACCTAATTCTTCAGAAATAAAGACAATTGTAACAGCTAAGTATATATTTAGCTGTTACAATTGTCTTTAATCTCTTAGTTATGAATATACACTATAGCAAATACAGAAGTAAGAAAATTAAATAAGCACAGCCTCTTAAATTTATTGCAATGACAATGACTATTGCCTCATTCAAAACAATACACACATTCTTTGTAGAAAACATCATAAAAAAAAGTTTCCTTGTATAATTTTCCTAAAATAAACAAATTATTCATAAACAAAAAGTAACCAGATTTGATCTGTAGAAATTCAGGGTGGGAAGTTAATATAAATTGGAAATATTGTGATTAAATAAATTATATTTAATTAAAGCAGTATAAAGTTTCATTGAAAAATGAAACCACCATAGCCTCATTTCATTCGCTGCAGTGACTATCTCTCACTTAAAGAACTGACAAAAAAAAAAACAAAAAAAATTTACGGTTAGGTGCTTAGTCTGAGTTGATTATTTTGATTAAATAAAAGGAACTGTAATAAAAATAGTCTTTATTTCTAGTGAAAGACGGAAACCAGCATAAACTCTTATTTTATTAACTACAGCAATTATCCCTAATTCCAACCATACTATGATTATTGTAAATAAGATTTTAAAAATATATAAACATTCCTTGCAAAATTTTGTAGCTGAATTTATGTAGAGATTTTCTCTGTTCAACAAAATTTTTTAATTTGAAAAGAGAAAAAGATGTCCAAAATATCATTTGCTTTTAAGTTCAATTTTTTTTTCTTCAAATGCAAAGTTTTCAGTTTTAATTGCAATCACAAGCAATACTTTCATTTAGATTAAATGGAAACTATAGAAGTGTAAACAGATAGTAAAGTTATACCACCAATGGAATGCCATATCTGAAGGAAGAAAAGACCACCACTTTAACCTATTTACAATTAATATTACAGTATTATGGAGTTAAGCTAATATATTGTTTATGGTGTCTGGGTTAACATTAACTTATCAGACTCTTCAACTTCAGATACAGGCATCTTTTATTTATTTATTTATTTTAAGTGAGGAAGCATATATTAAACATGGTGTATGTTGCGAAAGTAATTACTATAAGAAAGTAAAAGATCTTTTCGTTCAATACTTGCAGTGGAGTAAATTAAATAACAACAAAAACAAACTAATTAAAGTATCTTGACATTAAAGTTTACTTTAGAATCTTGGGACATAAGCCATAGCCAATGAGATAACACTGTTGTAATTTGTAATATATTCAAAATCATCACATCTGCTGAAGAGAGCCATAAAAGCATTTAAGTAGAAGTGTTGGTAAACAATCAAAAAAGTAGTCAGCTTAATAATATCACAACAACCAACCACATTCAACAATTATTTCTTTCTCTCAAATATTGAAGATTTTCAATTGTACATTTAAAGATACAAAAGACTGACAGACTAAAGTTAGAACTTCTCCGAGAGCAACTTCAAATGGTGTACAGTAAGAGTACTGACACCATTTCAAAAACTTGTTCTTTTCTTGCTTCTTAAGAAGAGAGTATGCTGACATAGACATATGGGTAAGAAAAAGAACAAATTTAAAAAAAAGAAACTAAAATTTAGAATAGACGAATCAATGTCATTAATATTATAATTTGACACTAAAGTGTTTCTACTAATAGACCTTTAATTTCAGCTAAGTATAAAGAAGAGCCCCCGCCCCCCCCAAATAGGGGGTGGATACATTTTACATATAGCAGTCACTGCTGCTATCTTCATTAACGTACTAGGGATTTTTCATACCTAAAATCAATATGATTGCAACAAAGTGAACAAAGGCAAAGAGAGAGGGAGAAAAAATGGGGAACCGATAAAAAAAAAAATCAAGTGCAGAAGAAACTTGTCAAGAATGCTTGAAACAAAACAACCAACCAACTTGAATTATATAGATCAAAAAAGTATGTATGTATGTGTGTATATACACACAGTCAGATATATATATATATATATATATATATATATATCTCACACACACAAAGTCAGACAATATATATATATATATATATATATATATATATGCACACACAAAGTCAGACAATATATATATATACAGTGTAACCCGGATATAAGAGACCCGGATATAAGATAGATTTTATCTGGTCCCAAATTAGAGCCTGTGTTAATGTATATATAATAGACCAAACCCTGATATAAGAGACGACTTCTCCGGTCACGACATCTCTCTTATATCTGGGTTACACTGTGTATATATATATATATATATATATATATATATATATGCACACACAAAGTCAGACAATATATATATATATATATATAATGCACACACAAAGTCAGACACTATATATATATATATAATGCACACACAAAGTCAGACAATATATATATATATATATATAATGCACACACAAAGTCAGACAATATATATATATACAGTGTAACCCGGATATAAGAGACCCGGATATAAGATAGATTTTATCTGGTCCCAAATTAGAGCCTGTGTTAATGTATATATAATAGACCAAACCCTGATATAAGAGACGACTTCTCCGGTCACGACATCTCTCTTATATCTGGGTTACACTGTGTATATATATATATATATATATATATATATATGCACACACAAAGTCAGACAATATATATATATATAATGCACACACAAAGTCAGACAATATATATATATATATATATATATATATATATATATATATATATATATATAATGCACACACAAAGTCAGACAATATATATATATATATATATAATGCACACACAAAGTCAGACAATATATATATATATATAATGCACACACAAAGTCAGACAATATATATATATATATATATATAATGCACACACAAAGTCAGACAATATATATATATATGCACACACAAAGTCAGACAATATATATATAATGCACACACAAAGTCAGACAATATATATATAATGCACACACAAAGTCAGACAATATATATATATATATGCACACACAAAGTCAGACAATATATATATATATATATATATATGCACACACAAAGTCAGACAATATATATATATATGCACACACAAAGTCAGACAATATATATATATATATATATATATATATGCACACACAAAGTCAGACAATATATATATATATATATATGCACACACAAAGTCAGACAATATATATATATATATGCACACACAAAGTCAGACAATATATATATATATGCACACACAAAGTCAGACAATATATATATATATGCACACACAAAGTCAGACAATATATATATATATGCACACACACAAAGTCAGACAATATATATATATATGCACACACACAAAGTCAGACAATATATATATATATGCATACACACAAAGTCAGACAATATATATATATATATATATATATATATATATAGTGGATTTTCCCATTGTATTCGATGTATGAGGAACAAGCAGTTCAGTTCCTAGGAACCAACAGCCAGACACCAGCACATATGATTTGATTATAGTCGTGAAGGCTTTCTGCAGAACTAACCATACTTCAAAAAGTGTGGTTGGTTCTGCACAAAATGTTTGTTTTCTTTTTCTTTTTTTTTTTTTTTTTTGAAGTGTGATTGGTTCTGGTTATATATATATATACACACACACACACACACACACACAGAATCAGACATTATATATACCTAGAAATATGTATGTCTGTAATTAAATATCTGACTAAAAAAAAAAAAAATACAGAGAAAGCTTTCTGAAAAAAGAAAAAACACACACAGCTCTCAATCAAACCTTAGATGAAATAAAAAGATATTTAAAAAGGGAAAAGAAAAACTGACTATATCAGATAGATCTGCATTTACACTCTGATCAGAGCTGGGGGTTCCAACCATTTAAACATCCAGCAACACACCCTTCTTAACTCAGACAAATTCACTAGAGTTATTCCTACCCCATGGACACCAACGTCATGTTTTAAAAATTCCCATGACATCATCATCAGCCAATAGGAGTTAACAATCGATATCAGATGACCAGTGTTACTATATTCAGTAGGTAGAAATTTTAAGAGCATTTTACAAGAAAAACAACAGTCATGAATTGGTTTTAATAAGTGATAGTAAAAGTTGCTAGAAAATAAACATTTTCATAAATATCAAAAACTTCAAAAATATCGTTTTAATGTGTAAAATACAAACAATTCAACATGGAAGTGAAATTAAAAAACAATATGTATGACAAAATGTCTATCTAGTTAAAGAACAAAAATAACTTATAAATCTTTAATAAAACTTGCAAACTAATTAAAATATTTTATATAAATTATGAAGAATGTATTTTTTTATTAAACTAACAACAGGTTTCCTATTGTAATTAAATAAAATCAACTCTTTTTTCAATTTAAACTTCCAAGTATATAATTAGCATTTATTTTTTAAAAATTAAAAATTTATATATATAAAAAAAAAATTACCTATAAAGTTCAATATGCTGAAGTGACCAATGCTAACATATCCCTGTTAAACATAATCACCCCCATACAATCCCAAAATGGGTACTATATAAAAGTGAATCAAACAGTAATATGGATATTCAGGCCCTCCTTTCCCCACTTCCCCCAAAAATCATGTCTGAGGTTGTAATTCTGCCATAAAAATCAGTCTAGCAAGTCCAATATCATAAAATACTGGGGCCATAAATAAGAAGAGTAAAAAATTCACATCACAACTCATAATACACAACTACCTCTTCACCCATGAAGAGGTAAAAACGATTTTGTGGTCCAAAGTAGAGTTCTTTTATTGAAGTAAGTTTATGATTGGTCAAGACTGGAAAGGAAGTACAAACAATTACCATATTTCAAGGCCTCCTAAAGTCAATCCGAACTTGATTCAGATTTTCTTTTTCGCCAGATAGCACAAAGAACAAGAATTCTTTTCCAATGTAATACTCAGTTTTCTCCATCACCACAAAAACAAAATACAGTCAACCTGTTTCTTAACTAGAATAACATTAAGTTAGTGCTAACATCGAAACTTGAAATGACAGAAATTACTCACAATATTTACTAGTTCACTGTAAATCATCCAAGCTCTATTTCATGCTTTGGTAAACAGCTTCCTAGCCATAACAGAAGCACATTAGATACAGGGTAATATTTGAATATATTTTTTTTTAATTTGATTTGTGTTATAAGTGAAAAAAAAAAAAAATATTGCATCCAGTTTCAATAATGACAATGTCAAGTATATATAAGGAAGTGCTAAAATGTTATCAAGCCCAGCTACTTCCTAAAATCTGACCCAAATGACCAGATATTGGGAATTAATTTAGAATATCTTTTTGGTCATGCTGAGAAATTTTCAGCACTTCCTTGTACATGAACAGGCAATGAAACTGTTGTTGGCATGTAAACTGAAATTGCTGTTCATTTTGAACTAATTTTCTTGGGGAAAGTACAACTAATTCTCCCCAGACTATTTTGTCCCATAAAAAGATATCTTAACAAAATATCACATTACTGATTTACCCTGTTAGTTCTCCCCTATCTTGCTTGTATAGATATTGGGAGCTAAAAGTTCAAAACCATATTGGAATTTTCCTTGTTTTTTAATGCCTTTAGGAAAGATATGAATTCTTATTGAGAAATATCTTGATAAAAAAAAAAATGCTTCACTGATGGTATGTCCCAATAGCCGACAAAAAGTATTGTGTTTACTATTGCCTTTGGCTTCAATTCTTAAAACCTCAATGTTATACCCATAGCTGATAATTTTCTCCTTATCTCACTTTATTTTATGAGTGACAGTAGTCATAGCATTGTTTCAAGGAAGGAAGAAGAGGGAGACGACTAAGAGGATACATGCCAACCAGTTTGCCAATATCTCATTGCTACATGCTGGCTTGCCTCACTAAAGAATCTGAGTGTATCAAGACATACTGACCCTTCAAATTCTGACAGCCATCTCAATGGCCTTCATGTCTTTTTGGTCTTGTATCAAAACTTAAATAAAGGCCATCCATCACTAGCAGAATTCCATGCTCACAGGGGTTTTCTGACTAGTAGTTTGTTATTCTGGGCCAGGCTACACATTCAGTAACAAAAGAATAGACAAATTTGGACAAACCATTTTCTGATGACTACTATCCTGGTCAGAAAAAAAAAAGTTGCTGCATTCATTGTCAATCTGAACAGAGAGCCAGCATATATATTACTTTAATCTTTATTTCTAGTGGATACAGTATTTGAAATAGATGCCCTGTTTTTATTTTGAACAGTGTGTATTACATATCTTGAGATATCTCAATAAAGAAAGTGTGCTCTCCAACAAGGTACAAATCCATCTCACTTTGTAGGAGAAACCACCATTTGATCTGGTGCGCCTTAGAAAAAACAAATCCATTAACTGTTTAGAAATTATATATATATATATATATATATATATATATATATATAGAGAGAGAGAGAGAGAGAGAGAGAGAGATATGATGCAATGGATAACTTGTCATCTAAATTAGGTAAAATTGAATATAACACTGAAATTTCATTTTAACAGATATATTTACCAAAATAATTACACAAAAATAACTTAAAACACTGAAAAGTAAATAAAATTGCTTCAACCACAGCCTACAGATGACTTAAAAATCTCTTGCAACTCTTCTAGATGATCTCCTTGTTTAAGTTGGTGAATGCTGCAATAATCCTTGTTCATCTTTGGTATTACAAGGTATTTTGTTGGGTTCTTGCTCAACTGTGCCCACACATAATAATCAAGGGGGTTGCAGTCTGAGGAGTTAGGTAGCCAGATGCAAATGGTGATGGAGTTGCAGTAATTATCCGACAGACATGACTGGGTTCTCCTGCTTGTGTGGCATAGTGCAGAGTTGGGTTGACAGCAGCCACCCTCTTGACTCAGGGCTGCACTACCTCTTCAAGGCACTTGATGTAGGCCTCCATGTTGAGTTCAAGACCATCAACAACAAATTCAGGAATTCTTTTCTTATCAGAATGGTCAGAGTGAGTTTTCCAAACTGCTGTACCTTCGTAATCACCATTAGATACATCAAACTCTTTCTGAAACCTCTGCATTGTCCTCAGACTGACACCCAAACACTCTGAAATCTTCATATTGGAACTTCCAATGTGAATTCCAAGCAGTACAGTATGCAGTTCCCAAATTTTTGGCAGAGTAAATTGCATCATGGTGCTCTTTTTCTCACAGATGGTGCCCAACTGACCCTACTATACTGTATAGCCAAAAAAAAAAAAAAAAAAAAAAAAAAAAAATCGAAAACAAAAATTTCCGAAAAAAAATATAAAATGGCATCAATTTACCCATTGCTTTTCTCTAATGATGGGATGATTAATCAGAATAGAAAGTATCAAAACTTTTGGGGGTATTGATTTCAACATCAGGGAATTTTGAATGTAATTTCTGATTCCAAAAACAATTCTTTAGATTTTTTATGTTTAAAACTTAATTTTCCACTCCTGATGCTAATGATAAAAAATATAAATATTTATTGACTTTAAACTCTCAGTAAAACTAAAATCTATAGACCATAATAATACCCAAGTTGATTATGATGTAAATTTATTATAAAAAAAAAAAAGTTTCTACTCAGTACTCGAACTTTCCATAAAGTACACTAGTTTAAAATGTCGGTTTCAGTTGAAAATAAAATTTTTATTTTTCACTCTTTTTTTAAACATTGTTAATTCACCACCCATTTAATATAAATTATTAATTTATTAATAATTATAATAAAAAATTATGTAATATAAACAGAAAATGAATTCATGTTATTGTTCTACCGGCCTCTCTTTTAAGACAATTTTTTTTTTAATTTTTAAAAATAAAAATGTCTTGTCTGCATTCAAAAACCTAGAAAAAAATTTTTAGAATCTGAGTATATAAAATTTTATTTTAAAATTCAGATTTTCAATTATTCTTAAGTAGAAATTAAAAATAACATTCCATATAAGGAGTTTTGATCAGCACTTAAACGAAAGGATTCCATATAAGGGTGGCAGTAGGCATCTACATTTCTTTTGGTGATAATTCCATACATTCAAATGAATGTATAGAATTCTTGCCAACATCACACTTGATTTCTTCACCTAAAAAATTGACTACAATTTCTTGTACACTTTTCAAAGTAAGTCTTACGAAAACAAAAACATTTTCACATAATTTCTTTTTATAATAATTTTAATCCAAAAAATGATTTTTAAGTCTCAGTTAATAAAAAGATTTATTTTTGTTTATGTACCATACTATGCAAACAAAAATACATCTTTTCAATAAATGAGACTTAAAAGAGTAAACATTTTTATGAAACTTTTTTTCTTCTTTTTTTTTTCTTTTTTCCTTCAAAATTCATGTATTTCTTAAAATTGGATTTAATTTTATTTTACTAATATTTTTCTTTGGCATAATTGAACTCTCCTGTGTTAAATTATTATGGTGTTTAAAATATTTTTAACTTTTTTCTCATTTATTCCTCTTTGGGGCCAAAATAAATGCAAGTTTTATTTTTTATAAGTAGAATTTTATAAAAAAAAGTTAAAAATGAGTATTTTTATCTTGCATGATTAGGCTAGGGTTTTTTTTTCACTTTTTTAAGCTAGTTTTTTTTTTTCACATTTTTTTTAATATTTTTAAAATAAAACTAACAAAATTTCATATTCTACTAATCTAATAAATAACTGAAAAAAAACTGACCCATGCAAAAAATACACATTTACATAGGTACCTCCACTAATTTGGTATACGTAAGGTTTAAAATGAAATTTAAAAAATGAAAAAGCTTTCTTGAAGATTTCATTTTAGCTTTAATTGAAATCTAAATGATTTAAAACTTACTATTTCCAGTAAGAAAAATATTTGATTTTTGCAAGAATTTCAAATTAATGTCTGCTACCACAAGAGAGAGGCTAAAATTTGCTATACTAAAAGTTAGTACAACTACTGATGAAAGAAAAACAGTTTTTTTTGGGGTTTTTTTTTAATCAAAGTTTCGAATGTTCTAAAAAGGAGTAAAAAATTTAATTAAATATTCAAAAAATACTTTGATCCTTCCTCTTAATAATAACAAAGATTTTGACGATAGAACTGTTTTCACTATGTTTGGGGCATGTTTCCATCATGGCATGCCGATTTTTTAGGGTTTTTGTGGAGGTACCTACATTTACAGTTATTCTCATTCTTATGAAGATTTTAATCATTTTTAATCTTATCTTTATTTTAATGCTTTGTAACAGTTGAATCTCATACCTTATAAAATGATCAAGTTGGATATCAGCATTATTTAGCTTTCAGTTTCCTAATATTTTTTTTTAATTTATTGTAAACTTTGCTAAAATTGCTTATATCTCTTATATCAAAGCAACATATCTTGATCCCAGGTTCAACATTAGTTTCCTTGAAAATAACTACAGTGGTCTGCCTAACGACAAGGCTATCACAGAGTAGTTCACTCAAGATATCTATTCTATAAGCAAAAATTGACACCTCACCCAAAGTATCACAAGGCACGGAGAAAGACTTGCCAGACATGTCTAATTCAGTGAGGCATTTCATGAAACTGAAATTATCACTTGTCTTCAAAGAAAAAAGTAATGAAGGAAAAGGGGAGAATACAGGATAAAGCAGTGGAACAAAGAAATAAATCTATTAAAACATGAAATGGCAAAATATGTCGCATTAAAAAAATATAAAAAGTGATGACGTTTTTCAGTGGTAGAAATCAAATAAAAATGAATTTCCCATCATTGCGCTTTTAGCCAGAAAATATGTATCAGAACCTCCCCTATTCTGTTGAAAGTGAACAATTATTTAGTATTGGAGGTAATATTTACTTAGCAAAAAGAAATCAGCTGAAAGGTGAAACAGGAGAGATAATGTTCTTAGATTATAATATCAGAATTTTAGGAGTTAAATATAAGTAGCTCGGTACTTAAGTGATTTACTTAAAGAAATTGTTCTCTTTATTGTTTAAACTCTTACCCAATTTTTTAAATAAAAAGAATATCTAACTTTATTTCATAAGCTTTTGTATTCATTTTTCTACTAAATGAATTAATAAATGTACTTTGCTCATTAAGTTTCCCAAACCAACTGTAAGGTCTGAAAATAATGAATTTTAATCATTGTAGGTATCAGGATCAGAAATTTAGAACAGTATCAGGAATTCTATCAGAATCAGTAAAAACTATTGGTATTGTCCCGTCACTACTTTCCACACTAATCATTTTTATTTTGGAATGTGGGACCATTACTTTCCCTTCCTATACATGACATTTCCAGTGGCCCTCTTTGCAAATTCCTGGAACTGTTCTCTCCACATTAACTATACACAGACAAAGTTAACTAACATCAGTAGTTCTAAATTGTTTATTATTCATGTTAGGAGAACCTAGAACATATATTAGTGCTTCCCTACTTACAAACACTTACATTACTAAATTTCAAAGATATATGAGTAAAACTGTCTGCAAATTCAAATTTTGAGCACCGAATTATTTTGGAAATTCCACAGCCATGCAATGAGATGATTTTATAGTTAACTGCTCAACATCATCTATGATCTCGATTCTTTTACTGGTGTGTGTCTATGGCATCACAATATTATTTATGGTTACTTGTTTTTCCCATATATTGCATACATCTTTTTAGAATTTATCCTGTTTAACCCTAGAACAGTAACAATCAATTAAAGTTACACCACTACTAACCATGGGTATATCATACCCGATTTTGAAAATATCAAAAAAAATATTAAATATAAATCTTGAATTTAAATTATAAATTTTGAATTATTTTACATGCAGGCACTTCAAACTTTGTACTTTGAGTTAACATTAATAAGAACTAAAAACATATTTAGGTAAGAAAGTCAGGTACTGAAAATTGTAATTAAAAATAGGAAAATTTGCGCTGGTTACTATATACCCATGGTTAGTGTTCTAGGGTTAACAACGTACCACTATTGTTTAAGAAATTATTATTTATACAATACTTTGAGGCCTTGTTAAAATGCTTATAATTCAAAGATATTATACTGCAGTATCTTTAATTAGTGATTTCTTTTTAACCTCACTTGCCTATGTGGTAAGCAGTAGCAATGCAAATTGTTCAGACTGAGCAGCAAAGCTTTAGAAGGAGTGGCAAGGTGAAAAATGTGTCAAAAAATAAATTAGCAGGCTTTATTTATAAGGAGATCACCAGTTAAGGAATGTATAAATAATTATAACTTTTTTTTTTTTAGTAATCAACCGAAATCATCCATTTAATCTGTATAAACAATCAACTCGGATAAGATACATAAACTGTAAAACCTATTGTTACCAAGAGATAGAACCAAATACTTCCACAGTGAATCTTTGCAATTTAAGAATAAAACAACTTCGACAATGCTTTCAGAATGGAACAACTTCGAAACAATACTTACAAAGTGTATCCTATTTCACATCAAAATATACTGTGTGAATTTTCCTTAAGTAACATCTATACAAGCAAGCAAGGAACATTTGAACTTAAAAAAAACAAAAAAAAAACACCTTAGGGACCTATCTTGTCCATGAGTAAGTAAGTAGGACGTAGGAGTGTATTCTTGAAAATGAATAGTCTCATTTGTGAAAGGCAAGAAAAATAAACATGCACACAAAACTGCATCCTGCTTTGTGACCTAGATATTAACATATTTCCCCACTGGTAAAGAGCCAAGATTCTTAATGATGAGTTTGAAGGTAAGTAAACCCTCCTCACTTGAAAGATTAATATAATAATTATCTCCCTACCCACCTGTATTCACCACAGCACTATCTGACCTTGAGTTGGATAAAGCTCAACATTACAAATATTAAGAAATCATATTTTGTATGGCTGAAATACTTATAATTTTTTTTTTTTTTTTTTTAACTGAAGGCAGAAGTTTAACACCAACTTCTGTTTGGGACAGACAAGGTAACATGCCATAGAATAGTATCAAGATAATATCACTGTATACAAACAATGGAAATTTGCAAATTTACATTGGCAATGTTACTAATAGTGAACATTTCAATCTATATCTTAAGATATTTCAAATATTTTAACACAATTATGTACATTAGATCATCTGTTGTACATATTACAGTGTAACCCGGATATAAGAGAAACCCGGATATAAGAGAGATTTTATATGGTCCCAAATTAGAGCCTGTGTTAATGTATATATAATAGACCAAACCCGGATATAAGAGACTTCTTCTTCGGTCCCGACAACTCTCTTATATCCGGGTTACACTGTAGTTGATTTAGATAAAAATACAACCCTTCAATCATGCAAAGAAGATTTTATATTTTCATAGTTTGTTTAATGCCGATTTTCAAGACTTGGAAAATTGATGCAACAATTTTCCTCCAATCATTTTCACTTATTTGGCCTTATGCAAGACTGGGTATATGAATATTAAGAGAGTGTTTGTTCCCTACCTCCAAATCAATCTTTCTTGTTTCAAACTTAGACTGATTCAGATAATTTTCCCCAACCAAGAAACAACAGTTATTATAGAACAAAACATTTATTTTTTTATCATTTCACCTCAAACAAGGCAATAAAGCCACTAAAATGCAAGGTGCTACTGTGCATGAAAGAATATAAGAGAAAGAAAAACATTATTAAGTAGAAAAAACAATAAATGAAAAAGAATTAAGTCAAATGACATTGCATTTAAATTTTTGAAAACCAAATTTGACTGGAAAGCAAGGAGATAGAAGAGATTTCCACAAGTAAGAAATACAAGAGAAGAAACTGTTAGCATAGAACTTGCAGTTACATCTTGCAATTTCAACTATAAAATGATGGGACCTAGCTGCCAATCTAGTATTGCACTTAAATTCGTAAAGTCAAGATACCAAAGAGGAAAGTTTGTAAAAACAGATACCATGAAAAGTACAGGGAAGCTAAGTTACAGCAGTGAGAAAGTGACTAAAGCAGAGATGCCAGAACTGATAACATTGCAAATCGTTTTTTTTTTTATTTTATCAAGAATCTCTAGATACATAGCAGAAGCACCAGACCAGATGTGTCAACAATATTCAATAAGTGGACGAATGGCAGACATCTATTACATTTATGTAGAACATATTTTAACAGTATTGTAATTCATAGAATTTTTTTTTCAATCCAACATTATTTCTTACTATAAACCTTATTTTTAGTGGGTACATTTTTGCTGATGTGCTCCCCAGCCTTCTTCAGGTGTCTGTTGATCAGATTAACCTTCAGGGAATTTAAAACTGAATCCTTTATTTAATTTACAAGAGGAGATATTTTTTCATTACATCATCCATGTTTAGGGATATCTAGTTTTAGATTTTAGTACTGTTCAGTTATTGCTCACTCTGTTTCCACGGAGTTCAAGTCTGCACTACCTAGTCCAGAGATTGAACTCATAATTACTATGTCATTAATGTAAATAATATAAATAATGATCCCAGAAATTCAGACAAAATGGTCTTAAAGAATTTCCCTTTAAAATTAAAAATGGAACAAAAACTGAAAAGCTTTTTATGTTGAAGACAGAGAAAATTAATCTTATAGTATATTATCATATTTAAAAGCGTGAAAAGCAAAAATAATTAAAGATAGACAATAATTTAATTAGGGCAGTCTAATTAGGTCAAGTGCTTCACACATTTATTTTGGTCAATCATCAATAAAGTAACATCATTAATTCTTAAGAGACTGTGAGATGCTTATAACTAATCATAATTAGTCAAAAAGGTAAAATTTCTGGGGCGTACCTATATGGGGAATCTAATTTGTTGGGAGTCAAGTATTTTATCACAGAACAGAAATTGAAATGTCACTCTTCAAGTAAGAAAATCAATTTGTTTATACCTGAGTATGCTTAGTTAAAACTTAGTATACTTGCAGCCAGTTCATGTGGTGATAAAAGGCAAAGAGATATCAATAATATAAAATATGTTCTGTGTATCCAATTTAAGATTTCTCAATGATTATGATTCTTCTAAGAAAAATTTCTCAAATTCCACATATCCCAAATGGGAGCAATCATCCAGATCACTTTGAGAAACCTTTTTATATGTATTTAATAAGCTTAGGTTAATCTCTGGAGTATCCAGTGTAGATTAAACTCTCTCCAAAATAAATGATCTGCTAGACTTGATCACTCCAAGGATAAAGTACCAAAAACAATTTTGACATATAAAAAAGCTGATTGAAAGCAACTAAGTATGAAATATTAATAGACCAAGTCAGACAAATAAGAGATAATTTATTTACAAAGCTTTGATACATATGGCACAAGGTCAGTTTTGGGGCACCCAGTAAGAGTTGAACTCAGTACAAAGTATAATAGTCTACAAGACTAGCTCATTAACCATTACACTAGGTGTTCAAGATATCAACTAAGTACAGCTTAGTCTGACACAAGTCCACATAAATAAGATCCTAATAAGAATTGAATACAATATTTGCAAAGTATTTGATCAATCTAGCTTGTTAACCCTCATTTTATGTTAGGTACCTAAATATAAACTAAAAAGTCATATAAAACCATTAAGTATAGAGTACATTGCAATATTAATAGTCTGTGAGATTAGCTCATTAATCAATGTCCTCTGGTAAGTTACCCAAGCAACCTTTTCATATGTTCACAGAGCTCTTTGCTCTGTCAGTTATTCTGTTGTCTTTACTCTATTACTGCAGTCCAATAACAATAATAGAGACAACAAAAATGGAGAGAACTTAGAAATGAAATTAATCTTCAATGTCTTAATGAAGACACAAAAGACTAATTTGATTTTAAACCATTTTTTGTTGTTGTTGCCTCCAAGGGAACAGACCAAGGGCAGTGAGAAGAAAAACAAAACCTTACACACACTCATATGCACAAGGTGTATTCCAGAAGATTTGAGCTTTTTTTTTAGGAGAGGCATTTATAACTGTCCTAGATTATTGTAATTTTAGTATATCATTACTATACGTCTAATAAGCTGACCTGCCAAGTTTTTTTTTTTTTTTCCAGATTGAAGGAGATGACTGCAACAGCTCTTTGAACACCCTACTAAACACTGCTTGTGACTAACTAATTTGCAGAATGCAGTCAGGATTTGAAGCTCACTATGCAATAAAGTTTTGTGTTAAACTGGGCAAAAATGTTACAGGAATTTATAAAATGTAGCAGACTGTTTATGGATTGACGTTTTTCGCTGACACAAGAGATTCAAGGACAGTAAAGAGGAAGTCATCAAAATATCAGAGCTGGTTAAGAAAATTTGCAATTTTCTGGATTAAGATCGTTGTGTGTCTACAAAGACAAACATACAGCAGTTATAAATTGATTTTCTTACTTGATGAGTAACATTTCAATTTCTGTATCTGTCTATATTTCTGAGATGAGGTATTATGTACACTATTTACATTATTCGGACTATTGTCCTCATCTTTGTCACCATGTTTATCACAATGTTTCGGCCGTTGTATGCTCCAGCCTTCTTAAGGCGGTTGGAATGTCAAACTGAACCCTTTATTTCACTCAGTGGGGTAGACATGTTAGACATGGCACATGGAACTAGAACAGTCTACCCCAGTGAGTGAAATAACGGGTTCAGTTTGACATTCCAACCACCTGAAGAAGGCCGGAGCATACAACAGCCAAAACGTTGTGATAAATATGGCATCAAAGATGAGGACAATAGTCCAAATAATGTAAATAGTGTATTTCAATTTCCCTTCTATGATAAAATATTTGACTCCCAACAAATTAGATTCCCCATATATATACGCCCCAGAAATTTTACCTTTTGAATAATTATGATTAATTACAAGCATCTCAGTCTCTCAAGAATTAATTGTAACTATAAACAGAATTATTACTAAAAATCTGAAAATGTGCAAAATTTGTTCTTGGGGTGCTCAGTGACTAAATGAAGGAAAGATATGTTGGTGACAACAAGGAGATGGTTGAGCTCATAACCCCCAAAGTAAGAATACTTAAGTTTCTTGTGGCCTGTGATGAAAGCTGAATCTACTGTTATGATCCAGAGTGCCTAACGAAAGCATCCCAACTCCCCTAGACTCAAGAAGGCCTGGGAAGCTCATGGTCCCCTTTTTCAACAGCATGGACATCATCTATATCCCCTGGGTTCCCTATGACCAGAGAGTCAACAAATACTTTGTGGGGGTTTTAATGGAGTCTGAGAAGAGATTTTGTCACAAAAAGACCAGAACTCTTTAACAAATAAAGAGGCTGAAATTTTAATTTCAGGAATTTCATTAATTATGGGTAGGAGGGAACATGTGTAAAAAAAAATAAATAAAAATATTTTTACCAAGAAAAAAATATTAATAATAATACTAATAATTTAATTCATTTGTGAATAAGCCCTGAAAATTTCCTTAAAATCTGACAATTATTTGATTTTTGCAAGAATTTCCAAAACAATGTGTTTTTTGCTGCAAAAAAGATGCTAATTTCCTATGCTAATCTTTGGCCGACCATTGATGCAAGAAAAATTTTGAATGTGCTAGAAAGGATTAAAAAATTTAATAAAATAATAAAAAATTATTTTAGTCTTTCCTCTTAATAATAACAAATATTTTGATAATAAAATCTTGTTTTTATCAAGTTTGGGGCCTTTTTCATCATTTCAGCTCTTTTTTTTAGCAAAAAATTGGAGGTACCTATATTTCAGCCATTGTAAAAGGATATATTTAAGGAACAAAGATTGAATTTGTTGGAAATTTCTTTCTTTGAACAGAGCAAAACAACTTTACAAAGTTTACAATATGCATGTGTACACGTGCTTATGAAATTAGATCAATAAGTTCATAGCTTGATTCAGTTATCTGAAATTTTCACTGTATAAAGTTTGAGCTATAAAAAAAATGTTTAATATAGTCTTTTTTGTCAATGCACTTAACCCAATGATCTTTTTTTTAATCATTTTATCCCAATTTCAATGTTGAAATTATATATATATATATATATATATATATATATATATATATATAATTTCAATGTTGAAAACTACTATATATAACATAGAACTTATGATTGCATCTAGAAATTTCAATTTCATTGCTCCAATTGCTAAATGTAAAGTCCTATGCTAATAGTTTCTCCTCCTACACATTTTATTCTGAATGTCTTCTGGTCATCAATAATCTTCAAAAATTTAAATACTATATCAATCATCATTTTCAGTTTCCTTGAATCCTGTTCTTTTAATGTATTCTGTTTCTTTCACTCTCAGTGGCTTCATTTCCTTGCTTGGGATAAAATTATTAAAAGAAAAATACCTTGGATTAAGTGCATTGACAAAGATTATATAGAAATTAAATATTTGCTTATGTTTATTTTTCCATCATGGAGCTATAAACTTACAGATAAGCCTAAGTATGCATTCATATATCACACACAGGTGAGGACTGCAAAGTTCTTGGCTTAACAGACTTCCCAAAATCTGAAAAAATGTACAAACATTGGATGTTGGGAAAAAGTCTCCTTGAACAGACTAAAAACTTATCAGCTCCTACCTTGTGTGTGTGTGTAGGTGATATTCTGGGAAAGCTTAGTCCCAAAAGAAATGAAATAATACAAGCAAAGAAATTTGTTTAAATGCTAGAAAATATGGAAATATGACAAAAAATATCTAAAATATTTGCAAAGTAATAATGTTAAAATTCAAAGAAATATTTAACCAGGAAAGAGAGAAAAAAAAAAAAAGAAGTCAAAGGAAAGTCAAAGACAGACAAAGGAAAGTCAAAGACAGACAAAGGAAAGTCAAAGACAGACAAAGGAAAGTCAAAGACAGACAAAGGAAAGTCAAAGACAGACAAAGGAAAGTCAAAGACAGACAAAGGAAAGTCAAAGACAGACAAAGGAAAGTCAAAGACAGACAAAGGAAAGTCAAAGACAGACAAAGGAAAGTCAAAGACAGACAAAGGAAAGTCAAAGACAGACAAAGGAAAGTCAAAGACAGACAAAGGAAAGTCAAAGACAGACAAAGACAAAAAAAGACAAAAAGAAAAATGAAGAAAAAAAAAAAGAATAACCAAGAAATAATTTTTAAAATTTAGACAATAAAAGCAAACAAAAAATTTTCACAGCAAAAAAATATTTGCCAAATATTAAACCAATAAATAAAAAAAGTCAGTTGACAAAAGGTTTAACCAGTAAAATATTTTAAAAAATTAAGGAAAAAAAATCCCTCACACGTAGCCAATAAAACCAAAATGTGCAAAATATTTTTCAATAACGGTTTAGATATAATTGGAATCATCCAAGAAATATTTAGCTGTTTTGAAAATAAAGATAAATAAAAAGAAATAAAAACAATTATATTGTTCAATCTATTGAATATATTTTTCTATGAAAATACAAGTGAGTCTAATGTAAATTTTTTTTGTGGCAAGACAAAAATCATGTCTCTTTACAGGAGAAAGATATAATCCAGTCCAGAAAGATCAACAGCAGAAATGATTTTGATAAAATTAATAGAATTCTTATTTTCTAAGCCTTTACCAGAGTAGCTTTTGATATAGTAAATATTGAAAACAAACAGAAAAATCATGAAGATATAAGTTCAAAGCCTAATGATGATGATGCCTGCTAAGCAAGCTCATCAACCATTGCTAATGAAAAGACTTCAAACCTCATTCAGGTACCCTATTTTAGTACAGTGCCAGACAAGGATTACTGCAATAAGCCAAGATAATGAAGCAACAATTGAGGAAACTTGTCACTTGATCCGAAGCAAAAGCTACCATATATAACTGATATAAAAATACAGATGACATCAAATTTATACTTATTTTATGTCAGTTGGGCACAAGACAACAATAGTGAGAAAGCAAAAACATTATTATTATTAACAACTATAAAATCAACAACATTGTTCCATTGTTCAGATGATTGAACTCATTCTTTGTGTTACTTCTCATTATCACAATATTTCATGTTGACCTATTCTATAGTCTTCTTCCTATAAAAAGTTCTTGTTTCTCTCACCCCCCCCCCCAAAAGTAGTACATATTGAAAGATAGTAGAAAACAAATGAAATGGAAAAGATTATAACTATCAGAATGTATTATATACATGAGTCTTGTAGATAAATGCATAAATCATACCAGTGTGGATTTCTTTGTTTACTTAAGAAACAATTGTTTATGGAAATACATTGAATCATTTGCGTTACACAAGTTACTGGAAATGGGTTAGTTTAATCAGTACATCTGCATACTTTACCAATACAACAGCTGTTCTTTTTCAATCATTTCACCCCAAGCAAGGTGATAATGCCACTAGGACGCAAGAATCCCAGAAATTAAACAAGGGGGAAGGAAGAGGAATGCTTGAAATGGCCCCAAAAAAATTTTGGTAAGTGGTTAGAAGAATTGGAATCATTTGATCTCTAGTGAAATCCAGTTATTAATGCTTAATAAGTGTAAATAATAATAAAAAGATCAATTTGTTTTTTATCAATGTGTACCATAGGTCAATCCACCAAACTACCTAATCTGTGTGTGTGTGTGTGTGTGTGTGTGTGTGTGGATGCAACATTTTCCAGAGTGCACAAATACTACTTTCTGATCCTAGACAATAGTGCCAATCCATTTATAAATAATCCTGTAATTTAAACAACAAAAAAATTTGACCCAAAGGAGTATTGGAATAGCTAAAGATGCCTTCCAGAAACTAAGTAAAGTATTAAGATGGGGAAATTTCATTAGAAACAAAGAAAATAGTACTTAATTGCTATATAATATCCAACCTCTTATATAGCAGTGAATGTTGAATATACTCACAGGTGAAAATGAGACATGAAGTGACAAAGATGTAGATCTACAGAAGGATCTTGAAAATAATGAGCAATGAGTAAGGTTTGAAGAAAATGGGACTGAAGAGGATACTGATATTTAGAAGAGATAGCTGAAATTTCTGGGACAACTAACAAGGAAGGAAAGTTTAGAGAATTTGACACTCACAGGACACACTGAAAGCAAGAAGGTCAAAAGTAAATAGTGTGTAACCTACATAACAAATTTGAGCAAATGAATTGCAGACCAGGATGGATAATAAAGAGATAGATGTTGCTTAAAGCTACAAAAGACAAAAAGCTGTGGTTAGCCATGATCACCCATGCCCTAAGAGACAAAGCACATAAAAGAAAATGAAAAAATGACTATACAAGTCAAACTAAATCTAAAAAAAAAAAAAAAAAAAAAAAAAAATTATGCTCTGAACAAAGTAAATATCTTGTTTCAATTATAAGTTTTCCTCCTCTTAGAATATATGTAAGAGAATTTAGAAAAATTTAACTTGACATGTTTTATCAGTAATCAAATATCATAATTTTATTTCAACAAACTAAAATCTAAATTACTGAAATTAAAACTTTATATTATAAACTGTCTAAAAACTCCAACAGCCAAATGACCAGCTCTAGTCATAGGGTTGCTGTACAGAAAAGCACCTGACCAGCTCTGGCATGCAACTGAGCCATATGGACAATGTCAGAATCCCTTTCTTTCAAAAGGTGGAAGATTGAGAGCTCTTTGAAGTGTTTATAGATACTAAAAGAAAGTTGTGGAGAGCTATGATTACCAACATAATGAAAGGACATGGCACTTGGAGTCATTGCAGTTATTTCTTAACTATAATATAAATTATTATTACTCTACATGAGTACAAAAAAGTTCTTACTCAACTCACAAGCCTTTACCACAAAAGATTGATTTATTTTTATTTTTTTATCATTTTATCTCAAGTAAGGCAATAAAGCCTTAAGGCACAGGGGGGGGGGGGTTACTGAGAGTGGAAGAGACTCAGAAAACATTAGTAAGGATAACAAAAGAACAAGATTCAAAAAGGCAGAAAAACTATGATTGACATTGCATTCAAAATGTTTTGTCATTTGGTCAGATTTTGGCAAGTCGGTTGAATAACGAATGCTTAGAGCCCACTTATTGATTATTAAATGTTCATATAACACATAATATCACAGGCAAGATTCATTAAACAAATCCATAACAATTCTAATTCACTCGAATGATTACATACATAATCACATAGAAAATACGAAAACCATCTATTGATTTAAGTAGATGCCAAAATTTCTATCATACATTTAGTGCGTGAACAGATATAGCAAATATAATATTAATAATTCAAAAAGTTGATCATTTAATACTTATCTATCTGCTAAAAGACTTGTGCAAATACATTAACTTCAGAGGCAAGTCTCAAGGGTAAAACGTTACATTCTCTCCTTTTATCCCAATACATATGAAGAATAATTTGTCATAGTCCCCCTCTTGATTTGTGTTCATGTAAGAAAGAGAAACATGTTACCAGTTTCCACCAGCTCAGACCTTTACTCACCATTGATTCGTTTTCTATGGCTTATCAACCCTTTGCAGGTTATTTAAAGCCAGAAAGTTGGGTTTTTTTTAGAGTGTCAGAATTTATTTTTGAGATAATAATGGTTTAGTGATAAAAGTCTTACTACTTAACCCATAGTTAGGAAGAGAAGAGGTGGATCCGTACCTTTCCCAAGGGAAAGGGTATTTCAACATGTTTACTTGCTATATGGAGGAAATGAGGGTGATTTGACTATGGGAGTCAAATCACCCTCATTTTCTCCATATTCCATTTGTCACGAGGACACTTAACTCGGACAGCTTTTCTCAAGAACTGCTACTTTATGGAACAGGCTCTTATGTGGATACTTCCCTGAACACTACACTGAATCTCTACAAGTCAAGGGTCAATTGTTATCAATTTGCCTTATCTTCATAATTTTCACTTACATATATATCACACCTCATTCAGTAACACTACTTCTTGAGCCTTGTATTAACTGAACTTTAGCACTTAAAAAAAATCAAATAGAACAGTATTAACATTTTAAAGCAGAACTAACTACCAATTTGTTTTCAATTTTTGACCTAAAATTTGTTTTAGCAAGCTTTGACACAACCTGCATAGTATACATTGAAAATGGGGAAAAATGGTATTGTCAGTGGTCAGGATTTAATGCAAGCATTATTGATAGATAGAATAAGATTATTGTAGGTACAAATATGGATCAATAAGTCTATAACTTAACATCTTAGGTTACAGACTTATTCACTGAATTTTTATCTGACATTTCATTGTATAATGTTCAATCTATAGAATTAATATTTACTATTGACTTAATCTCATTTCTTATGAATGCTCTTATATTGTTATTATTTCATCATAATATTATATTATTTTAACAGGAAGTTATATACTTATTGATGCATCTAAGTATAATGTAAATGCATTAATACAGATTTTACTACAGAAATACACTGAAAATGAGATGGAGGATCAGCAATTAGGAATTAATGCAAGAATTACTGAAAAAATAAGGATAATGGTAAAGGCATTGAAATTTTTTTTTTTAAGCTTTTCACCCCAGGCAAGGCTGAAAGCCACTAGCATGCAAGGGGTTACAGAGGGTTTGTAGCAAGAGCAGAGAGGAGTGATAGAGGAAAGGATGTGGAGAAGGATAGTAGATAGATCAATGCAACTGGAGATGTCGATTGACGTTACATTTGAATAGTTGGAGATTATAGTTGTCAGGGAAACAGGACTAGGGAAGGGAGTTCCACAGGCGTGAGGTGCGAGATATGAAGCTATTGGAGTAAAAGAGATGTCTACATTTAACAGTTTCAACAGTGAAAGGGTGGGAACGGGATGCCAGCCTCGTATGACACTTGAATTCATGTAGTCTGGGAACCAGCGATAGCAGCTCATCGGAGCAATTACTATGGAAGTATTTGTAAAAGAGACAAAGAGAGGTGACGGCGCGTCTGTGAGAGAGAGACTGCAGACGAGAAGCCAGATCAGGGCCAATTACATTGCATACCCATCTCTGGATCTTATCAAGAAGATAACAGAAGGGGCTCCAGACCATATATGGCAGCAATACTCCATGCAAGGGTGGATGGTTGATTTGTAAATTTGGAGGATTGATTCCAGGGAGAAAAATTTCCTGATTTTACTCTAAAAATGATAGACTTCAATCTATAACTAGTTGTCTATATAACCTATGTAACCTTATGATACCATGGATAAAGTATTTTAAACAAATTCTGTTATCTATTGCTGCATGGGACAAGTCCCAAAATCCATGAATGCTAAAATCTCTTATGCAAACTGATGAAGTATTTACATTAACTTGTGCACATCGGCTTCAAATGCCAAAGACTTTAAATTGAGCCTAGAATACTTATTATATTACTTAAGAACTTCATTACTGGAGTTATGAACAAAAATATATGGACCATGGTGTTCTATATTATGGCCAAGTCATTATGTAGAAGAAGGGATATCGAGAAAATATCAACCCTAGAAAAAAAATCTGTGAGGGTTCAGGCTGGAGAAATGAGCAAAGGTACTTACCTTAAGTTGCAAAAAAAAATATCTACTTCTGTGACGTAGCCTCTCCATCAGATAACTTACGTAGCATAACAAAGGGTAAAAAAAGAGAGAGAGAGAGGAAGAAACATTTCCTTTATAACCACTTCAGTGATCACAAGTCACAAGACCTTGTAACTATAAAAAATTGGTAGGAAAAAAAAAAAATGAAACAGTTTTTAGTCGACCAGAACAACAACCCAGATAAGTACCTTACTCTTCCCATCTGAACTGTCAATTTTCCACAGGGAGAGAATTGGAAGCCAGTTTTAAAGGTTCCTTGATCCAGTGAGAGCAGCAGGGAATTTTAGTTTCAGTTTGAACTACCTACTACACTAGTGCTGTTGGCTTAAAAAATTCAAAGAAATTTTTCCTTCCATTTGGAATATCATTTACCTTATATAATTGAAGTATAAGATTTATTTATTTTGAGTTGCTATATTATTTTTTATGTAGATTGTAAAAACAAACTTTAGGGTTTGTAATTCACTACACAAAAATGGTCTTGTTAGTTTGAATATTAAGCTTCTTATATTTTCACTTAAAGTTTAAGTTTCTTCTTTAAAAAAAACCAAAAAAAAAAAACCACTTTGCTTCTCCCATGTTTTTTTTATACACGCTTCTGTTTTTACTGCAAAATTTATTTATGTAATTCTTTTATGAGTAATTTATGTTTTTATTTTAAACATTAAACTATTTTAGTTTAGTTAAACCTATCATTAAATGTAAAATAGAAGCAAATGTAATATTTTGTATTATGAATGAAAAAAAAAAAGATTTAAGAATGTTTTTACGTAAATTTAATGATATATAATTAAGTTGTAGATATTTAATTCAGTCTTTATTTTTGATATTGTAAAAACGTTGTGAGTGTGAATGAAATTAATCCTGTTGCTCAGTCATTTTTCCAGGGTCTTCTAACTAAAGTTTTTAAAAAGTATGGTAAAAAATGTAGCTTAGTCACCGACTCAATATTTTTCTCTTAAAAGTTTATTATTCATTATTTTTGTTAAAAGTTTATACGATGTTCTTGAGAAAAAAAGAAAAAAAAAGCAAACGGTTACACTTCAAAAATGAATTCCCTTTTTTACACTTTATCTATTTGTCTCTAAAAGTTAAAAAAAAAAAAAAGAAAAAAGTGTATGATTCTTTTTATATCACATTTTCTTTTTGTTATTGATTGAACTGTAATGATTTAATTATTAAAATTAAAGAAAAAATGACTAATAAATAATATTACATAAAGTTAATGTCTAGTTTTTAACAGATATATGTCTTTTCAAAGAAGTTTTTCTATGCTTGTTTTTAAATTTTATAGTTCAAAATTTATCAAATTACCATTTTTACTTCAAAGTTACTTTAACGTTTTTTCTCTAATATTGCTGATATTCATAAAGAACAAATGAATTCATAGAATCATTTTTTATTAGTTACGTTTTTCTTTAATATGTTTATTTTACCTTAATCTTTTAAATTAATTTCTTAAATTTTCTGTTAAGTTGTAAAATAGAACCAAATGTCATTTTTATTACAAAATTAATGAAAAAGGCACTTAAAAATCTTTTAATGTAAATTTAATGTCATAATAAAATTTATATTTAATTTGATATTCTTAAAATGCAGTGAACAAAATATTAACCCTACTGCTGCTTGCTGTTCAGTCATTTTTCCAGGTTCTTCTAAAGTATTTATTTATTTACTCAATTTGAGTACGAAACTAATTTTTGAGATGGTCGAGATTAAAGTGCACCGTGGTGGATTTCCCATCATAAGGCATTGCTCCAAAACTAGCCAAAGCCCTCTACCCTTGTCATTCCCCTTGTGTGGCGACACAGGCACCAGGCAAAAACCCTAGCTCCCTCTCCTCCTTTAAATCAAGAAGGAGGTGTTACCTGGAGGAGTAGAACTCTGGGAGAGAGCCAGGCAATAGCTGATCTCACATTGACAAGTGTCAGAAATTTAGATACTTGATAATTAAAAGATTACATAATATTTGAAAACCATTATTAACAATATTAACAAAACCAATATTAAAAAAAATGGACTTAAAAAGTAAATTTTCAGGTTTAAGGCAACCCTCTAAAAATTTGTGTTTTTAGCTTAATGATATGGGGGAGGTAAAAGTTGGAATTAATAGTATAATTAATTTAGCATAAAAAGTTACCCCTAAATTGAAGCAGTAAAAGAAACAATTGTGCGTAACAAGTTTAATCTATCATTTCAGATATTACCTAGTTTCCAGCAATGCCCCAGAAGTGTTGTGTTGTGTCGTTGCATGCAAAACAAATTACAGAAGCCATCAAGTTAAAACTGTGTGTGCGATAAATAAAATATCAATTTGTTATCCAAAAGACAAAGATGAGAGAGAGAGAGAGAGAGAGTGATGGAGGAAATCAGTTTCAAATGCCAATCTGAATATTACAAACAATACAGTTATTTGTCAACTACATTGGCCTTCAAATTTTGATGCCATAGAAGTTCACGGAAAAATGCGCACCAAAAATCCAGCATCTGTATGGCCATGTGTGCAAAAAAGGGTCAAGTACCAACACCCTCTGCTGTTCAAAGGGATATAAAAAACAAAAAACAAACCCTTCAGTACTGCTTGAAATTAAATTGATGATGAAATGAATGTTTTTTAAGAATTAAATAAGATTAATTATGTAAATTTGAAAGAAAGTCTAATCAACAACAAAAAAGATTATGTCCAGTTGTAGCATTTTTGGCTGAAAATATTTTAACTGTTCAGTTGTCAAAAGTTATCGATGGTATCCCTCTCTTTATGTTGAGAAGTTATAAAAATTTGCAGTTTGAAACCTTTCATTATAGAGTTAAGTATTATATTAACAGCCTGTCTAAAAACCAGATAAATACAACATTGGGAAGAAATTATCTGATATTTAAATTCTATGGCTTTTGATCACAAGAAGGATATCTTGAGTCAGCAATGGCACCTTAAATTAAATAGTTGGGAAGAAATGCATCTTAGATATAGTAATATGTGCTTTTGAGTACTATGCAACATCAGTCATTGTACAATAGATTAAGACAGAATTTGCAATTACTATCATTAGCTTCAGAGTGTTTTCAGAAAAAAAGACACATAATGCACTTCTCACTCAGTCTGCAGATAAGAAGGATGCAGCCATCTTCATAAACAAGATTTTGACATGGTGGAAAATTTTAAATGTTAAGACCCTTCAAATTGATAAACCACGCAATGACCCTCTACAAGCTGAAATCAGATCTCCAAATGACACCTGACTTGATTTTATCATCGAGTTTGGTCAAATGGTTCTTAATATGGCTGGCAGTCAAGGTAATCGTATAAAACGATTATCCAAACACACTGCTATGACCACACACCATACTTGCATTGGAATTGTTAGTCTGTGTCAACACCTTTTAGCTACAAGCCATAAATATATGCTACTTGGGCAATTTACAACTGATCCATTAGAAAAAGAATTTAGTAAACTTCATCAAGGATCAGGTGGTAACTATTTGATAAATGTCCAACAACGCATTGAAAAGCTGCATATTAAGCAGACATCTTTACTTTTAAATCAGAAGGTAAATATTGATGCTTTTGATGTTAAGCCAGGTCACCAATGTACATCTTGTGATAATAAACTTTGTGAGGAAGGTTCAGAAATATTTGACAATCTGGAAATTTTAGAGCCATCTCTTTCTGATGAAATAAAAATGGCTCTTGTATGCATAGCTGGATATGTTAAAAGAAATAATAATCAATCCAGTGAATACGGAACCTATTCTTATGAACAGTATGGAAAATATACCAATTCAATTGACCATGGAAAACTAAAGTTTCATTTTTTGAACATGCAGAGAAAGCATGCTCATCTTTTTGCAAATATAGCTTTGAAAACTTTTGCAAACATTACACACGCAGATCAAAGAACCAGCTTTTAAAGATTTTGAAACTTTCCTAGAATGATTTTGTTTTATCCTTCTTTATTTCCGATATGACTGATGCCCTCCAGCCTTCTTCAGTTACTGCATATTGAACCCAGTAACTTTAATGGAAATTTGAACTGGACTCTTTATTCAATTCCTGGGAGTAGACTGAATAAAGGGTTCAGTGAGATCTGTAAATAGCGTGAATGTTTCGGTTTCAACATTATGTGGATTATATCTTTCACCAGAAATCTTAAGTACCTCTTTGCTTTGTTTAATACTTATCAGTGTCAACAACAAAAATACATATTTTCATTTATTTAACTTTCAACACATCCTATTATCCTCAGATATGGGTCAAAATGTTATTAAGTATTTTCAAAAATAGTTAACTTTTCTTCCAGAATTTCTGAAAATCAAGCATTTTTCAATAGGCCTCCAGTTCTTGCTTCTCAGTTGTATGAGCAAGCCTAAGGGAGAGGGGAAAAATGTACAAAAGTAAATTTTATCATCAAAACCATTGTGATATTAGTCAGAAGAAAAATAAGATGAATTCCTGATATACAAATTATTAGTGTACATAGAATCACATTTTTTTTTAAATATTAGTGTGGCAAATTGTTTAAGTAAAAAAAAAAAAAAAAAAAAAAAAAAATGATTGAATTTATAATAAAATTTTCAATACACAAACAATGAACAAATGAAACATGAACCCATAATTCTGAAATGAGTTCTGGAGAATTTGTAAAATGGTTCAACTGACTATGTACCGCTTTATTTGTGAAATGCTGTGGCTGCACATATGTCGCATCATTTGTGAAAAGCAGTGAATGCACATGCATCACTTCATTAGTGAAATGCAGTGGCTAAACACATGTCATTTGATTTGTGAAATGGCATGGCTGCACATGCAGCACTTCATTTGTGAAACATGACTGGCTACACATTACATTTTCAAATTCCATTTTGTAAGAGTACCTCCTCAGAAATGCTATAATGCAGCTCTATATATATGTGAAAATTACAAATTTTGCATACACAAGACTGACATCTTGGAGCAAAGATCCCCCCCCAGTCTTTTTTGAAAATCTACAAAATGCCAACAATACAGATATGTACAGACATACTTCTGTATATAGACAGATATACAGTGAAATGGAAAGTAAACACCTATCTAACATTTTAATATAACATATATCCATGTTAACTTTCTCTTACAAGGAAAAAAAGAAAAGAAGACTTATTCTAATTGACACCAGATTGTAAGCAGGGAAATTAATCAAATTATCTTATAGATAATCTATTTAGAGTTGATCCACAAATTAATTCAGTGTTATTTCTCTACCAGATTACACAATTATTGTTGAGCTAACAATCACTCAATCATCTATTAACAAAAGAAGACAGTGTTGTAAGCAATAACAAACATTATTTTTCACTTTTCCTCAATAATTCATCACATTGCATTCTCAATCTCATAAGGAATTTAAAAGATTTTTTTTGATTTTTTAATTTAAATGGTAAAAAATTAATTGAACACAAATAAATCAAAATAACACTTAATTCTAGTTCAGAGGAATATCTGCTCTTTCTTTTCTTTATTTGAATAGTGCACCAATAATAACTAGAAATACCAGTGAAAACTTCACGGCTTTCATATTTAAAGATTCTGATGAAACATAATTCTGAAGTTAATGATTTTGCAAGTTCTATGACTATAAAATAACCATGAAAATTCCTAGTGCATCATCAAATATTTGAGTTTGACTTTAAAAAGTACAATAATAAGCATAAATATAAATACAGATCATTATTCAAAGTCTATTTCACTGAAGCAGATGTTAAACATGTGAGTGTTATTATCTCTATATCTTCTTTTTCTTCCTGAAATCAAACAGCATCTCTGATATGTCTTTTCCATTATTCCTCACAATCAAAACAGAATAGTTCATTATTTATGAAGTACTGGCATAGTGTAACAGATGTGCTAAGGAACAAACAACCTGATTTATATGATAGCAAATATAACTACTGTTATGATACTCAATGGTAAAGGTTCAACAGTGTAATAGATAAGCATAAGATATCATTGCTACTCCATATTCTCTCTGCTCTTTCTTCTCTTTGAATATATGAGGGTGTACTGAAAAGTTCTCAGCCCGACCTACTTCCCAAAATCTGAGCATTATTTTGACACTATATACAAAAATTGTTCTTTAATATTTGTGTTTATTTTTTTAATTTGTTTCAGACCATTGACCGAACCGTGCCAATGGAAAGTGTGCATTTTTCAAGTGTTGAACTTCAGGCCACCAGATCTTGCTCCATCTGGTAATTTCATCTTTTCAAATCTTAAAAGAAGATTGAATGGAGGAAATTTTCAAATCCTTCAGAGGTGAAGGTAAAACAGTATTCCACAGACCAAATATTAGAATTTTTTTTCCAAAGGTTTAAAGAAAATGTGCCAACTGTCTTTAATGGGAACATGTGGAATGGCACAGATATTTTACAGCTCTAGATCATTCCCTTTTTGATCAAACCAGAGATTTTCAGCACCCCCTCATAAGCTAAGCTTAGTAAATATCTGTGTGTGTCTTGTTACATAATACTGGTGAGCAGTTAGCATTGCAGACCATTGCTACTGTGTAGTGAGCTCAATTCTCATTGTGTTGCCTACACTTATGACCTTGAGCCATACTAAGCTCAATACCAATAATTCTCAAGAAACATCACAAAGTATCAGAGCCATCACCCATCTCTACAGCAAAAAATGTTATTTTAATATGCATGAATAAAAAAATATTAACACCTGAACAATTGCTTCTTCGCCAAAGCTTGTACCACAATATCAGGTGAGGTGCAATTTGTAGCTTCCAAACAAGCAAATTCTAAAAAGTCTGGCCAAAGAAACCTAATGCATCAGCAGGATGCAAGAAGAGAGAAAGGAGAAGAAAAAAAAAATACAAACTTGGATCCAATTCGTTCACCATTTTGCCAACCATCAATAATACTGGTGATAGCTCAATGGTAAAAGGCTTGAACTGTTCAGCGGGTAATGTTTATGATAAATACGTTTGGTGAGGTTTGTAAAGATTATAGTCAGGTAAAGAAAATAACAAAGCAAAATTAGAATATTTATATGAATTTCTTAATAAATCCAAGTATAAACTATAAAAGGATAGAAAGAAGAAAAAAAAAAGATGGCCGGGTCAAATAAGTATGTCAGTTAATCACAAACAAAACAAACACAGGTTATTCTATGTGCCTTCAGGATGTTGACAATCATGGTTCTCCACAATTTCCTATCCTTTGTAGTACTTAGTAAGCTCTGTCTATTCACTGTCCTTCCCAATCTGTTTTGCCATCCATTCACACTAGTTTGTTATATAGGTTAAAACTGTTACTACAAATAGTCATTGCACCAACAAAAACATTTAAAGAAGTTGTAATAAAAATAAATTTTTTTTAAAAAAGAAGTCACCAACTTCAGTGCAAAAGGGAAAATAAAAGATTCTATGAATTTGGATCCAATTCTGTTACCATTTTTGCCAATCATCAAATATTGATCAAAAAGAACTTTATTATCTAATTCAAAAGCTTCAATAGAAGATTTTGTATTAATTACATAATAAAGTTTAAAAAGTGCAGGATAGTTCAAGTTTAAGATTAGAGTTAACCAAAGAATAACAAGTGGACTATTCTTAAAACTGAATTATTTCATGATGTAAAATTAAAGCTTATGATGCTTTAAACTATAAAGATGCTCCTTAAAAAATCACATAGGCTTTACTTTATATCTTCTATTCTGTACTATTTACATTAATTCCTGACATGCACATTTCCCTGATTTTCAAGGCATTTATATAGCAAAACTTATTAGCAATGCATTAATATTATACATAAACCCTTAGTCTCATAGTAAAACTTGCTATAACATCCGACTACTGACAATGCCTTTCTTTCTGGTTTTCAATGAATTTCATGATGCATAAAGTATACTGAGCTCTAACTTTGGTTGACATACCAAAACGATTACTCTGAATTGCAAACTGGAGAAGTCAACTAGAGACCACACCACTATCTTAACCAAAAGGAATTTGTGGAGAGCTATGATTACACATTCTGAATTTCAAACTGTGAAGAGGGAAATGGGAAACCAATCCACTATCTTTCCCAAGAAGTTATGGAAATTCACAGATAACAAAGAAAAGGAATCTGTGGAGAGCTACATCCTGTAAAAACATAACATTTAAAAATAAATTGAGTAATGCTTGCATTAATTCCAGACTACTGAAAATCTAATTTGCTTGATTTTTATATAAGAAATAATAAAATCATTTACAATACACTTAGATTAATAGTCTTTCACTGCCACTAATGCTTCTACTAACTCCTGACCACTAAACTGACATTCACCTGATTTTCAACAAATCTTTCTCCCCTGACAGAAATAAAATTTACTTTGAAGGACAGAAAATAACTAAAGTGCACCAGATGAATGGTAGCGTCACATTAAAGTTGGTGGGCAACAAAACAAGAAGGACCCCCCCCCCCCAAAAGAAGGACCCAAAAAAAAAAAAAAAGAAGAAGAAGAAGAAGACAAAAAAAGAAGAAGACCAAAAAAAGAAGAAGAAGAAGACCAAAAAAAAAGAAGAAGAAGACCAAAAAAAAAGAAGAAGAAGACCAAAAAAAAAGAAGACGACCAAAAAAAAAGAAGAAGACCAAAAAAAAAGAAGAAGAAGACCAAAAAAAAAGAAGACCAATAAAAAAGAAGAAGAAGACCAAAAAAAAAGAAGACCAAAAAAAAAGAAGAAGAAGACCAAAAAAAAAAGAAGAAGAAGACCAAAAAAAAAGAAGAAGAAGACCAAAAAAAAAAGAAGAAGACCAAAAAAAAAAGAAGAAGACCAAAAAAAAAGAAGAAGAAGACCCAAAAAAAGAAGGACCCAAAAAAAGAAGAAGACAAAACATTGCTTAGGCATACTGGGTTCAAATGCAGTCAGCATTAAAATGGACCTGTGATTATCATTTAATTTTCCTCCCCACCTAACACCAGAAATTGTGGCTTTATTTTACATGTAATCATTTAGTTCCATGTAAGTCTGGACATAATTGTTTAATAACTCCTACAAGTGATAGTATGGGTTATATAAACATCTTGTTGTAATGATAAGTGGCCAATTACAGAATGAGTCATTGATTTTTTTTCCTATTTACTAAAGATATATAATATATACCTGAAGATATTTTTACAGTAGACAAAAATCAATTTTAACCCTAGAACACTAACCATCAATTAAAGTTACACCACTACTAACCATGCGTATATCATACCTGATTTTGAAAATATCAAAAAAAATATTAAATATATATCTTCATTTGAAATATTTTACATGCAGGCACTTCAAACTTTGAGTTAACGTTAATAGGAACTGAAAAACATTATTTAGGTAAGAAAATCAGGTACTGAAAAGTGTAATTAAAAATAGGAAAATTAGCATTTTCAAGTGAAGAGAATAAGCAAAATTTTGAGAAAGTTTGTTACCAAGTGTCATTCTGCTTCTTTTTTTTTTTAATGTACAAATGTTATACTTTTCTACCTAAGATCCGAATGAGCATCTTTACCCAATTCTCCCTAGTCCTCCTCTGCCGAGAACCCTACATAATATTAAACAGGAAGGAAGAAGAAAGCAAAGGAAAAGAGTGGGAGGGAGTTGGGGAAAGGTTGAAGATGAAAAGGAAAAAATAGAAAGAGGAGAATAGAAGGAGAAGAGAAGGAAAACAGACTGGCTGGCTATCAAGAGACAATGAATGAACGATTGAAAGGTAGAAATAGAAAGGTGTAAAAAAATGATGAAGCATTAAAAGTTTTTATAGCAAAATGAAACAAATGAGAAAAAGAGAGGATAAAGTAGATGTACATTCCTTATTTGTTTTTCACATAGGAAACCATTACATATTTGTATAAGATTTAGATAAAAATATAGACAACAAGGATTGTAAAGGATAAAGGAGAGAATGAGAAAATAGAAACAGAGGGGGAGAGGAGCTGAGGCCTGTGATCAAAGGATAAACTGAGTTGTCAACTCTCATAGAATATTCATAGTTTCAGTGAGTTACTAACAAAAATTATATCCAACAAATAGTAACTTCCAGTATTGTAGTTAAGTTCATATATCACATACAAACTGACAGACAATGAAATTGCAACATCCTAAAGGATAATGCTGATTTTGATCGGGGTACAGAATATGCATGTTACAGTGTAGTAAATATTCTAATAAAATTTAGTCTATGGCCACCTTGTGACACAATGACACTCATACCAATGTACCATCAGTTTGTAAGGTTCAGTGTGATCAAAGATTCCAGTACAAGTAGGTGCCATACTGTAGAGATATATTTGAGCTCATTTTGTTCAAGTTGTTTTCAAAGGGATCAGGTTGTCAGCATTTAAAAGGTTGGATGAACATTTTGAAGAATTGTTGTACATGCTAACTCAAATGTAATTCAAGGTTGGCAAAAGTGGTCAAAGGAACATACCCACACTTGTAAACCAGGTTCAGGATGGCCACACAGGACAGAGGCTTACCAAGATTAATGCATTGTAAAGCTAGCAGTGATAGACTGTCAGATACCAACAGCAGAGATCAGAGAAAATGTGAACCCAAGAGTATCAACTGAAAGTAGTTTTCTTACAGCAGGATTAAGAGTGTGTGTGTGTCTCCAGCCAGATTTTCATTTACACCATGACATCATTTTGTATATCCCTAATGGTAACACAACGGGATCATTCAGAGGATCAAATGGAATTCTATAGTATTCACTGATGCAAGCAGATTAACTTCTGACAATATTTATTTGCATATGTGACCTAGACCTGGAAAAAGAACACTTTCCAGAATGTACTGACTCGCAACACACAGGGTCAATTTCTAGCATCATGGCACAGGGCACCATAAGTGACAACTCTCATTCATCTTTGATGTCTGTGAAGGGCAAGCTGAACAACATGTGCGTCTAAAAACCTGTTCCAATCTGCTCTGCTGCCATTCCTGCAACAAGGCGCCAATGTACTATTCCACTAGGATAGTGTCTTCCAACATGATGCTTTTAATATTCAGAATGTATTAAAAGTTGTTTGACAACAATCACTAGATCTATTCCCCATTGAACAAGCATAGTATATTAGACTTGTTCAATTCATGCACCTACAAATTTTGCTATGTTGTGTCAACAGGTACAAAAGGCATGGAATAAAATAACACAAAATGGTATTCACTATCAATATGAAAATACAGATGGTGAATATGCATATGAAAGCAGAAGCCTGTAAACACCCAATGAGGATATACAATATATTAATATGGGGTCCACATACTACTGATAGGCGTCAACAAAACTCTGGAGTCTGGATGCTGAAGATAATATCAATCAGTTAAGTGACAAATTTTAATCACATTAATCCCATATATATATATATATATATATATATATATATATATATATATATATATATATATATATATATATATATAGATGTGTGTGTGTGGGTGTTTAAAATAGGATACAGAATCCTGCCAAAGTTTTTAAGAAATTTGACAAATGGAAAACGTTTCATTGAAACTAGATCTGAGTATGCGTTTCGTGTTTCTATGCTTCATCAGAACCAAAAATGAAAGAAAGAAATGTGTGTATGTGTATTTGCATGTATGAATCCTTATACTTTTTCCCTAAGCTGACATTTCTCATGATTAAAGAAAGAAAATAAATGACTTTTAAAAAAAAACAAAAAAAAACAGTTAATATTTAAGTATACACACAAATACATATTTATTTCTTTTGTTTTTGGATCTGATGAAGCCTAGAAAGGCTAAACATGTAATCAAATCTAGTTTCAATGAAACATTTTCCATTTGTCAAATTTCTTATATATTACACACCCCCCCCCCATCTCTACATATCTATATAAGAATGCCATTCAAATCTGCAGGGAGGGATAGATAGAGGAGTGACACTCTTAAGGTCAATAATGGGTGTTTATTTTTTTTTTTACTTTTATTACTGCATGGGTGGCAAGGTAGTTATGAGGAGGTTGTTTCTCCAAATGTCACTTACCTATTCTCTTCCCCATCAAATATTGTGGCATGCAAGTAACCTAGCACAGGAACAATGCATTAAGAAAAGTTAACTGATCATTTTCCAAAGATAAACTCTATTAAGTGATTGCACAAGAGGAGGTGCAGAAAAGCCCACCACCCACTCCACTTTACAAAATATTAAGTAACTAAACATCAGAATTTTTTTTTTAAGTATCTTTTTGGTTGGGCCAAAAAACTATTCTGTATTTCTTGTTTGGTTATATATATTTCATTAATAACAATAGACAGAATTTTTTTTTTTTTAATTGTTCTCATTTTCTAACAATTTCAGCAGAAATACTTCCCACATAATGGTAAGACATTATCTAGATGAAGGCATCATTACACTAATGTCTTACCATTATGCGAGAGGTATTTCTGCCACACCCTGTATTTTGTTTAGTATTTCTAGATTATGAACATAATTCCCAGAACTGTTTCTTCAAATACCTTTGGTAATCTTCAGGGAGTAAGGTTGTTTTTAATCAAAACAAAATTTTGCTTTCTTTCACACACCATATTTTGATAATTTTAATTGGGCTATGTACTTTATTGGTGAAATTGAAATGTTTATCATACCAGGTATTATAACTTATCTTCAGTTAGATATTCAGTTACTCATGGATGCTAATCCAGTGTGTGTGTGTGTGTGTGTGTGTGTGTAATACACAAGGCACTATTCAAAATGTGCAAGGAACTTTAAGGTGCAAAATGGCTTCCTCAACAGAACAATGAAAATGAGGTTTCTTCTTTCTTGGTGCAGTCATTTCAAGTGATATCTATGCCATTAGATAATATTGTCAATAGTCACTGAATTTTCAGAGATCCAATAAGTTAGTAATAAAAACAAAACAAAAAAAACAAAAAAATCTGTAGATTACTTAAAATAGTCAAATAATGCCAACTCTAGCACAAGATTACATTATTTGATCTACCAGTAAAACATAAACTGTCTTAGAAAGACAAAAAGAAAATACTAACCATCACTTTGTAACAGGTGCTCTTTTGTAATGCGCCATATTTCATCGCATTTATCTCAGGTTATAGATATACGAATGTATATTACTAAGCAGATGTAATTTGTACATTTATGAAATGAAAAGCATCAAGTTATTAAGTGTACCCAATTTGCTTTTATCAGACAAGAATATTTTTCAGAATCACATTTTTTTTATATATCTAATCAAGTAATGCATTTAAGGAAATGTAGAAATAAAAATACTTCCTAATTAATCATCAGAAAGTGGTGAAGAAAGTAAGACCAAAAATATCTTGCCACATCAACATCTAAATGTGCTATATAACAGTAAGCATTAGAAATGGTTTTTATCCTCTACTTTTGCCTAAGCAGAAACTGCTTATCAAAAATGATTGAGAAAATTATAGTTATTCCAAAATACTTTCAAAAATCCTTCTTCCTTTTACCTCAAAAGCTACCAAGAGATGCATATTCTTAATGGTTTAATTCGATAACTAGATAATATAAGTTTTGTATAAAATAATGATATTTAAACATTTAAAAACACCGACATCTACACGAGTCAAATGTGTTGGCAAGTATATAGCAAACAAATCTGTAGCCAGTCAAACCTTGTGCATAAAGCGATGGGATTTATAACTGCTACAGATTTATATCCAAGTGACCCTTATAAAAAAAATGGTTATCTTAGTATAAAGTTACCAACTTTTGAATAAACTTGTATTAATGGATGTTAGTGAACTGGCACTTGGATATATTCAGAGCCAGAAAAGGTGAGTGTTTAAGGTAAAAAGAGTAAAAATCTCTGCAGAGTGACAGGTGATATTTGTACAATGGTCATTAATTATGCAAAGAAGCAGAAGATACCAAAAGAACAGAACTAACCGATGAATATTGGATTAAAAAAAAAAAAGTACTTGATTTAAAGAGGAAGACATTAAAGAAAAAAATATCGAGTTTTTTGGGTTTTTTTTAAATTAAAATAATTTCTCTTGTAAAGACTGGTTAGTGAAAGATTAAACATTTTATATAGACACAAGAGTACGGTAAATTAAGGCCATGCTACGATGTAAATATACAGAAGTCAAAGTAATGGCAAAAAAAGACGAAACTGTTTTGAAGTCAAAAGAAAAAAATTTGCCAATTTTCCAAATAGTAAATATGAAATATGCTTACCTTCACCAAGAAGAAACTAATATTTTCTGTGTGCGCACACATTTTTCTTTTTCTTTAAAAATATGTAGCAGCTGTCCAAATGGCAGGAAAGATAGAGAATAGTACATAATAAAGGATAATTTTTCCAGAACATTAACACTTATATGGGTCACAGTTGCAATTGTAAATTTTTTTTTTTTAAATTTAAGATATATAGAGAACAAGTCCTTATGTTAGTGACTTGAAATACTGCAGACAAAACAGCAGAATTGAATTGCTACTTTCATTACCGTGATTAAAAACGGACACAAAGTTCAGAAGACAAGGTCATATATCAGTAACACTTGTAGAATGCAAATATTTTCCATTTAAAAGTCTTGTGATTTCAGCACTGCAGTGACCAAATTAACTCTCTATTCAGGCTAGTTTTATATATTTTTATTTCATACAGTACAAGGCAAAAAGAAAATATTAAGAGGAAATGTGTTGTGCAGTGAACCTACCTGCCTTGAAAATCAGCATTCAAAATCCAGGGTATGAACATCAACACCTGGCATTGTTATACAACTATCAGAGTCACAAGGCAGGCTAGAACCTAATATTCCACTTCTCACTCTTAATTCATAGTCTTATTTAAATCTAGAATCTAGATATTGTTTATTTTTCAACCTTAGCCATATTTTTTATTCAAAGGTTGTTTATAAGATGCAAGCAAACAAATCTTTTAATTCGTAAAGCATAGAAAATATAAAAATATCAAGGATGCAGCTGCTCCAATCATCAAAACATCAATTACTAAGTTTAGTTTTAGCATAAGGCCACAAGTGTGTAGCACACAGTGAGGATCAAATTCAGTAATGATCTTTCATATTGGCTTGTTAACCATTATTTCATCATGAAGCACTCATGTACATTTACAAATATTTAAGATTAGCTTAAGCTGACATAAGGCCTCAAGTGTGGAGCACTCAATAAGAAACTCACTAATCTGAGAGATTAGCTTTTTATTATCTTACAGTAGGCACCATTCCATACTAAGCTAATTTGGTCACAAGGCAAAAGTAGCGAGCACCCTGATAGTATTTATAATCTGATAAACCAGCTTGTTAACTATTACAACATAAAGTATAATTTATCATCATCATCATGGGGATGAAATACTGAACATAAGATATAGATAAAACCCCCAAAAATGTTGGTGGACCCCCCCCCCCCGCTACTGACTACCTCATCACACTATACACCTAAATTCTCCAAATAGGGAAATGTCCGAAAGCAAATACAAAAGCTGAATTTAAAATTTTAAAATAATAATAATACAAAGAAACAAACTGAAAATTAAAAATGCTGATCCCTAAGAAAAAAAAAGGAAGTGTGACGACACTGCAGCAGGTCTGAAAAATGGTGCAATATTATTGGTGAGAAAAAATACAAGAACAAAAACCACAATAAAGATACAACTAATCTGTTACATAGAACCCTGTAGTCATTGTAAATTTGTCCCTCAAAAGAGAAAAAATAGACACACACACATAAAGTGTATGCTTATTGAGATATCATCTACCTAATAGCATTTCAACTTGTAGCCAAGGCAGTTATAGTAGTAGTTGTACCATTAATGTCATTCCCTACTAGTAATAACATTAGTAAGCAATAGCAAATATTGACTCCATCAATGAACAGAGAATTTCAACAGACAGCCAAGTACAAGAATATTGGAAAGGCGAGGAGGTTGAGGAAAAGGGGTGAAAAATTACACTAGGCAAGTTAACTGACCTTCATTTAAAGATGCGCATAGTACAGCAAGGGAGTATATATTATATATATATATATATATATATATCAGAACAATGTTAGGCAAATTAAAATTTTTCCACTTAATTTGGCTATATAATATATACTTGCATTGTCTCGTTATTGTTGATATGGTTACAGCTTAAAAAAAAAAAGTTCCAAAAGTAAAATTTGTTGCAAAGAAAAAAAACAATCTAGAAGTATAAAAAGAAAAGAAAAAATCTGGAAATGGAGAGAAGAGAAAAAGAATTTGGAAATGGAGAGAAGAAAGAAAAATCTGGAAATGATGGAGAGAAGAAAGAAAAATATCTGGAAATGATGGAGAGAAGAAAGAAAAATATCTGGAAATGATGGAGAGAAGAAAGAAAAATATCTGGAAATGATGGAGAGAAGAATGAAAAATATCTGGAAATGATGGAGAGAAGAAAGAAAAATATCTGGAAATGATGGAGAGAAGAAAGAAAAATATCTGGAAATGATGGAGAGAAGAAAGAAAAATATCTGGAAATGATGGAGAGAAGAAAAAAATCTGGAAAGATGAAGAAATCTGGAAATGATGGAGAAAAGAGGAAAAAATAACGATTTCATATTATCCTTTCTATCTAGGAAAGAATGAAAAATAGTGTAAGGGCCCAAAGCAAATAAAAGTGAATTTGAATTATTTTTGTAATAAGTTTTGAGAGTTATTTTCAAATAGCCATATGGTTCATGAATGAAGAAAATGTTAAAAAAAAAAAAAAAAAAAAAAAAAAAAAAGATACATAAAAATGAAAATCTGCAAAATCCTCCAAAATCTCCAAACCAGGCTTCTGCGTCTTTCTACTTACCAACCTGACAGGGAGAGAAAAACAATTGCACAATGACTCCAATAAAAAGATGAAGTATTAATTGCTTTAATTTAACTTTAATTTACATCCTTAAAGGAAAGGGTTTTGTTTATAAATAATTTTTTTTTATCATTTTTCACCATTTTTAATCACTTTTTTCTTTGAATTATTTGGAATTATTTCATTTTTTTATACTTTATTTTTATTTATCTATTTTTCAGTAATTTAAAACTTATCCTTTTATAAAATATTCTAAGATAATTTTTAATTAAATATTTGGAAAATGATTTTTTTTTAACTTAAATCTACCAATAGTAAATATAAGTTAAGATTTTTTTTTTCTTTTTTAATTTCGAGATATTATTTGCATAATTCTTCCCGCAACTCCCTTGGAATTATCACTTTTAGTTTAAATCATTTACGCCACAACTTCCTTTTATTAAAAAAAAGTTAATACTTCTACAGAGTGTGTGTGTGTGTATAGATATATATATAGAGAGAGAGAGAGAAAGAGAGAGATTTTAAAATAGTGCGTATTGTCTTTCTGGCCAAGCAAAAAAAAAAAACCCAAAAAAACAGACACCTGATTGAAAGGAATGACGTAAACTATTGCACAAGACCGCTATCCGCGTCGCTCACTCATCATAATCCGAAAAACAGACGGCGGCGGCAGAGACAGCTTTTGCTTCTGCCGTCGTCGGTCAGTCGTATTTGTTTGGGTGTCGTGACAGTTCTCATTCCACGATTTTATTGCATTCTTATGAGATAATTCTTGACATTGTTAAAACTAAAAGCGGAAAAAAAAAAAAAATTGCTTACTTTCTTTCCAATAAAATAACGCCATTGGGGAGGGGAAATAGATGTGATTAATTTTATTGGAAAAAAAAAAAAAAAAAGAAGTAAAAATTATTTGTTGCATTGAAAAATTTAACTTTTTGGCATGTGTCGGGGAAAAAAAAATTTTTTTTTTAAAGTCTACTTTTCCAGAACAGTCTCGGTCAATCTGACACAACTATATTCTACAATAATACTTAATACCTATTTCAACACCTTTAGCACTCCCCTTTACCTCTGTTTCACCTTGCACACGAAAGTAAAATTTTTAATGGACTTTACATCGCATTCTTTTCCAAGTCTTTGTCTGTAAAAATGAAATAAAGAGGAAAATAACCGAAAATATTTAATTTCTCAAAACTTAGTATCCAGTACTATTTGCGATAAAATAATCACATGATGGAACACTTCCCTCCTCCATAAGCAATGTTGATCAGTCGGCATTATCTGTAGCAAAATTGATATTCAATTTTTTCCTATGAAAATCGGAAATTTTACATTTGTTCACAAAGATCTTGTACGACTGTCCAAAAATGAAGCATATTCGCAATATAAGGCAGAGTAAAAACAAAAACAAAACAAAAACACTGAAGTTACTAAGACCAGACCAGACACCAAGACGGCAGATTCCAACAGACATGTGGAAATAACCTGATGACAAGGAAAGAAAAATAAAACAGAAATTGACAAATATCGGCACGGAACAAATAGTTAATCGGTAAACACAGGTACTTAACAGAATATATACGTAATTATACAATCTGGATTTAATATATAATTATTTTTCGTATAAAAAAAGGTAATGCTTAGCTTAATTATATGTTTTTTTACCAGACTGGATAGTTAACACCTGTCGTCACTTTTTCTTCATTGCCGAATAAAAAGAGAAAAAAAATCTTCACAAGATTTTGTTTTCTCAAGTATTTGCTTACTTTACCTGTTAATATAAAGGGATTATTCAGCCCCTTTTTACTACCCGTTTAAATCTGCTAGAGAACCCTTTCTACATGATTTTCCGTTTTTAGTTCTTTAAGAGAATTCGAGGGAAACGGGTAGCATGTAACCCTCATTTTTTCTCAAGATGTCTATTCATTTCTTTATCTTTTCTTTTTTTCCTTAAACTTTTTAAATTTGTTCTTAAATTTATTAATTAAGATATAAGAAACCCCCACAATGTTAAGAAAAAATGTATGAAGACAAAGCCATTGTAAGAAGAAAGATAAGGTGTTTTTTACTGACCTCCATCCATAAAGGCAGACAGCAAAGTATTGCGTTTTTCATAACATTTCCGACTTGGTATTTCTTCAACCTGACTAACAGCATTTTTTTTCTTTTTTCGAGTAACAATTAATTACGAACATGTGATGAACGGACACTTCTTTTTTTACTTTTTTCTTTTAATTTTTTTTTTTGGGGGGGGGGAATAAATTAATTCTTTTTAAAGGAAGAACAACATTTAAACGCGTTTGTTTTTGCAACAGCTACAAAGTCGTTGGGTTGTTGGAGTGTGCAACAATTATAATAATATTCGTGGCACACACACGAGATACTTCTTTTTAAACGATGACATGTTGCAAAGCAAAGTTTGCAATAATGGTGACTACTTTTTCCGATATAGAAGCTTCTTTTTTTTTTTTTTAAATCTTACAATCCACTTGAGTAGAAACGTTAATAAGAAGACAGTACATATACCAGTAGCGTTGATCAGTAACACTAACAGCAAGAAGAGATAGCTTGTTTGTGGTACCGAATACTAGTAACATTGCAACTGTTACCAACTTGTATAAATTGCGCACAAGGGTAATTCTGGACTTACTCGAATTATTAGTTAGTGACTACTAGTGAATAGTGTGTAACTGTAAGGGCTTGGTTGAAAACCAGCATTTGCTACAAAAGGAATTTGTGTGTTTGTGTACAAGTAATTACGCAGTTTGTGTGTGTCGATGCGTATATATTTGTGTACATTCTGCGTGATTGTATACACTTGTGTTGTACTAATAAGGGACAACGAAAAGATAAAAGGGAAAATACCATCTGTGGCAAGAAAGTGGGTAAGTGAAATGATGTTTAACATCCGTTAGTGTTTGTGCATTGATGACAATTCAGTGATTCACGCTTCACGTTGAGGTTCAGTAGTAACTGGCCAAGGTCCAACTGGTGCGCAGTATAAAAAAAAGAAAGAAAAGTTATTCAATTTTAAAGCACATGGACTGCAACAGATACGATTGCTTTGGGCTGGTGCAGATCTTTCTATATCTATGAAATTTGAATCAGAATTCGTCAGTTTTGATGCCTGATGATTGGCATCGGTTACTACATCGAACGTACAACTATCGGAAACGTGTGCGCCGATCTATATATTAAACAATTTACACATTTTAAATAAGCAGACACCGGCTGTCATTTGCACAAAATTTATGCATCAAAGTTAACTCACGCAAACACGGTGCTTGCTGCAGTTGAATCGGCTCAACTACAAAACTAGTCGTTGTAGGTAGACAGACAGACAATATGATGCGCACCGGCTATAGCGTTGAACTTACCATCACACGCACACAACTCACACATACATATTCAAGCTTATCATGTGCATATAGACACACCTAAAAAGCAAGTCACGAGGAAGATGATCAAAGTTTGATAGAAGAAACCTTTTGTTAGGGAAAGGTTTTTTAAACTTAGAGTGAAATAAAAACCTGTCTGTATTACTTGTTTGTGGGGGATCATAATTGAACGTGGTTTTATTTTCACATTTTTTTGAACGTTGATTTATATACGAAGAGGTTAAAACTAAAACGAAAAAGGGGGGAGGTAAAAAAAAGGTGGGTCGGGTAATTTGCATGAAGTCATTTTTCATAAAATATTTCCACCCATACATGAAAACTGAAAAGATATGTTTTTAAAGTAATTTAAATTTAATATGCATTTTTATGATTCCAAAGTGAGTAGAAAGAAATGAACGATATATAAAAACAATTAAAAAGACGTTGAGAAACAAACAAAAATTAATAATTAAGTAAATTTTGTTGTTTGATAAGATTAACTAACATTTAAGATTATCATGGATTAAGTAAGAAGACAGACTCATGAAAACACACACACACACACACACACACACACACATGCAAAATGAATAAAATAAAAGTAACATTTAATTTTAATTCAATCCAATAAGAGAAGTGTTTTGAAACTTTTTCATTATGAAAGATTTTTTAATTTTTATTGTGTAGTAAACGAGTTTCTAGTTAAACTTGAACCGGAAACCTTAGTCATAAAAAAACTGTCTTTCTCTTCACACACACGACCGTTATACCGAAAATCTCAGGTTATCTGATCAGACAGCATTTCCCATGTCTCACAAGTCTTGAAATCATGTCACCAGAAAATAACGAACCACATTTTCAGTATTTTTCTTTCTTTCATAGATGAAGCTACTTTGCACCTTAATAGAGATTGAATGTTGTAATTTGCTAAATAAATTTTATGCAAAAAAATTGCAAGTGTCAACGTTATTGTTGTTACCCCTAAAGTCCGAAATGTTACGCTTGCTAGAGCAAAAGAATGACAGAAGGAGCAGGGCTGAGGTAAGAGTTAGCCACTGGACATCGCTAATTAAAGACCAAGTTTTTCTTAAGCTTACAGAGTTTAGATCCTGTCGGCGCTACAAGATTGTTTCAATTATTCCAGAGAATTTGTGTGCTGTGAATGAAAGTTTTTTTTAATAATTTAAAACTAGTAAATAGCAAGTTAAAAACGAAGTTTCTCGAATAGAGCGGAGGAACGGGGAGAGGGGAGAGAGAGCGGAGGAACGGGGAGAAGGGAGAGAGAGCGGAGGAACGGGGAGAAGGGAGAGAGAGCGGAGGAACGGGGAGAAGGGAGAGAGAGCGGAGGAACGGGGAGAGAGAGCGGAGGAACGGGGAGAGAGAGCGGAGGAACGGGGAGAGAGAGCGGAGGAACGGGGAGAGAGAGCGGAGGAACGGGGAGAGAGAGCGGAGGAACGGGGAGAGAGAGCGGAGGAACGGGGAGAGAGAGCGGAGGAGAGAGGAGAGAGAGCGGAGGAGAGAGGAGAGAGAGCGGAGGAGAGAGGAGAGAGAGCGGAGGAGAGAGGAGAGAGAGCGGAGGAACGGGGAGAGAGGAGAGAGAGCGGAGGAACGGGGAGAGAGGAGAGAGAGCGGAGGAACGGGGAGAGAGGAGAGAGAGCGGGGGACGGGGAGAGAGGAGAGAGAGCGGGGGGACGAGGGGGATAGAGATAGGGGGGACAGAGACAGAAGAGAGCGGAGCGACAGGAGGGAGAGAATGGGGGAGGGGTGCCGAGGACGGACGGAGAGAGAGGTGCCGAGGACGGACGGAGAGAGAGAGAGAGAGAGAGAGGTGCCGAGGACGGACGGAGAGAGAGAGAGAGAGGTGCCGAGGACGGACGGAGAGAGAGAGAGAGAGGTGCCGAGGACGGACGGAGAGAGAGAGAGAGAGGTGCCGAGGACGGACGGAGAGAGAGAGAGAGAGGTGCCGAGGACGGACGGAGAGAGAGAGAGAGAGGTGCCGAGGACGGACGGAGAGAGAGAGAGAGAGGTGCCGAGGACGGACGGAGAGAGAGAGAGAGAGGTGCCGAGGACGGACGGAGAGAGAGAGAGAGAGAGGTGCCGAGGACGGACGGAGAGAGAGAGAGAGAGAGGTGCCGAGGACGGACGGAGAGAGAGAGAGAGAGGTGCCGAGGACGGACGGAGAGAGAGAGAGAGAGGTGCCGAGGACGGACGGAGAGAGAGAGAGAGAGGTGCCGAGGACGGACGGAGAGAGAGAGAGAGAGGTGCCGAGGACGGACGGAGAGAGAGAGAGAGAGGTGCCGAGGACGGACGGAGAGAGAGAGAGAAAGGTGCCGAGGACGGACGGAGAGAGAGAGAGAGAGGTGCCGAGGACGGACGGAGAGAGAGAGAGAGAGGTGCCGAGGACGGACGGAGAGAGAGAGAGAGAGAGGTGCCGAGGACGGACGGAGAGAGAGAGAGAGAGAGAGAGGTGCCGAGGACGGACGGAGAGAGAGAGAGAGAGAGAGAGAGGTGCCGAGGACGGACGGAGAGAGAGAGAGAGAGAGAGAGGTGCCGAGGACGGACGGAGAGAGAGAGAGAGAGAGAGAGGTGCCGAGGACGGACGGAGAGAGAGAGAGAGAGAGGTGCCGAGGACGGACGGAGAGAGAGAGAGAGAGGTGCCGAGGACGGACGGAGAGAGAGAGAGAGAGGTGCCGAGGACGGACGGAGAGAGAGAGAGAGAGGTGCCGAGGACGGACGGAGAGAGAGAGAGAGAGGTGCCGAGGACGGACGGAGAGAGAGAGAGAGGTGCCGAGGACGGACGGAGAGAGAGAGAGAGAGAGAGAGAGAGAGAGGTGCCGAGGACGGACGGAGAGAGAGAGAGAGAGAGAGAGAGAGAGAGGTGCCGAGGACGGACGGAGAGAGAGAGAGAGAGAAGTGCCGAGGACGGACGGACGGAGAGAGAGAGAGAAGTGCCGAGGACGGACGGACGGAGAGAGAGAGAGAGAGAGAAGTGCCGAGGACGGACGGACGGAGAGAGAGAGAGAGAGAGAAGTGCCGAGGACGGGGAGAGAGAGAGAGAGAGAGAGAAGTGCCGAGGACGGGGAGAGAGAGAGAGAGAGAGAGAAGTGCCGAGGACGGGGAGAGAGAGAGAGAGAAGTGCCGAGGACGGGGAGAGAGAGAGAGAGAGAAGTGCCGAGGACGGGGAGAGAGAGAGAGAGAGAAGTGCCGAGGACGGGGAGAGAGAGAGAGAGAGAGAGAGAGAGAGAGAGAGAGAGAGAGAGAGAGAGAGAGAGAGGTGCCGAGGACGGACGGAGAGACGCGGCCAGTGGGCACGGACGGAGAGACGCGGCCAGTGGGCACGGACGGAGAGACGCGGCCAGTGGGGAGAGGGGACGGACGGAGAGACGCGATAAGGACGGACATCATAGAGACAGAAATAGAGGATGGATGGAGAACAGTAACGCTGGTAAAGACTAAGAGAAATGTCTCAGAGAGAATAAGGATGTACCAGGAGAGAGGCAACAAGGAGGAACAGAGAGATGAGCAGTGGAGAGGAAGAGGATAAACAGAGAGAGGTGACAAGGAGAGAATGATAAAGTGGTGATGAAGAGTTTGAGAGATGACCCAGAGAGAGTGAGGCTGGACAAGGAAAGGGAGAGTACGGAGACGAGAGAGGGGGTGGCGGAGACGGCGAGAGTCAGTGGAACGGCGACGCGGAGGAGGTGGTGGCGCCAACGGCGACACAGAAGAGGGGGGGGTGATGGCGAGGTGGAGACTGCGACGGTGAGGTGGAAGAGGAGGGATGGTGAGCGAGACGGAAGAGGAGAGTTAATGGGTGGGGGAAAAAAAAAAAAAAAAAAGAGAGAGAGAAATGGGGATGAAATTAAATAATCAGAGAGAGAAACGTGGGCATGGAGAAAGCACATACTATATAATATGGAAGAAAGCTTGCAAAAAATCCGTTGAACAGATATGGTGAAAATATCCCAACAGTAGGTTCTATAAACTTTTTTCTTTCTTGGGGTAATTGGATGGGGAGGATAGAGTCCAGTTTTCACCTTTTCATTAAAACAATTTCTGCCACTTGCACCAACAGGGTGCTTGTATTCTTAAAGAGAATTATTCCTACTGGGACAAATTAATTAAAAAAAAAAAAAAACCCTTCTGTAAATGTGTTTTTGTACAATGCACACACATTTAACCTGTGTGTGTGTGTGTGTGTGTGTGTATTGCTATTGAATAATTGAGATCACTACATTTTGTCCAAACTGTATAACTATCTATATCCACCTACATTAGATGATCACCTACTCATAATACCAATGAATTTAACACAATATTTTATTTATTTAAATATGACCTAAGAATAAAAAAAGATAGTGTGTGAATGTGTACAAACACCTGCACAATTTTTATTATGTGACAAAATCAGAAGCTGAAGACAAAATTTACAATCCACAGTGCCAAGTTTGGTAAAGCTCATTATTAATTCAAAATCAGGGCATTTTCAAAAATACTGACAGAACATTCAAGGATCCACAATGACAAAAAAAAAGTTTCTATATGATGAACATGAAATAGGTAACAAGTCAGTAGTGATATCCACATAAAACCTCATTTAATAATTTTGATTACTAATGCAACGGTAAATTTATAAACAACAGATTATTCAAATCTCCTAATACACTCGTAACAGGTGTTGCAGCTTGGAATACTGGACTGTCAAAAAGCAGGAATATTGCGACCTGATTTTTGCAAGCAACACAATTGATTAAGAAAATGTTGATGTTGTCGGAGGAATGGCAGGAAAAAAGATGTTTCGGTGAATCAGTAATCATGAAATCAAGTGCTGGTTAGAAATATTTTTAATAAACAGTTTATCTTTTGGGATCCACAGACATTTTGCAGAAAAACTGCACTAATGAAAAAACAGAGGTAACTGCTTTAGACAGTCAAGAAAACTATAGACGGAAACAAAATACAGACACAAAACCTTATAGAAACAAGACTTAGTATTGCTGACTAAAATTATTCAGTTTTCTAAATACTGTAAGAGAGAGAAGCAAATGAGGAAGGGAAAACAGATGAGGAAGGGAAAACAGGAGGGGGAGAGACGAACAAGATGGGGAACAGAGAGGCGTATAGGAGAGGAACGATAGAGAGGGGCGTACAGGGGAGAGAGAGAGAGAGAGAGGCATACAGGGGAGAGAGAGAGAGGGGCATACAGGGGGGAGAGAGAGAGGGGCATACAGGGGGGAGAGAGAGGGGCATACAGGAGAGAGAGAGAGAGAGGGGCATACAGGGGAGAGAGAGAGAGGGGCATACAGGGGAGAGAGAGAGAGGGGCATACAGGGGAGAGAGAGAGAGGGGCATACAGGGGAGAGAGAGAGAGGGGCATACAGGGGAGAGAGAGAGAGGCATACAGGGGGGAGAGAGAGAGAGGGGCATACAGGGGAGGGAGAGAGAGAGGCATACAGGGGAGGGAGAGAGAGAGGCATACAGGGGAGGGAGAGAGAGAGGCATACAGGGGAGGGAGAGAGAGGGGCATACAGGGGAGGGAGAGAGAGGGGCATACAGGGGAGGGAGAGAGATTGAAATGCAGGAAGAGAATGTCAAGGTAATACCAGTGGTGATTGGTGCATTGGGACCAATCCTATTAAAACTGTGCAACTTGACCAGCTTATGGTGGGCAACCAATGCATTTGACGTAATGTTTTGTAAAATGTCCTTTTTCTGTTCATATAATCATTAGATTCCTTGAGGTTTCTCCTATGTATTTTTGTGACAATTATTACTGGCAATGGAATAAACTATTACTCCAGGTTTTAACTTACAGTTTTGTTTAGTATTGACTAAGTTTTTTTTATTCTTTTGGACGTAGTAAAACAAATGTCTAAAAAGTGCTTTGATCACAATGTCATCCACAGTACATTTACACCCTGGCTCTTACAACATTTCACTATTCCTGGCTGATCTTCTATTATCATAGTGTGTGATACCTACTAACAAAAGTGAGGGAAATAAAAAGGAAAAAAAAACTCTAAATGAATTCAACTAAATAAAAAATAAATAAATAAAAGTAAAACCTAAAATCCCCACCATCCCCCCATTTGTGCACATGTGTAGTCAAAGCAACATTACAAATTTAGTTTGCTGAAGTCCTGAAGGATGATGAAACATGTCACAAGTAAACCTTTCCCATTTTGTCATACAATTTCCCCGTATGTTTCACCTTTGTCGGGTAGTTTGGTAGGTATCATCAGGTCAGAATGAAAGACCTTACATTCTGACCTAAAATCACTAAGCTGTCTAACAAAGGCAAAACTCACTGTCAATAAATAATATATATGTGTGTGTGTGTATATATATATATATATATATATATATATATATATATATATATATATATATAAAGACATTTTTTATATGTTTAACGTTCTTTTTATAGATACAAGTATTTAAGTAAATGCTCTGTTTATAATAAACAGTATTAAATAACATTTACCGGCCTGAATGTTATTTAATACTGTTTATTATAAACAGAGCATTTACTTAAATACTTGTATCTATAAAAAGAACGTTAAACATATCAAAAATGTCTTTAATAAATTGTCGGACTATGTCCAATTCAAAATATATATATATATATATATATATATATATATATATATATATATATATATATATATATATATATTTGCTGTTTTTTCTTTTCTGTCAGGAAACTCAAAATGGGGACAACCGATATTCTGTGTTACAAAAAAAAAACAAGCTGAAAAGAACTAAAATCTAGATTCAAGAAATCTAGAATACATAATGACAATGAGCAATTTACAACACCAAAGTTTTGTGAAGAATAAAACCATACAATACACAGATATCATTTGAAATAGTAACATGACAAAATAAAACAAAAAAAAATAGCAAGAAACTACCAAAATGGTACAGATGCCCCACCAATTACCCAGCAACGGGCTAGAAACCTTATTGTGTGGATCATTAATGGATAGTAGATTTGACCCTCATTCTAGTCTCCAAGCACAAAATGTAAGCTACACTTAGTAAATAACAATACAAGTGAAAGATCCTCATCAAGTCAAACACACTTGAAAAGAAATACAATGTAACTTTATTATTACCTGTAATTTTATTATTACCTGTTTTTGATTAAAATAGAAACAATTGCCAGATGAGAATTATTTACTTAAGCATATGAAATCAATAAAAAATGCTGTCAATTTTTTTTTAACATCCTACATTGTTCGCTTCTGCTATATCTGGATCCAGATATTTCCAGTGTATATTCTGAAATTACTTTTTATTGTTATAATAAATTACTTTGTAATTTCTTGATCAAAAAATTACTCCAATTAATCTATATAAATGCATTTCTTTCTCTCATTATTTGATGGGAATAATATTTATTATAATATAGCATATTTATTAGCCATTGAGACATGATTAATCCTGCAACTTGGTGGTTTACAAACATTCACATGGACACACATCCAAATATCTAGATGATCAGAGACTGGCAGCTGATTTCTCCTCTGACATAGTTCTAACAATTAAATGAAAGGAAAAATTGGCTTATAATATTCAATACCTCCAAAACCAAGCAAGTAATGTTCGATCATCATCAAGCAGGCCCTGAATTTTCTGTCATAATGAATAATTGTTGTAACCTAGAGAAGGTTACTGAGTAGAATAATCAAACGAAGGTTGGTAATGCATGATAATACTTAGGACAAGAACAACACATATAAGATTTGCCAGTGACGTGTAGAAGTAGTAGTCAACTGCTAGAACTGAGTCAAATGAATTCCACAATGAATCTCCAACTGCAGGCCAACATACAGTATTTACTACTGTATTTATGTGAATGGGGACATACCAATTATCGTTTGTAGGTATACTACAACAATGAGTCTACTATCAATGAGGATCCTTGTTTTGAATGTCTATGGGGATGCAAGTTCAGCTCAACTGGAACATATAAAAATCCATCACTAAAGAGGCTGGAAAAATGGTCAGTTCCTTGTACCACTCAAGAAAGTACCTGACTCCTTCTCTCATGCTCTATCTTTGCAAGAGTAAGATCACACCAAAAATGGATTAATGCTGCCATATCTGGGCTGGAGCTGCACAGTCTTCTATTTCTCATGATGCCACTACAGATTTGGCAGGAACAAAATACATTTGAAAGGTAGCTTAATACATTGATATACAGTGTTTTTGTTTTTTTAATAAAATTAATTAACCCTGTAAATGATTGCAATCATGAAACTTATCTTCAAAGATCAATTGTTCCTGATTTGAAGCAGCTAAGAAAATAAATGAATCTGATAGATATACTGTAAATTGAAAAAAATTTAAGAAAATTCAAATAAAAGCTTTTATATAAAAAAGGGAATAAATACTCAAATTGACAGTTTGACAAAATGACAAATTTATGTGAAAGGCATTGATATAATTATGTATATTTCTGAGATTGTAACTACACTATTTACATTGATCAAACTGTTGTCCTCATCTTTATTGTCATATTCATGACGTTTTGGTCATTGTATGCTCTGGCCTTCTTCAGATGATATACATTGGAATTTCAAACCAAACCCTTTATTTAGTCCACATAGATTGGTAGATTGTTCTAGTTCCACATGCTATGCCTTTTCTGGATATCTCAGTTTAGGAACGCAAATCTCCAAGTTTTTGTTCACCTCTACTGTAACCAGGTATTGAACTCGTAACTCTTTAGGTCAAGTTATTACTTCAACCAATGCTTTTAGCCTTGAGGACATCAGTGAATAAATTTTAGGGACTTATAAACTGAATGTCTCAGTAAGCGCCGTGGACTAAAAAAAAGTTTGGTCCAAACTTCCAGTGTATATCACCTGAAGAAGGCTGAAGTGTACAACGGCTGAAACATTATGAATATGACAATAAATATGGGGACAAACTATGTATATATTGATAGATTTGTTTTGCTAGAATTTTATCTTATATTACTTACATTTAAATCTTTTAGATAGCAAAAAGAGAAATTTTACTAAGAGCTACGAAGGACAGGAATTTGTAGAGAGCCATGACCTCGCACTTCCTGAAGGGACATGGCATATACAAGAATAGCTCTCAAAGTTAATAGAAACATCAATGTTTGGGTTTATCATAAATATTTGTCTATAATGGTTGAACAAAGCCAAAATGTTGAATCAAATGGACCATAGTGTTAGTATATCAGAAAAAAAAAAGAGAGAGAAAGCAAAATTATAGAAAAGAAGACAATGATTCAAAGAGACAAACAGGAAAACAATGAAAGACAATAAAAATACTCAAGTGATGATGAAATGATGTAACAGAAAAAGGTTACAAATATTCAAGGTGCACCCAGAACTTTCAAGACTTTAGGAAAGGCAGTTATAACTGTCCTAGATTATTGCAAATTTAATGTATCATTACTACATATCTAATAATCTGACCTGCAACTTTTGAAGGAGACTGTTGTAACAGCCTTTGAACATACCCTACTAAACACTACTTGTCACAGCTGACCAATTTAATTTGCAGAATGCAGTCAGGACATGAAGAAGTTTGCTATATAATAAAATTTTGTGTTAAACTAAGCAAAAATGGTACAGAAACTTAAAAATTCCACCAAACTGCTTATAGATTAGACAAGGTGAGCATCAATTTTTTTTACTAACACAAGAGATTCAAGAATAGTAGAGAAGAGGTGAGAGATGTGGGAAAGAGAATGATATCAGAAATTTGCAATTTTCTAGATGAAAAGTGTATTCTTACTGCCTATAAAAACAGTAAGTATACAGTTTGGAGATGGCATGGCAATTCTATAGAGAATTTATCATGAAGATCTGAGCATGTGTAAAATTTGTGCTAAGTTTGTTCCCAGGAGGCTCAGTGTTGGACAGAAGGAAAGACACACTGGAAATGGTTGATGGGCACCAAAACTGCTCATCCTCCCTACAGTCCAAACTGTGACTTTTGATTATTCCCTAAGCTGAATGTTTGGTTTGGTTTATGGCATATCAACCTCAATGGGTCATTTAATGCCGCCAACTTTTTTTTTTCCTGGTAATATTTTTGTTTTGTCAAAAATCCATTTCTGTTAATATTTTTTTTCTCAAAAATGTATAGCTGGTAATATTTTTTTTTCAAAAACAGATAGCTGGTAATATTTTTTTTTCCAAAATGTACAGCTGGCAACATTATATTTTTAAAAAAGTATTATCAGAGGCCTTGGTGTTAGACATAGTTTATCGTCGTACCCAGGACGCGGATGTAATGAGTGTTAACTATTTGCCCATAGCTGGGACCCTAACAGATGCTACCACCCCGGGTCAAGGTGGACCTGGGAACACCAAAGATTAAGAGGTGGTTCCACACTCCTCAAAACCTAATGATCAGAGGCCTTGCTGTTGGACGTAGTTTGTCATCTTACCCAGGACGCGATGCAGTTTATCGTCATACCCAAGAGAGCCCTAAGCTGAAGAAGAACATCAGGAGCTGACACTGAGAAGATGAAGGAGGCTGTGACAAGGATTCTGGACACCTTCACTTTGGATGACTTCCATGGGAGGAGGAGGCTTCACGAAGTGGCTGGAGTACTACAACAAGTGCATTGATATCAGAGGATCCTACTTTGAAATTAATTAATGTTCCTGTTCTGCTATCAGTTCACACAAACGTGGTAAGTAGGTTACTTGGTGTTTCTCCCTGCTTTTCTTGTCCTTAAGTGTTAAATTTTCTAGGCTGTCTTTCCTCATTATACATCTTAATATTTAAACTGTTTCTGATTGCAATTATAAAGTTTTTTTTGTTTGTTTTTTTTACTGTTCCTGTTTTTCTTAAGACTACTTTGTTGCTCACATGTTCTTCCACAGACAGTTTTAACATTTGTCATGAGGAATAGATGTCACTTCAAGTGAGGAAATTATCCAGCATTTGGTGCCATATAGGAGACGTAAAGGAGGTAAAATTTCAGGAAGACTGGAATATATTTGCTATAACCAGTATCTATGACAATTCTATGCTGTCATTTTTTCTATGGCATTGCAAAATAAACATTAAAGAGTTGAACAGAAAATATATTTTACAGCATATCAACCTTTTCCAGATTTAATACCAAACTGTCATTTTGATAAATAGAAAGGTAGGCAGAGAGTAAAGAGTTAAAAATGTAGACATAGGTATGCCAAACAAATGTCCCTTATTTTTCTGTGGAGGAGGATACACTATGCAGAGAAATGCTGTCAGTTTATTTTTTACACTTACCAACAGAGTAAAACATCTTTTGGTCAAAATGTTTTACAATATTTCAGATTTACCTCTTTCAGACTTGTTAAGAACTAATACTTATTGATTAAATTGTTGCAAAGTCATTGGATGATTAGAAAGCATATTTGTTAATGTACTTAACTGGGCAGTGGATGTGTGTGTGTATATATATATATATTACAGTGTAACCCGGATATAAGAGTTGTCGGGACCGGAGAAGAAGTCTCTTATATCCGGGTTTGGTCTATTTTATATACATTAACACAGGCTCTAATTTGGGACCAGAGAAAATCTCTCTTATATCCAGGCCACACTGTATACACACACATACACAGTCTGAAGATCACTTGAGGCATAAAACTGGCAGTGTGCTTTCTACATTTACACTATTTCTACAAATGTCCTATCTCTAATATTAAGAACATTTTCACCATAAATATAGAAAATTTTACAAAATTATATAAACACACACACACACACACTGATAGTGCTGAAATGTTCTGTTTGACCCATTTCCCAAAATCTGACTAAATGGCCAAACATCAGAATTGTTTTTAATCCATTCTCATTTTGTGTATAAAACACTTTTCCAGGTGCACAGACACTATATTCTGATTGCAAGCAAAAATGCTGGAGAACAAATCTTTGATTCTAGACGGAAATGTCAATCCATGAACAATCCACCCATTTTTTTTTATGAGGACTATGCTCATAATAAAAGAATCCTGTCAACAGGGATTAAGCCGTAATTAACAGCTAACAAAATGAAGAATATGAGAATCGATGGGAGAAATACTTCCATTTAACATTTTTGTCTCAAAGCAAAGGAACAAAGCATTTCAAAATTAATGAATTATTCAGATGGCAGCTTTTAATCTGAGAATTGAGAGAAAGAATGACAACGGCCCTATTTATAGGGGGTTGAGGTATGGAAGTGAGCAGCTCTAAGGTGAGCAGATGTACACTGCCCAAACATAAGTGAATCAATGACATCCATACAAAATTCCACAGAAATTAAATTATAATACAATATCATTACAGAGTGGGTAATAGAAAATCTTACCTATTTTTTTTTATTATACAGAATTTGGAGCACACCATAAGTGTCAAAAAAAAAAAAAATTCTCTACAAAAATAATCTATGTATATGTACTAATATGGAAAATAATGAAGATTTTCAATATATATATATATATATATATATATATATATATATATATATACTGCTTGCAAGCTGCCTTCTTGATTTTAAATGCTCAACATACAGATGAAGTTACATAATCTACTCAAATTTTAGATCAAAATATTCAGTTGTTAATTCATTAAATTACTGTTTTAAATGCTAATGTTACTATGTCAATTTTCAGTTTGTTTTATGCCGATTATATAAAACCATTTTCTTTCAAATAGGCGTGAATACACAGAACCCTGATAAACAACAATAATTTAATAGTAATATGCTAAAAATGATGGCAAGATAAACTGTTTCCATACAAGAAACATTCATTGACCAAACACTGTAACTATCAGGTGAAAATTATAAAATCTTTCTCTTAAAACAGTTTTTCAGGACAATAGGCTTCTCAAGAAAACCATTATTGCTCTTTCTAGCATCAATGGGAGCTTTCTTCCTCAATTTTGGTTTAGGGTAGTGTTAAAAGTCAATATCTTAATCATGTCTTATCTTTGAGTTACATGTACTATCCATTTTAGTTGTTGCAGGTTTGCAAATGATGTTGCTTTTGTGATTTAAGACATTAAATATTAAACTTTTTTGACTTGTTAATATTATATTGACATTTGATATATCAGCTCACATACAAAATAGAAATTTTGACATCTACTTCATTCTTATGCTTTTAGTATTTGCTGTGCTATTTTTGACATTTGTTTAATATTAACCAGAATACCATGGATTATATTATTAAAATACATAATTGTATTCTTAAATTCCGATTTTATAACAGAATTACCTTAAGTCCTTTTAGTTTTGTTTTATGCAAATAGTTAAATTTTTGTTTGAATTTTTTTCTAGGCAGTTCAGTAAAGATGCATCATTAGTTTTGAAATTTCCTAAGTATAACTCTAGATTAACAAGTAAAAGATTAAAAAAGTAAATTCCATTCCAAAGAGAATACAGTGACCAAATCACTGACAAAAACTACAAGAAAACTTACATAAATGAATCCTTGACACATTAAATAGACAATCTGTGTTAAGAATTGTTTTTAATTTTAAAAATTCGTTTTCTACTTGGACAGGAAAAGAGTTAACTGACAGAAGAAATAGCTAACAGTGATGTACTATTTCCTTGTGTTGAAAACAATTGGAATATGCTTCTAAAAATCACGGCCAGAATTCAATGAATGGTAAAGGTCTCTAATAGCTTACAAAACAAAAAGTATCAAATTATATGTTAAAGTTAGCCTAGTTTTATCATAAAACATGTTAAACTCACAAGGACTGACAACTTACTTACCATTACTCTAGAATCTGCACTTGTATTTGATGACATGTAAGACTATACAAAACTGTCCGAAGCCTCATTCAACTTCCATATAAAAATTGAAAAATACAGAAATATATACATAGAAAACAAATAAAGCAAGAAAATCTGGCATTGCAGTATCACTTCCACTGGGAGCATTAACTCTAAGGTCATCAAATAACTGTTTGGCCTTTGTATAAATTATTGATTTACTTATACTATGACGGGCAATTTCTTTCCCTTTAAAATAGATTTACTATCTCTTCAATAAAATTGTTATTTGATTTACTAAGTTTAGTTATTCTTTTATCCACAAGAACTCTTTAAGGCACCTTTATTTTTTAGTATTATGCTGAGTGGTGATTTTGCCATTCCAAAGCACTTGTTCAAGTTTCAGGTTTAGAAATTAGTTCCTTATTACTCTCCACTGTAATTGATTTTCTCTCACCTTGGCAGATCCTCAGTTATGTTTTTAGAAAAAAGATATGAAAAATATTTTTAATATGTGCTGTAGTAGACAATTTTTCTCTCCAGAATCTTACATATTTATAAAGCTACCATTCATGCTTGCTCTGAATATTGCTGCCACATATGGTCTGGTGCTCCTGCTATATATTTAGAGATGCTTAATAAGATCCAAAAGAAGAATCTGCAGTGTTATTAACCCTGACCTGGCATCTTGGCTTCAGTTACTTTTCCACCGACATAATGTAGCTTCCCTGTGACTTTTTTATCTCTCTCTCATATATATATATATATATATATTTGAATAAATTGTGTGAGGTACAAAACTTACAAATAGCTAGAAAGACATAAAATTTATTACTAATGGGCATAATGTGAGAGAAAGTAAAAAAATAAAAATGAAACAATCACAATATATATATAGTAATTGTTCTGATGAACTTTCCGCTATGGTATCTAGAGTTTATGAATTTAAGTGCACTACCAAATTGGCAACAATGTCTCATCAATTTACAGTTGAAATGGTTACATGTAACTAAGTTCTACAGTAACAGTTTCTTATCTCATACTTGTCACTTTTGGGACTCTCTTCCAGCTCCATTCTTTCCAGCCAACTCTGATCTTCAAGAATCTAAATGCAATGACAATCATTATCTACTGTTTTCTTGATTTCCTCTTTTATTGTTCTTGCTCTTTAATAATGTTTCTTTTTTTCCTTATTTTTTCACACTCAGTAACCCCTTGTGTCTTACTTGGGGTGAAATAATAATAAAAAAATTTTTTTTAGAAATGAAACTTTACAATTGCAACATGAAATAAATACAATATGGAGACTGTGTTGGCACTGAGGATGCTCCCAGACACTTATACACATACAAAGTTTACTTGCACTTTGCTGTTCAAATATTGGCTCATTAAGCAAATTTAACTTTATTCAGAAAAACTTAATTTGTTAATTTAGCAAACCTTTTGTAGAGGAGTACCCCACTGTACTTAATTCCATAATACTGTAATATTAAATATAATTAATGAAGAGAAAGTTTTACATGTCAACAAATATCGTCATTAAACTTTGTACTTATTTCAATTAATTCAAACCCTTTGTACACCTGCAGCTATGGTATCATTTTATTCAAATTTGAGTTGGTCGGTTTGACAATTTATGTTTTAGTATTGGTTCCCGGTTTTGTTTTCCTTGATACCGGTTTTCAGTTCGGTTGTTTGGTTTATAATTTAGTATTTTTGGTTTCTAAGGAAGCCGTTCATTTTCTTGTGTAATGATAGCATTTCCAGTCAATATCTGATTTTGTTTGAGATTGATAATACTTAATCCGTTCATCTTGCAATATCTTGTGTATTTCTGGTTTGATCTTAAAAATATTCATATGGCTGGAAAGAAAATAACATGATCTTTCTAAATATGTAATCTGTATGTGCTTTTATTCTTTGAATTATTTTATTACAGCAAATTAAAACGGTATTGCTTCAACCAGCCGAAAATGCAAAATGATTTTTTTTTTAGACTAAATTTTACACGTTACTTTGTTTCACAAAATCAAAGTGAACAATCTTTATCAATATTCTTGAAATTGTACACTCAATTAGAAGACAACTTAAACCACGACCAGGAAGATGTTCATTTCTTCTGACCCGAGGAAGCAATTTCCTTCAAAAATTATAAAGTGAGCAAAAAAAAAAAAAAAAAAAATGATAATTCTTTTCTGGTATGCCAGTCAACTATTATTGGGGTTTTGCAAATAAATTTCTTCTAAGCAAAGAAAATCAATGAGTTATTTTCTCCTAAATACATTTATGTTTTCATCTAGCAAATACACCTAAAATTAAATATTAAAAATAATTAAAAGCTTTTAATTTCATTTTTAGAATGTGTATATTTCAAAATCTGTGAGTATCATCAGTTCTTTTTTAGATACACATTTTAAAACTGAAATTAAAAACTATTTCAATCATTTTAATATAATCATACTTAAGTGTATTATTCACCAGATAAAACCATAAAGTAAAGATATTTGTAAAAATAAAATGAATTAATTTTCCTTGTTTAGAAGAATTTTATAGGCAGAACAGTAACAAGCACCCACCGAACACTAGTGGCTGAAAAAGAATAATTTTTACTTTGGGTTTAAAAAAATGATTTGTAGTTTTGAAAATATAACTGAGATTAAAACTTTATTTTTTAATATCTAATTTTACTTGTATTCACTAGATAGAAGCATAATTTTATTTGTAGAAAACAGACTTGCATATCTGGAAATATACACATCTTAAAAGTGAAATTAAGAACCATTTTAATTATTCTTAATATCTAATTTAGGTGTATACCCTAGATAAAAAACAAATTTATTTATAAAAAAAAAAAAAAAAAAAATCTTCATTCATTTTTCTTGTTTACAACATCTTTATTTCGTGATTGGCGTAACACTGGCTTACTAAAACAATTACCCTTACTACAAAAAAATCCAACTTCATAAAATTTAACATTAAGACAAAACTGGCAACTATTTTTTTTCTTTTTACTCGCTATTTTGTTAACTTAATTTTACTGCAAAAAGTTTGGGTTTTTTTAAACTGAAACAAATAGATTTCAGACATCATGTCATATTTCCTTTTTTTCTTCTTCATTTCTTTTGTAAACAAATAAATTTCACATTTATTTCCTAAAACTAGTCAATTAAATGTTTTTAATATATTTTTGTTCAATCTTTTCCTCTTACAATGGTATAAATGTTGATAAAATTTAATTTTATTAACATCTGAAAGTCTTTATCCATAGTGTTTCTTTGGATATGCTCACTCAGTAGTGATATAGAAACAAAACCAAAATCATTCGGTTTCATAAAAAATTTGATGCAGTTTTATGGTGTGAAGATGAAACCGAAAAAAGTCAGTTTTTCGGTTAAACTGCACATCTCTATTTCAAATATTCAGTAATTTCCAAAATCTAAAAAAAAATCAAGAAATTTAATCATACAAATTTTTCACATCATTTCTCCATCTTGACTTCAAGACTTTGGTCATGAAGACTGGCATTTCAACAATGCTCCTTGTTTATTTCCTAAAAGGCACCAATAATGAAACATTTCAAAAACATTTCACTGCAAGAAGTGGATGGTCATTTGGTGTAATGGATGGTCAAGTGGAATGAGGAATAATGAGAGCCAAGTTTGAAATCCAGTTAAATCCATTACATTCACTTATGCACAAATACTTATGAGAAAGGTTTAAATGGATTTAACTAATGTAAATAATGTACATAATACCTCATCTCAGAAATATAGACATGTACAACATATTATTGAAAACTTTTCAGCACTTCCATCCCATGTGTGCTTGTGAAAGTTTATGTCACTGAATTAGCAGTTCTTTTTGAAGATAAAATCCACAGGGAATATCAAGTCCAAAGAGCAATAAGAAATAGTTAAATAATGAATGCATTTCTCAATGACAATGTATTTCTTAATGCCAACTCAACCTCAACATATATTAACTAAACTTTGCCATCAACAGATAGATTTAATTAAAAGGTTTCAAGGTATTCTCATATTGTGTGATGAATTTGTTTTCTATGGCTTATCAACCAGTGGCAGGTTATTTGAAGTTATTTATTTTTAGATTGTAAGTATTTTTTAGAGATAATAAAACCTACTAATTAACCCATAGCTGGAGGGAGAAGAGGTGGATTCATACCAAGGGTATTTGTGCATAAGTGAATATAACAAACCAGACTGGAATTGGAACAAGTCACTCCAATTTTCAATTTCAAGCTGTTATCCATTTCACCACCTGCACATCTAAACTTACAGCACCTGGTATTCCTAAACAGTCACTCATGTAGGTATTGACCAGACATGATGCTGCTTAACTTCAATGATCATGTTTCAACATGATTTGACCACAAACTTTGTATTGTGATGGAAAAACCAACAAAATCTGATATCATGAGGTATTGATGGGGCAACCAGGTTTAGTGATAATGATGCTTCAGCCTCCGGAGGTCTTCATCTAATGAAGGCTATTTTTGAAGGTGATGTTTTCACAGCAATAATTGTATATACGATGGCCTAAAAGTAGGTTTGAACTTATACATGCATATATAGATATATTGGAGACCTGATTGATTAGGTTATTATGCCAACTATTCTAAAGAGAATGATAACAAAAGCTATATGAAAAAATAATTTGTTCAGGCATAGAGATTATAAAGAATTCCTAGGTACACAGTTCTTTGCCATTAGTATTCAATGGTAAACATATGTGCAAAAATCGCTGAGGAGCTTAAGAATTTTGCGTGTTTTTTATTTCAAACAACTTCTCACCTGAGTCTGACCCAGTATATTACTTAATGTCATTTTGTAACTAATCAAAAATCCATATTACCAAGAGTTACTAGCTGTAAAGTTGGTGAAACGCCTTAAGGTTTAATGAGAAAGAAATGTTATAAATGTTAGATTTTGAAATAAAAATGTCTAATAATGAGCAGCATTGCCAGGCTTATGTTCTTTTATGTGTCATGTCCATCTAGAACATGGGTAATCATGACTCTCCACAACTTCCTATCTTTTGTCTCTTTACTTTTACTCCTGCTCCCTGTTCTCTCATCCATTTACACAAGCTTAATAGTTAGGTTACTGTTTCTATTTGTCTCTTTTGCCTTCAATATATCCTGTTAGTGTCAAATTTTCTAAGCCCACATTAGATGTCCAGAAATTTCAATCATCATTTTCTGATTCTAAATATAAGTGTTTTTTTTTTGTTTCCATGTAAGCAACAAGGAAATTTTAAGGAAAATGAAAATAAAAAGAAAATTTATACTTAGAAAGAACTGGTTACAAGAAGTAAATTGGTTAACATTTGAAAACACAGTACAAGTAAATCCTGAATTGACTTTCTACTCATTCGTAGCCAAATTAGCTTATTTTATTGATTGATTCATTTTCTACAGCTTATCAACCCATTGCAGATTATTTAAAGCTTGAAAATATTTTTTTTATTTTTTGTAAGAATTTTTTTTGAGATAATGATTTAGTGATAAGAGTCTTACTAATTAACCCATAGCTGGGAGGAGAAGTGAATTCATAACTTTCCCCAAGTGTATTTGTCAATGAATATAACAAACCCAATTGGAATTAGAACACATCTCTTCAATCCCCAATTTTAAGCCCTTATTAATTTTATCAGCTGCACATACAGCTTTCAGCACCTGGTACTCCCAGGCAGTCACCCATCTAGGTACAGGAACTGGTGTTTCAATATAAGATGGCAATAAGCTAGCTTATTTTAAAAAGTAGCCCCAAAAGTTACAAGTAATAAAATTCAAAGTTTAGCCAAACTAGGACTATAAAAACTGGTAACTTTAGTATTGTAATAAACAATAAGCCTACATGTAAAATTTGACAAAAGTGTTACTTTTCATTTATTTTTACAGTGACTAAAATGTTTGTCAATTATAAATCCATTGTGGAGAATATATTATCCTACTTAGAAAATGTTATCCCATTTTAAAAACTAAACCTTTTATCATTCTTTCAGTGATGTGCTTTTATAACTCACATGGCAACAGACAAATTGATTTGCTGACAAAATAAACAAGCAGCCAGATAGAATTTGTTGCCTGAAAGAATTTCCTGGTTACCACAGAACAAATTTTTTAAAATTATTAATAAATTGGTCACTGTAGAATTAATGCGGTTAAATAAAATTCTTTACTCACATGGTAAACATAAGCTACTTTATATTGAAACTAGTTTACCGACGCCATCAAAATATAACATATTTAAGTGATTTTGCAAAGGCACCAACATCAAAAATTTTGTAATGCTCTGCATTTTCTTGTTTAAGCTCAATACTTTATGAATATTAAACTAAAATCAAGATAATGATTGGTTCCTTGCCTTGTTGCCAAACTACCATCTTCATCAGTCCATGACCAGGCATGGTTGGAAGGTTGCGGTGAGCCTAGCAATTAACCTGCTCCCTCCACATTTTAGCAGACATTCATTTATGCATAGAATGTCATGTAAACCTAGCAGAGCTCATCAATCTCCAAGTCAGACCACAACCAATTTCCTTGGACTTGAAGGCTCACTTTGGTCATGAAAATGTGGCCATTGATCCTATCAAAGGAACAACTCTGCCTAGAAATACCACATCATCACTGCCCTGGATAAAATGCCAGTAGTTTAGTCTCATGTGCAGTAGTGCAGGTTGATTTTGTAACCATGGTATTTTGCATTGAATTTGAAAGTTGGGGGTCTGACATGATAAATGTTGAAAATATTATTTTTTTTTTTTCCAAATCATGATCATTTTTTGAGGAAATGATTTTTAGAGGTTAAGTTTAGGTTCAGAATTGGAGCATTGGAATTTCATTCTGGTGTTATGGTTTTTCACAGTTCATCACCCATACACACACAAGATCTTACTCTTAGCAACCCATCTCTTTTTTGATATGTAATAGCAGTCACTGAACACAAAGTCAATTAAGTCAGACTGATGACTGCAGCAATAGATAGGAGCCAAAGTTAAAAATAGATCCTCATACATGTGACTAATCATGTGACCAGATATGAGAGATCAAACAGGAAAGATCAACAGAACTCGGGTGACGAGTCTCAAAGGAAATGGAGTGTACATTAAATTCTCATATGGATTGACTTTCCGAATTGAAGAGAAGAAATGATGACCCCAACTCACATGAAATTCCAACACAGAATTAAATGGAGATGATTCTTGAGTGAACAATTCCTCTTTCACTTGTTACAATCAAACAAGAGAGATTGCATGACGAGACAAACTCCAATTTAACTTAACACTATGCAGCTCACATTAAGGGTAAAGGTGAATGACGAAACGTGACCATCACCTAAGAAACACATATGTGATATACTTAATTGGACGAAGGACCCGAAACATGAATTCTGCACAGCTAAACTGATGACTTACACATCAAATCTTCATAACCATAATGTATGATTACTGCAGTGCCAAAACTAAATAACTGGATAATAAATGCAATGTTAAAGTAAGAAGAATAGATCAAAGGACACCACTACTTGGGCGAGTGAACTGGTTTGAAATTAAAAGGGACAAAGGGAAACAGAAAACCTTATTTTATTTCAGAAGAAAAACTGAAGCTAAGTTTTTGTTTCAACTTTTGCCCTCATAAAACAACACATGCATCTTTCCAACCAGAAATGTATAGCACACATCTTTCCACACATTCTCATATCTAAATGTTTTTATGTACTGTCTAGTTATAATTAAATCTTGTTAATTTGTATATTGGCATTTGACATTGGTCACTGTTGGTTATCATTCCAAAATCATGTATTTGACCCTATACTGAATCCTTCCACTGTGGAGTGATAAACCTGGGAGTCTTTTAGACAATGAGTTGGATTTTCAATAGTTTCTTTTTAAACTTTGTACTGCAGTCATTGGTCATAACATCAATGAAAGCTTTATAGCACAGCCATATAAAAATTTATAATTGAAATACATGCAGTTCATTTGAAATTAAAAGGTGTAATAAATTCAATAACCAACAACTGTATAGTTTCAACATGACCCAGAGAATCAAGCAATAATTGACCAAAATACAGAATGTTGTATTAAAACATTTACAGCAGAATGCTTTTGCCTTGCTTCCAGAAAATATTCTTTTCCCAATGTTGAAGTCAGATGGAGATGAGGAAAGAAGCTATGAAAAAAATTGTCCATTGGATAAGTAAAAAATTTATTCATACTTAATTATGTAAAGTTACAAGACTAATTTTAAAATTTGATTAAAATTACATCACAAAAATAACTAATTACGGGTAAATTTCCCAATATAAATACAGCAAGCCACCAAAGAGATTTGAAAAAACTACATTCATCAACTCTGAAGCAACACACTGGTCAAATTTGATTAACTTCTCACAAAATGGAGTTTGTGAGCCTGTGCTTACAGAAGGTATTTCAAATAATGAACTACAAGATGTTCTAATGAATGGAATGACATAAGAGTTGGTTGGTTGGGTTTTATGGCATATCAACCACTGTAGGTCATTTAATGCCAAATTTAGTTTATATATATATATATATATATATATATATATATATATATATATATTAAATAGTACTTGTAAATGTCTATAAGCCATATAAGCTAGAGCTTATTTGCTTGCACACTGCAAAATAATTACAGGTAATACTATCTAGGACAAGGATTTCCATTTAGTATAGACAATTTGTTTGCACAATGTTAGAAGGTAGCATATATTAATTACACATATTATATTGTCAATAGAAGACCAATTCTTTTCAGGAAGTTTATTATATGACTTGGATCAATTTTTGTAAATAGTTCCTTTGTACTCTTAATGTTGTAGAACTTTCTTCGAATGTGTGTAAGGTTTGTGCATTCTATCAGTATATGTTTTACTCTGAAGCTCTGTGTCCGTCTTTGTGTAAGTGATTGTATGAATTTGTAATTTGTAGATTGTGGGGAACATTCTGTCTTATAATTGTTTGGTTCGGGGTTTAATGTTTGATTTTTCCCCAAGATTGTCAATTTTATAAGTAGGAGGACGGCTTGATGATTTCTGCGACTTTTGTTTCTTAGGAGAAGTGGCTTGTGTCTGCGCTGTTGTTTTTGTAGTTGTTTTAGTGGAAGATTTTCCTTTGTCCGAAGGATTACTTTGAGTAGTTGGTGTTTCTGTAGCTGTATTATTTTTGTCAAGACCATGCAAGGCTTTTATCTTATTAATAAAATTGTCCCAGTCTCCCAGGTTCAGCTGCATTAATGTTTTGACAAATTCTTCATATTTGTTCTGGTGTTTTTTTCCTGAAGGACTACTTGGGAATATGTGGTAGTGTTTGACCCTACTACCATCTTCTGTGCTTCTTGGTAAGGAATGTCATTTTTGTGCTTTATTGATAGAATTTCCTTTTCTCTTCTCCAACTGTCACAAGATCTTGCGTAGACTGGATGTGACGGAGATACAAAACCAGTATACTCACTCCAAGAGTATGTTTCTGAACCTCTATCAAATGCTCAACAGTCTAATGTTGGTCAAAAGTCATATCTCTCAACACAATTGACCCTCAGCCCCTGCCTTCTAGTATATATAATAGAGGGTTGGGAATAGTTCTGCAAGAGCAAATCGATAGTTCTACACGAGCAGAGTGTATAACATGATATGGAGAAAATAAAGACAAATATATATGCTAAGGCATGCTGGGACTAGCCGATTGATCAGATCGGGCCCCTCTCCGACTGCCTGTCTAGCCCAGATAAGGGCCAAAGTGGAGTGTTGCAGTACCATGGCCGCTTTTTCCTGGGTCATGGATTGCTCAGCCACCAGGATCCCGTCTCCAGGCATTACGGGTCGCCACCCACGGCCAACAGGTGGCCCCATTGAGAGGCTTTTACTCTCTGCCCGGCGGGGGGGGGGGGGGGGGCAGTCGACATATTCAGACACCCTGCCAACAGTGCGAAGGGCCTATTTAACCCATAAGTGGGAACCTATATTGTCGGGCATAGTTTATCATCTTACCCAGGACCAGACATAGGAGTTGCTGAATTTACCTGCATATTCGTGAGGTATAGAAAGAGCAGTAAATTTAACTACTGACGTTTCACAAATTGTATATGGACAAGAAGCAAGGCACAATCACATTATTACTAAACCTTTGTACCATCACTTTCATTTACTTCAAAGGGAGCAATTAGCTTTATTATAATGTAATATGTTATACAGTGTAGTAGTTTTAGTTCAATTTTCAATAAACAATGCAAATTTAAAACACTTTGCCTTATAATTTGTGCCCAGCAGTATTATGGTATTATATACATTTTATGTACTTTTTTTTATTTTTTATTAATTATGATCTAACAAATAGTGTAATATCTTCACTGATTAGTCCTTTTTGTAATCTTTTAAAGTTTTCACTTATCTAATAGAGTAAAACAAATTGCATATTTTGCGTGTTCTGATTCATAATTATAATTCTGGTTTGAATATATTTTCAATTCAATGTATCTAATACAAAAGATATCAAGTTTATTTGGATTTATTCTTAAAATAGTAAAATTTTGCAAGCAAAAATCTGCAGAAATTAGGTATTTCTGTATGTTTTATTAGAGGATATTTAAAACTAAATGCTCAAAAATTGGTAAAAGCTATAAATTTAATTTTTGGTGTCAGTACTTATCACATCAAACCCCAGCTTTTGCACCAAGTGCAATGTTGATTTCCTAAAAAAAAAAGAAAAAAAAAGTGAAAAATCTGTTGAAAGAATGGTATCAGAAAAGGTTGAACAATGTTCTGTATGTACATGGCACTATTCAATGTCACCTCTATAAGCACCAAAGGTGAACGCGAGTTGTAATTTATGACATCCTACACCATCACCCCGGGATCAGGATTGTGTTGAATATACTCTGGAAGATGTCCCTCTCTAGGTTTACATTGCACATGCAAACAACCATGACTTGCATATAGGTAAAACCTGCTCTTATCACAGAACACCAGATCCTCTTGTGACACCATTTATCTTATACACAAGATGTATTACAGTTTAAATGGAATTTTAGCTAGGGATAGTAGTCTTGTTACAACAAATGATTCTCAGTTATCTACGTTGACACATCTGTGGCCACATTTTCTGATCTGTATACTGTGGATGTCATGCAATCTGATACTGCTGCCCTTTCAATGCATCAGTCTTGGCAAACACCTGTACAACATGGCCATGTTAATTTTGTCATAGTTGTCAACATTGAAGCACTACCAATACGTCCTGTATAACATACACAATTCTCCGAAAAGACCGTCCAATCCACTATTCAACCATTCTCAAACAGCTCTAATTTGACAAAAGATGTCTATGTCTCTGTGATATAAAACCTACTTGCTCTGGATTGTCTCATAACATTGAACCATATTGTGATACATGTCATAATCTAAAGGTTAGATACAGCGTATCGGCATGAGTATTACAGCATCACAAGATGATAGATTTTTTTAACATTTTATCAGAATATCTACTACCCACTACCATGCACATGCTGTACCCCAGTTAAAATTGGCATTGTTCTTCAAGGTGTAGTAATTTTATTTTTCGCCCCAAAATAGATTACTGCTGCCATATCTGGGTTGGAGCTGCACAATCGTCACTTCAAAATTGTTTACGCAGTCTGCAAATGCAACCTCTTTCCCAGAGATGCAACATTGCAAACTTTACCTAGTCTATTATTATTTTCATGTCAATTATTCTGATGAGCTCCATTCTTTAGTTCCACAAATTCAGAACTTTACAATTAGGACATGCCATGATACTTGAATCATCTTCATTTTCTCTGTATTCCAGATGTAAGAAGAAAGTTTCACTGAGACAGCTTTTCCCCCCAAGAACTGCCACTTTGGGGAACAAACTCATGTACGAGTACTTCCGTGAAATACTTCAATCATAATTTTAATTTCATCAAGTCAAGGGTCAGTCATTATCTATGCTCCTCATTCTCTTCACTTCCTAACAAGGTGTCTGATAGGGATTTCTTCCCTTCATATCAGACACCGTGTTCTGCATTACCATGCTGACACTAACCCTCTACCTTGAGTGGCTCTTAAGTGTTATATTGGGTGAAATTATAATATTTGAAAAAAGTTTCTACCAAGCTTTGAATGATCCTCAGAAGAGAAGGAAAAGAGTAAATAACATAATAACAATATATTAATGTCAAAGTTGTTTGAAACAATCCCTATATTAACAATGGGATTTTTTAAGCAAAAGGCAGTAAAGTCACTAAGGTACAAGGGATTACTGAGTGTGGAAGAATTAGGAACAGAAACATTAATAATGAGTAGGAAGAGAAAAGAGTAATCAGGAGGACAGTAGATAGCAATTGACATTGCATTAAAATTTTTGCCGATTAAAGTTAACTGGAAAGAATGGAGCCAGAAAAGAGTTCCACAAGTGAGAAGTGAGAGAAAAGAAACTGTTAGCATAAAATTTACAGCTAGCTAGCTCAACTGCAAATTGATGAGATCTTGATGCCAATCTAGTACTGTGCTTAAATTAAAAAAGTCTAGGTACCATGAAAGTATTTATAGAAAACTCATAGAGAAGCAACCTTACAGCAGTGAGAAAGTGACGGAAGCTGAGCTGCCAGATCAGAACCAATAATATTGCTGATTCTTCTTTGAATTTTATCAAGGAGCTCAAGGTAAATAGCAGGGGCACTGAAGCATATATGGCAGCAATATTATAAGCAGGGAAGAATGCCAGATTTACAGATATGTATGATAGATTCTGGAAATCACAATTTGTTGTTTACCTATAATTTCATGACTAAAGCCAATAACTTTTCGTTTTCAAATAAAGTCTTTTCTGAATTGAAAAATTACATTCTATAGCGTCACTAGCCTATTTTTCCATTTATTACTTTCAGCAGAAATAAAAGTTTAAGCTGAAAGAATGAGATATTTTACAGGTTTGTTGTCTGAAACTGCCTTTGAAATGGCTATAACCAGCTCATATTTTCATTCCCAGTTAACTTTGTTAAAAATGTTTATATAGACATTTAAAACCCAGTAATCAAATAAAAGTCTCCAAAACAAATTACTAAGAATAAAATATTTACTTTCATTAACTTATTAAATTTTTTTTTTTTTTTAATTGGAGATTTTCATTAGCAAACATAAACCAGCCATAAATGGTTACTCTGCAATGGAACATCTCAACTCTAATTCGTTGATATAAGAATATTTTATTTTCTTTTATATCTGTCTTCAGTTTGAAAATCCCAAAACAAAATTGACAACAGACCATTTGCTTCATAATTAGTTAGAAAATTAATTTGATGAAACTAAAATCTTTGTTTCTCTAAAGATTTAAATATTCAAAAAATGAAAAACTAATTATGGATAATCTAGATTTAATTAAATTTAAATTAAATTTAAAAAAAAAAAAAAAAAAAAAAAAAAAAAATTAATAAATAGTAACACAGACCAGGTTTTAAAAACTTACAGCTGTTTTATTAGCAAAGTACCTGTAAGAAATGTCAGGATTATTTATAATATGAATCTGTCCATTATTGGTAATTATCCATCTTGTTAACCTGTCAAGTTATTTTAAGATGCTGCAAAAACAGTTGAATGAATTTAGCTGAGAAAAGAAAAGAGCATAAGTTCAATTTAGATGTGTCCACCATCTTAAAAAGACATTTAAAATTACGTATAGATTTTTTTAATGCTAAATTGGAGAAAAATCAGCTTTTGAGAGAGAGAGAGAGAGAGAGAGAGAGAAAAAAAAAATTATTCTGTTCCCCTTCCTTGTCTGTCTATCCAGCTTCAAACACATCTCAACTTTGTGCTTTTCAGAAACTGGAGACATTTTGAGTCATGGGGATTAATTGGCCATGGTTAAATGTAATTGATAAAATTCTCAATAAACAATAATAAAAAGAAGAGGGCAAAATAATACTAGGCAAGCAATATATGTGCAAGTCAAAACTTAGCAAAGCAACAGTAATAAGGCAAAAAGTTCAAAGTAAAAATTGTGTTCACACGCAAAAGGGATACAGTCAAGTGATTCAAGACAAGAAAGAACAAAAATATGGCAGCTGAGACAGAGAACTTGTCCATTTTTATTGGTTAGGAAAAAATCCCAGCAAGCACCTGTAAGATTTGTCTATAAATTCAGGGAGATGTTTTTAGCAGTCATTTCTTATAGTCTACTACAAGGTTGCAAGCATTTTACAATTATAGCTGTTTGCAAGACCGTATTGCACATTAGTAGTAAAATCTAAGATTTATTACGTTAAAACAAAAGCTCATAGCTTTTTTGCAATAGGTGACGTCAACTGAATTTTATGATATACTAGCTTAAAAGCCACACTCCGTGTAGATTTTTAAGCTGGCTCCTACGTAAGGCTAATTGGACCTACAGTCCAAATCTAAAGGGACCCCTGGTCCAGCTCAGAAAACAACAATGATAATTTTGAAGAAATAACTGAGTTCCTCAGTTCCATGGAATTTCAAAACCCCATTTTAACTCTGATTCAGGCTATAAACCCAATTCCAACCAAAAGATTGATTTTTTGTCAAAATTCCAATTCTGGATGAAAATTGAGTTCTTCAAATCACAAACTCTGCAGAACTTGAAAACCTCATGTCACGAAATCTCTCACTTTAACTCTCGACTCATTGGCATTTTGAAGAAATAAAAATGATTTCCTCAATTCACAAAGTTTTGGAGATATTCTAAACTGAATTTAAAACAAAATTTTTGAATTCACAAAGTTATGTTTCTTTAAATTTAATATAAATTAAAAACTTAAAAATCACTAATCTTTTTCCATTATTTAAAAAAAATGAAATTTTAACTGTTCCCCCTCCTCATCTGGACACAAATCTCAATGCTGGATGTTCAAGCACCAGATCAAGGGCAGATTTTCAATCCTGGAATCATCCCGATTCCAAAATGGTATATATCTATGTAGAGCAAGAGTGGTCCAAGTTAGAGGGGTTTCAGACACACAGACAGAATTTGCCATTTATTTATTTAGATAGACATATATATATATATATATATATATATATATATATATATACTATTTGTGGGTGGATTGTGAATTTTAAATGGTTTTATAGTAAAAGTAAATATGGAGAGATGCATTTTCATGATTTGATCCTCTTATTTCCTGAAATGTAAAAATGTTGTACAAGCAACAAAGATGTGCAATTTATGGAGATGGTACTATAGCTGAAAGGACTATAGGTGATTTATTTGGTTCAGAAGTGAGAATTTTGAGCTGAGAGACTGAGAAAGTTTCCAGCAGGCTTGCAGTTGTTAATGATGATGAAGTCAAAAAATTGATTAAAAATAATCCAAGATAAAAGACATCAGAGAGATACTTGGCATATCTCATGAGAGTTGTAAGACATTTGAAAGCACTTGAATACATAGATCACTAAAATGCCTCATGATTTAATAGCATAAAATTAATGGAGTGCATTTCCATGTTCAGTTCTCTACTCAAATACAACAAAAACACCCATTTTTGAAAAAACAATTACTCCTGATAAAAAAATGGATTTTTTTACAAGCAAAAAAGGGTCCTGGGCAAAATTAAATGAGTCACCATTAAACTGCTTTGCATCCAAAGAAGGTGTGGCAATCTATCTGATAATATTGGAAGGGTACTGAACATTACAAGCTCCTACCATAAAATCAGACATTGAATTCAAAAAAATATTGTTCTCAACTGGGCTGATTAAAGGCAGCAATTTGTGAAATGTGTCCAGAATTGACCAATCAAAAAAAAAAAATGCTGTCTTCAATCAAAACAACACCAGACCTCACATCTCTTTGCAGACTCTGAAGAAATTGGTAAAGCTTGGCTGGGGTGTCCTACTACATACATCAAACGGAAGTTCAATTTTTTTGAAATCCTGTAAAAACAATAGACCAGTTCATCACTCAAAAACATGCCAAGTTCTAAGAGGATGGAATTCTGAAGCTACCTCAAAGATAGCAAAAGGTAGTGGAACAAACACTTCCAACTTGAGAAGTTGAAGCAGGAAACTGACCCATGTCATCCACGCAATGACTGTGAACCAATGACAAAAAAGCTCAAGTAAAGACAAGTTTATACATTCAGTCAAACAACATAGTCAGCATCTGTTCCCGTTGATTCAGCCACCTTAACATAGAGC
>OZ038485.1:119857859-119867859 GCA_964036315.1 Acanthosepion esculentum | reverse complement strand
ATGTATGTATGTATGTATGTATGTATGTAGTCAACTGATGCTTACTTCTTGATGTTGCATTATTCCTGAATGGCAGCTAGAACAATACTCTGATCTCTTCATAGCTACCTGTTCAAAGTTATGTTTCAGTTTATCTTTATACCTGAGCCAAGCTCTACCAATATATATATATATATATATATATATATATAAGATGAAAATTGGAAAAAAATCTTAAATTTTAGCCAACACATTTTGTCTTCCAACTTTTTTCAAAGCGAAAATGAAATCTAAATGTTTTTTGTTGGTATAGTTACATTAAAAAATACAAATTTAAAAAAATTTAACTATAACAATAAAAACATTTAGATTTCATTTTTGCCTTGAAAAAGTCGGAAGACAAAACGCCTTGGCAAATAAAACTAAGATACCCCCCCCCCAATTGTCATCTTATACCAATTTGTCTTGTCCACAGAATTAATCTAGGAACTTGACTATATAATTCTATACCAAGAAATAAGTTTTCCCATATGGGTGCTAGGTAATGAGGCCTGGCATTAAAGGGAGTAACAGCTAGAACATGCTTAGGAACCTTTGATTTAAAGAATCAGAAAAATAATGTTAAAATCAAACAGATGAACAATAACTTAGGAAAACTTTTACATATATAATAAGAAATATGAAGATATGTACTGAATGAAAAGTTTAGACAAATAAGTGAATATATGATGCACAAGTATAGTTATCAAGCTTAGTTTAGATTTTTGTTTGGATTTTTAGAAATAAAAGCAAGCTTGTAATTTTATAGAGCACAAGAAATTTGTCTCAAGAAGATTACATCTAATTAAAACAAAATTCAGACAAGAATGCATTAATTAATGTTTGACATTGCTCATTAATATTGGACTGTATCAGCACTTAGTCTCTGGAAAATATGGGTTTTAGTACATGCTAGTTCAACAATGTTTTTTTTTTAATGTCATATCCCTTCAAGATGTAGGTGATTATGACTCCACAGATTCCATTTCTTTTATTATCTGTGAATTATCATGATTTCTTACTTTTCTACTAGCTTCTACACAGGTCTGAATTCAAAGTTGTCCTTTTCCTACACTGTCACCTAAAGCTAAAGAGGTAATTCTTTAACAAGTTCCAAAGAGATTATGTACCATATAAATTAGGTTTATTTTTTTAAAGTAGAGAAAGAGTTAATTCTCTTTAATATTATTAAAATAATAAAAACCTTGAAAATAAAAACTGTTGGTACATTATTTTTTAAAAGTTCTCAAAAAATATGATAATCCCCCTTCAAGAGACTAAAATAAAAAAAATAAAAAAAGGATTAATAGAAAACGGAAATATCCCATTTTCTTGCAGGGTTATTTTTATTCAGATTAGACTGGCATAAGGCCCCAAGTATAGAGCACCAAGAAACTAATTACAGTAGTAATAGTCTGATAACTTAGATTCCTCAACAGTACTCCATGGTGAGATACCTATTAATCTGACACAAAATCACATGTATAGTGTGGCAGGTTAAAAACAAATTCATTACAGTAATAAATCATGAAATGAGCTTGTTTAACTAGTGTATACCCCACTCCAAAAAAAGTTTACTAAGCTTTAGTTTAATCTGACATAAGGCAACAACAGTGGAGAACCTCACTATATTAAAAGCAACATTCTATGGCAACATTTCATTTCTTGTAAATATCAAAAAACTTTTTCTAACTCAAACTGAAAAACTTTCCTTACTCCATGAACTTATTTATGGCATTGATATTTATTAAGATGTGACTGAAATGGTGGAGTTCTTATATTTAAATTTTGGTCATATTGAAGACTAAAAAGAGAAAAGGTCAAAGTGAAACAAATAGAAATTAGAATCTTCCAATAGTTTCTCTTTCTAACATTCACTTTTCTTTTAAAGCGGAAAATCATGGTCTTCAAAAAGATTTGTGTAACAGTTTTTCCCCCAATTTCAAAAACCACAGAAATATTTGAAATGAAAATACTAACAATAAAGAACCCTAAAAAGCCATGTTTAGTGGCTAAGATTGTTGCCATTCAGTTACTGGTGTCAGTGATCTGATCAATGTTCAAATCCAGGAACTTGAATACACTGATTTTCAAGCCAGGCATAACAGTAACACTGGTGTACTATAATTTTGCAAGCATAATTTGATCTTGTACTTTTTTTTTCTTTTAATATCTTTTTATATTTTTATCAACGGTTAAATAAATAATAGTTGCCGTATAATGACATCAACAAAAAAAAAAAAAAAAAGAAAAAAGAGAGAAAATATTTTTTAAATTTATGAAAACACGTGGATCAAGAATCATAGTTAATTTAGAAATCATTAAATTATAAGATTTATAACTGAAAAAAAATTCAACTTATTTAAAAAAAAATAAAGAAAAAAAATTTATTTACCAATAAAATTGGACCCCCGCCTAAAAAAAAATTATTTTGTTTCAAAAAGGAATTAGTCAATCTTTGTAGATTTTGGTTGATGGCATTTTCATTTTATTAACAAAAATGTATTCATAATGAGATTGTTTTTAAGCAGTAAAATAAAATTTAGTAGAAAAAAAAAAGTAATAAACTATTTTAAAACGATTATAACAGTTGAGTAACTAGTAACAACTACTTTAAATAAAATCAAACTATTATTTAATTAATGTTAAAATGAAAAATTTGTTTACACTTTCAAATTTAGTATTTTTTTTAATTACATTTCAGCAGTTAATCTACTTTAACTTGAAACATTAAACAACAATCATTTCTGGAATAAACAATGAATGAAATTATTTTATTTGAAGTTGGGTGTTTTCAAAGATGACAACTAAAATTGTAGTATTTTTTTTAGTTTAACAGACATTATTCAATCAACTTTTAACTGTAACTATTAAATTGAGAAAAGTAAAGAATTAAAAAACTAAAGACAAATAAAATTTGAACTTAAATGTTTTTATTTTACAAGTGTCTAAAAAATTATTCACGTCCTCTCAAGCTGTTCACGTTGATCATGAACTTAACAAGTTATATAAACTTTATATTAAAGAGACGATAATCAGCAAATAGAAACCTTAAAAGATAAACAACAAAAAAGAAAAAACACAATCACCGTAAAAGTAAAGTCATGCTTTTTTTTTAACTCAACTCTACACGTGATCTGTTTGAAAAGGTAAAAAACAAGAGAGATATCGGAAAAAAAGGATAATATTGATAAATAAAAAATATACATTATGAACTAATTACGATTCTGAAATTGTATAAGAAAGAAAAAAAGTATTTCTGTCTGTTGTTTACTTACCTCTGTCGAATTTCTTTCCATCAGGATCAAGATCTTTCACATCGAAAATATCTTCAAACAAAACACCCGCCATGTTCGGCAATACTACGACACTTTCTGGTAGCCTCGAAACCCCTTACCCTGAATAAACGAGGGTTTGAGTCAAGTAAAAAAAGAAAATACGACACTTTTATGTGGATAAATTCAAAGAAAATAAATTTTAATTAGTCTGATCTCGGACTAATACAACCAGTGTAATTACTAATGCGTAGTTAGCAACAACTGACTTTTGATAAAGAGTAACTGTTTTACTTTAAAAATCTTCTTTCGCTTACTTTTTCTTAAAAAGAAAAAAAACTATGGAAAACACAGACAAACAAAATTTGTGTTGTTTTCCTTAGCAAATTTTCCTATAGCTTTTTAAAGTTAATTTTAATTTAATATACTCAATGCAAAAAAGGTTAACTTCTCTTGGAAGTAGAAGAGAACAGATCAAAAGGTAAACCTGAAAAATGCCGTAGTTGCGACGAGATAACCAGGCTCTAAATGGCTAGCTTGCCGGTCGCCACGTGATTTTATTTGTGCAGGTAGCAAGTCCCTGCAACGCTAACATGCGCGAAGTTAAATGAAATTAAAAGACTTCACTTCATTGGTAACCAGCCTTCACTTGGCTAGGATACAGGATTTATATTATTAATAGAACTGCGCAAGGAAGCAGTTGGCCACTCCAGACCATTTCGGACATTGATTGTTATATGAAATTAGCACAATAGCGTGGATGGTTGGTTTGCTTTTTTGTTGTTGTTGACTTCTTCTATGACCGGCGGGGGCACCAAACCTAGGGTTAGATGACCCGTGCAGGCAGGTGGGTAACCTGTCCCTGCATTGCTAAATATTAATCAACAAAACTAAACATTTAAAAACAGCATCTTTTTCCTGCTATCAATTACTAGCTGTAAAAAAAAAAAAAAATTAAAATTAGTAGATGATGATGACGATGATGTCAACTACCTGAAATAATATCGTGTGACAAATTTGTCAATTTACAGTTGAAAGATAATGAATAGACAAGATAAAGAAGCTTTGTTAAGGAACGGATTCCATGCTCAAATTCAAATATCAGTATTATTAGAAGATGGATTCTTTGTTTGAGAAGTAATTCGTTACTCCAGCCAGCCAGCCAGACAAACAGTGACGTAACCGGTAGCCTGTCTCGACAATAGTAGTGATGATGATGATGATGATGATGATGATGATGATGATGATGATGATGTAGTAACAAAAACAATGAGATAATATTTATCTTCAGACTTTTTGGTGAAGAAGAGCCCTCATTATTAACAATAACAATAATAATAACATTGTTTTTGTTTTGTTACTCTTCTTCTTCGTACTGTTATTATTTTGCTATATTGCATGGTAAATTCATTATGTCTGTCCTGGTCCTGTGAGAAGTCAAACTGTTGTGATGCAATTGATAATAATAAGAAAAGGATAACCGTTTTCTAGAATCAATTTTTACACAACAACAGTAATTGTCGGTTTCATTTTTCTGGATTATCCATCCAAGTTTCTGCGTTGCTGATTATTAACCCCCACCCAACACACACCCACCCCGCAAAATACAGAAAGCAAAATCAAATAAAAATGGTTTCACTTTCATATCATCAGCTGATATTCGATATTTACTTAACAATAACATCATCGTCATTATCAACCTTTATTGCCATCATCATCAATTTTATTTTATTAATTTCGTCAGTATTATTAAGTGCTTGCGAAAACCTCAATTCATTTTTGAAAGAGGCACACTTTGGTTGTATCTCTTTTTGAAGCAGTCTTTTTTTATATTAGGACAGATTTTTTTTATGTATATGCTGTTACAGAATCTTCAAGGAAAATAATTCTCTCTCTCTCTCTCTCTCTCTCTCTCTCTCTCTCTCTCTCTCTCTCTCTCTCTCTCTCTCTCTCTCTTTCAGCCGATCTGAAGTTTGCTTAATAATTTGTTTTAAATAAAATAAATAAATTGTCTTTTTTTTTGTAAGATACTTTGCATATGTTGAAGCAGAAGTTACTATTTATCCTTATTATTATTATTATTATTATTATTATTATTATTATTATTTCTTATTTGTTTGGACTTGGGGGCCTCATTTAAGAAAAGTCACATTTTTTTGTTTCTTTTTAATCTCCTAATGTAAAATTTTGTTATCCTCTTCTACACATACCTAATTTCCTCCTCCTCCTTCTTCTTCTTCTTCTTCTTCTTCTTCTTCTTCTTCTTCTTCTTCTTCTTCTTCTTCTTCTTCTTCTTCTTCTTCTATTATTATTGTTGTTGTTGTTGTTTTTATTATTGTTATATACAATCATCCTCCCCTTTTTCACATTCTTTATTATTATTTTTGTTGTTGTGCACACTTGTCATCATCATTTTAACATTAGTAACATTATCATCATCATTTCCTTGTTCATTTTATTATAGTTATGTCCATGTACCAGCCTATAAAAATTCTTTTTTGCATTGTCTTTTCTCACCAACAATATCTTTCTTCATTATTATTATTACTGGTATGTCCTCACAGCTGCTTCTTCTTCTTATTATTTTTTTTTATACTCACCATCATCATCATCTGCTTCTTCTTCATTTTAATATTATTTCCTCTTTGCATCAATGCTGCAATATTTTTCTTCATTTTATTGTTATTATCGTTATTCTTATTCTGCCCATTCAGCTCCTTCATTGTCTTCTTCCTCTTTTTCTTTTTCTCCTTTTATAATTCTGTTATTTCTTTTTCTTATTTATTTTTTTAATTCTTCTCTATTATTTGCATTCTTTTACTTTTCCCATCAATGGCAACTGGTGGCTTTTCATGGAGTTCAAGTCTCTTTAAAACTCCCTCACTCTACTTCATTTTCGATGATTGATGTAATGATGTCATGTGGATAGTTTCAGTTCTTCCTTCAACTTCCGATCCCTTTTCATCTCTTATCGCTCCTATTCCAAGTGCACTAATAATGATGGGTAAAAAACTATTATCTTCATTTTCTATTATTTTTCACTTCATTCAAAAGAACCAAATATTTTTTTCCAGATTTTCAATTTCTTTCACTTTTATTCACGATCTGTTAGATTTTCTTGTTATTATTTACTTATCTTTGTATGGTATAATATAATATGATATAATATAATATAATATAATATAATACCAATAACGTGAAGTCTTTTGTGAGAATCATCCTCAGTACAGTTGTAATGATTTGATAAACATGTCTGCTAACCATTAGTGAATATTTTATTTTATATTTAGTAAATATCATAAGATCACAATATTTACTAAACTTAGCTTTGTACAACACAAGGCCAAAATGAAATGGCAGAAGATTGTGTTGCACCAGATTTCCAACTGGGAATGACCTGCTTGGTTTGAAAATCAGACTTCAAAATCCTATCTTTTACCCAAACTTGAAAACAACCTCTGACTTCAGTCAGAAATATGCAACTTTATCAGCCAAAAAACAGGTCATCATTATTATTATTATTATTATTATTATTATTATTATTATTATTATTATTATTATTATACTAGTTGTAGTAGTAGTAGTAGTAGTAATTTATTTTTCTTCTTTTATTATGCTATTGATTCTTCACTTAATAAGGGTGATATTATTTTGTGTGCATTTGAATCATTTACCATCATCGTCATCATCATCATCATCATCTCTCCCCTTTACTCTCTTCATTTTTAATTACCTTTGCTTTTTCACTGCCTTTGTTAAAACAAAGTACAATCACCAGAGTTAAACAGCAACAAGCCTGGTCAGCTCCTAGATGGGTGACCGCTTGGGAATAATACCAGGGCTGTAAGCTTGGATGTGCGGGTGCTGTAATGGATAATGGCTCAAAATTGGACATTGGAAGGCCAAGTTCCAATTTCAGTTGGGTTTTTTATATTCACTTATGCACAAATAACCTTGGGAAAGGTATGAATCCACTTTTTCTCCCCCCCCCCCCCAGATATGGGTTAATTAGTAGAACCGGTGTCAGTAAATCATTATTGTCTCCAAAAAATTCTCACAATCTAAAAATATTTTCTGGCTTTAAATAACCTGCAAAGGGTTGATAAGCTGTAAAAAAACAAAATCAATTTCCATCTTTTTTTATGCTATTATTATCATCTTTCACTTCCTTTTCCTCTTTTTCTTCCTCTTTGTATCTGTTGTGGACTTGTTAGGGGCCAGAAATAAAGACACAAAGAGAGGAATTGAGTTAAACAAATATATTAACAGATACAGTAATACAAACATATATAAATGAGTGTTACAGCAAGAATGTTCGGTCCAACTGTCAGAGCTGACTGCTGGAAATTTCCTTTTCCAAAAGGCAGTACCTGCTCCTATTTATAGCTGGGAGAGTCCATATGTGCGTTGGGTAAATTACCATAACAGTATCATAATTTTTATAATTACAGTTTTTCTTTTACTTTTCTTCATAATCGTTTTATTCCTTTATTATTATTATTATTTCTTCTTTTATTTTTTATTTTTTTTAAGCATTCACCCCACTAGTAGCTAGTTACTTATACCGGAGAAAAAGATTGACAACAAATCTTCTCAATACCCCAGCACTCTCCTCAGTATTGTTTTTTTTGTTTTTTTTACTAAATTCATCCTATACAAGGCCAAAGAGCAACTCAAGGTAAAGGGTTACTGAAGGGAATTGTTGAAGGAGCTTAAGAGTAAGCCCTAAGTGGTGTAGTTTATAAGGATATATGGGAAAGATAACAATTAAATTTATTTCTGAAAAGGTTAAGATTGCAGTGGTTGGGAAAGCATCCTCTTGAGATTCTGTTCCACAATGTAGCAGTTCATGAGAAGAAGCAATTTCCTTCTTACTAATAGAATAAAAAGGATGGCTTAACGCAGTCTGCATGGAATAGTGAGTGTTAGCTATGAAGGTTAGAGCTTTTTTTTTAAGTATTTCACTTCAAGCAAGATGGGAGTGCCACTACTATGCAGAGGGGTGTATAGAGAGTGAAAGGGAAAGAAAAAACTGGGTATCGGGGTGATTGAGGAAAGGATAAAATATGAACAGGGATCAAGACAAGAGGAGATGGCAATTGATATTGCATTTAAATTTTTGAAGATGGTAGTTATCAATGAAGCAAATAAGAGGAAAGAAGTTCCACAGTCGAGAAGTGTGAGAAAAGAAACTGTTGGAGTAGAAGTAGCAATTGCATTTAGCTATTTCAACAGTAAAAGGGTGGGACCTAGTTGTCAATCTAGTAACCGGCTTAAATTCATGTAGCCGGAGCACCAGAAAAAAAGCTTGTCAGAGCCGTTGCCATGAAAATATTTGTAGAAAAGACAGAGGGAAGCCACATCACGTTTGTGAGAAAATGATTGAAGTCAAGATGCCAAGTCAGGATTGATTACATTGCAGATTCTTTTTTGGATTTTATAAAGAACCTCAAGATGAACAGCAGGAGCACCAGACCAGATATGGCAACACTATTCAATGCACGGATGAATGGTAGATGTGTAAGATGGACTTTGACAAGAAAAACCTTCTGGCACAACACAAGTGAACCAACTTTCCTTGCAGTAGATGCAGCTATTGATTCAATGTAGTTGTTCTACCGCAAGTCAGTTGAAAACGTGAGACCAAGAAGGCACATTGAGACGCTCTCCCAGTGTCGAGCTTCAACCATGCTGATGGTGGGCAGGGAAGTTTCTCTGTGGTGATTAAATGAGAGCAGTTTAGTTTTGGAGGCATTAAAATTTACAAGCCATTTCCTGCTCCAATTAACCACTGATTGGAGATCCTTTTCAAGAGCAGTTGGTGGGAATAAGGAATGCAGCACTCTGATAATAACTGGTACTAAAGTCATCTTCATGTTTCACAACTTCTTCATTTCCTTAATAAGGTCAAGATACTTATCTCTTTTTCACTTTCTTTCAGTTAATTTTTATGATTATTATTATTATTATTATTATTATTATTATGTTGGTGTTTTACATTGATGTAATCAGCAGAAATTCTATTTTTGTGGCATGGTATCAAGAAGACTCTTCATAACTTTTTAAAGAATCCTCGCAATTATTTCAAGGTCTACAATCTTGTTCTCAATTCCAATTTTCCCTAACTGTTCTTTCAAGTTTCTAGGTGGTGGCCCAAACACACTCATTATTACAAGAATTAAATAAAATCCTGTAGTTTCTTCAATTCCTTAGGCAGATCCTGGTATTTTTTTTAATCTTTTCAGTTTCTTTGCAGTTGACTCTTGTATTGTACAGAACAGCAAAATCAATAATTTGACACTTGCTACTTTCCTTATCTATCACAATATGGTTGGGTTTCCATTCTTCAATGACATGATCTGTCTGGACAGAAAAATCCCATAATATCTTGCGACTGTCATTTTCTACCACTGCCATTGGCTGAAATTCATTCCATTTCTCTTTCACATTGAAGCCAAATTTACAGCATACTTCACAATGGATTCTCTTACCAATCCAATCATGTCATCACTTATACTCCTTCCGTGCCAATTTGGAACATTCACCGAGTATGCAGTTAACTGTCTCATCAGTTTGCCTATGCGTCCTTCATTTTGCTTTCTTTGTACCAACAGTAACTATTAATAATAATAATAAAATCACTATTAACAACAATTAGAGAAGAACATGTTTTAAGAAAAGAAAAGACAATATTTGACACTATGTCT
>OZ038485.1:119610359-119852859 GCA_964036315.1 Acanthosepion esculentum | reverse complement strand
AGTTGTTATAATTCTTCACACTGAATTGTTGGGTTCATCAGTTGTTCTCAAAACTGATTTAGTAACAATGTCACATTTATAACATTATGTCAAAGTCAGTTGTATTTGCTCTGTGCTTATACTATACTTATAATCAGTTGCACTGATAAGGGACCTTATACTAATATCACACTAGTTTATAGGTGATATTTTATCTTCACTGCTTGGCTTCATAATAAATCTCCAATTGTTCTAGCTTTTCATTCAGTTTATAATTCTGGAGGCAATTTCATTCACTCAACCACTCCAGATGCAATTTGATGCACTTCACCACTCTGGATGCAATTTCATTCACTTTATCATTCTGGAGGTAATTTCATTCATTTCACCACTTTGGATGCAATTTCATTCACTTCGAATGCATTTTAATTCAGTTTATCATTCTGGATGCAATTTCATTCATTTCATCACTTCAGATGCAATTTTTATCACTGTGGAAGCAATCATTCTGGAGGCAATTTCATTCATTCCACCACTGCGGATGCAATTTCATTCACTTCATCAGTTTGGAGTTAACTTCATTCACATCATCAATCCAGTTGCAATTTCATTCACTTTATCACTCTTGATGCAGATTTATTCATTTTATCATTCTGAAGGTAATTTCACTCCAAATGCAATTTCATTCACTTTACTACTCCAGATGCAATTTCATTCACTTTATCACTCTGGAGGCAATTTCATTCATTTCACCACTGTGGATGCAATTTATTTCACTTCATCATTCTGGAGGTAATTTCATTTATATCATCAATTCTGTTGCAATTTCATTCACTTTTTCATTCTGGAGGTGATTTAAATTACTTCATCACTTCAGATGCAATTTCATTCACTTCATTACTCCAGATGCAATTTCATTCACTTTACCAATCTGTAATCAACTTTCACCAAGCAAAAAATTTGTCTTGCAACTTCATTCAACTAGACTGACTCCAAATCATAGTTTGTTTGAATTTCAAGGATATCCTGCATGGCAACAACAAACAGAATTTTACATAAATTAACAACAAGGCAGCTGCAGTTGGGGAGCTTTGAAAGAATTCAATGGAAGAATTAATTTCCTATTTTTTTTTTTTAATATCATGTCTCTTCAGGACATAGGCAACTATTGCTTTGCACAAATTCCTTTCTTTTTTATCTTCTGTAAATTGTGATGACTTTGGAAAGATTGTGGAATGATTTCCTGTTGCCACAGTTTTTAATTCAAATTTGTACTTTTCCTACACTGGTTGCCACCCAAGGCTAGTAAACCAAGTTTAAACTGCTATTTAATCCATGGCTGAGGATGAAAAAGAAAAGAAATTGATTTATGCTTTTCCCAATGGCATCAGTGCAAATGTGAACAATAACAGCCTTGATTGAACTTTGAACTTTGGCTCTCCAATTCCACTTTCTGTGTCAATAACAATTACACTAAGACTGGTAAATCATGCAGAGAACTAAAGGTGAATGAAACATTTCCAAATATGAAACATATATTTTTTAAAGGTTTTATTGAAATTTTATTTAAGTTTCCACATGTCTTCCATCATTAGCAATACAAAGGGTAATACGATTTTGCAGTTCACGGAAAACATTTGCCAACTGATTTACAGTAATGCCTGAAATCACATTAGTTATTTTAGCTATACTTAAAACTAGGTACATTAAACTTTATGACATTTTTTACAGATTATTTCTATCGCAAATACAAATAAAGTTATAAATTTTTTAAAGTGCACACGGACTTTATGGACACCCTGTATTGAGATTTTTGACAAAATTCAAAGAAGGGTCTGTAATGTAATTGTTCCTGATCTGGCATCTTGACATCAGTCCCTTTGCTACCACTATGACATGGCTTCACTTTGTCTTTTCTACAATGGTTTTCATGGCAATTTTATGATATGCTTTCCTCCATGATGGCTCTAACTGTATGAATTTAAACATGCTACTAGAATGATAACTCAGTCACACTGTTTTACTGTTGAACTATCTAGATATAACCATATATTCTATTCTAATAGTTTCTTTTCTTGCACTCTCTCAGCCTTCTTTAAACACTTTGCTCCAAAAACTGCTGCCCTTGTACCAAAATGGATCCTGATGATACAACGGTATATGGGTGCACCTCTGAACCATTCAATGACCAGAGCTTGGCAGCTGATCTCTTTTTTGACCTAACTTTAGCAGCTCAATGGGGAAAAAACTAGCTGGTCACATTCAAAAGACAAAACTAGTGACCTTTCACCCTCACCAATCAAACCCAGGATTTTCACAAATCATGTTGACTGGATGTTCTCTCAGAAAGGCCCCATGCCTTGAGTGTCTATTGGAACTCAAACTCAACCCAGACCTCAAGTGGAACTCGTACATATGCTCCATCGCTAGAGATGCTGGAAAAATGGTCAGTTCCTTGTACTGCTTCAGCAAGTACCTCACTCAACGTGTTATCCTCTAGCTTTACAAGAGTCAGATCAGGCCAAAAATGGAGTACTGCTGCCATATATGAGTGAGAGCTGCTCAGTCTTCACTTTCCCATCCAAAAACGTCTCACTGCTCTGTTGCTATTTCCCTGGAAAGTGTTCAGATGAACTACACTCCTTAGTTCCACCAGTCCTAACCTTTACAGCTAGGAGCCACCATGCCACGCCCATTGTAGAGAACCACCCTAATTCCCTTCATATCCCCCCCCTGGTAAAATGTAACTCCCACTGAAGGAACTTCTTCTCTGAACCACTGCTTGTGGAACTAACCCCCAAGAGGCTGCTTCCATGATCACTATAATTTTAATCCGTTTGTTTAGAGTTAACATCTTACACACATATCTGCATAAGGTGTACCTGTAACTTTCTACCTCAAGGGGCCCCAGAGCCTTGTACAGGGTGAACACCACTGTAAAAAAAAGTTGCCTGTGGAAATCCCTTCTGGTTTCTTGCTTCCCTGCCACATAAAATCTTCAAAATTTTAAATGCAATGCCAATCACAATCTTCTGTTTTCCTGAATCCTGTTCTTTTATTGCCCTACTCCTCACTAAATTCTTTGCATTCTCCTTCAACTCCCAGTAAGCACTTGCATCTTAGTGGCTAAATTGCCTTACTTGGGGTGAAATGATTAAAAAAATATATAGAAAGACTAGGCAGGATTGAATATCCATCACATTCACCAGATTTCAAATCACCAAATTTCTTCTTATGGAAATATCTCAAATATATCCAGTACACTTAGAGAATTACAGACTGAAATCATCCAACTACAATTCTTGCTGTCAACAAGAGCAAGAAACATAGAATAGTGTATTACAGAATAATATTTGAATAATAGAGTAATAGAATAATATTTGAATAATAGAATAATATTGGAATAATAGAGTAATAGAATAATATTTGAATAATAGAATAATATTTGAATAATAGAGTAATAGAATAATATTTGAATAATAGAATAATATTTGAATAATAGAGTAATAGAATAATATTTGAATAATAGAATAATATTTGAATAATAGAGTAATAGAATAATATTTGAATAATAGAATAATATTGGAATAATAGAGTAATAGAATAATATTTGAATAATAGAATAATATTTGAATAATAGAGTAATAGAATAATATTGAATAATAGAGTAATAGAATAATATTTGAATAATAGAATAATATTTGAATAATAGAGTAATAGAATAATATTTGAATAATAGAATAATATTTGAATAATAGAGTAATAGAATAATAGAGTAATAGAATAATATTTGAATAATAGAATAATATTTGAATAATAGAGTAATAGAATAATATTTGAATAATAGAATAATATTGGAATAATAGAGTAATAGAATAATATTTGAATAATAGAATAATATTTGAATAATAGAGTAATAGAATAATGTTTGAATAATAGAATAATATTTGAATAATAGAATAATAGAATAATATTTGAATAATAGAATAATATTTGAATAATAGAATAATAGAATAATATTTGAATAATAGTATAATAGAATAGTGTAAGAGACCTGAATAATGCTGATATACAACCCTTATTTTAGAACCTAGGAATGTACTGATCATTTAATGTAATCTCTTTTTCTTTTATGAACCAAATTCCTTCAGAACATAGGTGATCATGACTCTCCACAGTTTCCTGGTTGTTCCCTTACCATCCCTCCCAGACCCTGTTCTGCCATCCATTTACAAAAACTTGTTAGGTAGGTTACTCACTTTTTTCCTCTGCTTCTCTTGTATGTCCTGTAAGTGTCAAATTCCCCAAGCCCTCTTTCCTCATTATATCTCCTCCAAATTTCAACTGTCTTTTTCTGACTCTAAGTATAAATGTACCTTTGTTTTACATTTTCCTTAAAATTTCCTTGTTGTTCACATATTCTGTTCATGGTATTCTCAGCATCCTTCTGTAGAACCATATCTCTGTTGGTTCATCTTCATCTGTGAGAAAATTGTTCAACTATATTACCTGTGCATTTAGCCATGTGTAAATTCAAATATATTCAGGGTGTTACTAGATTATTTTTCTTCAACACACACACACACACACACACACACTCACACACACTCACACACACATATATATATTTAGTTTATGAAAAACTAGGTAATCCGTATGGGTAGACCCAAGGAGGATAAAATCCAGAAAGCTCAATGTAAATCAGAGCTAATAATTTAAATAAAAATAGACCACTTTAAGGTTCCATGTAATAAATTATTTCACCACAGCCCTTTTAAAGGACTGCGAATGATCAGACTTTACTTCCAAAGGTTGAAACGAAAAATGAAAAGAAATTTACACACTTTTGATGGGCAGTATTAAGCATATGTAAATTAACGAAGTGAGAAAGTGAAGGAGGAGAGACATGATTGAGTTAGATGTAATTTAATATTTCTATTCTTTCATACTTAATATTACTTGAGGAAGTCCAGACATTGACACATTTAATCGGTTAACTTAACAGAAGTTATATATTGATATAGAAGGGGGAGAAGAGAGAAAAAACCTAAAAAGAGAAAGAGAGAAGGAAGTCATGAGAGAAGGTGTCACTGACTTTCTTTGGAATGAACGAAATAGATGCTGTCGTTTTGCTTTACTTTGAAAGTGTTATTTTGGGGGTTTATAAATATTATAATTTTTTATATAAATTTGAATGTTTAAATAGACCAGGAATTTAATTTGATGTTTGTTAGCGATTTAAGTTTTTTTTTTAAATTTATTACAAAAATTTTTTTGGGATTTAATATGAAATAGTCGATTAGAAAAAATATTCATAGAATGTACATTAAAAGAATAAAATTTTATTTTAAAATATAAGTTTACTTCTAGTTGTAATTGATTATTATATATATATATATATATATATATATATATATATATATATATATATATATTTACTGCCCATATGACTTTTTTCTGACATTTTAACATTTTGTCTGTCTTTCTTTTTATGCTTAACTTCTCTGTGTATTTTAATGTTGTCTTCTTTTTCACTCTTTCTGCTTATTTGTGTCTTTTATTCTCTATCTCTTTGTTTCTCTCCTCTATCTTCTCTAGTTGCCATTCATGATCCATTTCTATTTCTCTCTCACTCTTTGCCTTTCTCTTACTCTCTATTCTCTCCCTCATTGCTTCTCTTTATTCTTTCTTTATTCTGCCAATCACAATAAACAATTTTAACTGTGAATAATCATGTCATTTTCTGATTAATTTTCTCCCAATAATCAGAGAGGATCACTCAGGTTTTCTTTCTGTTGCTAGGTCAGCTGCTAAGAAAGTTCACTGTGTCATACTAGACAATTCTGAACTCCAGAATCTATCTTACCTATCTATAAATCTACCATTCACAAATGCTTAGACTATTGTTGCCACATATGGTCTGGTGCTCCTGCTATATATTTGGAGATTCTTGATAAAATCCAACAAAGTAATCAGCAATATTATTGATCCTGACCTGGCCTCTCGGCTTCAGTCACTTTCCCACCATCATAAGGTTGCCTCCCTGTACCTTTTCTATAAATATTTTCATGGTAATTGTTTGGATGAGCTCTTCACTATGGCACCTAAACCTTATGAATTTAAGCGCAGGACTAGATTGGCGTTGTGGTCCCATCAATTTATAGTTGAACTGGCTAGATGTAACTGTAAGTTCTATGCTAACAGTTTCTTTTCTTGCACTTCTCGTTTGTGGAACTCTCTTTTGGCTCCATGCCTTCTGGCCAACTTTGATCTTTAAAAATGTAAATGAAATGTCAATTATTATCTACTGTCTTTCTGATTACGTTTCTATTATTCTTACTCCTTAATAATGCTTGCTAATTCTTCCACACCCAGTTTGGAGTAAATTTAATTAAAAAAAATAGATTTCACACATTTACTTGACCTTGCCATTTGTTAATTGAAAAAATAAAACATATCACTGGTCTTTGTGTTTCAGTTTAGTTTGGCACCAGGCCAAATGAAGAGAAACAAAGTTAGGAAGACTGTATTGTCAATAACTTTGAAAACAGTCATTAACATTGTTTGTATATTCAAATCTCTTCTTTGTAGAGTTGTTGCTGTTAATGTTTTCGTTGATCCCTATTTTCAGCCTTATCAGGAGTTTACTTTTTTTCTCAGGGATTAAATCTGACAAGAATTGATTAGCTGAAGAGGGATTAATAATATGAATTTGAAGTGGATCACTTGAAAAGGGCTGAAAAATAAACCAGCTGAAGAAAGCTGAGTAATGGATCAGTTAAAGAGAGCTGAGGAATTGATCAACTGAAGAAGGTTGAAGAATTGATCAGCATAAGAGAGCTAGACAATGAATCCCTTGAAAAAAAAACTGGTTAACTCAACTAAAGGGGCTGAAAATAGATCATTTGAAAGGGCTGACAGCTGAAAAGTGTTGATGAATGGATCAGTTGAAGAGAGTGATTAGGTGAAGAGGGCGAAAGAATGGATCAGATTAAGCGAGTTGGAGAATTGATCTGCAGAATTGGGCTGAAGAATTGGTTAAGGAATCAATTAAAAAGGCTGAAGAATAAATAAGCTGAAGAATGGTTATATATTATATTGCCTTATATCCACAACCCACTAAAGGAGTAGTGGCAATTGGTCTGAAGTTCACATTGAAGTATGAAACTGACAGTCAACCTGCATTATTGACTCCTATGTCATCACTATCTTTATAAATGCACTCCAATACTGAGCCCTTTTTCTCTATAAATATAGCAATTTTTAAAATATTTATGATAAAAACATAGTTTTAAGGTATGCTATATTTCTGTGTTAGCATGCACAATATCAGGGATAGAGCATATGTAAATATAAATATAAAAGTGGACATTGAGATAAATAGCCAGTGGTGACAGCCTGTTTCATGCTTAAATGCAATCTTCAGGCCATGTGTGTTGTATTTTGGCTTGACTATATATTCTGGTCAGTAGTGTAGGTAAAAGGTCTATTATATTATTCTTACAGTTATTGGGGGAGCAGTAACAGTTATGTTTAAAATTATTCTTAATGAATAGAAATAATTGTGGATTCAAATTCAATTATTTGTACCATTTGATTCCATCAACAAGGATCTCATGTTCAACATCCTTCAACTCTATGGTATACCCTTCAGAATTATTGAAGCAATTACAGCTCTGTACAGAAGCACCACTGCCAACATTGTATCACCTGATGACGAGACTGATTCATTTGATGTCAAAGCAAGAGTTCTACAATGTGACACACTTGCTCCTTTTCTTTTTATAGTTTTTCTGGACTATGTTCTGTGTATTTCTCTTGACAAAATGGAGAAAAAAGGACTCCTTTTGAAACTTTTCCAAAGTAGTTGTACCAACTACTTTGGAAAAGTTTCAACAAAAGTGTTGTGGAGTTTCCTCCACAACACTTGACTGACCTTGAATTTGCTGATGACCTTGCATTAATTTCTCAATGTATCAAAGATGTAGAATCCTTGCTGCAATCACTCGAGGAAGCAGCAAACCAGGTAGGTCTCTATTGCAAACGTGAATAAGAGAGAATATATCACAACCTCCTCTGAACCATCCAAGTTGAAGTTACACAATAATACATCCATCAAAAGAGTTGAGGACTTCAAATATCTTGGATCTCACATAATAGATTCCCAAAAAGACTTCAACATCTGCAAAGCTCTTGCATGGGATGCATGTAACAAGCTTCACAAGATTTGGCACTTGAACATTCCATCCTCTTTAAAAGTCCAAACCTTTTGAACACTGATTGAACCCGTCCTTTTGTATGGATAAGAATCTTGGACATTATCTGTTTGTCTTGAGAGACCACTGGATGGAACATATACAAATATACTTAGAAAAATCTAGAACATCAGTTGGAGATCCCATGCAAACACAATTTACAGAGAACTGAGCCCAATCTCTTTTAAGCTCAAACAAAAGTGATTGCAGTTTGCTGGTCACTGCCACCGAGCAGACAGGGAGGTTGTCTTATCTTTACTTCTATGGTATCCTTCTGGAGGTGTCCTCTTGTGAAAGTTGACTTTCCCAGACACCCTGGTTCAGGACTCAGGGTTGGACATTGCAGATCTGGGGGTGGCAATACAAGACAAGGCAGTGTGGAAAGGGATTGTTAACGGAGTTCCGACGAACCACAGGGAGATCGAAAGATGATGATGTAGCCATTTTATAGCATTGTTTAAATTTTTTACTCATTATTGATTACTTTATTTGTTGACTGTTATTATTACATTTACTTATGCTTAACTGTGTATTCGTAGTTTATTATTTCTTAATTTTTTTACTTATTTATTGATTTAGGTTTTTTGTGTATTTATTTATTTTATTCATATTTATTTTTAGTTTTCAATTTTTAAGTAATGTAGTAAAATTGTTTTCATGTCTGCATTTTTACATGAGTTCTGATTGTTTATTTAGTAATTTTGTTCGTCTGCAAAGTTAATTATAGCTATTTTCTCCTCCAGAGTTTACAGTTTTAGGATTTATTGTTATTAGCTAATGCTGCTTTCCTTATTTTCCATGATATTTTTGGTCTGATTTGGGTTTTGTTTTTGATTCCCCATATATGTTTGGAAAGCAATGTGCTATTCACATACTTACTATTTGTAAAGGATGCTTTGTGTACATAGTTTCTGTTTCCAGGGTCCGTCAGTTACTCTTTTGTATATTTTCTCTTTGTTATCCACTGGTTTTGCATTGGTTTGGTATATTACATTGTTTTGCAAGCAATAACTGTTTAAGGGACATTTTTTTCTTTGCTTTACATGTATATGTGGGTTTTGATCTGTGCATGTGGTTTGTTGGTTGATTTTCTGTTGTGATTTTTTATTATTTGTGTCATGTTCTCAGTGAAACTGTGTTTTTGCTGAACATCTTGTGGAGAGTGCTTGATGTGAGGAAATGTCTATGTATGAGTTTAATGAATATTTTTCCTATGTTTGTTTTGTTGTAGATTGGTTTGACCATGTGATGTTTCTTTTCCTGTTAACTGTTAGCATGAAACAGACTGTCACCACTGGGTGTTGACTTCAATGTCCACTTTTATATTTACATTTGCTCTATCCCTAATAATGAGCATTTTAACTCATAAATACAGCATACCTTAAAACTATATTTTTATCATATATCTAACAAAGATACAACTTAGGTGGGCTGGTCATGTTGTGAGATTGGATGAGGATAGACTTCCCAAAAAGGTGCTGTATAGAACCTACCAAACTCCAAAAATTCAGTTGGATGTCCACTCTTACACTACAAAGACAAATTGAAAGACAGCTTGAAACATCTCAACTTTGATCTGTAAACCTGGGAAGCCCAAGCATCAAACCAAAAGAAGTAGTGTAAGACATGTTTCATTAATTTAAAGGGCTTTGAAAACAGTGGACTGAAGCACTATGATCAGCTTCATCAAGCTCTGAAGCAGAGACACCATCAAAATTCTGCTTTAACAAATTTATTCTCTCAGTGCAGCTTTGTTGCCCACAGCAAGGCTGGTTTAGTATTGCACTTAAGAAAGCACAAATGAAATATGTCTTTCCCTTACCTGATTTTCTCCACAAGAGCTCCTGCTATCATGCATAAATGCAAAACAAAAGGCATCATCCACTGCTGACCCTCATTTATCATTCATGATAGGAGATTCCACTATATATATATATATATATATATATATATATATATATATATATATATATATGCACACATACACAATGAGAAAGAGACATATAGATATATATTGATATAGATATGTATAATACAATATATGTATATTTATATAGCTAAAAGTGTCTATGTATAAATATGAGTATGAAATGCTAAGTACAAAAAATATAGATATTCTGAGAAAGCAATAAAGCTAAAAAAAGGCAACAACATTATCATAAGAGAGTAAACATTTAATATTCAATTTCTTTTAATGAGCATCCTGACGGTAGCAAGCTGGGTCTAAAAATATTGGTTGCTAGCAGATAAAGGGGACCCACTCACAACTATCATTTAATTTTCATAATGAATAAAGAAAATAAAAAAAACACATATGTAAAAAACGATACAATTAATTTTTTATGGAACTGTGTATTTCTTAGTAATTGCAGTGTACCTCTCCTGTATAATTTGCTGGCAGTAGATACAAAATGTTATAATTTAATTTTTTATTTATTCATTTTTAAAATTTTAAGTAACTGATTGATATTTTAAAATAGTTTACTGCACAATTTACACATTAATAGATAGTTCAAAAGCTTAATAGAGCATTACATGCATTTGGTTATATTAAGAGCAATTGTTTGCAATCGCGAGATGATTGTGTGAATCTGCCAATAATTGCTTCTGCATCCAATTCATCTAACAATTACTTTTCAATGGACAGCAATATGTATGATTGCAAATTATCTTCAAACAGCAAATTTCTTAACCTTGTCTTTATGATCTTTAGCTTTGAAAATGTCCTCTCACATTGGACTTGAGTAACCGCAACTGACTTTATAAAGTTTTTATTCCTTTTTATTATTAAAACAATTGTCTGTGTTTGTTTCTTTCTGGCATTTTTGTTTGGAGCCCACTTGTCATCAGGCAAACTGACACCCTGGCCAATCCGCGCTGCATCCCTATTCTTGTTTTGACTATACTTCAATGTACTCTTTGACCTTACTCAGGTGTTTTCTGTAACATAAATGAAATTTGGAACATAAAAAATGACACCTGCCAATAAAGAAGAGGAAACAAGAAACAACAACACAAAAACAAAACAAGGAATTTTTAAAATCTTTTCTAGACTTCAATTTTATAGGGGAAAAATGTTTTTGCTAAAAAATAACAAAACCAGAATCATTTTTAGTTTTTTATTTTAGATATTTTTAGTTTTATTTTTAACATTTTGCTCCACAAAATAAATTGTAGTGTGTATTAACAAAAAAACAAAACGAACTTTATACTAATTTCGCAAATCATTTGCAACCTTTTTCACCGGCAAGATATAGAAAGTAGCAAAAAATGATGAATCTTATAAACTGATTTACAAAAGCAAAACAATTTTAATGTTGATAATGTAGTTTTTCTAACATTGCATGACAATAAGATGTTTAGAGAAAAACTTTGCTCGCTGTACATTTGTACATGAAAGGAAAAATATTCAAGGAATTTTTTTAATCATTAGAAGTAAAATTAGTAGAAATTGTTTTAAAAACAATAGAAAAAACTGTTTTCTCTTTAAAAAAAAAGCACTGACATTTTAATTTTTTGAGTTGAAAATTTTGAAAAATATCATTAATAAATTTAATTTATGAAATCAAATGTTTCAAAAACAGAGACTCTGTCTTTATACAAAATATTTCATGATAAATGCAAAAGCAATTAAAACTCTCTGGAAGGAAACTGAAAGGATTTACAAAACAAAGTTAAAGCAATTTTATAAAAACATTGAACATAAGTCATAAAAATTAATCGGTACTCTATTACTTAAACTGGTGTCCTCGTCTTGTTTGTTATAGTTAGCCATCATATTCCTAAATCTTCATCCCTGTTATAATTGATAACTTTTTGCGAATTTCAAATTGAACCCTTTAATATCCAGATGACAGTTTGTTCTTATTTCACAGTCCATGTTTGTGGGTATCTTCCTAATTAATTGTCCTTGTGATTTCACTTGTCAGAAAGAATTAAGTGAAACATGTTACCTCCCTTAGCATAGAACAATCTACCCTCTGAATTAAATAAAGTGTTCTATTCAAAATTCCCTGAAGGTTACCAATTACAACAGAAATCTTAGAGAAGGTTGGATGGTACAACAGGCAAAATTTAACTATAACAACCAAGATGAGGATATTAGTCTGAGTAAATCAGTGCATAATCACGATAATTCTTTATCTAATTAAGTCAGAGAAAAATGAAGTAGACAATTCTTACAGGTATTCAGTATAAAGTGATTTGGAACTTGATATCAAAATAACTTCTCTTCTTCTTTTCGTTTAAATTCACATGATGGTTTTAAAAATACATTATTTCTAGGTTCCCACATATGCACATTCATTTTTACTTTCAACTTCCATCCTCAACTAAGAGGAGGACAAAATTATTCAAAATGAATATCCAAGAGTAATAAATGTACACAAAGATCCTAATCAATTTTCAAAATACAAAAAAAGTATTTTTTAATTATTTTTTTTTTGTTGGTGGGTTGGAGGCGGAAATGAAGTGTGTTCAAATGATTTCTATTTTCATTATTAGCTTTTATTTCTAACAGATGCTGATTTCAATACTCTAGGTTGAAACACTCTTTGGTCATGAAAGTAAATAGTGAACAATGTGAAAAAATAGTTTCTGGCAAGACTTGAACCTGTCTCAGGAGGAGATTATCTTAAATATTAACTTGAAGCTTTAATCATTTGACTTCTGTGGTTTGAATGACAGACGTATGTCAGTTCAAGTTTTTTCAGAAGTTATTTATTTGACATTTTGTGCTGATTACTGTAAATAAAGAATATATCAGTGTTGTGGTAAACAAGCAATAAAATGAAGGGGAGATTAGACATAATATATTGGTAATATATAAAAAAATAACTGTATTTTACCTAAATTGTTAAAAAAGACATGCATACACACACAGGATTTTCTAAATGTAGCTTAAACATGGCACAAGGCCGAAAGTATAGAGCACCCTAATTCACTGAAGTCATAATTAATCTAGCAAGACAAGCTTGCTAAGCATTACACCACTCTGAAGTGCCATATGGTGACTTTCTAAGTATAGCTTGCATGTGGCACAAGGCCAAAAGTATGGGGCACCTAGTGAGACTCAAACTAGTCATAATTGTTCTAGCAAGCTTATCTTGCTAACCACTACACCACGTTGACGTGCCCACAAACATGTATATATGTATTAGGAAAATTAATAACAAAGTGGAAAAATCTTTTGTGTGACACATTTTCATCTATTAGGACTTCACTGATGTTTCTGCTGATGTAATCACGCATATGCACAGGGAGGGGATGCTGAAATTTTAAAATTAATATCTGCATCTGAGATGAGATATTATGATTACTTGTATTATTTACATTATTCGGGCTGTTATCCTCATCTTCATTGTCATATTCACAACGTTTTGGTCACTGTACACTCTGGCCTTCTTCAGGTGATTGGAATTTCGAACTGAACCCTTTATTTCATCCACCGGGGTAGATTGTTCTAGTTTCATGTGCCATACCTCTTCCGGATGTCTCAGTTATTTCCCTTTAACTCAACTCTCCAAGTTTTGGTTCACCACTGCTGTTTAAAATTAATATTTTTTTTTCTTTTGATGTGTTGGGGTATATAATTTAGTCAATTTTGTTTATTTTTATCACTTTTGTTATCAAATATCCCACACTGTGATAAAAGATCTGTCAAGAAAGGTGAAACATTGTTAAAACCTGGAAGTAAATCTACTGTGGATGATCTAGCAATTAAAGCGCTTTCTATAAACTTTCATCTTCATGTATAAAAAGTGTACAATTTAAAAAAATTTAAATTTTAAAGTTAAAAATTTCAGTATCCACCCCCCTTCATGCGCATGTACAGTTACATCATCAGAAACATCACTTTAGTCCAATGAAGTCTCTAAAGGACAAAATGTGCCACACAAGAATTTTTTTCCATTTAATTTTCCTAACATTGTTCCATTATATAAAAGTGTTTTCCTATATATATATATATATATATATATATATTTTTTTTCACCCCAAACAAGACAATAAAGCCACTAAGATGCAAGGGGTTACTGAGTGTTAAAGAATATGAGAAAAATAATCTATTAAGGAGAGAGAAGACAACAATTGACATTGCATTAAACTTTTTAAAAATCAAAGTTGACTGGGAAGCCAGAAGCCAGAAGAGTGTCTCACAATCAAGAGAAGAAACTGTTAACATAGAACTTACATTTACATTTCAACAATAAAATGATGAGACCTTCCTGCTAATCTAGTACTGCACTTAAATTTGTAAAGTCTAGGTAACATAAAGGAAAATTCATCAGAACAATTACCAAAGTTTTTATAGAATAGGCAAAGGGAAGCTACATTATGGTGATGGGAAAGTGACTGATGCTGAGATGCCAGGTCAGGATCAGTAACATTACTGATTCTTCTTTGAATTTCATCAAGAATCTCTAATATATATATATATATATATATATATATAAAGTGTGTGTGTGTGTATTTATTTTTCCTCAGCTTAACAACTGTAAAAGCAAAATAAAGGAAAACAAACTCCCTACCAATGGTCTGTGAGTTTAGCTCCAACTTATGATACTATGGAAAATACCTTTGCAGAAACACATGCTAGCACCTGTAGTAGTACAAAAATTGTGAAACTCATCATACAGATCAACCAATTCAATCCTCATAGGGGACTATATACAGTCACATATATAGAAAACTAGTCTTATGCAATGAGGTCGTGCAATTCATGAATAAATAAAAATTGTACAGCAGCAAATTGAATCAGCATTAACACAACCAACATGACTGGAGAGGGTGTCATTTATGTGACCCTAGCAGAACGGATGAATCACAGCTCACCTGTCATAAACAGTTCAGTCACACTTACTGTTTATCAATTGAGTAAAAAGAAACATTCAAAGTTTTTAGTTAAATCTATAGCTTTACATTCAACTTTGATCAGGCAGGTATCTTCATATTTGCTTTCATTAATGGTGAGAAACCAAGTCATGTTGCCATAGTAGAGACACATTACAAAATTAAGAGATTTAACCATAAAATATTTTACAAGTACAAAAGTGTAATTACTGTTGGGGTAGGGTGGGGAGCTGAAAAATTGTGTTGTGACAATCTTGCAAGTCGAGAAGATTGATCTGTCTTTAAAAAAAAGTAGTTTTTAAAATCCTGGGTCATTTTTAGTTTTTTGTTTTTTTTCTTCTTTTAACAAGATTTACACTTACACGCCAACAGAAGGTGAGAATAAGAGAGAAAATTAGAAAGAATTGAGACACTGATAGATATGTACAGAATGAGATAGATATAAAGCCACTCAAAGAACAGAAAAATAGATATAAACAGAGAAACACATATGAATAGAATACCAGGCTACAGCAGTGGTTAACCAAAAAACTTGGAGAGTTGAGCTAAAGGGAAATAACTGAGACATCAGGAAGAGGCATGGCATGTGGAACTATAACAATCTACCCCAGCAGGTGAAATAAAGGGTTTGGTTTGAAATTCCAATCACCTGAAGGAGGTTGGAGTGTACAACAGCCGAAACATTGTGAATATGGCAATGAGGATAACAGTCTGAATAATGTAAATAATCATAAGATCTCATCTCAGAGATATAGACAGATCTTATGAGTGAGTGAGTGCGTGTGTGCACACGGGGGTGGGGGTCAAGAGAGTAACGAAAACAAAAGTGGGTAGAGACTAAACTCTAATCCTTGTTTTTATTATGAACCCTTTGCGAGTTATTTAAAAACGAAAAATATTTTGGATTACTTTATTAATTCATTTCTGAGATGAGTTTCAACCAAGTAACCTCTGGTCATCATCAGGCGTTCATTGATGATGATGATGATGGTGACCAGAGGGTACAATGTTGAAACTTTGTATCTATAATAACATCTATATCAACCAAGATGAGAAGGATAGTTTGAAATAATACAAGAATATTTTTGGAGAACATTGCATTAATATTTTGAGAATAACAATGATTTTTCAAGATACATCATACTATTTAATCCATAACTGGGTCAAGGAGATGAATTCATATTTTTCTCAAAGGTATTTGTTCATAGATGAATGCAATAGACCTGACTGGAATTTGAATTCAGCTGTGATTTCTCATTTCAAACTGTTATTCATTACCCCACCTACACATCCTCTCACGGGTGTAAATTCAACACAGGGTCAATTTCATTTCTAGACCATTTCAAACTCGTTCATCTTTAAAAACAAAAGCGGTAGAAACTTGAATGAGGTTACTCATGCATCTAGACACATTGGACATCAGAAATTTAAGAGTTAAGTGTCCTGCATTTTCAGTGTTTGTGTAATTATGACCCGCATTGATTGTTTCGTTCCCTCTTCCTACATGATTATGATTCCATCAGTAAGACCATTATTTCATCTGAAGAAGTCTTTTTGAAGGACGAAACATCACATAGGATTTTTTTTTTGTACTGTCACTATACAAGTATTTTTCAGCTGCCTATTTGTTAGAAATTTTAAGCTATTATTATACCAAGAACAGATATCTAAAGATTCAAAAAAATATACATGGGGTAAATTAAGAAACTTGTGTAACTAAATTGAAATCAACACACTATATATATATATATATATCCCCAACTGACGCCAATTCAGTTGAGTTTCAATCCTAACTAGAGGCAACCGAACGTCTAGCTACACTGATGAGCTGTGATACAGTCTGTCTGTGGATGACATTATATATATATATATATATATATATGCTAACTAGGCCATTCCACAGGCTTTTTTTTTATTTCTTTATCCTCCTGTCAGGGTGATTGATATACACAGGTTTTTCCACCCCTCGTGATACAATAGGTTAGGACGTATTATAGTAATTGGCTATAAATGCTAGGTCGCTCCTTTCATTTGCATTCTAGTTGCCTGAAGATTGCAAGAGTGTGAAACTTAAGTAGCAACACAAGCTGTGTCTCATTGAGGGTTGACATTGTGAAGCATTTTTTGCTCTGTCTGGATGGCCTCGGCATTGAGCACTTTAATTTACGGCTTTTTTTCTTGTCTATGTTTTATGTCTTTTGGCAGGTAATCTGTTGGTTACACCAACAATTTTGGATTTTTGTATATATCTATATACATCATTATCAAGAAGACACAGTATATAACCATCAGATGTTATTCCCATTGTCCAATCTCAGTGGGTCATGACATAAACCAACCAACCTTGATTCAAAGGATGGTGATACTCATGAAAACACCACATTACAACAGCTATTTAAAAACCTTAACCAAATTTGTTTAGCTTTTTCTTCCCTCCACTTATATATGACAATGTATATTTGTCACCCCCCCCCCCATTAATATAATTTTCTATTTCAGATGGTTGACACAAGCCCTTACAGTTTGGAAGAGGGGGTGGGGGTGGTGGAGTTGACACGACTTTCAGACCACCCTGTAGATGGAAATAACACCGAGGAAGTAGACAGTTATGTATGCCTCGGAAAGAAGATTGCAAGAGATGGTGTCCTACTTCTGGAGGTCAAAAGAAGGATGTGCTTGGGTGGGTGGCTTTTGGAAAAGTTTATAATATAATAAGAAGTCCCAAATCAACAATGATACCAAAAAAAAAAAAAAAGAAGAAGAGTTGTTCAATGAATATGTCCTGCTGGTGATGATTTGTGCAAGTGAGACATGGATGCTCAATGCCACCACTGAAGACTCTTGTAGTGGCCCAACATAAAATGGAGCAAATCATTCTCGGCATCACTTTATGTGACAGGAAGAGCCACACTCAGATTTAACAGGAGACTGGAGTGAAGAACATAACTGAGATCATCAAGAAGAGAAAACAGATGGGCTGGCCCTGTTTCTAGTCTCAGAGACAACACGTGGACTACTAGAGCGACAGTGGGAAAGAAGTAGAGGGCAGTCAATGGCAGGATGATTTGACCCAATACCTTCGCTCCACATGGCCCAGTATGACCAGAGAAAGGAAGTGGTGGCAGTCAACCAAGGAGGAGTTCCTCCAACAGCAGTGAGAAGGTCCTGGATTTGGATGTACCTATGTGAATATACTGAGTACATAATATTCATGCATATTAAACGTGCATAAATACATATGTGAAGGATTTAGATCATTTTAAGCATTGTAACTTCAACACAAAATACCAAAATGCCAGTTGCAGCTTTCTCCTTTTAGATTTAATCAGTTTCTATGGTCAACCAAACATGCACCAATACATCTTTTCCCTATTCACACAGATATATTATGATAAAGAAAGAAAGATCATATATGTAAAAGAAAAATAGAAAGGGAAAATAAATGAAATAGAAAATTATATTTGAACGGATATTCAAAGCCTGCTCATTTAGTGCTAAGCCACTTTTTAGTTGGGAGTTGTCTCCCTTCCTTATATCAACGTTGTCAGAAAAAAATAAAAAATAAATAAATTATTATTTTCTAAATATTTTAAAGTTACAAAAATATTAAATAAAAACAAACACGCACGCACACACACACAAAAACAAAAACAGTAATGTCATTGTTGGATTTTATTTTAATTAAAAAAATTTTTTTTTTTACAATTTTATTTTAGAAAATAAGAGAGGAAGAAATGATTTATATGGAGGAAAAAAAAAAGCCATGAACACCATCAGGTGTAAATAGATGTTTTGAAACAAAACCAGTTAAGTTACAACAAGCTACTAATATACTAAAGGCCCAAAATATTTATCAAATTAGAATTTTTTTTAAATAAATACAAAATGGAGAATAATGGAATTTGGATCTACATTTTGCAGCTGTCACTTTCACACTTTTGCCAAAGATGTCAGTCAGTTAACCTGTTAAACCCTTCATACCATGTTACCTGTACAAAGCTCCAAGATATCTAATCATTGAAAAGAATTACACAGCCTAATTTGTAAGTAGAACAAGACTGTTCATGAGAGAAACTTTGTACTTGAAATTTGATTCTGTTCTACAGTTCAGAGTGAAATTTACCCAAAATTTCTGGTTTGGTCTCAGGGTTCAAGAGGTTAACACAAGGTTGCAAAGCCCAACAGAATTTTTCAGTTTATTTATGGAGATATATGTAAATAATAGCAAAAGTTTTGAAATGTGAGACCCCCCCCCACTCCCACTCAATTCGATCTGAAAATGCACTAACAGCAAAACCACTCTTCAGTGACTAAGAGCAAGTTGCTTTTGCATCTATACAAATCTGAACATTTCACATGGAAAAAGTCTATTAATTTAGCATTGTTTTATGATCAAAAGCAACCTCATTCTGTGACACTGAGACTAAAATCTTCAGAAAGAACAGTCAGAGTTAAGCAAGTAGGGTAGTTTAATAAAAACATGATGCGGGATGCAACCATTTTTATACAAAACATTATGAAGAATTTGTTTTTATTCAGTTGTATTTTGGATTCATAATACCTAAAAAGCCACAATGATTCGTTTCAACTTATTTTACCTCAAGCCAATTTGATTTTAAACTTCATTTTCCCTTTAAAAAAAATAAAAATATAAAAGCCAATTCTTTGAGATTTTTTTTAATTAGAAAAACCTTCCATATTCTCCATTCAGACCAATATCTGCAAACATGCAATTCTCTTTTATTATTACTATTATTATTCTAAATGTTGTTAGTACACTGAATCCCATTTTTATATATCTGCTGATGTTATCACAATGTTTGGGCCAATCCATTCTTCAGTCTTAATCAGACATATTCTATAAGAGGATATGGGTTGATGGGGGAGACAAAGTAAATACACTGATTGAAAAGAAAAAATAATGTCATTTATAAACCAGCTGGACCAATCCATTTTCACAATGTCAGATATACAAAGTACCTGGGTGATTTTGTATATTCCAGATGAAACTTTTTAAAAAGTTTTAAAATTTTACACACAAAATTATTATACTCAGATAATACCCAAGTATTATTTTGACGAGTATCCTTGCCTTTGGTGTTTCAATTATATTTCAACCAGTAAATTGCCTGTCCTTCCTCAAGGACATATAAAATATCAGGTCATCATTTTTGTTTCTGTCTTCAAAACCAAAGTCAAAAAAACAAACAAAACAAAAAAAAACAAAGATATATTTTCAGTGTTAGATGGATTTTTGCTACTTGACTAGCATTTTAACTAAAAACTTCAGATGATGCAAAGTTCTAAAAATTCTTTTTGTGCATGTATTTATTTGTGGGGGGTTCACAGTCATGACTGATGATTGAGATTTTATGGTTAAATTTTTTTTAATTTCTATATATTAAAGAAATGCCATTTGGCTACCAACACACCATGTGTAAACTTTTTCTTCTTCTAATAACAATATGTTATAACTATTTAAATAAGGATTTTAGTTGAATACCATCAACAAGAAAATTGAAATTGATGGTACTCAACTAAATTCTTTATTTAAATAATCATTGTTACTCAGTTGAAAAAAGCGAATTGAAAAAAATATCGTAAAAATTGGAATTAGTACTTATTTTATGAATGAGAATATTTTGGAATAGTTTTCGTGGACTAATGACTTCAAATTTGTTTTATTGATTCTACATTTTGCAGAAAGTGTTCTTGATAATTCCATGGTTAGTTTTACTTGTCTGTATCTCAAGTAGTCATTTCAAAATCATTTGGAAATATCCATTAGAGAACACAATTTACATAAAATCTTTACCTTATTTTTTATGCAGCAAATGATCAGAATGTATTAGTCCAAATAAACACATCAAATACTCAGTTTTCAAGTCTCACAGTTAAGAATCCATTACACATGACACAAAAGAGAACAAAAATATCTTATAAATAAAATTTATATACAAAATCTCAAAGAAAGTATTATACTTATATTTTATCATAGTTTGACACAAGGCCAAATGGGGTGGAGTTTACAAGAGAGTTGCATCAATCTTCTCTATAGAGAGAGTGTCTTACCAGAACCAGTGTTTGAAATCCTGTTTTTTATTTTTGTAATATTCATACACAACTTTGACCTCTGCCCTCATGGAAAATTAATAACTGTTTCACCCACAAGGTAAACTGTCTATACTAAGTCAGAAATTTCTTCTTAAATTTGGCCACTTTACAAATTTAGGAACTGACTTTTCACCTGACCCTAAATGACAAAACATTTTTTTTTTTTTAAATCTCTTATATTCTACTACATAAAAATTACCTTGTGTACTTATTTATATGTTTCATGTCACACTCTGGAGTGGAAAGGGAGGTAAATCAATTTAAGGTAGTAAATTTATGATTAATTCTCTCAGTCATTTTAATAAACTATACAAATATTTATCTTTATTTAGACAAAATTAGATCCTGTGCAAAATGAAGTGTTTAATTAATCCATTCCCTTACTGCTATGTTTCTTAGAATGCAGTCTTATTTGTTTAAGCCTTTTTTGCAAGACACTCAGATACCTTTGTTCACTAAGTGATCGTTTTGTTTCAACTTGATCTTGAGATAGATGTTGTTGTCGCTGTCTTTGTCATTCTATTGACAATCTTCTTTTTCGTTCAAGAGTGTTTCCATTTCAAGTCTCTGTTATATTAAAAACATAAAATTTATAACATGAAAAGATATTGAGCAAAAAGCAATTTATACAAATCCGAGATTAATCAATGAATCATAGATACGATTGAATGTCTAAAAAATAGAAAGGGAACGAATTAATTAAATAGTTCATTGGCATCTATTTTAGTTGTGAATTATGGATCTTGGCTTTATTGAATGAATCTCAATACATTGTTTCAAAACTTTCAAAACATCTCTATATTAATACATTTTTAATGGCACAGGTACATTAGACAATGATTGAATCAGCAATTTTAAAATCATTGAACAAAAAGCATAACAGCAAGAAAAAAAAACAACAAAAAACAAAAAAAAAAACGTGTGTGTGTTTTTTTACATCACCAAGAGTCCACTACATAGAGATGGGCAAATCATCTCTATGTATGAGACTTTGATGCTGTAGTGGGAATAGAATTTCTTGTTATTTTAAACTTGACAAATAAAATGCCATCATTTATTTATGCCCTAAAATATTTTTAACTAAGAAATAAAGGGATAGTAATTTTGTAATTACAATGAACTTGTGTATATATATATGTATATAAAAAAAAAAAAAAAATTAAATTTTTTGACAGTGTGAATAAAATATTATGTGTACATTTTTTTATAGCATGAATAAAGTAGTATAATTGCTAAAAAGCTGGGGTTTTTTTTAAAATTTGTTTATGGGAAGATTCTCCAGAAATTTATTGAATATGTAAATGCCAAATAAATTAAACAATCACATGGATTTGAAACCACAGCCCAAACAACCTGCCCAGAATTTGTGGCAATCTTATACCAGGTATTCAACAATGGTAGCTAATTAATTCAAAGCAGATCAGCAATTGTAATTTATAAAAAGAAAATTATATTTCTATAATAAAAGGAGAAAAAAAAAAAAAAACCTTTCAAGGTTTTCATTTTGAATGTTTCTCTGGTCCCTTAAAATAATCCAGTGTGCTTTGCTATCAATATTTGCTTTAGAAATTTCCTCTGAAATCCACTTGGAATATTCCTTCTTCCGACGGATTGATGGCATTGAGGTAAAGGTTGGCCTGTGGGGTTAGGATATGGCTGAGGTTACTAGTAATAAGCATATGATACACTGCTAAAAAGAACATCGGCCTTCTCAGCAACAATGTAGATGATCAGCAAGGAGACAAGAAGCACAACAATACCCAGCAAGAGTGTCAATGTCTGGAAAATAAAAAATAAAGAATAATAAAAAAAAAAAGCAGAAACAAAAAGTAGTAAAAATACATTATTTGAACACAGGGTTTCTAAAATGGGTTAATTTTCAAAATCCAGCAAACTTGGGTTGGGCTACTAATTTGAAAAAAGTCTATTCAAGATTTTGTATCACTGGGTTTTTAAATGTAGTACATTTCCCTACTTGTAGCCCACTCTGGTAACCTTACTTAGAGATCAATATTTGAGTAGCAGTGGGTATTAAGTGAGTGAATAGTTTTCTTTTAGAACCAAGTCATAAACAAATTCCCCACTTTTTGCCATAATAGATTTGGGCCATTTCTTTGAGAAACTATAAATGTTTGCAGTGTTGCCAGATTGGGCTATTTTTGAAAATCCATTGCTACTAAGTTTCCACCATTTAGGACTTTTTGGGCTGCTTTTTATAATAAGCTGGGTTAACTTGAGTTACTAAAAAGAAAGAAAGTCAAATGAGAATCTCAGCCCAATTTAATACTTTGTAACTTAAACTGGCAAGCCTGTCTGAAGGACATCTATCCTGTTTTAGAGAAATTAAATTCTAAACCAACAATAATAACAACTACAACATAATTAAAGTTCACTTTAACTCATTTACAAATGCTGCAGATAATTTAATATATTTACCTTGATATTTCCTTTATTACATAGTACAACAATAAAAATAAATGGTTGCAGTCATGAATGGAAAAAATGAACCTAATTAAAAAGTCAGTTATTTAAATGATTTAAAAAGAAACTTTAAAATAACTTAAAGATTCTTGCTGAAGAGCACAAAGTGATACTGGTGACATTCATCAAGGTTTTATTATATACCTTGTCTTAAAACTACAGTAAATTTTATGATGTACATAAAAAAAAGTCCAAAATAACATGTTTCCCACCCAAAGTACAGGAATAACACTTGAAGACTAAGTTAGGGTCAAAGTTGAAACAGTTAAAGCAGAGAGAATGCTATCATTAATTTTCATATATTTTAACTTTTCCATTTAATGACCTTTTCTTAAAAATTTGTTTAGACATAATGAATGTACTTTGGGTGGGAAACATGTTATTTTGGACTTTTTTTTATGTACATCATAAAATTTACATATGTTGTTTTTCTTGTCACCTAAATTGTCAGTAGTTATGATATACTATCATATTTTCATTGTTCTCTGGTTTCATCAAGCAGCAAAGAGCATCTGGTTAGTTGAAGTGTAATTTCAGTATCAGTTTAAATGTTCAACATGTCTTCTTGCATCACTTACTTTCATTTATTAAGAACATCCTCCTCATTTGCTTTCAAGCCTGAGGTTCTCAAATAAAAGCTGATAGAAAAAGAAGTTCCCTGTTGTAATGTTCAACAAAGAAACTATTACAACAATTGGGCAGTGTCCTGTGCTAACTGAAGCCACCCCTTTTTTTTTAAATTATTAAAGTTAAAATTAAAAGACAACAGTTAATGGGCATAAATATTTATGACATTTAGGCCTAATCTGATACATAGTTAAATCTATGGAACACCCAATGAGGAATGCACTCACTAACAATGGCTTATGAAACACTTTACAACAAGTGTTATTGTGGCTACAGTTAAGAATACAAGTTCTACAATAGACACTGCAAACAGAAATAATAATTTGTCTTTAATATTATTATAGATTAAGTGCTCCAGATCATGAATATTAAAAAAAAAATATATTTTATTAGATTTTATAAAAGTTAATATGGGGTCCAGTTTGCTATGGAAGCCAAAACAAATATGCTCATATGATTTATTAAAATGTAAGAAAATGTTTTAACATTCTTGAAATTTGTAATCTGGAGTTCTTATATTACTATCAATTACAAACTCCAGATTATGAATTTCAAGCTTTTTTTTTTTTTTTTTAATATTAAGAAACACACATGAGTATATTTTCATATTTTAAACTGCAAACTGCAAACTGCGCCCTTCCCCACTTCATAAATGTTATTTTTATAGATATTTGTTATTCTGGAATGCTTAATCTATAGTGATATGAAAAAAATGAGAAAAAGAGAATAAAAGAGGGGAAAAAGAGAATAAAAGAGGGGAAAAAGAGAATAAAAGAGGGAAAAAGAGAAAAAAGAGAAAAGAGGAAAAAAGAGAAAAAAGAGAAAAGAGGAAAAAAGAGAAAAAAAGAGAAAAGAGGAAAAAAGAGAAAAAAGAGAAAAGAGGAAAAAAGAGAAAAAAGAGAAAAGAGGAAAAAAGAGGAAAAAAGAAAAAAAAAGAAAAAAAAGAAAAAAAAAGAAAAAAGAGAAAAAAGAGAAAAAAGAAAAAAAGAGAAAAAGAGAAAAAAAGAAAAAAAAGGAGAAAAAAGAAAAACAAAGGAAGAAAGAAAGAAATAAAGAAAATTTTTTTTTTCGGGTCATCACAGTGACTACTGTACAATCCCAACCAAATATTTACACACAACTCAATGGTAGTGAAGGGTATGGAATGAGAATGCTCTCAAATCTGTGTTAGTGAGTTTCATGATTAGAGAGTCATCAAAGTGAGGGATCATTATTTGCTTGAAGTGTCATACTTACAAACAGATAGCAATATAAACAATTTTTTATTTTTTTTATTAACCAGGAATTCATTTTTTTTTCTTCAGGGAATCAGTATCTTCCCATGTTTTATGACATATAAAACACTCTCTTCACAAATCTTAGAATTTAATAAATTTATAATAAATGCACAAAAAGAAAAGATTTTGAACTGAGACAAATAGGAAACATTGAGTAACATTTGATGTATCACCCAATAATTATTTTATTTCCTGTTGAAATGTGTGTGGGTGTGGTGATGGAAGCCTTATATATTCACAATTTTTCTTTTTTATTGTTAACCTTTGTAATCAGGTTTTGATTATGAATATCATGTGATAAATAATTTTTCTTTTCACATTTGAATGAATCAATATTATTTTCAAATTTTGGATCCTTATTTTTCTAAGAACATAAGAAAATACTGTGAGATGTTTATTCCATCACGAGCCACAGACAAAGGAGAATATTTTTACAACATATTTATTTCCTAATTTAAAAACAGTATAATTCTAGTTGAACAGTTTAAGTATCCGTATTCATTTATTTCCCATTATTTCCTCAGTTCCTGATGCCCTGGTAGATATCTTTAGCAATTTGAGAAACTAACAATTCCCTTAAGGAGATGCGGTAAACTCAAAAACACATATTTGGGGGAAAATAGACTATGTTACAAAAATTAATTTGTTTTCATGACAAAATAATTTGCTATACAAGACTAAAGTGTTTAATAGAAATATATTAGAGTTATTTCCCTTCCACATAGACTGAATTATCTCCCTTATATCAAATTTCTAAACTGTTATAACAACAAAAACAACAATAATCATCATCATCATCAACAACAAACAAACAAACAAACAAACATTAAACAAGCTGGCATTTAGGACGTCTATCTTTTCTGAAAGTTTCCCCTGTTATTTTTATGCACAACAAACGAATTAATACATTTACAGTACAATGCAAAAGCATACTGTTCAATACTACATAGAATCTGCTTATTGACAGATTGCAACAGCTATTAGGGAGTGTGATTAAATATAGTTTAATGTTTAAAAAAATTATTCAGTATTATTATTGTTTAGGTAATAAGCATTATAACATAGCACAAACAGCTATATTGTGGAAAAAGGAATTTTCGACAATATACACATTTTTTACGTATTTTTTGTTATTTCTTAACTTCTATCAAAAATGACATTCTTGTACATGTAGTTATGGATAATTACTCTTTTTTTAATTAATAACTATTTGTGCTCAGTTGTTGACATTAATAGCTATTTGCTGACGTGTTAAAATTTTGGAATAATGCAATAATAAAAATTTAAATTTCATCTCTGATAGATGTCGCAATCTGTGAATTTCATTTTGGCTTACATAAACACCTTTCCTAAATCGTTTACATGTGTAAATATGCTGAAGTTTTATGGAAAAAAAAAAAAAAGAAGATCCTATCATTGTTTACATCAACATTTTAACAGATTAAACTATTTACTCTGTAAATCTTTGTCTGGCACAAAGCACAACACTGAGATAGCAGATTAAATGCCAGCTTTATAATCAATAACTTGCAAGTAGCAAGAATATCTTGGTATATATTAACTCAGTTTATCTTAGTTTGACACAAGGTGACATCAGTGAGGCATAAATTAAGCAAGGTTGCAAGCAAGGGTTTGCTAGAAAAGTTGTTGACCATCAAGTTCTCCTGTATTTTCAGTAACAAAACATTACTGATAGAAAGTCAATCTAGTTTTTCTATTTTTTCAAAATGCCAAATCCCTTCATATCATCAAAGTGGTCTTGGCCCTCCACAGACAATTTTCCTTTATTATCAGTGAATTGCCAAAACTTGTTGGGAAATATAGTAAAAGGTTTTCTTGTTGTCTTCTCCAGAGTTTTGAATTCAAAATAGTTCTCCTTCTCAACTGACTGCCATCCAAGTCTAGAGATCAGAGTCTACGCTGTTATTTAACCTATGGCTAAGGAGAGAGACCCATGCCTTTCCTAAAGGCATTAGTGTGAAAGTGAATGCAACAGACTAGGACAAAATTTGATGTATGTTTGTCAATTCCACTTTCTGTGCCAATAATTGTGACATTGATCAATCTCATGCTGCTTCTGTCTGCCATGTCTCTTCAAGATGTTGGCAATCATGGCTCTCCACAATTTCCTGTCCTTTGTAGCTCTTAATAAATTTTGTCTTTTTGTTATCGCTCCTATACCGTTTTGCCATCTATTTATTCAAGCTTGCTAGGTAGGTTATTCATTGTTTTCCTCTGTCCATCTTGCCTTCAATCTATCCTGTGAGTATCAAAATTTTCCAAGCCCTCTTTCCTCATTATGTGTCCAAGAAATTCTCTTTTTCTGATGTCGAGTATCTATAAGTATATTTTCTTGTTTCCATTTTCTCTAAAACTTTATTGTTGCTCACATATCAGTCCATGGTATTCTCAGCATCCTTCTGTATAGCTACATTTCTGTTGCTTCAAGTCTTTTTTTTTTTCACCTGTGGAGATTGTCTTGCTTTACTGCCATATAGGCAGACTGATACAACGTAACAGTTCAGTATTCTCTTCTTTGTTTCCAATGAAATTTTCCTGTTTCTTAATACTTTTCTTAGCTTTTGGAAGACATCTTTTGCAATTTTTGCCCAATGCACTTTCTGATTTCAATGTTGCACTAACAGATCAAATTAACTTGCAAACGTTTAGTTAAAAATAGAAACAAATTGGGGAGAAGCAGACAAGTTAAAATAAGCCAATCAGATTGTAAATCAAGTTTATATGCTTAGGTGATTGGTCAGATGTCTAGGCTTTTAGCATCTTTATTAAAAGATGAAATATTAATGCTTGCCTGGATTTCTGGGATGAGGAGTTATTATTTACACTAGTGTTTCTCAAACTTTTCTTCCTTGTGGTCTATTTTTGGTATCAAAAAAATTTCAGGCCCACATAAGCACAAATAGAAATTCCATGTAATGAGGAAATACATTTTATTTACAAAAGCAAAATGCAGTAGAAAATATAAATCCTGACTAATGCCAACACTGTTCCTGATGTCTCCAGGCCCATTTAAAATATTTCTCAGAGCTGACATTGAGAATCAATGAATTACACTATTTACATACAGACTATTATCATCATTTTTGTTATCATTATCACAATGTTTCAGCTGATAGCTCAGTGGATTAAAGCATTGGTTTGTGAACTTGGTGACACAGTAATTATGAGTTCAATCCCTAGGATGGGCAGCGTATACTCAAACTCAGTGGAAGCAGATTAACAATAACTGAGCAGTACTAAGAATAAGAATTAGATGAGAAAAGAAATGAAAAGTAGAAATTGAAGCGAAATTTTTGTCTGATGAGATATCTCTAGACTTGTGCAATGGTTTGGTTTGGTTTCTTTTAAGGCATATCAACCTCAATGGGTCATTTAATGCCAACATTTTTTTTTCCTGGTAATATTTTGTTTTGTCAAAAATCTATTTCTGGTAATATTTTTTTTTTCAAAAACGTATTGCTGGCAATTTTTTCTTTTTTTTTTCCGAAAATTTATTTCTGGTAATAATTTTTTTTTTACAAAGTATTTCTGGTATTAAAACCTATTTTTACACTTTCATAATGCTTTTTACCTCAGTTTCGGTGTTAACAATTTGCCCCTAGCTGGAACCCTAACAGGTGCTACCACCCTGGGTCAGGATAGATCTGGGAACACCATCAATTATGAGGTGGTTCCATGCTCCTCAAAGCCTCCTGATCAGAGGCCTTGCTGTTGGACATAGTTTATCATCTTACCCTGGACGCAGATGTAGTTTATCGTCATACCCAGTATGAATTTGGGCAATGGAATAAGAACAGTCTAACCCTGTAGATTAAATAAAGGGTTCAGTTTGGAATTCCCTGTAGGTTACCTGGATCGATATGCACTTGATGAAGACCAGAAGACACAATGGCCGAAATGTTGTGATAACAACAACAAAGATGAGGGGAAATAGTTAACGTAAGCAGCACAAATAGATATAAATATGTATATAAAAAAATTAATTACAAAAGTCAATGTGATGTAATTTTAGATTTTCTTCATTCTTCAGTGTTTTACTATTTTGAGAATATTTAATCTGGAAATGTATAATTCTATCTCATTAGTCAATGTTTCTATTTGTAGGTTTGAGTAAAAACAAAATGAAAGTTTTGATTTAAGTTAGAAGAATTAAAATACAATGTTATTGAAGAACTTGTCAGACATGCACACAAAGACATTTCAAAGGTAAATAAAAATATCAAAAAGAAAAATATATCTATATTGTACTTACCCCATTATTTGATTTCATTGGCTGAGATTTTTTTGTTTTTTTAAATTTAACATTTCATTTTTAAACTTTTTTTTTTTCTTTTTTTTTTTTCATTCGGGTATTGCTCTTTTTTATTTATTGCAAATGATAAAAAAAAAATGACAAGAAATTGAAGCAAAATTTTTTAAAATTAAAAAGTTTGGCGGAATGTTTTTTTTTTTTAATGTATGTGCATGTACTGCAATTTTTATGTATGTGTGTGTGGTGCAATTTTTTTCTTTTCTTCTTTTCCTGATGCAATTTGGTAGATGTCTCAAGGTATCAAGAGGAAAAATTAGGGTTTAATCAGAAGGGAGTGTTTCGTGACAGTGGAAAGGATTAATGAAGATAGTAAGTGGGGGAAGGGGTTTAAAGTGGCCAATGAGTTTGCTTAAGACAGGATGAAGAGCTTTGATGGACAAGTGGAGGCGGAGTTTTGGAAAGAGAGAAAAAAGATAGGGAAGGTGCTTAGTTGGAGGAGGAAAAGGATTAGGGGAGGAGCTTAATCTGAAATGGAGGAGGAGGACTTGGATGTAGTTGCTAGCCATCAAAAAAAGGGCAAACTGGTGCTGCAGAGAAGACAACCTCTGCTCGGCTGTTCAGAAAAAAGACGATTCCCATAGCCAGGCACAGGATGAGAACACCGACAAACAGAGTTACTGCCTGGAAGTAAAATGAGCCAGCAAAAGTCTGCATGAGAAATCTTATTTTTTTTTGTAAGTGTTTCTTAATTTTTCATAAGATAAAAAAACAAAAAACAAAAAAGAAACATAAGAAAAAGAAACATAAGACAAGAAAAGAAAAAACAAAGTGACAGCTGACACCACCCTTACCTGAGTTGCAAAAGTAAAAACATCAAAGAAGAAATAAGGAAAAAAAAAAAAATAGAAAGATAAGGAAGGTTACTCATTAATCTATTCAGACTAATATCTTCATCTCTGATTATCTTATTGACTATTTTAGCATTTTGAACATTTGAAATTGAATACAAATGTAGTTTTTATTTTGACAATAGCAATTAGTATCTTTTCAGATAATTTCTTCAAATTTGAAAATTAATAAAAATAAAATGTTTATTTTTTTAATTTTTTTTTTAACTCAATTTTTTTTTTTTAGATGATTTTCCTTGAATTTCAAAGAAATGAAATTCTAAGTGCAAACCAATTACACTACAGAGGAATTTTTGGCTTTTATTTTTGAGATGAGGAATTGTCAGTATACTTTAATTCTTTTGAACTATTATTCTCATCTTGGTTATTATAGATACAATGTTTCGGCCAAGTCTTCTCTGGCTATCTACAGGTGTCCATTGTTTGGTTGATCTTGGATATCCGTTGTGTTATTTTGTCTCTGTGATGCCAGTTATTGTTCCTGCTGAACCAGAATATATTCTTTCACAACTTTATTGAATGCAATTATCAAAAGTGGTATGTATCTGCCATGCTAACTAAATGTTAAAACCTTCTGACATTGAATATAAAGGATCCAAAAATACACCACTGATGTCTTTTGGAACAGTGATATAGTGAATGGGTTGTTGTCATAAAATCAAACCCTGAATCAGGTAGTGAAACAATACACACTGGTTCAGCAGGAGCAAGCAAAACCTGGCATCACAAGGACAAAATACTACAATAATTAACAGATATCCTTTATCAACCATCACCTGAAGATGGCCAGATGGTATTTGACTGAAATTTTGCATCTATAAAATTGACCACAATGAGATTCAAACCAGTTTCATGGTTGGAGTGCTAATGTTCTAATCATTCAGTCACATAACAATTAAAACCTCTTTAATAACCTCTTAACCTTGAAAGTTATAAAACCAGATAAAACTTTTCCTGTCTTAATGGTAAATCTGATAAGATCAAATTGGCAGCTGATATAAAAAAATGAGCTTCAATCTTGTTAACTGGTGCAAGCAATGGCATATTAATTTTAATGCTTCCAAAACTCTTCTTCAATCATCTTAGAGAACCTTTGTTGACCTCTATTAGTATGGTTGACATTAACCCCCAAGAGAGTGACTCATTGCACCTCCTCAGGTTAATGTTTTCCACAGACACAAAGTGGAACAAATATATTGAATCAATCTTCTGCTAGGAAAATTGGTTCACTGCATCATTCTAGACAATTTTTCTTGACAGAATCTATATTACACCTTTAGAAATTTATCATTTTTTCATGTATTGAATATTGCTGCCACATCTGACCTAGTACTTCTATGACAAAATCCTTGACAAAATCCAAAGAATCTGCAATGTCATCAATCTTAACCTGGCATCTTGGCTTCAGTCACTTTCCCACCACCATAAATGTAGCTTCTCTGTGCCTTTCCTATAAATATTTTCATGGTAATTTTTCTGATGAGCTTCCATCTTTATTATCTCAACTTTACAAATTTAAGTGCAGTACTAAATTGGCAGCTAGGTCTCATCATTTTACAGTTGAAATGGTTAGATGTAACTGTAAGTTCTATGCTAACAGTTTCTCCTCTTGCAAGTTTGATCTTCAAAAATTTAAATAAAATGTCAATTATTATCTTCTGTCTTGAATCCTGTTCTTTTATTGTCCACTCTGCTTAATGTCTTTTCTCAGACTATTTCACTCTCAGTAATTCCTTGTGCTGTAATGGTTTTATTGCCTTGTTTTAGTGAAACGATTACAAAAAAAACTATGCAAATATTTATGAATTTCATAAATTAAATATTCAGACTTAATCTATAAAATTAAAGCCAATAAACCAGAGATCATTTGGTGATTAAACTTATTAAACATTTACAAAGGTTATATGAAAAAAAGGTAAGTTAAAAATGAATATATCAGTTTGAATAAATCAATGAGTAACATTACATCTTATAAATAATGAAAGATAATCAGAAAGTTTTCCCCAGGATTCCTTTAAAATGAACCCTGCTCTACCCTTGGATAGATTTTTATATTAAAACCTGATAAGACTAACTAAACTGCAAACACAGTCAATTGTTCTTCACAAGCAAGAAGCCTTAATAAGAGAGAAATGACGTACTATGCTCAAACTCTTGAAGCAGTCATCTATTATAAAGATATTTGGTGGTCTAAAATCTGCAATTACTAAGGATAACTTTAATCATTTGCTTTTAGTCAAGTTTGTGACGTTGGACACCTGTCTATTGACTGACACCCATTCTGTGTATGATATCACTATGATACTTTTGATCTATTTTGGATGGCCAGGTTGATTTCAAATGGATAATCCCATTTTTAAAATGTCCTTTGCAGATTTTCTATCACCTCTCTCAAAAGTTCAAGCATTTTATGTAATCTCCAATTCAGAAAGTGTCTTCTGCAGGCAAAGGACTATTCAGTGCATTTTATTCTAGTCCATTCTAACAACACCAAAGTTCAAAATATCAACAAGTGAAATTAGTACCTGGTGAATGTAAATAAAAACGGTTTAAGATACTATTAGAGTTAATATTTTTTTTCTTTTAGTGACCATGCCATATCTCAAGCTAAAGAGCCCTTCTCTCAAACACACAAAGGAAATATAAAATAGTTAAGCTTGAACCAGACAAACAAATAAACATGGTTTTAAACAACAGCAACTACTTAACAGGTCACCAGTTGTCCCCAGAACAGGAAGTCTGACTTTATTCAATGCCAAAGAAAGTTCAAAACTGAGAGGGGGGAAAAAAAAAAAAGAAGTTTCATGACAAGGAGCTTACTGAACTTGTCTGGGTCAAATCTAGATGATGAAACAAGGAAAGTATTCAAGAAGCATTCTTTGAGAGATTTGCTTCAAGTTTTCAAAGCAGCTTAGATATCCCATAATGGAAGATAGATCTGATAAATTCAAAACCCAAAGCTTTAAAAATCTGATGGATAAGTACAGCCAATGTTAATTTGTGTAATATTCTTGAATCCAGGCTCTTGCTTTTGTCCTATTTCTGTAGAAATTTAAATAAACTTTACTTTTAAGGAAGTGTGTGTGTGTTAGGGAGTTAGTAATGTACCATAAGTAAATTACCCAGCAGGAAAATATATACCAAAATCCTATTCCCAGAGAAGTGCAAATGTTCTGCAGTTGTATAACAGTGACAAGAAAAGAATTCCTTAATCTCTGGCAAGCATAGCTATGCCATTGCACATTAACCACCAAAAAAGACTGCAATTATCATTCAGAAGAATTGGCAGTTTTTTTTTTTTAATTCTAATAATAAGAGTGTATAGAATCTATTGAGATGAACATTTTATTAAATGCTACTAAGAATTTAATAAAATCTGATAGTGTATTAACTCTTCAACCATTTCTTCTCCAATGCTCACAAGGTGATACCAGATAAAGTTTAGTTTCATGTGACACAAGGCCAATTGAAAGGAGGAGAATGTTTGCCATGAAAAATCTATTTCTAACTGAGCTAGAAAACTGGCTGCTGTTAAGAGTGGGAAATCTACAAGTATCTTGGCCACAAGGTATGTAGTGAGGTACCCAATGAAGATTAAACTCGTAACAATAATTGATCTGCAGCAGGTGCTTGTTAATCATTGCACTACAGCAGCCACCTAAATATAGGTTTCTTCCATTGTCCAAAATTAGAACTTTCCTCTGAAAGCTTTTTTTTTTTTGAATGAACAAAAAAGTGAAAAAAATTGGAGCATTACCAGAACATTCCCAGACACCCCACCAAAAAAAAAAAAAAAATTGTATGAGATTTTTGATATGAGTGACAAAGCTGCATTTATTGCCAAAATTTTGTTTATTACCTTAACTTTGAAAGAACACATAGGGTTAGGTCAGGTTTTCAAAAAGTTTTGATTACCAACATAGAACTGTATGACAGTAAAATGTGTGAGGCTAAGCAGTCAGGCATACTGTTGTATTTCTTTAAAATATGTGAGGCTAAGCAGTTAGGCATACTGTTGTATTTCAAGCTTTCCACATCAGCTCAGCTGATGATGAACTTTGACCTTTGACATTAAGGCATGCAGACAAAGAAAAAAATTACTTTGAGTCTGGGAATGCTCAAACAATTTTCCCATCTAAATTAATGATAATTGCTTTTTCACTATGCCATTTTAGATGGGAGTGAAAATTATACTAATGTTTTTTTCATGAAAGTCAAATGATGTCAAGCAAGCCTTGGAAAAGTGGAAGAATATCTGTATTTATTTTCTAAACTCAGTTTAAATTGACATAATGTTGTGAGATAACCAGAGATCAAAATCACAACACTTGTGAGACTGACTTCTTAACTATACCTTTAAGCTCAGTATTCAGAGAAAGGGACATCAGAAGAGCTATAAAGAGTAGGAAGTTGTGGAGAGCCATGGTCCTGAAGGAACATGGCATATAAAAGAATACATTTACAAAGTTTGTTATGATAATGTCAATGAAAAATTGGAAATTATAATTTTTAGTCATAAATTTTCATCTTGGTTGATATATAGATGTTATTTTAGATAGAAGGTTTTGGCCAAGTACTCTCTGACCATCATCAGGTATCCATTGATTTGGCTGATATAGGATATTTATTGTGTTGTTTGTTCCTGTGATAGTTATTGTTATGAAAAAGGCAGTACAAATCAGCCATTATCACAGAATGTCAAAATCATCTGACATTAAATATAAAAGATTCTAAAAAACATACTATTGATATCCTTCAGGAGAGTGGCATAATGGCTATAGGAGTTGGTTACCATGTGTTACTGGTTGTAATTTCAAGGCCTAGTAAAACACTGTTTCAGCAGAAACAAACAATAACTGACATCACAGGGACAAACACAGATATCCTATATCAGCCAAATCAATGGATACCTGATGATGACCAGAAGATACTTGGCTGAAACATTGTGTCTATAATAACATCTATATGAACCAAGATGAGAACAATAGTTCAAAATAATAAAAAGTATACTGACAATTACTTATCTCAGAACTGAAACACTAAGAAATTTTCATGTTTGATATTTTCTTCAAAACTCAGAGATACTTTGCTAAAAATTGGCATCAGGTTTTCTGAAGGATATTTTTTGCTAAGCATGCTTATGTGATCAAAAATTGCTGAGACAACAAAGCAGCTGTTTTGAATGTGTGGTCCTTTGACTTAAAGTTTCATTATCCTGTTTCACTTACAAAATCATAATTTATCAGAATGGATAACACTTTATTAAATATAAATCCAGTTGAACCTTAAAACAATAAGCAGGGTAAAGGAGTGATTGTACTAGTTTTTGTATTTTCAAAAAGACTAGTACTTTCTGAGATGCCCATCTAAGATAAGACAACTTTGGTATGAAGCTAGTTATACCTGGGAAAATTAAAATTCACTTGCAATAACTTGAGAGTAACCTGTTAACCCAGAACAGATGCAATGTCTATTGAAGGTACAATCTTAAAGGTCACATTGAAATGTTTCAATGTCAAGTATTTCTGCTTCTATCAAGTAAATTTACTTTAAAAAACAGATAACATTTTCACTTTAGAGTTATCAAATCTTTGACGAAGTCACTGTTAAAAACTTATTTATATAGATCTTTTTGCTCATTATGTGTAGTAAAAGTGTAGTATCTGTTTAAAAAAATATTGCTTTTAATGGAAGAGATGATTTATTTGCTCATTATAGAGAAAAGGAAAAGATTCTATTTTTATTAGCAATGTGAAAATTGTAAAAATCTTGCATCAAGAAAAATTAAGATCATCAGCCAATGTACATTTTAGAAATGAGGAACTTGATTATAATGCCCAACATAAAGCATAAAAGATTAAAATTACTCAGTCTAAATTACAATCAAGAGCTTAAGGGCAATGTCTTATTCCAATAATTTAAAAAAAAATTAGGCCATGTACAGTGTGCAATGAGTAAATTGTTGCCATTTTATATTTTTAATGCACAGTTTGTTTTTGATTTTGTCGACTGCACAGTAGAGTAGGGTCAGTTGGGCACTGTCTGTGGGTAAAAAAGCACCTTGATGTAATTCACTCTGCCAGAAATTTGGAAATGATGTATGCCAGAAGTTCCAATATGAACATTTCAGAGTGTTTGGGTGTTAATCTGAGGACAGTGCAGAGGCGTCAGAAAGAGTCAGATGAGTCGAATGGTGATTATGAAGGTACAGCAGCACAGAAAACTTACTCTGATCATTCTGATAAGAAAAGAACTCACAAATTTGTTGGTGAGAACCTCAGACTCAACACAAAGGCCTACATCAAGTGCCTTAGGAAAGTACTGCTTCCCTTTGTCAAGAGGAAGTCTGCTGGAAGACCTTGTGTCTGGCAACTGGATTCTGCATCATGCCACCCAAGCCAGTAACAGCTTTCAGACAATTTCTGTGACCACATCACCCTTACATCTGGCCACCTAACTCCCCAGACTGCAACCCCCTTGATTATTATGCATGGGGTGTGAGAGACCAACAAAACTCCAAAGATAAATTGAAGGCGAGGATTATGGTAGCATTCACCAACTTAAACAAGGAGACCATCCAAAAGAGTTGCAGGAGATTCCAAAGCTGTATAGAGGCCATAGTTGAAGCCAATGGTGATTTGATTGAATAAATTTACTCTTTAGATAGTTTTGTGTAATTTTAGTAAATATTTCTTAAATTAGAATGAGATATCAGTGTTATTTTCATTTTTGCATAATTTAGACAACAATTTATTCATCACTATATATATATATATATATATATATATATACACAGTGTAACCCAGATATAAGAGAGTTGTCGGGACCGGAGAAGAAGTATCTTATATCCGGGTTTGGTCTATTATATATACATTAACACAGGCTCTAATTTGGGACCAGAGAAAATCTCTCTTATATCTGGATTTCTCTTATATCCGGGTTACACTGTATGTGTGTATATATATATATATATATATAAAAAATTTCATCATCTAAATAAAACCCTAGTCAATATTGTTACAATAATTACAATAATATAGAATTTAGCAACAACTCTTCACTACTCAATGAGATTTATTGAGAAACTTTTTTTCTTCATACTTGCAAGTGAACATTATCAAAACCTCCTCCTATGCCAGCAAGTCTTTACTACTGATATATCTCTATTGGCCAAAATGACAGATCACAATTCAATTCTTTTAAGAGAATATGGCAGGAGGAAAAGCAATCAGTATAAGTTTTAGACCTTAATCTTGAAAAAAAAAAAAAAGAAGCTATATTAACAAATAATTTATAGTTACTCTGCATCTTGTCTTTATTTTATTATTGTAATCCACCTACATACTCTCAGTAACTACTTTTGTTTTAGTGGCATTAACACCTTGCTTGAGGTGAAACGATTAAAATAACAAAACAAAAAAATGTTTTTTGTTACCATTTCAAATAACTCAGTTGAAAGGGCATTAAAGTGTGAGTGTAAAGCCTATTCTCTCACTTCAGGTTCAACTTCAGTCCGCAGCAGCAATAGTGGCAACATCATAAAGTGTTAGTAGCATAAACAACAGAAATTTGCTCCAGACAGAAAAATTATATTAATATTTGTTATCTTTATGGATACACTTATTTGAGTAAATGCTCTGTTCTTTAATTAAACAAAATGATGTATAAACAGAAAATATATTAAATATTTATCGGATTTAATCCATTTTCCTATATGTTGTCATTGTTTACATTAGGATACAAAATCAGAGCAGATATGATAGGTCAAGAAAGATTGGCGAAAGTGTGTGTTTAAAAGCAGTAATTTGAGCTTTGCTTAACCAGAAGTTCTTTGTGGCTGAATGGTCATAGCACGCCAGGTTTAATGGCAGTTCTGTATAGGATACAGGTTCCATTCTTGTCGGAGAACGCACATTTTCTACAAAATTTCTCAAACATTCAGGCTGGTAAATGTAATTAATATTGACTAATTAAAGAACAGAACATTTACTCAAATAAGTGTATCCATAGAAAATATTGCATAAACAGAAAATATTTGTTTTATTTTTAATCCATTTCATATATATATATTAGAGCTGTTGGTTTCTGTTGGATTTTAAATCAACCCACTGCAACCAGAAAGTGCTTTTATTTATTTCTTTTTTTGTTATGGCTGAAGGAGACAAAATCAACAGATGTTTGGCAAAACATTTATAGCTTTTCCATTGTCTCATAATCTCAACACACACACATATATATTGCTGGTTTCTCCTGATGAGTGGACAGAGCGGTTGCTGGAGAGTTTGTCTATGAAACTCTGGAGTCGAGATGCTGAATATAACATCAATCGGCTAAGTGACAAATTTTATATTTGTATTAATTTTCTTTCTCTCACTCTCTCTATATATAGAGACACACACACAATCGCACACAAAGTGTGCAGGGTAAATTGTCACCACTTTATATTTTTTTTATTTTGCACATGCGCATTTGTATTTGATTTTGTCGACTGCACATTATAGTAGGGTCAATTGGGCACTGTCCATGAAAAAAAAAGAGCACCACGATTCAATTCAATCCACCAGAAATTTTGAAAATGCCATGCTGTACTGCTTGGCATTTGCACTACATAGACGGGAACACAGGAGTGTCTGAGTTTCTTATCAGGCAGGTAGTGCATGAAGACATTCGGTATTTCTCTATGCAAGATGAGAAAGGACCAATTTTTATCCCAAGCCATGAAGGGCAAGATAAAAGACAGTGCTATGAAGCTTTTGGTGATTTTATTGAATATATTTACTCTTTAGTATTTCAAGATGTTTTTGCCTAATTTTGGTAAATATATCTGTTAAAATTAGATATTAGTGTTATTTTCATTTTTGTGTAATTTAGACAATTGATCCATCACACCTTCTCTGTGTGTGTGTGTATATATATATATATATATATATATATATATATATATATATGAGTGTCTGTGCAGATACTTGTTTAACAAGAATACATCTCCCACCCAATTTTAAATGTTAGAACATTACCAAAAAAGAGAAAAAATTCTCTTTCAAAATTTCCTTATTCCATTTTACATTCTCTTTTAATTTTTGATTTTGTCCCAAAATTGAGATCTAAGGCACAAAGATACCTTTATGATCAAAATTATGTCAACACTAACCAAAAATAAATTAATAAAAGTAAATAACTCAAATAATAAAAGTCAATACATAAATGAAAAGAAAAATTTAAAAGATAATTTTTGAGCAAACTATTTCATATAAGTTCATTTACTATTTATGGCCATTGAAAATAAATTAATAATTTTTAACTAAAAGCGAATTTATTATTTGAGATTTTTGTCTTCAACATTCCAGAAAAATTAACTGCAGTTAAAATGTTCTAAAGAGTCTGCAAATATCCAACCGAAGTGAAAAAGAATATTGGCAACATTCCTGAATGGAGTCAAGACGCTTCAGTCTCAACCATTTCTTTTCAAAGATCATAAGAAGACCTAAAATTGATAGCAGCAGAGTGACAAGAGTAAATTATATTGTACCTTATTAGTACAATGTACAATGGTAATTATTATAAAAACAAAATCTTCTAAATGACAAAGGATTTTTCCTTGTTGTAATTAGGCAACATTTCTTATTCTTGAGATAATCTTGACCTCTTCAAGCCAAAGGTCAATCATTACCTATCCTCCATCTCCACATAATCCTCACTTCCTACTCTTACATTCATATCTCACACCTCATTCAGTAACTCTCTATCTTGAGTGGCTCTTGAGCCTTCTATTGAGTGAATGTTATTAAAAAATAAATTTAAAAAAAAATGAAGAAATTTTTGCTGCGTGTTTAGAGTCTTGATTCAGGTTTTCTTTCAATCAAACACAAAGTCATTTCAGTTAATTTCCAAAATTAAAAACTTCACAAGATTAGAAATTATTTTAGAACTTTGTTTTGTTTTTCAATAGGATAGAAAAGAGAAAAATGATAACATTTTAAAAACTTATCAAAACTTGAGATAAGTAAATATGTTATTTTTGTTTTTCAGGGTGCAATACAGGATGTTAAAATATTTTTAAATTAATGAAAATATCAACAAAAATACAATATAAATCAAATAAAAGCAGCTGTCATATACAAAAAAAAGCAATGAATTAAAAGCATTTGGAATTATAAAACATTTCATTCATTAAAAGCAATAATAATAATAATAGCAATAATGAAAGCATTCACGGTCATCACAATAAGTCATGGTAGTAATAATAATAATAGTAATAGTAGTAACAATACTGCTAATAAAGATATTAATCAGTGATAATAAAAAGGAATATTTGTAATAATAGTCATAACAAACATAACTTACATACTTGTAGTACAACATCAATCATACTGATAATTACAATAATAATAATAATTATTAACAGATGTAAGGCTGGTTGTTTTTTTTTTTTAAAACTTTGAGATAAAATATTTTCATTATTCCATATATAAGTCATCCAACACCTTTGTTGTTATTAACAATGTTTGAGAGGAAAATGAAAAGGAGAAATTAATAACATTCAAGTAATTTCTAAAAATATAGATCTGCTGAAGGCCAAAGAATGCAACAGCCAAAATGTTAAAAACAATTAAGATGAAGATAACAGTTCAAAATAATATATGGAATAACCGTAACATTACTGATAATTGTCCTATTAATATTATTAATTAATAAAAGTGAGTATTTGAATGACAGCATTAAGTATAATGAGTTTGTTTCCATGACTACAAATAAATTGTCATAAGAGAGATGACGATTTGGAAAATAGTTTAATAGTAGTAAGTCATACAACATACCAGTATAGCCATAAAACAAACAAGGATTTGAATAAGATTTTGTAAGTTTGATCAGATCGATTAGTTCAAATTGGCGGCTGATCTCAAAAAAGACCTAAAATCTGTTGTTTACTGGGGCAAAGAATGGCTTGTTAATTTTAACACCTCCAAAACAAAACCGCTCTCTATTAATCATCTGAAAGATCCCTTTCTATCTTCTATCAGTATGGCTGATGCTGACCTCTAGGAGAGTGACTCATTGTGCCTTCTCAAGCAAACATTCTCGGCTGACATTAGGTGGAAAAACTATATTGAATCCATTGTTAGGTCTGCTGCTAGGAAAGTTGGTTCATACATATCTATAAGTCTACCATTTGTTCATGCCTTGAATATTGCTACCACATATGATCCGATGCTCCTGCTTTATATTTAGAGATTCTTGATAAAATCCAAAGAAGAATCTGCAATATTATTTGTCCTGACCTGGCATCTCAGCTTCAGTCACATTCCCACCACCATAAAGTTGCTTCCCTGTGCCTTTTCGATAAATATTTTCATGGTAATTGTTCAGATGTGCTCTTTGCTATGGTACCTAGACTTTATGAATTTAAGCACAGTACTAGATTAGCAACAAGGTCCCATCAGTTTATAGTTCGACTGGTTAGATGTAACCGTAAGTTCTATGCTAAAAAATTATTTTCTTGCACTTCTTGCTTGTGGAACTCTCTTTTGGCTTCTTGTATTCCAATTTGATCTTCAAAAATTTAAATGCAAAGTCAGTCATTATCTACTGCCTTCCTGATTACTCTTCTATTGTTCTCACTCCTCAATAATGCTTTTGTTTTCTAATTCTCTCACATCCAGTAACTCTCTGTGTCTTAGTGGCTTCATTGCCTTACATGGAGTGAAATTGATTTTAAATAAGTATTAGATTGATTTATTGTTTTTTTTACAGCCTATCAATCTTTTTGCAGATTATTTAAAATCAGAAAATATTTTTAGATTGTAAAATTGTTTTTGGAGATAATGATTTACTGATTCAAGCCCTACTAATTAACCCATGGGCCAGGAGGAAGAAAAGGTGCATTCATAACTTTGTATTTGCACATAAGTGAATATAATAAATCCAACTGCAGCACCTGGTCACCCATCTAGGTACTGACCAGGATCAACATTGCTTTAACTTCAGTGATCATATGAGTGTTAACATGTTTTTAATGTAAGCCTGTAGGTATTATTAGGACCTTCTCGCTGATTTTTCATGAAAAGTAATGTTTTATTTACAAAAATTAGTAAGAAACATGTTACTGAAAGTATAGTCTATCACTATCCACTAATTTTTTCCATCTTTTTGGCAGCATTTGAATTCCATGTCAGAAAAACGACATGTCTTTTGAGGCTAATCAAGAGTTAAGCCATTTTTTGGCATCTTCATAAAAATAAAAGTGCTGCCATGCCAGGCCATGTGCCATCAATCATAACAAGTGATAATTGGACGGTGTTGGATCATGTCTGGTGAATATGGTGGGTGGGGTAGGATTTCCCATTTAAGCATTTCCAAGTAGGTTTTCACCTGTTTTGCAACATGTGGCCTAGCATTGTCATGTTGCAAAATCACTTTGTCATGTCTCTGATCATATAGCAGCTGTCTTTTCTTCAAATTGGCTCAAATGCATCAACTGTAGTCGATAGCAATCTCCCGTGATGGTTTTGGTCAGTTTTAGAAGCTCATAATAAACTAAACCCAGCTGATCCCACCAAATGCAGAGCAGAAGCTTTGAACCATGGATATTCAGCTCGGCTGCTGATGTTGATGCATAGCCAGGCTTACCCCATGATCTTCTATGCTTAGGGTTATTGTAGTGTATCCACTTTTCATCGCCAGTCACAATACAATGCAAAAAACCTTTCCTTTCTGCCGTTGAAGTAGCTGTTCATATGTGATAAGACTGTTCGATATCTCTCAGCTTCAACTCGTACAGTATTCAATGTCCTTGCTTTTGAATCATTCCTGAGGTGTTCAAACATTTCGAAACTGTTGTGTGATCAATTTCTAATGATTTTGCAAGTTCAGCTTGTGCCAGACATGAGTTTTCATGAAGTAATGCCTCCAATTCTTTATCTTCAAACTTTTGCAGCGTACCAGAGTGTTCTTTATCTTCAACATCAAAATCATTATTTTTGAAGCGTCTAAACCATTCTCTGCATGTTGTTTCCGACAGAGCGTGGTCGCCGTAAGTCTCAACAAGAATTCTGTGTGCTTCAGCTGCAGATTTCTTTTGAATAAAGTAGCGTAGTAAAATTCCCCGCAAATATACTTTCTTTTGCAGGGAATCCGACATGTTTAAAGCTATGAAAAACAAAGTTGTTTACACTTCGGCGAAATGACATACACTAAATTTCAAGCTTGCTGATAGCATTTCCTTATAGATGTATTACCATCTGAAAATACACACACACAGTTCTGGGAACACCATCTGTTGGAAAACAACGAGAACTTATTCAAGGTCCTAATAGAAAAATGATAGTAATGGTGATCAATAATAGTACTTATGAAAGAAATAATAAGGTTGATAATAGAGTTGTGGCAAGCAAAGAGTAAATACTATGACCATATTTGATGAAATATAAGACATTTACATTATTAGGAGTGTTGTCCTCATCTTTATTGCTATATTCACAATGTTTCAGCTGTTGTATGCTCTGGCCTTCTTTGGGTGACTGGAATTTCAAATTGAACCCTTTATTTCGTCCATTGAGGTAGATTGTTCTAGTTCCATGTGCCATGTCTCATCCAGATGTCTCAGTTACCTCCCTTTAACTCAACTCTCCAAGTTTCTGTTCACCACTGCAGTAGCCAGATACTAAACTCACAATTCACTGGATCCAACCAACACTTTTATCCACTGAGCCATGAGGACATCAGTGTATGAACTTTTTGGACTTATAAACTTAATGTCTCAGTAACCATTTTTACCAGAGCTCATATTGTAATTTTGTTGTTGTTATTGCTTTTCTCTAGCACTTCGTATTACTGGCTCCCATATTGTATTCATTTCTATGCTTGGCTGGTTTAGAGATTTTTATGGCCTAGCGTATGTGCTGATCACTTAAGTTTTCGTATTTTCTAGTGATGGTCTCGGTCTATTTCAACCTCATCCCAGAGGAGGCGGTGATCTCTCTTTTCCCTCCATATGTAGTCAGCTACGACTGATTTTTCTAGTTTTGCTTGTGTTACAGCTTTACAATGTTCTTGCAATCTTACCTTTAACAGACTGCCCCCTTAACCTAGAATCAACACGGCACTTTCCTAATATAAAATCAGAAAATTGTAAATAATTAACTGTTTACCATATCAGTTTTCCTTCAGATCAATGTATCTAATATTGGTCATATAAACAGAGCTGTATAAAATTTCTCTTAAGTACCACGATTTATTCTGACCAGTCATCTTTGTTGCTTTTAACAATGTTTCAAGAATGATTTTCTCTTGAGTCTTCAACAGGAATTTTTCTCTTTCAGTAACTTTCAAACATAACCTTTTATTTCCTCAATTATAGAGGTCGGCAACCTCATAAATTTCATTTAAAAGAGTAAGTTCAGTACATTAAGAAAAATACAACATTCAAACTAACTGCCTGCAATTAAGACAAAAATGATGTTCCTCTAAGAGAAAAAAAATGATTACAAAGTATTGCCAAATACCTGATGAAGGCTGGAGAGAAAACCAGTCATAAAGACAAAGATACTTGTCTGAATAAATACTGAAGTTATGACGAGGCTTCATCTCAAAATTTTGAACCAGCTTTAATTGTCCCTTTTAAAACAAATATGGTTATTATTAAATTAATTGATTTTGTCCAGGTACTTATGATGCAGTAAAATTTGTTAATCAGTTTATTAATTCTCAATTATATATTTGTCCACGAAACATTTGTTTGTTTTTATATTGGCATATCTCTTTCTTATATATATATATACATGAGATAAAAAATGACAATGTTTAACAGCAAATAAAACTAATTTTATTAAATTATACAAAAACTGCTTAACAGATACATTTTTTAACTGAAAATAACAATGTGAGTTAAGTGCAGAGAAATACAATTTCAACAGCATTCTCTAAAATAACCTATTGAAAGTTGCAATTGTTTACCAGTGTGGAGGCAATAGAAACAAGGGGAGGTGCATAAAAAAAAAGGATCATAAGGGATGCAAAGGAAGCAAAGTGTTAAATGTTCAGACATTTTACAGGTCAGCATCAGCCATGTGCCGGGTACAGCACTTGTTTACCTCCATCTGGCATAGCAAAGAATTACAAAAAATATCGTAAAAAGTTCAATGTAAGAATAAAAGAGTATTTAAAAACTTTATTTCATAACTATTATAAACATTGGTCAAAAATTAGTGTCTGCTGTTCTTTAATGATTGATTTATTTTTTACATTTTATCAACCTTTTGAAGGTTATTTAAAGCCAGAAAATATTTTTAGAGGGGTTAAAGATTTACTAATACAAATCTCACTATTAAACTCATAGCTGGGGGAGAAGAGATGGATTCATACCTTCACCAAGGGTATTTGCATATCAGTAAATATAAACCCAACTGGAATTGGAACTCAGCTCTCTGATCTCCTATTCCAAGCTGTTATCCATTACACCACCCATACATCCAAACTTACAGCACCTGATATTCCCGAGCGATCAACTGTATAGGTACTGATCGAGTTTGATGTTGCTTGACTCTGGTGATCGAATCAGAACTGGTGTTTCAACATGACATAACCATAAACCTTTTCTTTAATGACAGCCGATTTAATCGAAGATGCAAACAAAGTATAGTCAAAAGTCTTAAGATTTCCAATCTTGTCCTTGATATAGACTCCTTCTTTCTTAATTGTTGTATTCAAACTTTGAATGAAGACATATATACCCACTTTGTAGAAGTGTCTTAGCTGCTTTCTTTGCAATGTATGATTTGCCTCTTTTACCTCATCATCATTGAAGAATTCCTGTCCTCCAAGTGCTTCCTTTGTTGGCCCAGGTTGATGAAATTCTGAGGGTGCTAGATTAGGACATCAGAAGCTTTTGGTAAGCAACAATTTTTTGTCCCTTCAGATTCTGTCACAATTCTAAGAACCCACATTCTAAAGACATTTGGTTATCCAAGAGACTGCACTAAATTGCAGATACAACAATGGCTCAGCTGAAGACTTTCACGATACTGATTCCTCTATGAGGACATTAGACTGTTTGACCTTCATTCCCAGCAGCAGCTAACACTGCTTGACCTATCATTAAAGTTAGTTTCTCCTTTCGTGGCCACTAATTCTACTGACCCATTACCTTACTGTGATTACATTAATTGTAGCTTTTCCATAAACATTCACTAACCTTTTGTGAATATTTGCAGCACTATCTTTATCACTAAACAGATATTCTGTGACAATCTTTTGCTTTCTACGTGTCCAGAGGGACAGCCATTTTGAAAGAGGATGATGGGTAAAAAAAAAGAGAAACTCTACAAATACTTTTCTTGTGTAAATGGGGATTCTGTGTAACATTCTTATAATTTAAAAGGTGTTACTTATGACTGACCCTCAATTTAAGGGATTGTACCAAAGAATATTATTTTTTTCCTATTTATATGTACAATTCTAAAGAGCAAATAAATTTTTGTTAAACTGAAAATTAACCAAAATAAATATCAAAAATGATTTGCAAAAGTGTGTATGTCTGTATATAAATATTCACAGAATTTCAACTTAAAATATAAATACTTCAATCGCAGAAGTGCTGATGTAAGGCTATAAAAAGAATTAAATGTTTTGCTATTTATATACAAAGTTATGAGAAATACAAACTTTGAATTGAGAACTGATTTTGTAAATGGAGAAGGTATGCCAGAGTTTTGAGCAAATAATTAAAGAGGAAAATTGCACAAAAACTTGCATGCCATAGAAACTAATAAAGACGCAATGAGGAAGTGCACAACTTTATTTTGATTTAAAGAACTGAAAAGGCATTCACTTATTAAAAACCTGCTGAAGTGCAAGTGGGGATCTGTCAATGAGTTTGAGTAAATTTATAGCTGAAGGTGAGTGAGAGGAGAGCGTCAAGCTGAGAGAGAGTGTTATAAAAGTGAAGCGAGGGTGTGATTGATAGGTGAGAGATTGAAGGTATATAGTCACCATAGTGTTCATAAGAGAAAATGTGCAAAGAGTTCAACAAGCAGCAACGACAGAACAATTCATGCAAATGTATGCAAAAAGTAAAAAAGCATTCTTGTAGAAAGATAATTGCCAAATCATCTCAATTTGAGATTGCTTCCCATTATTAACAGCCCATCAACCAGTGGTTTATAAGAAAACAATAAAATAATCAAACAGGAAGTAAAAGATCTTATGACTAAAGAATTTGATGAGAACTTAAAAACCAGACAAAATAAACTGTCCTGAATCCTGTAGTTTTTTTATTTTTTTATTCCTTTGTTGTAAACAGAATATAATTATCCTTGGTCAAAGTATTTATAAATTCCTTGAAATAATTTGAGAATAGAAAAAGAAGAGAAAAGGAGAAAAAGAATGGAGGCCAAAGATAAAGGGGGGAAAAAAAAAAGAAAAATGATACAATACACATCCGGATGTGATACATATCAAGATGTGATACAATAGAGTTAATATCAAGATTGTAAATAAGCTATAGTATCTTCTCTTGAAAAATGTCTTCAAGGTCTTTTGCCTCACAAAGAACCACTCCTTTCATTTGGAGAGCATAACTAAATTCTCCAAGTAATAATAATTTAGAAAAAAAAAAAAAGTCAGTCTTTTTTTTAATAAATAAATATGACTGTTAAGGAAGATTGGTTGGCTATATTGTATGAGTCACATAATAATAATAACGACCACTCATATCCAAGTATACCTGTCTACTAGGGTGGCACGTTTGTGTTTGCTCAACACCCACAGATCCCACCTGTGGTTTATGCTGTTACAATTTCTGAGAGAGAGAGAGAGCACATTATCTAGTGTGATCAACAGTCTGAACAAGGCCAGTGCACTTAAAACCTGTCGTAATAACGAGCACAAATATTGACAGCTCCCAAATAGTTTTGTCTAACCCATTTCATTCACAAAGCTTGGATCCCAATCCATGGTATGGTTTCCCGGTACTTTCCAAAGATGCTGTATGCAGGGATCACCTCACCAGGCCGACAACATCAAGAAGTCACCTTCCTGACAAATCAATCATAGTGAGATTCGAACCCAGGTCTCATGGTTGGAAAGTGAACATTCTAACTACTCAGCCACAATGAGTTACAGAGGATAGTATAAGCACTAAGAAAAAGAATCACTGTAGTTTTTTTTTTATTAACATTGTTTTTTTCCTCACCACAGTTCAATTCTATAAACAAAAAATGTGAAATTAGGAATACAGAAGTAATTAAAGACAAAATCTGCAATTTACATCTAACAGCATGGACAGCAACTTAATCAGTTTGGAAACAGAAACATTAATCATTAATGTTAATAATGCTAAAAAAAAACACAAAAAAAAACAATGAATTTTTTTTTTTTTAACTCATTTCACCCCAAGCAAGGTGAGAGTGTCACTAGTATGCAGGGGTAGTTACAGAGAGTGAAAGTAAGAGAAAAAACTGGGTATAGGGGTGGATTGAGGAAAGGATAAAAGATGAATAGGGTTCAAGACAATAGAAAATGGCAATTGACATTGCATTTAACTTTTTGAAGATTGTAGTTATCAGAGATGCAAGTAAGAAGGAAGGGAGTTCCATTGTTGGGAAGTGGAAGAAAAGAAACTGTTGGAGTAGAAGTGGCAGTTATATTTAACTATTTCAACAGTAAAAGGGTGGGTCCTCGAGGCCAATCTAGTATCATGTTTAAATTCATGTAGTTGGGGCATAAGAGGAAAATAGTTCGTCAGAGCCATGAAAATATTTGTAGAAGAGATAGAGGGAAGCCACATCATGTCTGTGAGAAAGTAACTGAAGTCGAAATGCCAAGTCAGGATCAATTGCATTGCAGATCCTTCTTTGGATTTTGTCAAGACCCTAGAGATGAACAACAGAGCACCAGACCAGCTATGGCAACAGTATTCAATGCAGGGACGTCAAGTCAGTTGAAACATGAAGCCAAGAATGTACAGTGAAATGCTCTCCTAGGGATGAGTATCAGTCATGCTGATGGTGGGCAGGGAAGTTTCTCTATGGTGGTTAAATAACAGCGGTTTAATTTTGGAGGCATTAAAATTTACAAGCCATTTCCTACCCCCAGTAGACCACTGATTGGAGGTCCTTTTCAAGAGCAGTGGCCAGATTAACTTTGTCAGCTCTGACGGATTTGCTATTGAGACAGGAGTAAATGATAGTGTCATCTGCATAAATGCCTACTTGGAACTGATTACATCAGAAAGATTATTGATGAAGATCAAAAACAGCATTAGACCCAGGGTATAGCATTGGGGGACACTCATGTTCATCTGAAAGGATCTGGAAGCAAACCCATTCAGAACGACCTTCATTTCACAATTTGATAGGCATGATTGGATTAAATCTAACAATTTTTGATAAAGAAATTTTTGTTTTGCTAACTACATATTGGTAAAATATCTCTTCTATCACCCCAGGATAATTAATGTATTTCAAGGTTTATAAGACACTCTAATGCATTAGTCACCTCTTGAAATTTTGAAGGAAGAAATTGGGGGGGGGGGGAGTTTTCCTCCTACTTCAAAACTTACCCCATTACAAATTTATCACAGACCAAGAAGTACCAAATTTATGGTAACTATTCAGAATGTAATAATTAGACCCACTGACCCTCAATTTATAGGATGGCAGTGTGGTTTTTAGAGATATTTTATATATCTCTGCTTTTAATCAATTTTATCATTTCTATCTTGATCTCTGATGAAGCTTTAATAAAGTGAAACATGTTAGATTGAGATCCGTTTCCTACTTGTTCTTTATTGTATTATATATATATATATATATATATATATATATATATATATCATTTATTATGAAATGGACTAAGTGCAACAATTATTTTAATATATTATCTGTTTATATATTATTTTTCTAGATACAAATATTTAAGTAAATGTTCTGTTTATAATAAACAGTATTAACAACATTTATTGGCCTGAATGTCCTATATGTATATATATATATATATATATATATATATATAAAAAATGTGTTTTATAAGTAACCAAATACGGTATTGCTTTTACTTACTTCATTACTAGTTACAAATTACTACTGACAAATTATCAGGAATTACTATCCCATTTCTTTGCCAGATGACACAGAACAAAGAAATTTTTATGATCTAGTGTTTGTTTTTTTTTATTAACATCATTCTCAAAACATTATGAGTTGTGCCGTATTTCTCTTCTTTTTCCTGGCTTCTAATTCTAACCACCATTTTACATTGTTTCATTTAATTCTATACTGATATATCAACAAAGAAAATTACTTCCTTTCACATTCTAAATATGATTTGAATAACCATTAAAATATCAAAATCTATTGCAATGGTTCTCTTAATAAAAACAACGAAGATCTTGTTTTTCTGCCTCTATTCTATCCTTTATGTGACTTACAAAATATAACCAACACGTTGGCCTTAGCAGTTATATTTACTTACAAAAAAAGAAAAGAAAAAAGAAATTGCTTTTTTGGGAGATAAAAACACTGCAGAATACATTTGCAATACCAATTCTGGAGAATATACCTTAGAGTAAATGACATGGTTATAAAGTGACACTGATATATTTCAAGAGAAAAAAAATAAAGAAGATAACCTAAGCCAAATAATCTTATTCATTATAAAATAAATAAATAAAAGTAAATGTGTATTGCATGTAAGTTAACTTTAAGTATGAAGGAATAAAAAAAAAATCATATCAGTTCAACAACAGCCTGAACAATGTAAATAATTACAATACCTCATTTCAGGAATATAGACAGGTACAGTTCACTTACATGCTAATCTAGATCAGATTTCAGACCATTAATCTATGGTCGGCAATCAATAAATCCACAGCTCAACTTAGTTTGGTAGAATGGCACAATGAATGAATGAATAAAAGATGTTTTTTTTGTTTTTTTTTGCGGTGGGTGGAGGGAGAGATGCTGGAAGAGCAAATTCTGTAAAGAATAATGATCTTCACCCAGATTAACACCTCAGAATTTTAAGAATTATGTGTGGTTAATCTATAAAATTAAATAATGTGTGTGTGTGTATATATATATATATATATATATATAATATGATAAAGTTAATTGGTAATCTGTATGGATAATTTCAGGGAGGATATAAATTTCTAAAGTGTCTGATTTGTTAATATATATATATATATATATATATATAAATAAATAAAATGTGATCAATTACAATCCAAAGGATAATAGGATGTGGAACAAATAGTAAACATTTATAAATTTAACATCTTTTGCTTTTATTTAAGCTTCATCATTTATTCCTCCATATTTTTGAAGAAGCTTAAATAAAACCAAAAGATGTTAAATTTATAAAAATTTCCCATATATATATATATATATATACACACACACACAAAGGTGCTATGGGTAAATTGTCACCACTTTATATTTTTAATTTCACTCATGTGTATTGTTTGCTTTTGTCAACTGCACGATATAGTAGGGTCAGTTGGGCACTGTCTGTGAGAAAAAGACCACCATGATGTAATTCACTCTGCCTGAAATTTGGTAATGGCATGCTGTACTGCCTGCATGCTGAAAGTGCCAATATGAACATTTCAGAGTGTTTGGGTGTCAATCTGAGAAGAGTGCAGAGGATTCAGAAAGAGCCGTACGAGTCTAATTGTGATTACAGAAGTGTGGCAGCTTGAGAAACTCATTCTGATTGTTCGGATAAGAAAAGAACTTTTTGGTGAAGGCCTCAAACTTAACACAGAGGCCTACATCAAGTGCACTGAGGATGTAATGCTGTCCTGAGTCAAGAGGGGGGCTGCTGGAAGACCCTATATCCAGCAACAAGACTGCACCAGGCCACACAACCCAGAGAATCCAGTCACAGCTTCCAGACAATTTCTGTGACCACATCACTCCTTACATCTGGCCACCTAACTCCCCAGACTGCAACCCCCTTGATTATTATGGGTGGGGTGCAGTTGAGCAAGAGATCAACAAAAGTCCTTGTAACACCAAAGATAAACTGAAAACAAAGATTATGGCAGCATTCACCAACTTAAAGAAGGAGACTGTCCAGTAGAGTTGCAAGAGATTCCGAAGTTCTCTGGAGGCCATGGTTAAAAATGGCAATTTTATTGAATAAATTTACTCTTTAGTATTTCAAGATATTTTTGTGTAATTTTGTTAAATATATCTGCTAACATGACATGTCAGTGTATTTTCATTTCTGCCTAATTTCGAAGACAATTTATTCATTGCACCCTGTGTGGGTATGTATGTGTGTGTGTGTGTGTGTGTGCTAAAGTTTTCAGAATAAAATTGTAGAGAATTCAAATTGAATTAAAATAGACAATTTGAAAATAGTCCTTGCAGACTTGTTTTGTCATTTGACTTTATCAAGGCAAATGATGATAAATAAAAGCAAAATGTAGTTACATAAAAGTCAAAAATTTTAAAAATATGCACCTGTATGAGACTCTTTTTAGATATTAGTGACCTTTTTTTACTTTTTTTTTTTTTTTACTAAGAGTATATATAAAGATATATATATTCGTAACATCATTATCTCCCCTATGCATATGCCATGATAGCAAGAGGCATTACTCAATGCCACTAAGTTAAAATGGCTCATTTTAACAATAATTTGATAAGATCAGGATGCTAAAACATCACTTTCTATTTCTTTTGTTTCACGGTAGCTTTCTTTGAGTATACTAGTACATACCTCCAGAAAGTATTAACAATGCAATTGAAAAGTATTTAAATATTTCCGTCACTTTTTGATTTTATACATAAACTATTATATAATATGGAAGTCTAAGTTACAAAAAGCACTCCCCACCCCAACTACTGAACAAAATGTGTGCATGTGTTGTTATCCTCAACTTCACTGCCTTATTCACAATGTTTCAGCCATTGCATGCTCCAGGCTTCTTCAGGTGATTGGAATTTCAAACCAAACACTTTATTTCGTCCACTAGAGTAGATTGTTCTAGTTCCATGTGCCATGCCTCTTCCGAATGTCCCAGTTGTTTCCCTTTAACTCAACTCTCCAAGTTTTTGGTTCACCACTGCTGTAGCCTGGTATTGAATTCACAACTCTATGGGTCAAGAAATTCCAATCACCTGAAGAAGGCCAGAGAGTACAATGACCGAAACGTTGTGAATATGGTAATGAAGATAAGGATAACAGTCCGAATAATGTAAATAATCATAATACCTCATCTCAGAGACATAGATATTTTTTTTTTACTTTCTTACATTTTTTAAAGGCCAATTTAAATTAAAAAAAAAATTACAACTGGGCTCTTAAAGCAAGTAATTTATTTAACATGTACCTCCAAAAGAAATGTAAGAAAAAGATTCTCAGTATAAAAACTGACAACAGCATTAAAATCATTTTGTCAATCTATCAGTGGAGCAGCTAGCGTTAAATACACTATTTTCATAATTCAACAATCCCCAAATATTTTATTTTTCAGTCAAATCATCAGCAAAACATCAATATCTTCTCATATCTTTTGAACTATTTGCATTTACCTCTAAGTATTTTTGAAAATATCAAAATAAAGAAATTTTTTTTATGAGAATTAAGAGGGAAAGTAAGACTTGGAACTGATTTGAGAAATCTTATTAAAATAAAATGCGCACTTTGGCATTTTCTTTAATAAGATTCCTCAAAGTTTCAGGCTTTAGACAAAATAAAATACACTTTAAAATAAACTGTCTCTACTCAAATATGGGTATCCACTAAAAATAACATTTGAAGTAATTAAAATGTAATAAATAATAAATCCATTAATTCTTTAAAAACTGCTTTGTTTACATTTCAGATACAAAACTGAGCAGTTATAACATTTAAAGAAATCTGAACAAGTGAGTGTGCTTTAAAGGCAAATAGAACCTTTTTTGGTTAATGTAGCTCTTTGTAGCCAAGTGGTTGATTTGATTTAATTTGTTTAATGACATATGGGTTATTTACTGTCAAAATTTAATTTTCTTGGGAGCTTTGAAGTAATAAAAATGATATATATTATTCTGCTTTCACAATTGAATACTCAGCTTTTGTGCATATACATGTTTCTGTGGACATAATTACTAGAGGTGGTGATATGTGTGTTTTATGTTGTAGTTTAAGTTATATTTAGGAATACAGTTTAATTTAAGAAATTGTAGGATATTATTTGGATTAATGTCACAAAAGAGTTCTTTCATGTTAGTTGGTTGATTTTGTTTAGTGACACATCAACCCCTATAAGCCATTTAATTGTATGCCTTCAACTAAATATATTTTGAATGCAATTGTATGCCTTCAACTACAGATAAAAATGTATTGTTGGCAGTTTTACTATAAACAAGTATTGCTGTTATTTTTTATATATTGCTGGCCCTTCTACTATAAGAAGGACATTTTGTTTTATTTTTAAAAAATTTTTCCCCCCATTTGCCTATAGTTGAGACCCTTAAAAGGTGCTACCACCGCTGGTCAGGGTGAACATGAGAACAACAGTAACTGAGAAGTGGTTCCCACTCTTCAAAATGTCCAATTTCCCAGATATAGTCTATTGTCATACCCAGGACTAGTAGCCAAGTGGTTTATATATATATATATATATATATATATATATATATATATATATATATATATATATATATATATATATGTATGTATGTATGTGTTAAAAATATGGTTAAGTATTCTGAACTGAAGGACAGACAATGTAGTGGATACAATAAGAGGTGATGATGGTTTTGACCCCATACAATTACTAGATCGTGAAAGCTTCTTCAAAGAATTCATCGAATGAAAAGTGGAATCTTTCTTTAATAATGGAATACATAATTTAGCTGAAAGGAGACATAAAAATCATAGAAAGCCAGAAAAATAATTTTATGATGGAGTAATGATGCTATGAATTTCTGTAAATACTGGCAATATTGGCATCAACCTGATACAAGCTTACAGCCCTAGCATTAAACTTATTGTTTTTTAATTGAAGTTGAGTATTTGTCAATAAATTTGTCACAGAACACAAGGGGTCAAACTAGAGCCGAACATGTACATTTTCTAACAGAAAAAGCAATAAAAAAAAAAATTGGAATTAAATTTTATCTTTCTAATCTTCATTTTTATATTTCTAATATTCTTAAACATTTATGCTATAAAAATAACCAATAAGTAAAATGTAATACATACATACATACATACATAGCTACATTGTTTTGTTGAGGTAGGACCAGTCTTAATCTCACACAAAGCAAGGTTGGTACTGTCGGACAGGATTTGTCCAAAGAATTTGAGGCTAAGTTTTACAAGGCTGGATGTACTGCTTAATGCCCAATTCAGACACTAACAGTAGTACAAGTACACCAAGTGTTTTTATCAAGGCATCAACTCTAGGAAGTTTGTCATCCTAGTATCATTATATATATATATATATATATATATATATATATATATATATATATAACAAATAAATATAGATACAAGCAACCGTACATACGTGCAATCATGCGCATATATGAATTTGCAAATAAATCTTTAATTTTTGGTATTAACAAAGCAGTGATAATGCAGAATTATAAAGTATATATTAAATATACATATTACCTTACGTTGAAAGTAGAACTTGGAGTTTCTTGTTCAATATAATCTTCAAGTACTATTATAAGTACCTGAAGAGTGTATTGCACAAGAAACAATGTGTTGTACTTTTGACATAAAGAGATGTGTGTGTGTGTGTGTGTGTGTGTGTGTGTGTGTGTCTGTTGGCCTTTGACAAGTCTTGTTTTTCACTCTGTAGAGTGACATGTCACCCGTCTCACCAGCAAAAAAGCTAGTGGGGGAGTTGGTTTAGACGACAACCACCCATCTATGTGGCAGGTTGTACTGGGTTACCCGTTACCAGTAGCAGGCCTAAGCCTAGCTTAACCAAAAACTTCTAATAAAAGATTAAAAATGTTTAACGTGCAATTCAAATGAAAATGTTGTATCTCTTAAATACTCAATAGTTAAATATTAACAAAATATAAAGAACTCTGATAAAGTAGTTTCATTTTGGAGGTCTACATAATTAAACTGAAGTCTTTTTGAAATGGGTACTAAAATAAAAATCAATAAAATCAGTTAACATATATTCAGTCCGTGACCACACTCTCATTTACAGAATAAGAACTTGGTTATCTCCCCTTGAAGATTAGATTAGTTTCTTCAAATTATTATTTCAGTTTATATTAAAATGGGTGTTCAGCATATGCTAACTCCATTGAAGCAATATCATGTCTGGTAAAAAAAAAAAAAAAAAACAGAAACAAACCAAACGAAAAAAAATGAAGAAGCCTGACAGACAGATAATGTTGGAACTCCAATGGAAGTGCTCACTTTGACATCCACAGCTCATATGACAAAAACAGACAATAATTTCATCCACCTCTGCACAGCCACTTCCAGAATACTGTACAAAAATACCAGGGTCATAAAAGACCTTTTCTTCTCAATCAGAAAAAGGCTCAGGCAGTTTTCATAGAAGCTCTTTTTGAGCCACTGACTCACTAAAGTCAACACCATTTTCATCCACAAGAGCAGAACCAATCTAGCTGGCATTAGCAATGGGTCTTCAAGACATTGGAGACAACAGTACTGACCAGCAGGGGTGTGGAGTCAGAGTTGGAAGCAATTGAGGGGTCACTGGAGTCAGAGTCAGTAAAACTATACAGACTCCAGTTGAAATTACATTTTATGTAAAAAGTCTTAGATTACAGAATTTTATTTTTATTGTTAATTCGTCTACTGTATATTTACTATTTCCTACTCATCTCAACTACTTTTTAAAAGTCATTTTATTTTTTTGTAGTTATTTTGTATTTGCAAAACTATATATGTAAAAAATTCTTACATTATAGCATTTTTATTTTTGTTATATCTTTTACATCCTGTAAAAGATTATATTTCAACTTCTGTTATAAAGTAGATTTATTTTTGTTCTGTACTTATTATTTGTAAAAAGTCTTACATTATAGCATTTTTATTTTTTCTATATCCTTTCAAAGATTTTGTCTCTAATTCTGTTAGAAAATATTGAAGAATGAATAGCTATGATATAAAAGCCACAATATCTTTATTCTTTGACATAAACCCTACTCAAGTTAGGAGCATATGCATAGGTTTTATGAGATTTGTAGGACATAAACACTTAATTTCATAAAGAGGAGTCGGAGGTGCCAAAAATAGAGGAGTCGGAGTCAAAGGTTTTGTGTTCTGACTGCACAGCCCTGCTGCCCACCAAGCCAAGGTGTTTCCATCAACAGCAATGCCTTTGGTCAATGATGAAGGCAGCAGTAGCAGAGGCTATCTCTCAGCTACTACAATGTGTCATAATTCAGGGAATATTTCTCCCACAAGTCTATCTTACTTGACTAGATATGTGCGTTGATTTTCTCCATGTGTTTATCTCAACTACTTGTGTTATACTCCAAAAAAACTCCCATGACTGACATATGATAACCTGGAATGAGCAAACAATCAAACCTTGTAGATCACAGAAAATAAAAATCAATCACTTATCTCAACCATGTCTTATCTCCAATTTGTTGTTTTGTCACCTCCAATTTTATTTTTTGTTAACTTTTAAGGTTGCCATTATAAGAGAATATCACACCAATGTCATAAACACAAATGTCTTAAGTGAAATATCCTGAAATGTTCCTGTTCAACTTCTGACTTTGGCTTACTGATTTCCAACATGAAGGGTGACTGAGATCACTTACATAAAGTTCTTTGATTAAATAATAAAAACCTTACTTTAGTAGAGTACCATTTCTTCAAATTTAGACAATCAGTTAATGTTACTTCTATTTCAATGACTAGACATGAATATATTAAGGCAGACACAATTTAGGCTTTCCAATTCCTTTCTCCAGTGGCAACCAAAAAACTTTCATACATCAAATTTATTACTTGTACCACATATTTCGTCAGTGTTCTGCCATAGACTTCTAATCAATGTTCATTTTTACAGAGAGAAAAATAAAGGAGTATGTATTCTGTAACTGATGTTTTGCAAACAAGTCTCTTGCTGTGGGAATAATAATGGTTGGCAAACTCAGGACCATTATTATTGTGTAGTGAGTTCAATTCTCAGTAGATGAGCCACAATTGTGTTTTCATACACAATAAAACTAATCTCTGTAAATACATATAAATCAGGCTCTTGTTTGTTAAAGCTGGTCCTAACTATTGAAATGACTGCTGTTGTATGTTAGTTGCTCTTGGGAACCATTCACTAAGTCATGGAAGCTATTGTCAACCAGCTATTATGAAGCAAACCAAGAATGTCTGAAGACCCTCAAGGTGTTATGCCAGATGAATATTCCACACACCTTGGTTTTAGAACACTTTTATGTCTCAAACATATTTTTCTTTTTCATAGTTGTCTTTCAGGTCCAAAACAACATTGTTTTTTAATTCATCAGTGGATCCAAATGGTGGTTGTGCAATCCAGGTCTGCACATGCAAAGTCTGGAATAGTAGGGGACATTGGAAGTTGGTGACTGGGATTGCAACTAAAGATGAGCAGTGAGTTTTTGATAGTGGACAGTGATATGTCAACATGATTGGTTGGCAACACACACCTTTAGTTCCTTTGGTGCAATCCTGCACCAGTGGAGATTAGCTTTGATTTATTTGGTTGGCCTTGATGTCTAAGCTTATTCCTTAAATGATCATATTTTTCAGACATCAAAAAAGATTTTTTTTCTTTTCTTTTTTTTTCCCCCCTAAAATAAACTTTTAAAACTTATTGTGTTATCTTTGAGGACACACACACACAAACAAACTTTAATTATTGAGAGGGTAAAAAGTAGCCTAATGGTCATCTATACAAAAGAAAGTAGAATCAGAAAAAGGACAAAATCTAGTTGTGGCTGCATGTTTTCACTCATGCCCTAGGGTAAGGCATGAGGCCATATCTTCATATTCTGTCCAATCACCAGATATACAGAAACATCTAGGTCTTTCAGGCTGTACATAGACATAGCCCTTCACATGATCTTTTGCTTTAATATCTGTGAATTGTTATAAGTGTTTTCCATTGCCTTTTCAATAATGATGAATTCAGAGATATCACTTGGAAAGAGTTTAGCTGGAAAATCAAGAGTGACTTTACTAATTAAGAAATATTCAGTAAGTTTCCTTTAACGTGGACAACTTTTCTTCATAGAGAATGAGTGAATCTTAATGCAGAGAATTGTGATATATATTAAAAAAAATTATATATAAATAAAAAGACTCAAAGAATTTTGAAAGTCTCTAAGATGATTCAAGATGTTTTCATCTCATTTTTATTCAGAAATGCTTTTTTCTTTCATGAAGATTAAAATTCAAAAAATAATAATTCTTGTATGTGCCCCATCCTTTGAGGACATGAGCCATGATCACTTACATCCTGAAGGGACATGGCCCATAAAAGAAGAATTAATTTTTGAATTTTACCTTCCCGGAAAACATAAATTTGTATAAAATATACAGAACAAACACCTAACACTTCACCAGTCAAACATTATGATCAAAACATGATAATTAGGATATATTGTCAGTAGTAGCAGATTTGCAGTAAAGTGGTCAACCCTGCTTTATTCAGGTGAATTGGGATGTGGAATGGTACTTGTCATGGTCTACATTCAACTCTTACACACTGCTCCAAGAAGTTGCATGGCACTATGATGTCCACAGCTCAGTCAATGGCACTGACCTGCCAGCTAAACTGTATGAGGGTAGTTGGAAGGGTTTCCTAAACCAACCAGTGAAGGGGAGCACCTATCCCCAACCTCCTGTGCCAGGTGACAATCAGCCAGTCATCAGCTTGGGCATAGGAGCTGCACCTCAGAGGTCAACGGCTTTACCAGTGGGTGGAGGAACCTTTGAGAGGAGGGACAAGGTAGCCACAACATCCCCGGTGCAAAAGGAACTTACATGCTATTGCACTATTTTGCCACAATTACAACAGCGGGAGGGGTGACAAGAGTGTTGCAAAATGTGCTAATTGAATAAATGATGATGAATGCCCACTGACCCAAAAATCGGGTTATAGACAGAAACTCATAATACTGGTTTTTTTGAAAACCTATAATTAATACTGCTTTTTTTATAAACTTGTAATATCTGATTTAAATTTTTTGAAAGCTATAATTAACACTGGATTTTTTTTTACAAATTTTTATAGTAACAGATTATATAGCAGATATTAATAGTATAATAAATTAATTTAATATTTGAAGACATGAAAATGCAATGACAAAAGACTACTTCATTACCAAGCAATGAAACTAATTAAAACATTCCACTAATTACGTTCACTAATGACTAACAAGAAACCAAGATCAGAGAGAGAGAGAGAGAGAGAGAGTGGTGATTGTGAAAATTTATGCATGTGTAAAGGTGAGGGGAGGGAGCAGGGGAAAGAAGAGGAGGTTGAACCTTGCAGGGAGTAGGGAATTAATAAAGAAAAAAGTCATAAATAAAAATAAATTTTCATGTTTTCTTACTTGCAATTTGTTGCTGGGTACAAGAAACAGACGCACAGACATAGCATTTTGCAACCAGATACTCTCTGTCCAAGTTGAATATTCACCCGAGAGCCAATCATAATCTGTGGAGGAAGAAGCAAGAATAAAGACGACATAGATTGAAAGGCACTTTGAAATCTTTTGCTACAATTTGTTTTTACATTTACCCAATTTCGCCAGAGAAATTGAATCTCATTTAACCTATAGTTTTTATAATTAAATTTCATAAGAGCAAATTTAGTTAAGTGTCAAGCCAGATGAAGTGATAAGATCAGGTGTCAACACACCAAAGGGAGGAAGAACAGTTAGTCTTAAAAATCAGCATTCAAAATTTTTACAAGTTGGACCATATATATTGTGTTGAAATTTTTCAGCTTAAATCACTTACCAAAATTCGACCAAACAAGATTTTTTTTTAAGGAAGGACTTATTGGTAGGTTTGAAAACTTTTCAGAACCGATGTGCATAATTGTTTTTTTTGTGTCTGTGTGTGCATATATACGATAAAAATATACTTTTATGGTATACTATATTTAGGTGTTAAAGTGCTCAATATCAGGGATAGAGCATATGTAAATATAAAAGTGGACATTGAGGTCAACACCCACCAGTGATAGTCTGTTTCATGGTTAAACACAATCTTCAGGCCATCTATATATATCACACAATTTGGAAAAACTTCTCCTTTGACTTGCTTTGCCAATGAAACAATGTCATATGAAAACTTTTTCATGAAACAAAAGTTCTTTTTTTCTAATGATGCTGTTTCATCAGCAAAATATGTCAAATTAGAAGTTTTCCAAATTATCTTACATATTTACTATTTCCTCAGATTCTAATCCAACTTTATATATTTATACTACTGTTCACCCAGTACAAGGCAGAGGGTTACTGAATGGGGATTTAAGAGCTACAGGGAGTTAAGGTTGTATATTATAAGTCTATATAAGAAAGATAATAGTTGATCCTATACTTAAGAGGTTAACATTGTTGTTATCAGGGAAGCACTCCCTTAGGAGTCTGCCCCAAATTGCAACAATTTTGGGAAAGAAAATGATTGAGTGGAACTTACTCCTTACAAATCCAATATGAAGGGAATGAGGATGAGTTGACTCTGTGTGTGTGTGTGTGTGTGTGTGTGTGTGTGTGTGTGTGTGTGTGTGTGTGTATATATTTAGAAAAATAGTATGACAAATTGAAAAAAAAGTTTTTGTGACACGTTTCATCCATTAGGACTTCATCAAACTGGGCTTTGTTGATGTTGCCATGTCTACACATATGCGCAAAACAAGAGATGCTGGTAGTTTCAAAATTTTTGAAAAAATATTTTTTCAATCTAGGCAAATTCACCTGTATTCTTTTTCTCTCCATCACCTTCATCCCTGACTATCCCACATGGTGACAACAGAAAATCTACCAAGAATGGTGATATACTGTAAGAACCTGGATGCAAATTTACCATGGCTGAACTAGTGATCAAGACAGTTTCCAGACATTTTCATCTTAGTGAATTATTTTCTTTTAATCAAAGTAGCATTCCCTATGTCAAAATTGTGGTCCGTTTTGTTACAGTGAAGAACCAATGCGTTTTGCGTGTCATTATTTAAAATGTCACTTTTGTGTTCATATAGTCTCTTGTTTAAACTTCTTGAGGTTGCTTCAATGTATTCATTCTGGCAATTTCTGCATTTAATAGAGTAAATTCCTCCTTCAAGTCTTGGCTTGTTTTGTTTTTTATTGATTAAATCTTTGATTGTTTTAGATGTAGTTGTGACAAATTTTATGAATTTAGATAAATTCTTTTCAGTTGTAGTTGTGATAGTGGATAGAATAATATATTTTTTGATTCGTTGGGTTTGTCAGAAAGGACAGCTTTTCTAATTTGGAATATTTTATGAGCCTTTTGTTTCGCATTGAATATGAAATAGGGTATTGAAGGGTCTTGAAAATACATGTCTTCACTCCACTGAGTGATGGTATGTATTTTCTTGGAATTTCTTGAGTCTGGTTCTTTCCAAAACATTTTACCTAAACAATCAACTTACTTTCGATATATTGGTGCTGATCTATTAATATATCCCCTTGATACTAACTTACCCAATCTTGTGGATAAACTAAACAAAGTCAAACACAAAATAGAGTTTACATACAAAATAGAAAAGAACAATACTTAACCTTTCTTAAACGTCATGTTACACAGAGTTGACAACAGCCTAAAACTTAGTATCCACTAAAAATCAACCAATGAAAATGATCTAATAAACTTCTATTTCCATCATAACAAAATAAAATCTGGAATGATCATTGGATTCTATTTAAGAGCGCTCGGAATTTGCAGCCCTTAATATTTACATGAATAGGAGAAATATATTGAAAATACTTTCAACATAAGGCCAGTCTAATGAAATCCTAATAGATAAAACACATCACAAAAACTTTTCCCCAATTTGTCATACTATTTTTCTAAATACTGTTTGTTGATATATATATATATCTATATCTATATATATATGTGTGTGTGTGTGTGTGTGTGTGTGTGTGTATATACAGAAACATATATACACACACATAGGCACACATTTTTTTTTAATCATTTCACCTCAGGCAAGGTGGCAATGTCACTATAATGCAGAAGGTTACAGGGAAGGACAAAAAATGAACAGGGCTTAAGAAAATAGATGATGATTGATGTTGCATTTAAATTTTTGAAGATTGTAGTTATCAGGGAAGCAAGAAAATGGAACAGAGTTCCACAGGTGGGAAGTGCAAGAAAAGAAACTGTTGGTGTAGAAGAAACAGTAAAAGAGTGGGACCTAGTTGCCAATCTAGTAGCATGTTTAAATTCATGTAATTGGGGCACAAGAGAAAAAAAGGTTGTCAGAGCAGTTGTCATATTTCTAGAAAAGACAGAGGGAAGTTATGCCATGTCAGTGGGAAAAGGATTGAAGTTGAAATGTCTGGTCAGAACCGATTACATTCTTTGGATGTTCTCAAGAATTGCGAGATGTATGGCAGGAGCACCAGACCAGGTATGACAACTGTATTAAATGCATGGTCAAATGGTAGATTTATAAATGTGCAAGATGGATTCTGACGAAGAAAAATATTCTGTCACAACACAATGAACCAACTTTCCTTGCAGTAGACAAAATGATTCGATATATTCACTCCACTTCATGTCAGTGGAAAATGTGAGACCAAGGAGGTGTAGTGTGTTGCTTTCCTGGAATTTAGCATCAGGCATGCACAAGTGCATCCACGTACACATACAAACAAATTTCATTCTGCAAGGAAAGTTTTCAAAAGAAAAAAGTACCCCTTTGCCTTGCGTTCTCTTCAATCTGAAATAATGAATGAAGTGAGGTCAAAGAGAAATAATTATTTGGTTAGGTGATTTTTTTAATTTTTAAATCAAAAGAATTATGAATGAAATCAAAGACAGCCTATCAACTGCTTTTCTTGCAAATTTATTTCTGCTTTTATATAAAATCACATTTAATGCCAATAGAAATTGGTATACTTTTTAAAAGATTTAATCAAAATAAGATTGACTAAAAAGGAAAACTAGGGGTGATATTAAGATAAGACTATTGTACATTTTGGTGACAGACACTTCTGTGGGGTTGGTTGAACAATGCTTATCAAGTTTGGTCTTGTTTACAAAGTCTAATGGCTGTACTTGCAAACAAGCAGAACAATAGTAGAATTATAAACTGATTTATGTGAAATGGTGTTCTCAATATAAAATGAAAGTGAAAACACTAGTTCAATTAAATTAGTGCATAATATGCAACAGAAGTGTAAAAACTCTACAATGGTATAATTGTGTCAGTAAGCTTTTTAAACAAATTAAAGTTTTCAGTAACATTTCAATTTAGCCTGGATGTTTTTGTTTTTTTTAAATCACTAAACCACCAGAAAGGTGAATTTTATTGCTCTTCAAGCATCTAAAGATTGGCTTTATTCTACGACAGTAATATCTTTGAAAGAGAGAGATATGCATAAGTTAGAAATTGGGTATCTTGAATTGGGTTCCTACTTTTGTTAACATACCAAAGATTATGTAGGATATATTCCAACCCGAATTTGTCTTCAGTTAAAGTAAAAAATTCAAAGGAAAAAAGAATTACCGTCAATAATAAAAGCAGGAGATACAGCATCACTGTTTCGAGTCACTGCTACCAAACAGAAACCTTGCCGAGATTTACCAATTCCTTGCATCCAGTATGCTCTTTTAGTCTGCAAAAATAGACATTAATAAGTTTAAAATGATGCTCAAGAAAAGAAAATGGTGATGTACTATTTTTGTAATAGATTCTTACTATAAATTAGCATGTTAAAAAAAACAAACCCAACAATATTCAAGCTTGAAAATGAAACAAAAACAAAAAAAATCCCTCGAAATAAAGAGTCTCAATGATATATAAAACAGTAAATAAAACAAGCTAAGCAAAAATTTATTGTGCACCACTTACTGTAACTCTGACAAAATACAATCTTTTGGTTGCAGATGACAACATTATACTTGCTTAAATTTTTGGTGTTCAATATATCTAGATGCATAATCTACCTGAACACATGAACATTTTTTTTACTTAAATGAATAATGCTGCTCATCAGCTTTATAAAAAAAAACCACCCTCCTCCCCTCCCAAAAATGGGCCTATGCAGTCAAAAAGAAAACCAAAACAGAATACAAATCCAGAAAAGAGTGGGAACACATTTCAAGACTGAAGAGATGCAGAACTTTCACCATTTTTTTTTTTTAAATTAGCATTTTTGTTTTGTTATTGCTATTGCTATTGTTTTTAAATAGGAAATGAGATGTTCTATGATCCTGGACATAAATTTACCATTGAAAACTCAGAAATCAGAACACTTTCAATATAATTTCATCATTTTCATATTTTTCACTTTCAGTGTTTCTATATTTTTACTTAAATGAATAAAATGAAAATTTTTTCTTAAATGAATAAAGCTGTTCATCAGCTTTATAATCCTCCCACCCCCAAATGGGCCTGAGCAGCCAAAAAGTAAACCAAACAAGAATACCAATCCAGGAAATAGTGGAAACACATTCCAAGACTGAAGAGATATCTTTGACTGACAGTTTTGTATGCAAAGCAATCCTCAGATGGATTGAAGAACCTCTTTATACATGAAACTTATAATCTTCACATCGTCTGAGGATTGCTATGAACCTTTTGAAATTAAAACACAAAAATATATACCATCACTTTTGTTATATTTTTTTTTTGAGGAAACCCCCCCCCCCAAAAAAAACCCAACAGTTTCTGGTTGAATTTCTCAGGACATGTAATTATTGCATAATGATTCTGTTAAACCATTTTGGTTTTGTTTTTATATTATTTCAGTTGTTTTACACCCCAGTCTGCTTTAGATATCTGCTACATTTGGTAAATTTCTAAGATTTTAAAATGAAAACTTTGATCAATGAAATTAGAACCAAGTTGATAAAAGCTATAATGATAAATCAGACCTGGTAGTTTGTAATTTATGAGTTCAATACATCAACCAGGTAATGAAGGAATATATATATGTTTAAATGAAATGGTGAACTGTACCATACAGAATGCTTATTATTTCTGATATAAGAGAAAACAGTTAAGGAAGGAAAACAACATACTGCACAGGTGGATTAAAAGAAAATGGATCCTATTGTGTTGGAACAAAAGTTTGTTGCAGTTTATAAGTAATTTCAAAAACAATATTTAAATATAGATTTATTGAACAACATGTTCCACTACTTTTCACTATTTTTGAGGCAGCTTCAGGATTTCATCCTCTCAGAATCTGGCATCTTTCTGCTTAATGAACAGGTCTCACTAAGTAGTTTTTAAGGCTTCCAGAGAATTTTCTTCCCATCAAGAGAATGGATTGATTTTTGTATCATTTGAACAGAGAGTTTCAGAGTGAAATGCAGTCCATTAATTTTTTCCATTAAAACATGAGACACCCAAACAGTTCGTATACCCAAGTATTTTCAAATGTTTTACAATACTCAATATGAGGAATATTTCTTCAATGTCCCACCTCATAAGATCTGGATTATTTTTAATCAGTGCTTCATTTTGGTTACCATCAACAAAAACAGGTCTGCAAGAACATTCTTGGTTTTCCAGATCAAAATTTTCACTTGTGAACCTAGCAAACTACATATGAACAATAGTCTCAGCTATGGCCCCATCTCCATAAATGGCACATATGTTTTTTGCTGTTTTTACAGTATTTTTTCTTTTCTGGAAATAAATGCATAAAATGACAAAGATGCATCTCATTTTCTTTCAATTTCACTTTTAATGTAAAAACATTAAAAATTCACAATTCATACACGAATCATATAAAAAGACACAATGAAATGTCACGTTTAGAGAATATGTATAAATGATATAAATTTCCGTCATGTGTTAAATGAAATCATGTGTTCAAATGTCACCTATTGAAAATTGCTATAATTTTTTTTCAAACCCAATATTTTAAATTTCAACAATGTTACTGAATATGACAAATATATGAGTAAGACTGATAGGGTTTGGTTTGTTTTATGGCATATCAACCTCAATGAAGGCTGGTAGGGGAAAAGATGTTCTGATAAGAAACATAAAGATGAAAAAACTGTTGTGAAATAACCAATAGGTGGTACTGTCATATACAGCCCGTTTTTTTAATCATTTCACCCCAAGCAAGGCAGGAATGCCACTGGTATGCAGGGGATTACAGGGAGTGAAAGTGAGAGAAAAGGCTGAGTAAAGGGAGGATTGAGGAAAGAACAAAAGATGAATGGGATTCAAGAAGATAGAAGATGGTGGTTGACATTATCAGGGAAGCAAGTATAAATGGAAGGTGGAAAGTGCAAAAAACTGTTGGAGTAGAAGTGACAGTTGCACTTAACTTATCAACATTAAATGGGTTGAACCAAGATGCTAATCCAGTGGCACACTTAAATTCATACAGTTTGCCAGAGCAGTAGCTATGAAAATGTTTGTAGAAATGACAGAGGGAAGCCACATCATGTCTGTGAGAAAATGACTGAAGTCGAGATGCCAAGTCAGGATTGATTAAATTGCAGATTTGGATTTTGTCAAGATTCTCTAGATGAATAGCAGGAGCACCAGACAGCAATATTCAATGCATGGACGAATGGGAGATTTGTAAATGTGCAAGATGGATTATGACAAGAAAGATTTTCTGTCATGACACAATGACCCAACCTTCCTTGCAGTAGATGCAGCTATTGATTCGATGTAGTCGCTCCACTTCAAGTCAGTTGAAAACGTGAGGCCAAGAAGGCGCAGTGTGTTGCTCTCCAGGAGTCAAGCGTCTGCCATGCTGAAGAGATACGGAAAAGTTTCTCTATGGTGGTTAAGTGAGAGTAGTTTTGTTTGGGAGGCGTTAAAATTTACAAGCCATTCCCTGCTCCAGTTAACCACTGATTGGAGGTCCTTTTCAAGGGCAGCAGCCAGATTTACTTTATCAGCTCTGATAGATTTGCTATTGAGACAGGAGTAAATGGCAGTGTCATTTGCATAACTACCTACTTGGGAACTGATGACATCAGGATGATCATTGACGAAGATCAGAAACAGCGTAGGACCCAGGACTGAGTCTTGGGGGACACCCATGTTCATGTGAAAGGATCTGGAAGTGAGATCATTTAAAACAAACTTCATTTCACGATTTGATAGGAATGCTTGGATTAAATCAAACAATCGTCCTGTAATACTGTAGCCCTGTAGCTTGTGTAGAAGACCAGTGCGCCAAACCCCGTCAAATGCCTTCTAGATATCTAGAGGCACAGCCTGAGCTTCACTGTTATTACCAAGAGCTTGATATACATATTCAGTGATGGCCATAAACACATCAGCGGTAAACCTGACAAAACGGAAGCCATATTGTTTGTCCGTGAGGAGGTCTTGTTCATACTTAACCACCAGCATTGATTAGAGCCTTGAATACTTTGCCAAAAAAGCAGTAAGAGACTAATAAGGCAATAATTTGAGGTTTTCCAAAGTTCTTAAAAACAAGAACTACAGAGGAGAACTTCCAACAAGCTGGAAAGCAGGAAGCAGTGAGGCATTTGTTATTTGTTTGAGTTTGGAGAGAACTGGAGCCAGCTCTGGAGCACATTTCTTCAAGATGACAGCTGGAATCCAATCACCTCCAGTTTCCTTGTGAGAATCTAGTTTGGAAATGATGTCTGAAGCCGGTGACAGGCTTATTTGCATATCACTCAGTAGTGTCTCCATTCTTGGTGGTGGTGGTGGGTGATCAAGTGTGGGTAGATGAGTTGAGTGTGGAGTTGGAAGAGAACTCATTCAGCAAAGCATTCAGCCTTATCTGCAGTAGATATCAGGACTTCAAATTGATTGAATAGAGGTGGGATTGAGGATTTGCTGTTGTTCAGTACACTCTTGCAGAGGCGCCAATAATCTCTAGAACCAAACTTCTGAGAGTCTATACGTGTTTCATTCTATCAGCAAACAGTAACTTTGTTTCCTTGTGGATATGCTTTCACACATTATGAGACAAAGAGATGTCTGTTGCAATCAGACATGTCACTCTAGTACAGCCAGAGGAAGTGATTCCTGTGCACTATAGTGGCTGAGAATGTGCAGGTGAGAACCAAAGAGATGAATGTGGCCTCATTTGGTATCTCTGTGCTAGAATGAAGGCTTCGATGCCAGACCTCAGAGGTGCAATTTTAAACAGGATGGTTAAAAACTTCATTCCAAGGGACATCATGAAGGAAGTCACCAAACGAATCCCAATCAGCTTGTTGATAACAAAGATATTCTGTTGGTAGGCGGTTTTTGGCTGGCGGAGGAGCAAAACAAGATATTTACAGACACTACCACACAGTAACAGTTGCCAAGAGAAAAGAGCATGACATGAGTCAGGGATAGAGATCAAGAAGAGAAGCATGCCTATCAGGATTACTAGGGAAGTGCATGGGGAAGTCTAGGGTTTGGATGCCAGTGAGGTCAGTGACAGAGTGATTAAGCCACCTGGCATAGTGAGCATTAAAGTCACCAAACACAAATATATTTGCAAATGGGTGTAGAGAGATGGACTTATCTATATTATCAGAAATACTTTCTAGAACGCAACAGTCATGAGAGGAAGAGAAATGGTAGAGAAAGAAGAGATAGCTGATTGAGTTTAGGAGAGGGAGACACATGTAAGAATGGTCTGGAGATTCAAGAGAAAGTTCCCTAGCCAGCAGGAGATGTTTGTGGACATAAACAACATGTGGACATTAGAGTCCACCCTAAAGAGAGGAAGAAAGCTAGGAATCGAGAATTAAGAGGATGGGACTGCAGAGTTAAGATTAGTTTCACAGAGAGCTAGGATATCTGGAGATTATTGGAAGAGGAACGATTCTACACTACAGAAGTTGGTATGAATACCACAAACGTTGGAGAAAGATAGGCTAAAGGGATTTAGGCATTTTTTGTTGATCTGGTTTAGTTTTATTTCATTGGTTGCTATTTTGTCATGGTGTTATATGTGGGTAAGTAAATGGTGGACTAGTAGTAGCAGTCAGCTGTCTAATGCAACATGTGTATGCTGGAAAATCGCGCAGACATCAACACAGTTTGTTATTAAATAAAATGTTTTATTTGTGCTTTCCTTTGGCAGTCATTTGGGGAGGGTGTCGTGCTGGATGAAGAATAGTGTAACACTAACTGCATCTGATTACCAACTGATTTAGAACAACTATTATTTTGACTGTCTACTTTGCATGCATAGCTTTAGTACACCTACTGGCAGAACAAAACTTACAGTAGTACCAAATCAATGTACAGGGTGCGATGGATAAATTGTCATCTAAATTATGCAAAAATGAAAATATTGACATCTCATTTTAACAGATATATTTACCAAAATTACACAAAAATATCTCGAAATACAAAACAGTAAATCCATTCAATAAAATTACCATTTGCTTCCACTCCATACAACTTTGGAATCTCCTGCAAATCTTCTAGATAGTCTCCTTGTTTAAGTCGGTGAATGCTACCATAATCATTGCCTTCAGTTCATCTTTGGTGTTACAAGGAGTTTTGTTGTTCTCTCGTTCAACTGTGCCCCACACACAGTAATCAAGGGGGTTGCAGTCTGGGGAGTTAGGTAGCCAGATGTAAAAGATGATGTGGTCATAGAAATTGCCTGACAGCAATGACTGGGTTCTCTTGCTTGTGTGGCATGATGCAGAGTCCTGTTGCCAGACATAGGGTCTTCCAGTAGCCACCCTCTTAACACAGAACAGCACTATCTCCTCAAGGCACTTGATATAGACCTCTATGTTGAGTCTGAGGCCCTGTAGGAAGATGAATGGAGGCATAACGTCACCATCACCAGTGATCAATCCAAACACCATGATGTATCATCCAACTCTTTTCAAATCCTCTTCAGATTGACACCCAAACACTCTGAAATGTTCATATTGGAGCTTTTGGTGTGAATGCCAAGCAGTACAGCATGCTGTTTCCAAATTTCTGGTAGAATGAATTTTGTCATGGTGCTTTTTTCCTCACAGATTGTGCCCAACTGACCCTACTATACTGTGCAGTTGACAATAAAAAACAAACAACGCATATACATGAAATTAAAAATATAAAATGGCGACAATTTACTCATCACACCCTATATAATGGTGAATGCCTGTCCAATTAACTCATGTTAATGATCAAGAAATCTGAGAACCTCCAAGAAGTGTTATGCTAAAATTCTGAATCTATTTGTCAAGGAGATAAACGAGATAAAAATGAGATAAATTTGAAGAAGCTTACCCCATTTGTCATTGTTTTACAATCACTCTTGGAGACATTTTCAAGTTTATCCCCTAGAAAATAAGCAAGCATCCTCTCGGTGATGTATGTCAAAGGGTTGTTGTTGTTCTTGACACTCACATACAAATTCATCTCTGGAATTTTGTCTGAAATACAAATGAAAAGTTTCTATTACCAAAAAAGTAAATTGAATTGATTCAAAAACAAGCCTTCAAACAATATCAGAATATATTATTTCATTATACAAGTGCTACTGGTACAATGTAACTCAGTACTACCTGTCACATGATTGAGTCATTGGCAACTAAACTGCTCCCACTAGATTTATATATATGTATATTTGGTTGGATTGATGTGAGTTTGTGACCCTGGGTTACATGCTTTTGCAATCGTCAGACAAACTGATTAATTTTTTAAAAATTTTGGATTTATGTAGGTAGGATGTATTGGTGTTATTATGGAAGTGGGGGAAAAATAACGTTGTGATGTCACTCATGTTAACGCAAACATACATGCATGCCTGTATACCCATTGAGTTACACAGACACACACGCTTGCCCACTGGGGCTCACACAAACATAAACATATGTGGACAGTATGGAACTTGACATATGTATGTATATGTGTGCTGTTGTCTACATACATACGCATTTGATTGTTGAATTTCAATGATGGGATGTGTATCAAGTATATACGTGTGGTGGGGTCTGTGTAAAACTATGATAGGAAAAAATTGCTATTATTTTGAATTTTTTAAGGCTGATTTGTTATTTAACAAATCAGCCTTAAAAAAATTTTTTAAATTAAAAATAATAGCAATTTTTTCCTATCATAGTTTATTTTTAGTGAATACTTGTATTTGAGTAGAGATTCCGATTTTTATTTTTTTTTTTTTAAATACAGTGTTTATTTCATTTACTGGCCTGTGTACTAGAGAAAACTTAATAAAGAAAATGTGCCCTCCAGCAGGATTTGAACTTGTGTCCCCCTTTGTAGTAGAAACCACCAGTGCACTTTGACCGCTTAGCTACAGAGTGGTCAAAGCAGACAGTTGTTTCTGATCTGTACTGGTCATTTAATAATTTTAGAATGCAGATTTAGGGAGTTGTGACCAAGAGCAACAAAATGCAAAATACTAGTTGAAAATTAATGAGAATTGACAATGTTTCATTTAAGAAATTTAAACATTATTTTCTTGTTTGTTTTGTTTTACGACATATTATGGGTTAGTTTAATACAGAGAAGATTTTTATTGCTGGTGATATTTTTTTTCAAAAATGTATTGCTGGTAATATTTTTTTTTTTCCAAAAATTTATTGCTGATAATAATTTTTTTTTTTTTTTCAAAAATGTCTTGCTGCTGATAATTTTTCACAAAAACGTATTGCTGGTATTAAAACCTATTTTTTATACCTTCACTGCCAGATGTAGTTTATCATCATACCCAGGATGAAACTATTTGATCTATTAAGATTATTATTATATAACAGAATTGGCAGATTGGCTACATTTGAAAGCCCAAATGCAACTAAATTTTGAATTAACATATCCCAAAACTTAAATGTATCACAATATCTGTCAATCATGGTACAGTTTTATTGAAACACTGCCGTTTTTTTTTCATTTTGTCTTTTTGAAGGGAAGAACAACAAAGTCAGGAATGCATGTTTTTGTATCCCATTTAAATGAAGATAGACATAGGCAACTCTTAAAGGAAAGAAAAGGGAAAACAGTTTGCACAGTGTTTATTTTATGGCCACTTTGGCCATAAAATAGACGTTTTGAAAAATATACTTTGTTCGAGATTTATTGTGAAAGCAAAACAAAAAAGAAATAAAACCAAATACTTACGAAACTTATGACTAATTTCTTCTCTTAAAATCATATGAAACATTGGGCAGTTGCTGTTGAGGATATAGCAATACAATAAATGGCTGACCTAAAATGCAAAACACAATAGAAAATCATATTAATGGTTGTATATAGACATTAAATTTATGTCAAGTCAGCATTTGCTCAGTCAGTTACTTCAATATTTCTACAAATGATTGAACTGACATTTACACTATTATCCAAAGAAGGGTCTGTAATGTTATCAGTCCTGACCAGGCATCTCAACTTTGTTAACGTGTTAACATCTCAACGTGTCTATTCTATAAATTTTCAGGGAAATTGTTCTAATGGTCTCTTTTCCTGGGTTCCTTGCCCGCATCAATTTAAGTGTACCGCTAGATTATCAACTTGGTCTTGTTATCTTACTGATGAATTAGCTAAACTTTTTTTTTTCCCCAAAATATAGCTTGAATCGATTCATTTTTCTACGGTTAATCAACCTTTTGCAGGTTATTTAAAGCCATAAAATATTTTTAGATTGTAAGAATTTTCTTTTTTGGGGATATAATAATGTTTTAGTGATACAAGTCTTACTAATTAACCCATAGGTGGAGGTAGAAAATGTGGATTCATACATTTCCCAAGGGTATTTGCACATAAGTGAATGTAATGAACACAACTAAATTAGAACCTGGCACTCCAATTAACAATTCTGAGGTATTATTCATTACACAGCCACACATCCAAGCTTACAGCACCCGATATTCCCAAGTTGGCACTTATGTAGGTAATGACCAGACTCAACATTGCTTAACTTTGGTGATCATATGGGAACCAGTATTTCAACTTGATATGGCCATAAGCTGATAGTTTAGAAAAGCATGAACCCAATTCTACCTGCATTCTATCCCTAAATATCTTGAATATAATACATCATAGTAATAGACAGAAAAAAAAAAAAAGCACATGAATACATGTGCTGTTTTTTTTGTCTATAAGACAATGTAAGAATCTTCTTTCGTGGCTTTCCAAAAAATTGTAACATTGTAATCCTGAATTACTTTTTTTTGTCCAATTTCATTTTCAGGATTGTATGTTTGTTTATATATTTTTAAATAAAGCTGTTTTTAAAGTTTTTTTGTTTCATTTAAAAAATGAATGTTATTTTAATCTAAAAATTAACACCTGGTGACCTCCAATGACCTCCTAAGTCAGTACTATCTAGCCCCACATCTTGTGGGTAATAGGTAATTGTTTGGTTGCAATACATATAATAACAGAAAAATCTACTTATTTTTATATGTCTATTTTGCAAGAAATTGCTTTATTTGTTTAGAAATGGCATCCTGTGATCTTTGATGATCTCAAGTGACCTCCAAGGTTAATCGAATATAAACTATATTATTAATTTTGTTATTCCGGGCTCTAGACTAATTTTTTTCAACATCATCTTGGAACTGTCCTAAAAAACAACTTTCAACATCCCCTAACTCAAATTTTAAACTGTCCTGAAATCAATTTTAAAAAAATTGTTGTTATCATTTATAGCAGTTAGGGGTATAATAAAAGCTTCATTAGAATGTTTATTTTTATTTAAATATTTTGTTTAAATCATCTGGAATAATCTTATTAATTTTTATTGACTTTTTAATTTAAAGTCTTTATCCAAAAGTAAACAATTACCTGCCTAGTGTCATACCAAAATTTTCCATGTGATTATTTTGTAAATTTCTTTCTTGTATTTTTGATTTGGTTTATGATAGCAGAAAACACACAAATGTTGTTTGCTAATGCTTTGTCCAAATCTTTTAAATGAAGATTGACAGAAAAAAAGAATTCTTGCTTTGTTTATTAAAGCATAATAAGTATTTCTTACAATTCAATTCAAATGTTTTTCACATTTAGAAATAAATAATGCAAATATTTAAATCTAATCCTTCAACTTTACTTTTCATTTGGGTTTCATTCACCAGATTTAAAAAGTGCTTTTGTTTTTCTTTTCTTTTATTTATTTTGTTATGTGTTGGCTCCATTTACTATTGGGGAGAAGTAAGAATTTTTTTTTATTTCAAGAAATAAGTTGCTTTTAGAATAAATCTTAATTAATTTTGTGTCCCCAAAAAACAAAAACAAAAAAACTGTCATCTCAAACTCATGTTCAATCTTAATTTAAAATTTTCTATCACCCAAGAATCACTCCCAAAGACTTAACCAGTCATCTAAAATTAATGTTCTATCATCAATGGAACATTAATCTCGAGCCCTGATATTATCCAGACAAAATTGGAATTTTCTGTTTTTTATATATATATATATATATATATATATATATATATATATATATATATGGCCTGAAGATTGCATGGAACAGATTGCCGGTGCTTGCTAGTGACCTTAGTGTCCACTTTTATATTTACACACCCTCTGTCTCTGATATTGAGCACTTTTAACCATAAATATAGCATAACTTAAAACTATATTTTTATCATATATTTATTACTAAAGGCAACAGATGTTAAAAAAAATATTTTATTAGTTAATAGTATACAGGGCTCTGGAGTCAGAACACAAAACCTTTGACTCAGGCTCCTCTGACTCCTCTTTATGTAATTGATTATGGCCTACAAATCTCATAAAACCTATGCCTATGCTCCTAACTTGAGTAGGCCTATGTCATTATAATTGGTTTATGTCAAAGAATAAAGATATTGTGGCTTTTATGTCATACCTATTCATTCTTCAATATTTTCTAACAGAATTAGAGACAAAATCTTTGAAAGGATATAGAATAAATAAAAATAAAAATGCTATAATGTAAGACTTTTTACATATATATACCTTTTGCAAATAATAAGTACAGAACAAAAATAAAACTACTTTATAACAGAAGTTGAAATTTAATCTTTTACAGGACGTAAAAGATATAACAAAAATAAAAATTCTATAATGTAAGAATTTTTTACATATATAGTTTTGCAAATACAAAATAACTACAAAAATATAAAATGACTTTATAAAAGAAGTTGAGACAAATTTCTTCAAAGGAAATAGTAAATATACAGAAGAAGAAATAAAAATAAAAATTCTATAATGTAAGACTTTTTAAATAAAGTGTAAATTCAACTGGAGTTGGAGTCGGTATAGTTTAACAGACTCCAACTTCAGTGACCACTTAATTGCTACTGATTCTGACTCCACAGCCCTGGTAGTATAAAATAATTAAAAATAATAAGCTCATTGATCCACCCTCAAGGATCTTTAAGATGAGTCAGCAGATAAACAGGCATAATATAGTTAGATGGCTGAAGGAAAGAAGCCTGCTGGCTGTGGCACAAAGAAGTGATACGTTATACAGAAAAGATTAAATGTGTCAAGTGACCAAGGTTGGCTGGTAGAAGGGAGGCAGTAAAGTGACTTGAACCTCAGATACAAATCTAGCTGTAGATAGGAAGAAAAGCTTCCTCGAGAGAAATTTACCAGCAAAGGGTAAAAAGGTCTTAGAATTCTTAAAATCTATGCTGACAAAAAAGAACATAGGGCACCCTTTGGCCAAGCATGAAGGGGAAAATTTTAAAAACAAAGAAATTGTAAAAGATTAACAAGAATGGCAAGGTGGTTTATATCCTTGGGATTCTTGTTGAAAAAGCACTTAGGCTTTTCCACTTATCTATTAGGTGGGTGCACTCTTTTTTCTAAGGGTAATTTCTTATTTTTTTCTTTCATGATTTGAAAAAAATTGTATTGATAATCTTTTTTTAGAGCCAATTATTTCTATAGTTTTGTTATATTACCTTGCCTTGTCCTTAATAAGTTGCATGAAAGGAAATTTTTGTGCAAGCCTTTTCTGTAAAATTTGTACTCATCACACCTTTGCCTACATCACTACACTCACTAGTTCTATAAAACTCACCCTGATGATGACTCAAGTCAAAAGCTTGGATCATATTTCTTCCAAAATGAACTCTGGATAATTTATGATGGAATTTCTTTCTTATCTAACGATTATTTGTAATTTAGAAAAGTCAATCAATAAAGTTAATCAACACAAAACGTCTACCACCTTTAATAACATTTGCTGCTTAAACACACAGAATATATATATTTTTTGTTCACACAAACTTTGGCATCTTAATAACACACTAACAAACAGGTGTCAAATGTTACTGCTAAAATATGATTATTTTATTTTCCTTCTTTTTTTGTACTATTGCTCATCCGATGCAAGGCCCAAGAGCCACTCAAGGTAAAGAGTCACTGAACGAGGTTGTTGTAAGGGTGTAAAGCAGGGAATAAAGAAGTACATATTATGAGGATATGTCAGATTGTTGACTGTAGATAAAGAAGTTAAGAACATAGTGACTGGGGAAGCATCCCCTCAGGAGCCTGTTCTATGAAAGAAGTGGTCTGTGTGCAACTTTTTCCTTATCAATGGAACATGAAAAGAATGAGGTTGAGTCTACGTGGCATGGTGGATCCTTGCTGTGAAGGTCAGAATTGGTGGAACTAAGGAACATAGTTTGCCATGAAAGTAGTGAGAAGCTAGTAAAGTTTTGTTGGATGGGGAAGAGTTGTAAGGTGGAAAATAATTTATCACTCTCAATATTTGCTGTCACCCACTATAGATGTAATTAGTGAATAAGAGTTTTCAGTTGTTTCATAAATACTACGTGTGATATCACAGGCTAAATAAAAGCTAATTTTATGTATACATTAAATTTAAGTGTTTTTTTTGCATTGTTATAAAAGTAAGCAATCATTGTCAATTAAACTGATATAAGAGATCAATAAAATATTAAACAGGAAATAAACAACAAAGTTGTGAGATTGTAAAGCATTTAAGCAACTTGATTTCCAATGGAAATTCAATCAAACAATAAACTTACTGTAGTGCTGTTGGCCTGTATATGTGACCCACTTTTATTGGTAGCCAATTGGTAAAGTGTACGAGCCAGTATTGTGGAAATATTTGTGAGTAAGAGGGCTTGATCTGTAATGGGGATGTCATCTGGATCACCAGAAGATGGGTAATCAACTCCTATAAGTTGACCAATATCAAACATACTGTTATAATAACTGCAAAGAGAGAGAAAAACAATGAGTGGACAATTTTTCTTTTATCAGTCTTATTTACAAAAAATAGGTAGGGAGTGTCTTTGGTTCTTGATCAATGATATAAGAGAGACAAAGTTGATGGTTAAATTATGAAGGTTACAGTTTTGGGGTACTTTAATATACTAGTGAGCCAACCAAAATGAGCTGACTCATTTTATAGTTCACTAATAGAAGAGTTAACCAATCAAAAGGCTTAAAATATTCAATGCAACAAGTATAAAGGCGGCCATGTTTTGTTTTTAGTCCAAATATTTACTGCCAACCTCTGATATGGAAGACTGAAGAATTACTGAACAGCTGCTGCTAGTGGTATTGGCGTTGTTTCATTGAACAGATTACGTACTGCGCTGGATTCTATATTCATAGACTACGGTGAACATGATCAACAAAGGTTACGAGTCCAGATTACGACTGTATTTTGACAGAAACAAATCAAAGTACGAATTATGGGAAATGAAATTCCTAGGCTACCTTAGAATACAAAAACTTCATGACATCATCCTTTGCCAAGATGACCAGAAGGAAGACAATGATTTTATGGAAAGAAATGTGACCATGTTCGCCGAATTAATACACTGCATGGATGACAGGAGTTTGTCTTTAATAATGAGAGAAGCCAGGGACAACGGACATCAAGCCTTAAGAAAACTGCGTGAACATTACTTGTCAAAAGGTAAGCCCAAAATTATTGCTTTATATACTGAACTAACCGTGTTAAGGAGACGAGAAAATGAATCTGCAACAGTTTATATGAGCTGAGAATGTCACAAATGCCTTAAAAATGGCAGGTGAGACTATCTCAGATGGGCTGCTAATAGCCATGGTTTTAAAGGGATTACCAGCAACATTCAAACCATTCACGACAGTCATAACTCAAAAAGATAAAAAATTAACTTTCACTGAGTTTAAAATTGCGTTAAGGAGTTATGAAGAAACTGAAAAAAATGCATACTCCCCCAAATCAAGGAAATAACGTAATGCAACTGAGAACGTCATTTAAAAAATTCAGAAAACGAGTCCCTCAAACCTACCAGACTAGGAATTATGATATTAAAAACAAGGGGCTTAATAACAACAATAACAATAATAATAGAAAATCAAATATCATCTACTTTCGTTGTGGTAGAGCCGGGCATGTACGTGTGAAATGTCAATTTTATGCAAGGAGTGATTTTTGTAAAAATGTAAAAGCTTTTTCGAATGATCGAACATATGCTTTTTCGTTTTGGTTGGATACTATACCCAATAGTTATAATTCTTACCTAGTCGACACGGGTGCGACAAATCATGTAATTACAGATGAAACAAAATTTATTCATTTTGACCCCAACTTCGGGCCAGATTCCCACTTTATTGAGTTGGCTGACGGTACCAGAGCTAATAATTTAGTTTTAAAACCACAAATGTGAGATCTAGGATGTCAGCACTAGTAACAAGGCCAACTTGAGATTGAATTTAGCCTGACTTGTTGGAGTGAACAAACTATAACACAAAGTCTGAACAGTAAACATAGTTTACTAAACGGCTGTAAATGTAAACTGCTTCCCATTTTCATTCTTGGATTTACTCAATCTGACATTTTTGCATAAAAATTGTGCTAGCATTATTCCCTCTAATGTAGAAAAAAAAAACCCCAAAAAACTTTCAACAAGTAACAATGTAATAAATTATAGTCCAAACTATTAAGAATAATCTTAAAAATGTCTTATGATTTTAATTTATTGTTTTTCAAGGTATATAGATCCATTACAACTTCATGCATTTAAACATTGACTTAAATAAATTTTGCACTTCATAATAAAGTTATATGAGTATGTCTATATTTCTGAGATGAGGTATTATTTACATTATTCGGACTATTGTCCTCATCTATGTCGCCATATATATTACAACGTTTCGGCCGTTGTATGCTCCGGCCTTCTTCAGGTGGTTGGAATGTCGAACTGAACCCTTTATTTTGCTCACTGGGGTAGACTGTTCTAGTTCCACATGCCATGTTTAATGGATATCAGTTATCTCCTTGTTAATTTCCCTTTGAAAGTTCTCCACTGCCTTAACTGGGTATTGAACTCACACTCTTTGGGTCCTTGAGGATAAAGTGGATAAAGGCGTTAGTTAGATCCAGTGACAGGACCCAAAGAGTGTGAGTTCAATACACGGTTAAGGCAGAGGGAAATTAACAAGGAGGTAACTGATAACTGACATCCTTTAAACATGACACGTGGCACTAGAACAGTCTACCCCAGTGAGTGAAATAAAGGGTTCAGTTCAACATTCCGGCCACCTGAAGAAGGCCGGCGTGTACAACGGCCGAAATGTTATAATAAATATTGCGACAAAGATGAGGACAATAGTCCGACTAATGTAAATAAAGTTATGTGAACAAAATTAATTCAATGAGGCCAACTTGGGCTCACTGAATTTAGCCAAACCTGTTGACACGAAAAAACAAGCTTCAACAGTAAATACCGTTTACTAAACAGTTGTAAATGTAAACAATTTTTCCCCACTTTCATTCTTTTATTTACTCAATCTTAGACGCTTTTATATGAATAATAATTTTGTTAGCATTCCCTCTAATGTAAAAAAAAAATAAATTTCATGTATAACAAGTAACAATGTAATAAATTATGATTTTAATAACATTTACTTCATACAAATATTATTTCCTTTTAAAATTGTTTTACTATAAATTAAGATATTATTTATATTTTATTAACGAATAAATTTCCTAGAAACATTTTCAACAAATCTAAATAATTTTAACTAGTCCCAATAATTATCTTAACTTGCTTGTGATTTATTAATTTTTTTTATTTATATATTACATCTACAATATTAATGAATAGAACTCTCAAAAATTGTTTGACACTAACTTATGCTTTAATAATAGAAATAAAAAAGAAAATATTTACAGTTTTTAACAATGATTTTACATATTTACACATTCATCATCTGTTTATATTTCTGAGACAAAATTCATATTTAACACATTATAATGCTGAATTTTCAAAACTTCATGAAATACAATCATTGAATAAAATATTGCTGACCTTTGACAGTCTGATTACAAATAACATTTTGCAATGATTGTGAAATAAACAGCATGAAGTTGTCTGTGTTTAAATACTGGTTGCAACAAGAATATTCAAAATTTATATGAAAATTTAACTTGGAGTCATACAGTCAATAAATGGCAGGTTTAAAGTTTACCCCATTCCAAGAGAATCATAAATAGGATTGTGAGAAGTTTTGACTGCTAAAGTGATTTTGGGGGGTGGGGATAAGACCACAGGTACGTAGGTAACCACAAAGAAGCATATTAACATCTGATAAATTTCAAGGCAGACCTACATATTGGTGAATTCCTTCTCGTGGTTAGCAAAGACAACAGTTGGTAGGAGAGTCTTGCGCAGGAATCTCTGTGATGACGACGGTGGGAGAGGTTGAGAATGGCTGGGTTCCTGCACAGAAACATTCAACTGCTGAGCAATTCTTTGGATTTGGTCGACCAAGTGCTCAATCTAAAAAGGACGGAGGGAAAAAAAAAATTGTAGATTATAACCAATTATACAAAATCAAGGCAATGAGATAAAGAAAATATAAAACAATAAGAATTCATCTGCAAATTAACTAATAATAACAAAACAAAAGCCATTGAAACAAAGCAAGTTCAGTTGACAAATGATGACAATTCCAGGTGTGTGTGATTGTGCATATATATCTCATTAATCTGAAAGATTTTATCACTTAAAATGTTACTTTTTAGTGGCTACCCATATTTGAGTAAATGCTACATTAATTTATTAAACAGTACATTTATTTATTTTCATCTATGGCCTGAATATTTGAAAAATCTTATTAAAGAAAAATATGCCAAAGAGAGCATATTTTTCTTTTTTTGATTGTAATCACTTGTGGGTGTTGATAGCAATGACAATGTTACATTGCATATATCATTTAGATTCGGCTAGATTATATACCCAAAACACATTGAAAAAATAAAAAAAAAAATATTTTTAAATTTAAAATTCCCGGTGTGTGTCATTTGTGCGCCATGTGTAGCCACATCAACATAAACAAACTTAGTCCAATGAATTCCTAAAGGATGAAACATGTCACACGAAAACCTTTTCCACTTTGTTATACACATTTCCCCCAGAACTGGTTCTTAATGTGTGTGTGTGTGTGTGTGTGTGTGTGTGTGTAATTTTCCTCTCAGTAAATCTGGTAGTTCAGCTAATGGTTGGTGTTCCTGCTTGACTGTTTTTTCAGGTATCTAAGATTTTCTCTTAACTCTTATTTTGTTAGATCACTTGTTCACACTGCAGGGTTTTCTAGACTGATATGTCTCTATATATCAAAATCTTTCTCATTCTATATTAACAATGATAACTGTCATGTCTTTCAAATGCTTGTTCAGGTCTTCTCTTGAGGCTGACTGCAATATCTGGCAGATGTTGCTATTGGATTTCTACCATTCTCCCTATTGTAATTTGGGAGCTATTTTATTTGCTTGGAGGGACTGGGCCCTGTTGGGAGGGGCTGATTTCTGGATCTGCACCTCCTCCATTTTACCAGTGCCTTTGCCAGGCATTTCCCTCCAGCTATGGTGGATTTCTAACCTGCACAGAATTTTACATATTTTATGACAAATGCATCTCCTCACGATCCTTTCGGTATTTCCAGCTGTTTCCATTATATCTCTCCTATTGGAGATCTCTTCTTTCTGCCCCCACCCCCCTCTTAGGAATCCCCGAGTGTATGATGCATTAAGATTGCTTGCAGCTTTGGTGGGTTGAGTATGCAAGTAGAGGTGCTAACCTGGTTTGCTGTCATTCTGACTGCCACCTCTCTCTGCAATAGCCACCAGGTCTCTTTTAGGGTTGTTGTCCGAACTGTTCCTAGAAGTCATGGTCATTTTCAGAGTTATGAATCAATAAATATATCAAAGAGATGTATTAAGGTGAGTCTTCAGTAATGTGTGCAAGTTTCATTATGAGTTTGGCGTTTTAAACATCATACTCAATCCACCAGTAACCCGACCTGCTTCTGAAAATAACAGGCCCTCACCTCAATTGTGACATCACAGGAATTATCTAAAGACATACTCAAAGTAACAGTTAATTTGTATTGCCAATCAAAACACTCCACATGTATTCAACTCATGGCACATGGACACCTCAACTCAGATTTAAATAATTGATCTGTCAATTAAACCTTATAAATACGTCATAATTCAGTTTATCTATGAGACACTATTTGACTTGCGAGTTGATGCATGTAACTGAATCAAAACCACAAATCACTTTAAGAAAGCACCCCAATGTCATCAGTTCTCAACTCGGTATCTATGCTTTTGACCCAACTATTTACTCCTGTCTTAATGGTAGATCTGATCATTTCAATAAGGTCAAATTGGCAGCTGATCTCAAATATGACCTACAATGTTACTAAATGGAGCAAGCATCTCCAAAACTAAACAGTTCTCTTTTAACCACCTTAGAGAACCTTTTTTGCATGGCCGATGAAAACCTCCAGGAGAGCAACTCATTGCAACTTTTTGGGCTAACATTTTCCGCTGATATGAAATGGAAAATTTATATTGAATCAATTGCTAGGTCTGTTACTAGGAAAGTTAGTTCACAGTATCAAGTTAGACAATTTTTCTTGCCAGAATCTATCATTTGTCCAAGTTTTGAATACTGCTGTCACATTTTGTCTGTGGTGTTTCTGTTATATATTCTTGATAAAATCCAAAGAAAAATCTGCAATGTTATCGATTCTAACCTGGCATCTTGGCTTTAGTCACTTTCCCCACTGCCATAACTGATACCCTGTGCCTTTTCTATAAATATTTTCATGGTAATTGTTCTGATGAGCATTCTTCTTTGGTACCATGACTATGAATTTAAGCACAGTACTAGATTGGCAGCTAGATGTCATCATTTTACAGTTGAATTGGCTAGATATAACCGTAAGTTCTATGCTAACAGTTTCTTCTCTCACAATTCTTTTTTTTATGAAACTCTTCTCCAGTTTCTTGTTTTCTAGTCAACTTTGATCTTCAAAAATTTAAATGCAATGTCAATCATTATCTTCTGTCTTAATTCCTGTTCTATTGTCCCCTCTCCTTAACAATGCTTTTCTTTTTCTCATATTCTGTAACATTCAGTAACCCCTTGAATCTTAGTGGCTTTATTGCCTTGCTTTGGGTGAAATGATTAAAAACCCCAAAAAGAAACTCTTCTGTTAAAAAGAAACATTCAACCTTGTAATTTAACAAGACATGGCCATCAAGTACTTAATATATCTCAACATCAAGTGTTTTTATCATAAAAATATTTTAGGACTGTTTTTTAAATCTGCAGACAGCTGTCAAATTATTCAATACAGTTTTCAGTTTTTACATAATGCTTTTAAATGGTCACAGATAGACTATAGATTTTGTAGCATGATTCTCAGTAACATGAATAGAAAGAATAGTGGCATGATCTCAAAGTATTATTATACAAATGTCATAAGTGTTAAAAATTTAGACTATACTAATAATGTTTTAGTAATTGCACTTGATGACTTGGCATGCAGAATACTATTTCGGGGGTTGTATTGACTTGTTGAAATTATGGACAAAGCACCAACTTTATGCCAGAAATCACATCATGCATATATATATATATATATATATATATATATATATGCATGATGTGATTTCTTATATATATATATATATAAATAATGAACAATCCCTTTATTTGTTTAGAGCTGATGTAAGTAGCTAAGTTAGGAATAACCAACTTTTAAAGGTGTTCACATTAAAAAAAACAAAAAAACAACAACAAAAATCTTACTACACTGAAGAAAAAAATAAGTGTGTTTTACCTACCTGCTTAGAAATGTTGATCCTGCTGACGGGGTCTGAATGAAGCCAAACTTTAGCCCCATTAGTCTGCTGGTAACCAAGTTGGCTAACCTCAATAAAATGTGACAAGTGATTAAGGTTGAGAGCATGTAGTCCATATTTGTCTTCATTCTTTAGAAAGGTGCCAGTTTCCATGTCATATACCATGCGGCTTGACCCAATGTAATCAAATGCTTCCTGATAAAAGAAAAAATAGTTACATATATGAGAAATTGATCTATAAAATTTTATATATCAAGAACAATTTTAGGAAAAAAAAAAAAAAAAAAAAAAAAAAAAAAACTATGACAAAGTAAAAAAAAATGTTTTCATGTGTGGCATTTAATCTTGTTGGAAATCATTGAACTAAAGTTTCATTGACGTGGCTTCACATACAAACAAAGTGGAAAGGATGCTGAGGATTTAAATTGAAATTTTAAAAAAAATATGTCTTGGATATATAGCCAAGTTGATTTCATTTAATTTCTTTTTTTTAGTTCATGTTTCCATCACCTTTGTTATTAAATATAATAGATCTGCTAAGAAAGATGTAAGAACCTGCATATAAATTTACTGTGGATGATCTAGCAATTAAAGCACTTTCTATACATTTTTGTTTTAGTAAATTGTTTTCTCTTTTAATTAGAGTAGAATTTTTTTTTTAACAAAATTATGGTCAGACTCATTACAGTGAGCAACTAATGCTTGGAGCTTATTGTTTTGTAAAAAATCCCTTTCGTGCTCATATTTTGTGTTACATTATTTTTGTCTTTTATAATTCCATGTATGAAAAGTCATCTGTACTAACTGTCACCTGTGTTTTACCCTAATGCAGAGAAAAAGCAGAAAGTATCCTGAGAAGATGACAGATGGAAACTATGCTTTTGATTTAGCCATTATTGCTAAGTGACTCAGTCTCAATGGCCACTTCCTCTAACATGTGAAGGAGAATGCTTGCTTCTATAAGGTGATTAGTGATGAGTGACTAGGAAAAATCCACTGAGGCCTGTCCCCGACAGAATACCAGCAATCTGTGAACAACTTTCCAAAGATTTTGATATTGTTTGTTTCTAGACAAAGAAGAGTAGAACAAAGTGTTCAGACTGTCTTCATGCTTGCTGAAATTCTTGAAAACATATTTCCAGCAGCCTCCTCCTCCTCCTTAAACTCTTTGTACTGACTTATGATGTCATCCCAATCAGACTCGCCAACTTGTTTTCTATCCATCATATAGGAAAGACATCTTTTTTGGCTGTTTTCTGGGCAAACTTTTTTTCACAAATGAATCCAGGGTTCAGCAATGCAAGTGACCCTATAAGAGGATATCTAAGAGGAGACTTTGCCAAAAGTTTCTCTATGATGGTGATGGACATTGTCTTTGTTGCAATTCTGCATGCAAACAGATCTTTAGTTGACATTTCCTTTTTTGGATAAATTTTGCATAGGCCAATCTGCCAGAAATCCACACTCAATCTTTGCAGCATCTTTCTTTATGCATGTTTGGGTTTGACAAAATTCTTAGAAATTTATTCAGTTTGGAAAATATAATTATCTTTTTAGTTTGCTCTTCCTTTAGAAATCTTAACAGTTTCATGATCATGCTAAAAAGATCATCTGCAAGGAAAGGAAACAATAGTTTTATTTTATCTGAAATGGTTCAATGTTTTTCAAGACAGACACAAAAATCTAGTTTCACTGGAAATAAAATGTCATTCACGTTTGACAGCACTGCAGAGGAGGACTTGGTCTGGGGGACATTTTTCTGTTTTTTAATTATTTTTTTTTATTAAATTAAGTTCACAAATTCCAGGACATCTGGCCAAGTGTCTAGGTTTTGTTCACATTTGTACATTTTCTAGCCATTTATGACAGAAATACAAAAGCAAAGGGACAGGGTTGCCAGATTTAATTTTTAATATGAAGCCAAGCCAAAATTGTTTTAATATATTTCATCATTTTTTCACACTTACAACAAAAGCTAGAGATACAGGTCATTATTAGCCTGAAAACTTTAAAAATAACATCCTTATTTTTTCAAAGACGCATTTTCTATCCTATTCTAAGACACATCAAAAGCAAATTTTCTATTCTATCATCACTGCCATCTATATTTTCTTTGAGTCAAATTTTAGACAAACATAGTTTACACATAAATACACATTGACTTCACAGGATGTTATGTATCTATTTTTTCAGCATGAACTCACCCACTGCTGAGAACAAAAGGAAGTTTTACTTTTGAAATTGATATGTGAATTGAATTTCTTCAAGTGTTCAAATTTAAAAAAAAATCTGATAAATTTTTTGAGATTTAGAAAATTCCAAAACTTTTCAAGGAACTTTTGGGCTATTGCTGTTTTTTCAAGACATTTGCAGGACCTGTACAAACCCTGGATTAAGATTTGTGGGATGCTGCTGGGGTAGTAAAGAAGAATTTGTCACTAATGTACTGCTGTGGCAACCAACTAATGACAGAAGTACTAGAGGTTAACTAGCCAAATATTTTATCAAACAACTACATGATGTTACAAAGTGCAACACTGTAAAAGTGCAGATCGTCATGAGCAAGAGAGAAGAGTGGAGGGCTAAGATTTATGAAGGCCAAGCAAGAAGCAACGTAGAAGAAGAGCATTTAATGTATTTTCCTAGTGCTCTCCAGCTTTCATCAGGTGTATATCGATCAGGGTAACCTACAGGTGAAACAGGCTGCCTTCTGAAAGTAAGGCATCAAAAAGCCGTAGCAAGGGGTGAAACAATGAAATCAGGTGTGGCTGATCATGTATAGAGAGAAAGGGTAGTAATCAGCCCCTGTGGAATGAAATGAAAATACTGGACAAGGAAAAACACTGGAGAGTCAGACCCGAAAGAATCAGCGCATATGCTAGGCTATGAGGACCCACTTGGTAGGCCTAACAGAAATAAATACAATATCGAAGCTGCTAATAAAGAAAGACAGACAATTATAGCAAGTCTTTGACGGCAGCAGAAGCAAAAGAAAAAAGCTTCTGTAAGTGCAGACAAGCATGATTAACAGCAGCACTCATCAGCAGGCAGGTTAGGTTCAGGACTCCAAGTTCTCCACAGAAAATTGTCGTGGTTGATTAATATCTTGGTTCATGAATTTGGTGATATAGTAATTATGAGTTCAGTCTCAGGCAGGGTGTACTTGGACTCAGTGGAAATGAAGTAAGTAATAACTGAGCACTACTAAATATAATAACTAGATGAGATATCGCTAGACACATGCAGTTGAATAAGTATAGATTAAATAAAGGGTTCGGTTTGGAATTCCTTGACAGTTACTTGGATTGATATACACTTGATGGAGGCCGTAGGGCACAACAGCCAAAATGTTGTGATAACAACAACAATGATGAAGACAATAATTTGAATGTAAATAGTGTAAATAATGATAATGCCTCATCCAAGAAATTCAAACAGAAAAACAATTGTTTCCTATATTTTTTTAAGTTGTTGAGCTAAAATATTTAATAATACAAGACAGGAGAGTTTCATAGTTGTGAAAATCACAAGGCACACATTCAATCATTAAATTAAGACTTATGATTAATCAGAAAATTTGAAAACTGTGGAATTTTTGTGGATATTGCTAGCATATTTTAAGGAGATGGGGAATTTTGTTTTAATGTGTTTTTATAACATTAAATTTTCTTTAATCAATTTTGAAAAACATATTTTTCTCTGGACATTTTCTTCTTTCATCCAAGCAAAGAAAAGAACAGCAGTAGACAGCCTTGAAGAGTCAGTTGGACATTTGTTAGTGTAAAGTAGCAATTTACTCACATCTGTAGGCATATGAAATCAGCTAATAGAGAATAAAAGGCCAGTTAATAAAGAGAAAGAATATCTGTCTCTATATCTGAGATGAGATATTGTACACATGACCCATTGGGTTGAATCCAGTGACTTGACGCAAAGAGTTGTGAGTTCGATACCTGGCTACAGCTGAGGTGAACAAAAAACTTGCATAGTTGAGTTAAAGGGACATAACTAATACCAAGACATGTGGGAGAGGCACGATACATGGAACAATGATCTCCCCCTGTCCCTGTGAATGAAATAAAGGGTTCAATTTGAAATTCCAATCACCTGAAGAAGGCTGGAGCGTACAACAACTGAAACGTTGTGAATATGGCAACAAAGATGAGGACAACAGTTCGAACAATGTAAATAATTACAATACCTCATCTCCGAAATATAGACAGATAATATCATATTCTTTAGTATTTTTTAAAGTTAACAAAGCAGAAACTTGAGGAATGCTGAAATATGAAATACCAAAATTAGGAAATTAGTCAAAGGCATGAGCTACAAAATTGGTGATGTCAATCAAGCAAGTACAAAAATTTAACTATGTGGGAAATATGATGGAAATTCAAAGGCAATTTAGAATAGCAAAATTAAAATAAAAAGTATTAAAGAAAGAGGAAAATTTTGTTAGAAAGAAAGAAAAGTATTTATAAATGTAAGACAATAGGAAAACTGTAATAGTAATAGTTGCCGACATTTCATCTGATGTGGACTTTCTCAAGACAAAACAAAATGAATTTATTAAACGAACTAACTAATAATAACAAAATAAAATGTCCTTAGCAACTTGAAGAATTTAGAGAACACTGTTTTCATACTGTTAACTGAAATGACGTCATTTACTGTCACGTGTGGAGATATTGTTTTTATTGCAGTGTTGATGGATTCAACCATTTTCTTTTGATTTCTTGATACTGTTCTTTACAAAATCACATATAATGGTTAAAAAAACCATGTCTTACATTGTTTTCATTGTTACTATTATTAATTTGTCATTTTTTTCTCATTATGGAAGCACATAAAGCCAATAAACTTTATTCTTTCTTGCCAAGACAACCTTGTACTGCATTCACAGATATGCAAAATGACACTGGTTTGTTTCAAATGACGAAAGATGTAAAGCCGGTAACAAGTGATTTTAATACTTGTAGTATTGTATGCAAATTAGACAGACAAGTATAAATAGAGAACAACTGGCAAACATAGGGACTATGCCTAGGAAACCCGGTTGCTATTCAAGACACAGAGAACTGTATTATGACTACTATTACCCAGAGAGATATGGAAAGCATAACAATGGCATTGCTGATAGGATTGTTAAATTCACTGAATGACCCAGAACACATAGAAACAGGGACAAGAACTTTTGCAGCATTTGCAAGAATGAAAAAATTAAGAGACACAAAGACCAACAGAGGAGAGAATGAGATAAGAGATTTATTTCTTGCTATCACTGGGTGCGAAGCTGTGAAGAAAATTTTGACAATGTGTTACCCAAGCGAATTAGAAGAAATAACATTTGAAGAAATTATTAAAATTATAAAAAAGAACAAAAGACCAAAGAAAAGAACCAAGTTTTTAGAGACAAGATAAGCACCCAGATTGAAAGAACGAGCTAAGTATTGTGAATTTGAAAAACTGGGAGCATGGGAAATGACTATAGAAGATGAATTAATCCTTCTCAGTTTTTACAACAATTAGAGTTGATTACAGAATTTAATCAACCAAAAGAAGAATTTGAGACGTACAGGACAAGCATGATCAAATCCATAATTAAATGTAGATATCGTAGAAAAAAATCATGAGAGAGGCAAGTACAAATGTCCAGCTCTAGGAAAAACATGCTCAAATTGCAAAAAAAAAAAAAGAGATCATTTTCAGAATGTATGCAAATACGAAAAGAAAATAGAAAGAGCACAAACGGTACACTCTGAAGAAGAAGCGGAAATATTTACAATGAATATACAAAAAAAGAAGTAGAGAAAAAATAAACATAAATGGCCAAATATTTAACATGCAAGTTGATACAGGCATTGAAGTCACGTTGATACCAAAAAAACTCTGGATAAGATTAGGACGACTTATATTTAAAAAAAGCAGCATCCAATTAAAGCAATTTGATGGAATGACTATAAAATAATTGGTACATTTCAATGCAATTTTGAAACTGACAAACATTTTGAAATAATTCCCATTACAGTTGTAGAATGTGAAAAAAATCATGGACTACTAGGAACTGATGTATTAAAAGTAGATACAGCAAGACTAATCAATTCCCTGGAAGCAGAAGAAAATGAAATAGGATTATTGAAAGGCTATAAAAGCAAGCATTAGACTAAAAGAAAATTATCACTGAAAATATGAAGAGTCAAGAAAAGTTCCAATTCATATCCTACCTTTTGTGGTAGCCAAATTAAACAAAATGATATAACAAGGCATACGAGAAAGAGTAACTCAAGGTGGTAGCAATTGGGTGTCACCAATAGTAGTGGTAAACAAAACAATCAGGATATATTTTCATAGTTTTCTTTAAAGAGAAATAAACTATAATTAAGTTGCAATGTTCTCTTTATAGAAAACTATGAAAATATATTTTATAGGCCTGCTTTTTGTCCATTGAGTTTACATCAATTTCTCATTCATACTAATCCATTTCTGAAAACTACTGCCATGATATACACTAGCATTCCCTGACAAACACACATTTTCTTTTGTGTTGAGCTTATGTCTACAGGTTTTATGTCCTGATCATAATACCAGCAAATAGAAACCTGCCACATTGTTGAGATGGTTCTATATTTCTAAGCAGCATCAGTGTTAAAATTTATGCAAAAGCCACAATTTTAAATGCTTATTTTCAAAGCTAGCAGAAAGATTGGTGCAATTTGACTTTCTTTTAAATAGGGTCAAGCTTTAATATTTTTATTAGTATTTACTTTTATCTAAATTTTTCTTTTTTTTTTTTTATTGCAATTGCAAATCTATAGTTGGTAGTCAAGAACACATTATAAAAAATGAAGAATAATTTCTCAGCATCATTCAAACATGGCCTTTTGGCCAGGATCAAAGCATAGTATCTGTTCTCTCTTCATTTAAGATGGGAGAAGCCTGATTGAATTAATTAACTGCTTTGGTCAAGCTTAGTAAAATGACAATAATACCAACAAATTATAATGTGTAATATCTAGATAATTATTGTTTTTTTTTTTTGTTTTGTTTTTGGTGGTGAGTGCCTTTTTAAAATAAATACTTACTCCTTGGAAGAATGTAAAGAGAATAGTTTTGTTATCAGTGATTTCCTCTTTCACTTTTCCAATGGCTTCTGCAGCAGCAAGAAGAGCAACAATGCTGGTCACTGGGTTATCTGCACTTCGATTCACATTTTCAAACAACGTCATGTAGTCCAACTAAAAAGTTAAAAATTACACAAATACAGATTCTTTGAACAACAATTTATTACTAAAATCTTAGTCTTATTTTCATTTAAAGCTTTTACAAGGTTTTCTGGGAAATGATTTGCCTCGAATCAAAAAAAACAATTATTCCTCAAAAAAAAAAAAAATGACTGTATTTGTTCTCCAAGCTATAAAATGCATTTTTAAATACAAGTATATAAAATTTAACTGAATGAAAGTTATTATTCATTTCAATTTCTCAGAAAAAATAAAAGGGGAAGAAAAAAGAAAAAGAAGAAAAAAAAAAGGCTTACTCTGCACGCAGCAATAATGACTGACTTGTTTTGCTGTTCTTCATGTTTATTTTTGGGGTTGACAAACCCAAAAACATTCTTGTCTCCCAACGGATCACAATACTGGTTCATGCTAGTTGTCAGGCTAGTGAAATGGTTGGAACGACGTATGCAGGTGATAGAATCTTTGGCTCCATTCATGGCATCTTTCAGTTCCGCTGCACACAATGGAAAGTGAGAGGCTAAGCCATCATCAGGATTATTGTATTTTTCATAACACTAAAAAAAGAAAATAAACAAAAGGATTTAAGATCAAAATTACACTAAGATTACAGCAGTACTAAAAATAATTGCATGGCTGAAAGAAAAAAATCTTATCAAGAATATAATAAATTTCTAATTCAAAGTGCTAGTCATGAATTACTCTTTAGATATTGTCTGTTGCCCAGGCTTTCAAGTAGAATTTCACAAAAAACGGCTGGCAAAGATTAACAAATGTACCCACAAAAAAATGTTGACACTGCTATTATTATATACTCCCCCTTTTTGCAAGTACAGTTCTTAAACTTTATAAATTTATGAGTTAAAAAAGATTGTTTTCAGTTATTTTTTTATATGGTAAATAAATATTGCATTGCCTAGTTGGTTCATATAATCTTGTGAATATAAAATTATTCTTGTAAATAATCTAATAAATACTGTTTAACATTTTTGTTGTCAATTCTTGAGGACAAAAAATGTATAAATCTAGTTTTATATTTTGGGGTTTTATTAAAATTCTATAAATAGCTTACAATAAAAATTGCTGTGTGTCAAAAGAATGAAAGTTCTTTTGACACACATTTTTTGCAGGTATGTTTGTTAAACTTTGCCAAATAGTTAACATATGAGAGAGAAAATAAAAGTCAGGACATGAAATTTTCAAACAGTTTCATAGAATTTGCAGAGAAATTGAGAGATCAATTTCCTTCTTTTGATTCATAAAGTGAGAAAAAGAAGAAACAAAGGAAAAAAGAAACAAACAAAGGAAAAAAGAAACAAACAAAGGAAAAAAGAAACAAACAAAGGAAAAAAGAAAGAAAAGGAAAAGAAGAAACAAAGGAAAAAAAGGAAAAAAAAGGAAGAAAAAAAAAGAAAAACCGAAAGAAAGAAAAAAAGATTCTTTTTTAAATGTTCATTCCCTCCCTCTTCAAATTTTATCCAGCATCTTAAAATAATTAAATAAAATCTTTTTTTCTTGGTCTACAACTTTTCAACTTCAGAGCTACAAATTTCAGCTTAACATATAGGTATTTCTTAACTTGCCAAAGAGACCAAATTCTTCATTTTTACTTCTTGATGTGATTATGACGAACTTGTATTTTTTTTGCATTCACTTCTACTCATACATCCGAGTTCTTTGTTATTCTCATTAGTCACAGTTTTGTAATGTGTATTTTGATTGTCCAGTGTTCAATGCTATCCACTTTGCCACTGCTGAAAATTTCAAACTACTACAAATACCCTCCAGGTAAAGTGAAGAGAGTTATATTTAAGAAGTCATCCTTTAAACAACTCTACTAAAGCTGCTGATTATAAATTTACAATTTTCGAGAAGCTTTAGAGAATTAGAAGTCCTACCAGGATTCATTATTAACAGCCACAATCTTAACAACATAAGATATGCAGATGACAGAGTTGATAGCAGACATAGAAAGACCATGTTAAAATAAACTTTGTACTGTGCCCTTCAGAGAAACAAGGTGCAAAGTTGACATGAGATGACCCCTAGCCACTGAGTACAGACCCACATGATTGTCCCAGCTGTGCATAATATGTGTATGTAGGACAAAAATCTGTACAAGAAAATATATAAACACTGACCCAATAAGGACAGTCTCACAGACATTGTGCAAGAGAATGTAAGGTTTAAATTTTTACATGAGTGGGGCCAAGGCCACTCACCTACACATGCACTGGACAAAAGTAACTGATGAAATCCCAGCGTGAAATAAAATATGTTATAGTGATTTTCCAAGCGTAGTTTAGATGTAGCACAAGGCTGAAAGTGTGGGGCACCCAGTGAGGATCGAACTCACTATTCAGTTGTAATTGTCCTAGTGAGATAAGCTTGCTAACCATTACACTGCCTCAGGGTGCTCAAATAAAAAATAAAAAAAGAATGTTATATATGGGAGATTAAAGTCTTGCGTTCTCATTATTTGGCATAACTCCATTAAATTAGGCCAGACAAATGAAACATGGCAATGTGATAAAGACAACAGTATGAATAGTATATGGTATAATGCCCTAGGAGAGATTTCTGGGCTTTTTTTAAGCACAAAACAGTACTCTTAGATGCCAAATACAAAGCCTGGAGTGGGGGGATAATTTATGCAGGGGTCAGAGGTATTTTTCACAATATACAATAAACTGGTGGGGGTTTTATAAAAGCAGGACTTAGAAAATCATTTAAAGGGCTAAAAATTTAGAATTTAAGTAAAGAAACGTTTTTTCAGAAGCACTACAATAAGAATCGACGTTGTCCCCAGGACTTTTAGCACTTTCCGATAAGATAGTAGCATGTGAAGAATCGCATAAGCAACTTAATTAGTATGTGATAAAGCATAGCTAATAAAAATCAACTTTATATACAATCATCTTAGTATTCATTTTATGCAGAGAAATATTTATTTTAGAGCAGTTTTGTATCCGAACAAAGCCTTTACCAATGCACAAATTTTAAATTTCTTTCAAATTTATTATAAGTAAAAGTCAAGTAAAAAGATCCCTTAAACACCATGTTACTATGCGTCGGGTATGTATCATGAAAATCTAAACTTGTTTGATTTGCTGACACTGAAGAACATGGTGGCAGATTCATATATTGAGAATAACAAAAAAGTTATTTTAAAAAAAGTTTATCAAAAGAATGGAATATTTTATTTGTGTAAAGAATAAAAGAACAATGGAATATTTTTTAATTATATAATTAAATTTGAAGTTTTTAGCTTTGGGTTTTTGAAACATGGTTATTACTGTGTAGCGAAGAAACCTTTTTTTTTTTAAATCAGTTAATTTATGCTCTGTAAATTTACATTGAGCACTGTTTTGTAAAAATAAAAAAATATCAAGAAAAACACCGGATTATATACCTTACTGTTCTTTCTTTTTATTATATATATGATGTTCACAGACCAATCAACATTAACCACCCGGTCCACTCATCACCAAACTGCTATCAACAACCACTATTATTTCACTCAGATACTTTATATATATTTTGTATGTATATTTTTCTTCTCAAAAAAATGGAAAACAGGAAGTGACGTTTTACATCCGGCTTGCCTACAAGCAGGATTGTTCATAACCATTTTCGAAACTCACCCGTAGATGTGCAGTTGAAATGCACTGAAACCAAGTTGCATCTTTGTAGTGAGTAAAATGGTTTTGTCTATATGATAAAATTATAATAAATAAATAATATATATATATATATATATATATATATATATATATATATATATATAATCTTTCAACATGAACTACATCAAAAGTGTGCAAGCAAACTGTATCCTGTTTGAACTCTGGGGGCGGGGAGCACAAAATTAATAAACAGGATGGTCTTAATAAGCTCAGTGGCATGTCATAGCATTGTTAAAAAAAATGTCCCATTGTTCTTTTTTTTATTCTTCCAGAATTATCACTTTGATAAACTTAATGCTTAAAAAAAGAAAAAAAAAAAAAGAAAAAAAGTTCTTTACTTAAATTCTAAATTTTTGCCCCTTTAAAAGGGTACCTCCATTATGGTTAAGTATTACTCCCATTTCACAAAGCATATGCATGTCATCCAACTCATTTAGCAATATTCAAACAAACATCTATAATATACAACCATTTTCTCAGATCAATTATTAAAAATGGCTCCAAGTGAATGAATTCTTCAGGTTGTAAAGAAGACTACCCTTCATCAGACCCTATAGACTGGTGCTACAGAATCACAAAGAGTTTTATTAAATAACAAAAGACCCATCACTTGAAGACTTCCAATAGCAATAAAAATGGGTAGCACATGTAACTGGAAAGGAAAATGGTGATATAGCCAAGCTGTTAATTTTCCACAATACCAAAATCAAAAAGCTTGAAAGAAAACTCCCATCAATACTAGAAAGAGCTATAACATTTAATGAACTTGAGAAGTCTATTTTCCTGAATAAGTGTTTTAAGACAAAGATTTATATCATATTTTCAGCTAAGAGTAAGACTAAGTACATGGTCTTTGAATGTCAAACATTGCCTATATAGAAACAGATAATCTCAATATTACCATAGGTAAATTCTGACAAGCCTATTGAGACATTTACCAAAGAATTTAATATGTGAAATATTTGTTTAAGTTTCAAAAAATCCTAATACTTTGAAGATATTTTTTCATAATTAGTTGATCTGAGATGTACTACTGAATTATTACATGACATCTGTTCAAGTGACAAAATAGATGACACGATTCTGGAGCAATGGGTGCTGGAAAAATATCAGTGATGGAGTTGTATTTCATTTCCAATTTCCCAAAAGACAACATACCTTGGAGAAAAAAAAAATTTTTTTTCTGTTTTTTTTGCGATGCCCTGAAGGAAGAGGAAGCAAGAAAAGCTTGAATGTCAACAACAAAAAAAAATAGATAAAATGCTTACTTGCTCTATGATATACTGTACTTCGCTTGAATTTGTGAGCAAAAAGATTGGTATGCTATAGTCAACAAACATCTGTCCTTCTCCAGGATGATTCCATTCTACAGTCTTGCAGCTTTTGTAAACAGTGTTATTGTAATAGAGACCTTTAAATAGACAAATCAATGGTTAATACAAATTCATTTTGAAATTTTTATTTTAATATGTTAGAAAAAAATCTTGTTTGAGAATTTTAAATGAATGTTATAAATCTAATGGAAAAATCAATGCATGAAATCCTACCCACAATAGTGAATGTCGATGAACTTGTTACCGTATATACTCATGGAAAGGTCGCAATTTTTTTTACCAAAAATTTCGCAAAATATTAGGGGTGTGACCTATCCACTCGGCATAAATGTAAAAAACAATACTACCTTTATATACTGCTTTAAACTTACCTCATGCTGCTAGATTCACATATCCATCACAATAAATGAATAAAATTATAAAATATTCATTGATCCATCAGTCACTGTTCAGTCAGGGTCTTCACACTAGACTGATATAGAAACCCTGAACATGCATACATAAGTTAAGGAACCATGTGTAGATGTTTATTGACAAAGAAAAAATAGTTCCACAATTCATTCTGCAAAATATATTTCGTCAAAAATACGTTAGAAAATATGACAAAGAAATTAAACATTCTTTATGAGATAATTTTCTTTAATAGTTGTTTCATATAACATTAAAATGCATTCTTAAGTGTTATTTACAAATAACAAAGTGCATGAATTTAGTACCGAAAACGTTTGCACTATTTTGCATTAAGCAGCGATATAGTTGGTAGCCAATTTTTTTTTTTTTTGTTGAGTTGACTTGATATAAAAATAATATGCAGTAAATATAAAAATATTGGTACAACAGTTACTTCCTTTTGTTTACATGATGATTGACGAAATGTATTTTAGCTGCAAAAGTGTATTAGTAATTGTAAGTTTTGAAATAAAGGTAGATATCTGATAATTATTATGTTTAAAGAGGGCTGTGTAACTCCCCAGATTATAGTGCAATCTATGTGCAAGTCAACAATAAATCATCAATTATTAAGCCATAAAGTAGTGGGCGACCTATCCACAAGTATATACGGTAATAACAAAAATTCATAATGTTGCAAAAGAAACTTATTCTTTCCTGAGCTAAAACTGATTTATTAGAAATCTGATAGCAAATTATTTGGTTGTAAGGAAAGTTCTTGTAGTTTCTCAATAAATTTAATATTCTATAAACTGTGAGAAATTTCTAACCAAATACAAGTACAGTATTTGATGCCATATAAAACACACCTTTTTTTTCCTTAACAAAATATCAAAACTTTCTAAATTTGTAATAAGTTCACAAAAAGAGTCATTTTGAACTGGGCCAAATAGAAGACATAAAGTTCTAGTAACATTTGATATCCCATCCAATTTTTTAAATATTCTCTGTTGAATGGGGAGGGCGATTACATTGCAGTTTAAACCACATTTTTTAAGACAACCATAATTATTGATGCTTTAAATTAGTCATCTCCCAGACACACATTCCATAAAAAATGTTTCTTGATATTTGAAAAGGTTGGCAAAATATTATGCTTATATAATGAAATCCTATACATTAACCCTTTAAAACCAAAAATGGCCAAGTTTCAGACACATTTCCAGTTTGAGAGCACCTGATTGTGTCAAAAATTGGGTAGAATTGTATTTCCATATACAGCATTAACATCTCTTACATGATGAACTAGAAGCAACCCAAAAATTTGAAACTTTTTGGGAATCTACAACTTTTACAAAATTTGAAGGAGAAATCAATTTACTTTCACATAAAATCTCGTAATATTTGATTTTCAATGTTTTTTTAAAATATTTCAATTGCACTAACATCATAAATATGCAGGTGGTGTGATGGATAGTAGCTTGGAATAAGAAATCAGAGAGCAGAGTTCAAATTCCAATCAAGTTCATTACATTCACTTATGAACAAATATCCTAGAAAAAGGTATGAATCCATCTCTTCATCCTCCAGCTATGGCAGACTAAGCTTTCTAACCATGGCTGGCAACTAGTCCAGGAGAAGGACAACTCTGAATTCAACATCAATAGAGATACCTTAAGCAAGATCTCAACTAGGTTTTGACCAAAGTGCTTAACCAAAAGACAATTTATTGAATAAAAGTTGTGCAAGGACCCTTTAATGGATTATGCAACAATTGCAACATCACATATTTAAATTTTTCAACAAATCTAGTCAGGACCCCAGAGATTTAACAATTTCTTAAGAACTGATAAGTTTAAATATATATATTAAAAATTGATTCAGTTAATATTTACTTTATATTTCATGTAGCTATAAACATGTTATATTTCTAGAAAACATGTTAAAATCCATGATTACCGAAGAGTCACAGTTTATTTAAATCCACATTAACAAGGAAAGAAAATATATCAAAACCCAGAAGATTTATGCATACATACCATAACCATCATTGGGACAACTTTTGTCTGAAGAAAACCCACCGGGTGGCAACTGGGCAGTACTATTGGCCTCAATAACCAAAATACCGTTGACTCTCTTGGAATCGATCAGTTCTGCGATGTTTTGCCTTGTAAATGTACAAAACATTTGATTAAACATTTACAAGATTAAAGCTTTTGACACTGACTACAAATAAATCTTATTTAATGCTCTTTTACGAGATTTTTTTAATCATTTCACCCCAAGCAAGGTACTGAATATGAAAAGAAAAGGGAGTTAGAACAATAAAAGAACAGGAATTAAGAAGCCAGAAGATAACATCTGATATTGCATTTACATTTTTGAAGATCAAAGTTGACTGAAAAGCAACAGATTGAAAGAGAATTCCATAAACAAGAAGTGTGAGAAAAGAAACTGTTAGCGTAGAACTTATGGGGTTACATCTAACCATTTCAACAGGTGATTGGAATTTCAAATCGAGCCCTTTATTTCGTCCACCAGGGTAGATTGTTCTAGTTCCACAGGACATGCCTCTTCTGGATGTCTGTTATTTCCCTTTAGCTCAACTCTCCAAGTATTTTGATTCACCACTGTTGTAGCCTGGTATTGAACTCATAAGTCTTTGGGTCCTCAAGGACACATAGCCCAGTGGATAAAGGCATTGGTTAGCTCCAGTGACTAGACCCAAAGAGTTGTGAGTACAATACCAGGCTACAGCAGTGGTGAATCAAAATACTTGGAGAGTTGAGCTAAAGGGAAATAACTGAGATATCTGAAAGAGGCTTAGCATGTGGAACTAGAACAATCTACTCCAGTGGATGAAATAAAGGTTTTGGTTCAAAATTCCAATCACCTGAAGGCTGGGGCATACAACGGCCAAAACATGAATATGGCAATGTAGATGAGGATAACAATCCAATAATGTAAATAGAACAATTACTATGAATATATTTATACAAAAGTCACAGGGAAGCTATACTATGGTAGTGGGAAATTAACTGAAGCCAAGATGTTAGGTTAGGACCGGTAACACTGCAGATTATTCTCATACTCTAAACACAGTAGAAGTTCTAGACCAATATTCAATACATGGACAAATTCGGGAAAATTATCATAAAATACAACTAAAAAATTAAAACAGAAGTAAATGTTTATCATGTTAAGGAAGTGGAACAGATAACTGCACAGGAAATGGAACTAGCAATGCAGGTTCAAATTCTGAGCTAGTCTGTTGCATTCACTTTCACACTAATGGGAAAAGCATGACTCTCTTTCTCTCTCTTCTTCCCCAACCCAGTCAAGGGTTAAATAGTAGAAAAGACTAGACACTCTTATCTTGGGTGACAACCAGTCTAAGAGAAGGAAAACTCTGGATTCCAAACGGTGAAGAAGGCAATGGGAAACTTTCCCAAAAGATCATGGTAATTCACAGATAAAAAACAAAACAAATCTGTGAAAAGTCATGAAAGGATGAGGTATAAAAAAATAAATAAATAAATAAAATAAAGGTTTATCAAAGTCTAATAATAAGGGTTAACAATGCTTCATGTGAGAAAAATAATATCAAAATAATACTGCTATTAAATATAATTAATCAGCAATTATTTTTGTTTACATTATTTACATGCAGACTATTGCCCCCCTTCTTTGTTATTACGTTTTGGTCCCACAGGACAATAGCCTAGTGGATTGGTTGGTTCATGAATTTGGTGACATAGTAATTGTGAGTTCAATCTCTGCACCGGGGAGTGTGTACTTGAAATAAAATGAAAACTAGACGGGATATCCCAAGACCTGGGCAGTGGAATGAGAACAATCTACCACCATAGATTAAATAAAGGATTCAGCTTGAAATTCCCTGTAAGTTACTCAGATTGACATGCACTTGAAGGCTGGAGGGCACAACAGCCAAAATGTTGTGATGACAATAGTTTGCATGTAAATAATAACTCTTCATCCCAGAAATTCAGACAGGAATTATTTTTCGTTACACAATAATTGATTGTTTTTTTTTTTTAAGTGTTTATCAGCAAAGTATTTTGTAATAAATAAAAATATTCTTTAAGTGACCCCCCTCCAAAAGAAAAAAGTCTACATTTTTCTTACCTGTTAAAATTTTCAGCAGCAATCAATATAACATAAGGAGGGTAGGGCCCCAAATTTAAGACCCAGTCATGATCTTTTGTGGTTCTCATATAATGAACAACACCAATATTTCCTTTACTTTCAGCTGCAAAAAATATTGAGAATTGTTAAAAAAAAAAAAAAAAAAAGCGATTTTAAAGAGGGCAAAAGATAAATAAAAGATCAAGAACAAAATTAGGTTGTAATAATTTAGCATTTAGTAAGTTTAGTTTTATCAGAAATAAGGTAACATGTGGGACACCTAGGAAGGAACAGAGCCATCTTTATTATTATTATTAATAATAATAATAATTTTCTAGCTATTGCTTCTTGGCAAGATGATTTACTGTTTAGCATAGGTATGTCCAATTTTGACCTTTTTAGCATTTTTTTTTAGTTGTTTTTTTTGTCAGTTGAAAGACACATTAATTTCGAAATTCTTGTAAAAATTAACTACTTGTTGGATTTTAATGAAAACTTCAGAACTTATTCAGAAATGAATGAACTTATTTTAGAAATGTTTGTCTCTTTGAAAGTCATGGTATAAATATTTTTTTTTTATATCTGTTACCTCCCTCGAACTTAATTTTATGAAAACACAAAAAAAAATTTATTTGCAACCTGAATTTTTTTTTTTAATTAAATGCACAAAACTCTGAAAAATCTAAATCATCGAGTTTTTTGTTAAAAAAATGTCCGAAATTGTCCAAACTTTTACCTCAATTGTAAAAATACAAAACCCAATAAAACTAAGACAATATTTAATTAAGAAAGTTTTTAATGGCTTTTCTGAATAATATATACGAAGGTAATTATTATCTGAAAGAAAAAATTTTTTTTGATGAACAATGAATTTTTACTTTAATTTTCTTTTTTTTTTCAATTTTAAGTACACAATATGACAAAAGGTTGTTATATATTTATACATTAAGTTCTTTCTGCAACCTTATGGAAATGATATATTATGTTCTCTACTTTTTAAAGATCATAAATTTGAAAGCTTATTAAAATCTGACAACCATAATTATTTTAAAAATAATTTTTAATATTCCAAAATTGTATTTAAAATCGTCTACAACGAAAGTACGGATGCACATTGTTGAAATAATGTCACATGAGTAGTTTCCTTTGATAGAAGCAAGTTTTTTTTTTTACTTCAGAAATGGCTTTGATTCGTTCAGTAAGAAGAAAACAACGCTTGTCAAGTTTTCTGAATATCGTTGTATTATTTTCAATTTTTTTCTTTTTCTATTCAAATATAATCGAATAGTGGGATAAAAGAAAATATCGACTATTTACAATTACAAAAAAAAAAAATAAACGCCCTTGGAAGTCCACCCAAATTTTCAAGTTTGAAATCGAATGCATAAATTCATTGTACATTACTTTGGAATTATTATCCACACGACAAATTATCAATTAAAACGATTTTTGGAGTTTAAATTTTCTGGAGTTAGCGCGCTACTACTCAAACTAAAAAATACTTATTGAGTCAAAACAAAACCAACATAGCATGTTAATTTTATTAATAAATAAAATAAAACTCATATTACTGCCATATAATTATTAATAAATAGAAAAAAATCTGCCTTAATAAAAAAGAAATAAAATCTCATTTCATTAAGTTAACCCGTTTCAATTAATGGTGTTTCATGTAATTTTTATATTCTCAGAAAAATATTTCATGACTGAAATAATAAACCTCAATTTAAAAAAATGTATTTTTTTTACTGTTTTATTTTTACTTGTAAAATTTGATTTTCTTTCATAATTTAAATGTTATTTTCAGTGCAGAATTCTTCCTCAAACGCAAGGTAAAAAAAAAAAAAAATTTGAAAGTGAATTTTAAAAAAAAAAATCTACTAACTAGATTCACTTAAAATTAGAACGAATTATATCACTTTGGCGCTACCATCCAATAAATTTCCGTGCAGTAAGTTGTGAATATATTGACGTACATCAATTAACGCCTGTCAATTCCTTAAAAAAGGAACGACTACGGTTGGAAATATCTCTCTTAAAAAAATTTCTGCTAAAAATGTAAGTAATGTTTCTTTCAAATTACATTAAGTATACTTTAATCATTCTAAATTTCCAAAGATAACAAAAGAAAAAGGTGTAATTGATTTTTCATGATTTTTTAACTAACAAACTATGATCTTTCCGACAGAAATGTCGATAAGTTCCATTTTACGAAATTTTTTGACTCGAAAAAAAAAACAAGATTTTTAATAAAATTTTTAACATTTATAGGAAGGATTAAAAAATCTGAAAAAATATTCAGAAAATACTTTGGTCTTTCCTCTTTAATAAGAACATAAATATTTAAACGTTAAAAATTGTTTTATCAATTTGGGGACCTTTTGTCGTCAAGGTATACCACTTTTTAGCGAAATATTGGACATACCTAGTTTAGCATCATCTGAAATAAAGCAACATGCGAGACTCAGTGAGGAACCAACCCACTATCGTGATAATAATCTGAATGACTAGCTTGCTCCTCATGATAAGACTCCTTTATTTTGTAAGTTTAGCTTGTCTAAAACAAGTTGAGCCACTCAGTGAGGATCAGACTCACTATAATAATAATCTGCAAGACCAGCTTGTTGACCATTGTTCTATAGCAAGACTCCCCTATTTACAAAGTTTAACTTCATCTGAAACAATACAAGTAGGTCACTTAGTGAAAATCAAATGTGCAAGACTAGATCTCACATGTGACCTTGCTTTCAACAGAAGCAAGGTAATATGTGAGATCTAGTGAACACTTACAAGTGTATGGCACACAATGAGGATTGACTGCAGTTGTTGCGATCACCAACACCAATTGGCTAACCATCATTTCCAACTCTACGGCAATATTTTGCAGATGGATTTACATGCATGCTAACATTAAAATCATCAGCCTATCTGAGACATAAATCATTACTTGAAGTTCCATTTTTTTTATCAGGGTTTAAATATGAATATCAATCTAGTGTTAAATGCACAACTGTTTCACCCAAACAAATGGGGTGAAACGAATTTGTGTTTGTAAGACAGATTTTACTTCTTTAACATGTATATAGAAAAAAGAAACTTAGAACATATACAAGAATGCAAATTTAATATATTTTTTTATGATACCCAATCACAATTGACTTTTTAATACAACTACTACTACTTCTCATAATAAATCATAAGTCCCATAACTCATTGGGATCAAAGTGGCATCACACATATTGCAGCTTTACGCATGTCAAAATACTCTGACAGAGCACAACACTGAGTTGGTTTTGAATTTAGAGTTTACCTTCTCCTAGACTGATTGCCAACCAAAGCATGTGATTTCAGCCTATCTTACAGAAATCAGTTTTAGAGACCAGATGACATTCTTTGACTTTCCAAGGCATTTAAGAGTTTACCATGATGAAAACAAGGTCCTAAACTTGACAAAAAAAAGTTTTATTATCAAAATGTTAATATTATGAAGTATTTTTTTATTAAATTTTTTAACCCTTTCTAGCACTTTCAAAACTTTGGTTAAAAATTTTGTGTCAACCTGGGCAAAGATTAATATGGAAAATTTTAGTGACTGTTTTATGGTAAAAACACACTGATTTATAAATTCTTGCAAAAATGAAGTAATTGTTGGATTTTAATTAAACTTTCAGAACTTATTCACAAATGAATGAAATTAATTTTGAAATGTTTATTTTTTTTTTAGAAAATCATGGTGTGTGTGTGTGTGTGTGTGTGTATATATATATATATATAACATCTGTTACCCTCACTTACATAGTTTTATGAAATTTTGAGAAATTAAATTTCACCCCACTTCATATTTATATTAGTTAAAAGCAGGACTTTTTTTAAATCATCAATTTTTTTTTATTTTGTAAAACAACTTTTACTTAAAATCTACTCTGAATCATAAAATATAAAATGCAATAAAACTAAGACTTTAGTTGCTTTTATGAATATACGGACACTCTTGTCTTAAGAAAATTTTCTTTTGATGGATGATGAATTTTGACAAGAATTCCTTTCATTTTTTAAAAATTTTAATTAAAATAATTTATTACGTTTTAAATCTCTTAAAATACTGTATTAATTTCACCCTTTTAGATGATATTATTAAGTAAAAACTATATTTACTAATCTTAAATGGAAAAACTTAGTACAATTCATCAAACAATATTTTTAAAAGAACTGAACTTTTTTGCATGTGTATGAACATGCCAATTTTTGTAGATACCATTGTATTATCAGAACATTATCAGAAAATAAGAGTAATAAGAATAGTAAATTTAAATCCAAAAGATCTAAAATTCAATAAAATGTTAGATTACAAATATTCCTAAATTTTTAAGATTACTGAGCATATGAAAATTATATGAAAGGGTCTCACATTATATTGTTCAATTATTTTTTTTTTTACAGATAAATCCCTGGTAGAACAACATTAGACAAACATCAAGCTGTCATCAAGCTGTCAACACAAACAGCTACTACTGTGTTAAAACAATGCATTTCTGTGATATTTTAAACTTAAAGTAAATTATATTTGTTTCAAATCAGATTAATTATACTTTAAATCAGCTAATATTTCTCAAATAAAGTTTCACAAAAGTACATTTTATTTTTGGAAGATTTTTACATTGTACTGAAAAATGATTAAAAAAGGGCACTAATCAGCTATTTTAGAAAAAAAAATTTTCCTTTCAGTCAATTTAAATTAGTTTTTGAAATACTGCAAAGTATTTTGCTTATTGGCAATATTAAATTTAAACTATTAGATTGGAATTTAAAGTAAAGTAAAAGCTTCAAGAAAGATTTTTCATTTTTAAAAATTCATTTTAAACCTTAGGTATCAAGTTTTCTGTGGAGGTACCTACATTTAAGGATTACTCTCAAAACAATTATTTCACTAACATGGGCAATGAAAGAAGTTTTGATAGACTTGAAGATAACAACTTACAAGAACAACCAATTTGGCTTGTGGCATTTAGGCGCCGGAAGCAAGCTTTCTGGCCCTTAATGTTGACATAAATCTTGTCTTTTGTCCTCACAGAAGAACCTGAAGAAGAAAAAAAAAGAAATTAAAACATTTTCACAAATAAAGAATTTTAACCTGCTTTATAGGTAAAATGCTCTGGCATTTGGAAAGAATTATATAGCCTAACATAAATAGAATAAGGTTGTTCATATGAGCAACTCTGAATTGGTCATTTACTAATTTTTACTACTGATTTTTGTTATATGAGTAGTTCTGAAATAGTGAAATTTGTTCAAAATATCCAAGGTCCCAGCAAGTTGAGACAGGTCTCTGGTTTCAAAATCTTGCCCAAAAAGGACCAGGAAATATTTAAGACTTAATCATTCACCTTTTTGAAGATTATTTTTATGTAGAGTCTACAAATATTTTCTGTTTATATATTTTGATCTTTCTGTTAGTACTTTATGATTGTTCAAATTTTGGGAAGTAATATTTTTACTAATTGAGTTAAACTATTTTTAATTCTTCTTTCGCATTTGTTTTTCTTCTCCTAACTCTTATTTTCTTCTTTCCTCCTCTTTTCCTCTGCATTTCTGTTTGTATCAAGTGCAAGGAATTTTACTCATTTGTCTGATCAAGATTTTGAATGATATAATTATTCAACCCAATTTGAGCAACAACTGAACATTATTGATATTAACTCAGTTTAGTATGGCACACAGTTAAACGAGAGGAAAATGAGGAAGCTCTATTTAGAAAATCAGCATTTAAACATTTGTAGCTTTTACCATTTTTTTTTTTACAGTTTATCAAACTTTGTAGGTTATTTAAAGCCAAAATATATTTTTGGATTGTAAAAATTTTTCTTTTTGCAAGTGAGTTTGTTATTAACAATTTTTTGAAAATAATGATTTCCAGTTACAGGCTACTATTTAATCCATAGCTGGAAGAGAAGAGGTTGATTAATACCATTCCCAAAGGGTTTTATGTGTAAGCGAGTGCAATGAACCAATTCAAACTCAGCTCTCCAGTTTCTCATTACGAGCCGCTATTCATTGCACCTCTCGCACAACACCTTGTATTCTCAAGCGGTCACCCATCTAAATACTGACCAGGCTCAAAGCAAAGTTGCTCAACTTCAGTCATTGAATGAGAACCGGTCTTTCAACATGATATGGTCGTAAGCCAACTTTTACTGAGGCTTGAATATGAATCTCTAACATTACTGAACAAAAAAACAAAAAAAATACAATTATCTAACCTACTAAGCAAGCCCACAAATTCAAACTTACTGGTATTTACTAAGCTTAGTTGATGGCAGTGAAAGCAACAGTTTTTGTGTTGTTTTCAACTGCTTGGGCATCTAATATAATTATATGAGATGTGTGTGTGTGTGCTCTCTCACATACATATTCGCTTTTTCTGTCAATTATCATGGTATGCTAATAAGAGTATATTTTGTCAAAATATCTGGTGATAGGAAAGAAATTAAATTATGCCTTTCCTACTAAAAGGGTGAAGTCAGATTAACCAGCCCCAAATAAATTCAAACTACATTCATCTCTACTGTTTTGTGCTGGTAATCACAAGGCCACTATGCACCTCTAGAAAGAACACAATGCACGGTTAAAGGTAGCAAAAGAGAAAGAAACAATAACAACAAACTTGTCCCCACCGGATGACAAACTATGAATCTCTTTTCATGAATGAGAACAGTGCAGAGTGTTATGGCCAGGTATATAGAGGGTGGTTGTTTCTTTTTTTTTTTTTTTTTAATAAGTTTGATGAATGAGGCAGACAAGGCAACTTGGGAGTCACATTTCTATATTTGTGAAGATCCCTAATCGAAGGTCATCTGAGAGCATTGGGTTACTGGATCTGAAGATATTTCTAACTTGCCCAAACCTGCAAAGTTATGTAATGCTTTTATCAAAACCTATTGTAATGGTGTCTTTGTTCAAAATAGCCAAGAATTAAGAAGGCCGTAGTTAGAGAGAGTATCAAAGGAATAGAAGAGTAGGTAAAGGAAACAAAGAAGAAGAGCTTTATTAAATACTCATACATAGGAGATCAAAATAGCCAAGAATTAAGAAGGCCGTAGTTAGAGAGAGTATCAAAGGAAATGAAGAGTAGGTAATGGAAACAAAGAAGAAGAGCTTTATTAAATACTCATACATAGGAGATCAAAATAGCCAAGAATTAAGAAGGCCGTAGGTTATTTAAATGTTGAAAAAATTTATTTGCCTAGCCATGTGATGAAAAGGACACAATGGTATCATCAACATAATGCACATAACAGTATGGTTTAGGAACCTTATCAAACAATTCTTTCTCATGGAAATCTACAAAAATACTGGCCATAAGAGGTCCCAGAGGACTACCCATTGACACTCCATCAAAGCTGAATGAGACACACTTTGTAGCCATCTCCATCAGCTAAACAAGAACATTCTTGCAGAAAGGAGGAGGTTTTAAGGGGCCTAAATATATATAGAATTAAATAGTCAGCACCTAAGTGTACATTAGTGAATTCCATAGAAATATCAAATGACACAAGATATTCAGTGTCACTAGAATGCTGTAATTTACATATGTATGACACAAATTGAAGGTAGTCAGGAATATAATAGTCTGAATAAAATATCAGAAAAGGATCAAGAATTTGAACAAGTCATCTTGCCAACTCATGTTGGGCAGAGCCAACCATAGACACAATGGATCTAAGCAGAGTATTCAATTTATGAATTTTAGGCAAACTTTACATCATAGGACACTGGGAATCAACAGGATGAATTCTATCATACTCTTGCTTGGAAAGAAACTTGTTTTTGTGAAATTCAAGAAGTCTTTTTTGAAACTTAACTTCCATCTTATAGGTATCATCAAATGAAATATAACTTTTGAAATTTGCTGTTATCGTCTAATATAACAGACATTTTAGCAACATAATCAGAATAATTAAGAATAACTACACCTGAATCTTTATCAGGTCTAGTAATATCTGTCCTGGATTTTAACAGCTTGGCCATTTGATAATGGTTCTTCTGCCAGAAAAACTCATTAAAATTGATAGACGAATTCACGAATATGAGCAAGATGATTTTGGCGGATTTTAAGGTAACTTAAATTCTCATTGGAAGTAGTTTTTTTCAATTGGGAATACATTTCAAATTTGCTGAAAGTTTCAACCATATCAATTTTCAGAGGGTGGATACAGAAACTTAAACCTCTTGACAAGACTAATTTCTCAGTATCAGATAAACAATAATTAGACAAATTAAGAATATATTTCTTTTTAATTAGAAAATTTAAATATCCCAGATTTTTAGAACTGGTTCTGTTTTTGATGAAAATATCACCATTAGACAGATACTTAAAGAAATGGAATTTATCAACAAAGGAAAGAGCAGACCAGATATTACTCCAAAGTGATTGGTTTTGGATTTTTATGGAATATGGGATTCAAAATATCGGAATAATAACAGATTTCATCTCTAAGGTCAGCATGTTCAATACTCAAGGAATTTCAGCATCTTATCCTCAAGATGTGCTTAGAGATATACCCAGGGCCAACCTGTTTTGGGAACAGGACTTCAGAGACTTGATCTTAAATTGTAGTGACCATAGTTTACCCCTCGAATGGATATTATTGGGGTTATTAATAAATTTGTGGTTATATCAATCCCATAAATAAGCAAAAAGATATATAAAAATGAATATATCAATCTCGTAAATAAGCAAAAATGTGTGCGTATGAAAAACAGTTCCCCTGCAATACATTACATGTGTGTATTTGTTGCTTTAAAATAAATTCTGCCGAGTACATCAATCTCATTACAAGCAGAAAGAATTGTACATTGGTTGATGCTAAAAATAAATTAAATAAAATTATAAAAATAAAAAAAAAACATTAAAAACAATTTTTCTATTAACTGATATCAATGTTTTTAATAAGTTAAAAAAAAAACAAATGCATACAAATTTTTACAAATGTGTCACAATAGTTCATCTTATTCTAAGTAAACTGAAAAAAAATCTCTCTATTGAATCTAAAAATGTTTAAGCTGACTGATTGGAGAAAATGATTTTCCATTATTGTAATTGGTTGAAATTATTACACAACTATCTCCACCGTACCAGCTGTTACAGTTAGTTTGGCTCAAGTGATAGGATATGGGTCGTAATTTCAGTAGATTCTGTAATTATCTATTTTTATTCAACAAAATCAATGAAGAATAATGAGAAATCAGATTTCAGAGTTAAAAAATTAAACCTATTTTGTCATCAGTGTCTTGTTATTGTAACATAGTTGAAGATAATTTTTTTGATTTCTACAGAACCTGGATATATATATATATATATATATAGCAAATAGTAAAAATCAGGTACTAGTAAAAGGCATCAAATTCATAAAAAATTCAAAGAAAACTTATTTCCATGAACGATAAGATTGGTTTCTCATTACAGAAGTATTTTATGGGAGTTTTTTTTTTTATAAATTGTAAACATCTCAGAAAATGTAAATTTTTCAAGCAACAGTCATAATTTTAATAGCACACTAAAGAAAATTAAAAAAAAAAAATAAAACTAAATATATTATATTGATCTTCAGCAAAGTAGTATTTTTAGTTTAAAACTACCAAAATTAATCAAACATTTGCAACCAGAAACCCAATTAGACAATTTAAATAAGTTGTTCATAACCTTTTTTTTGGCTAATATACTCTTTTGACTTATATTTTTGAAAGTCATTTCTCTTACTACCATGATTGATTGTTCTTTATAGCTTTTCAACCTTTTGCAGGTTATTTAAAGCCAGAAAATAGTTTTTGATTGTAAGAATTTTAGGGAGATAATAATGATTTACTGATACAAGTCCAACTAATTAACCTCTATTTGGAGGGAGAAGAGCTGGATTCATACCTTTCCCAAGTGAATATAATGAACCTTACTAAAATTGGAATACGGCTCCCTGATCTCCAAACCTGAGATGTTATCCACTACACCATCTAAATATCCAAGCTTACAGAACAACATCTAGGTACTTGATGTTGCTTAACTATGGTGATTGTATGAGAACTGGTGTTTCAACGTAACATGCCTGTATGCACTCACTTCCAAGAAATTATTGTAAAATTGAGGTTAATAAAATAATAAAAAATAAAGAAAAATCAATATTCCAAGAATCTCTTAGTCCCAATCCACTCCTGAAAGCCAAACTCTCTTTACCCCACCAGGAAATAAATTTTTCTCTGAACTACTCCATTAAATTAAGGATGAATTGGTATATGACTGACTTATAACAAACACAGTCACACAAGAAAATTAGAATAGCAGCAGCAAAATAATTGAAAGCAGTTTGTATAAAAATAAGTAAATAGATAAATATTAAGGCTGCTGAACATCTATGTAGCCAAATGGTTACAATATCAGCATTGTGACTAACATCAGGGTTTGAATGTCACCATAGTCAGTTAGTCAGGGAGGTAACTTGATATCATCATCCTGAGGAAATGACCACCCCCCAACATGCAATACTGTTGGTAAGTGCCTGAGACATTACCATGGGTTGACCCAAGCCTGGGGAGCAAAATTAGGTAGATGAAACTGGTAGAAAGCTGTCAATGGTCATGCTAGTAAATAATCATAATTCCTCAACTAATGGGTAGAAAGGAGCTCTTTAGCCTTGGCAATCTATCTGGAGATGGTGACTACATATACGCTCCAAAACATATATTCAATTGTCAATAAATAGCATAATTTAAAAAAAAAAAAAGACATCCTTCATTCTACACATATTTTGTCTTAGTGTTTGCCTATGTCTGGGAAAATTGTGCCCAGAAGATGACAATTTGAAATGGAGTATTGCTGCCATATATGGTCTGGTGCCCCTTCTGTTTGTCTCAAGGTTCTTGATAAGATCCAGAGACGGATTTGCAATGTAATTGGCACTGATCTGGCATCTTGTCTGCAGTCGCTCTCTCACAGACGTGCTATTGCCTCCCTCTGTCTTTTTTACAAGTACTTTCATGGTAACTGCTCCGATGAGCTGCTTTTGCTGGTTCCCAGACTTCATGAATTTAAGCATTCTACTAGGTTGGCATCTTGCTCACACCCTTTCACTGTTGAAACTGTTAAATGTAGCCGTCTTTTCTACTCCAATAGCTTCATGTCTTGCACCTCTCGCCTGTGGAACTCCCTCCCCTTTTCCTGATAACTATAATCTTCAACTATTCAAATGTGGTATCAATCGACATCTCCATATGCCTTGATCTATCCCCTATCCTTCTCTTCATCCTTTCCTCTATCACTCCTATTTGCTCTCGCACCAACTCTCTGTAACCCCTTGTGTGCTAGTGGCTTCCCGCCTTGCTTGGGGTGAAACGCTTACAAAAAAAAAAAAAAAAGAAAGAAAGAAAAACAAGGCATGTGTCTTCCATCTGACAACAACTCAAATATAAGGATCTTATTATTCAAGGAATTGATAACAAGTTAATGTCTCATTAAGTCTTGTTAGCGAAGTGATTTTGCTATTAATTACGTTAACATTGCTATTTAATTCTTTGTATAAATTGTTTCTTTATATGTAAGATCAAATATAGTTTTACAGTATGCAATATTTATCGGTTAAAGAGCTCAATATCAGGGATAGAGTGTATGTAAATATACCTGATGATTGTGCTATCAATGAAACAAACTGTTGTCTTTTAGTGTTGACTTCAATGTTTACTTTTATATATATGTGTGTGTGTGTGTGTGTGTGTGTGTGTGTGTGAGAGAGAGTTTGCAATCTGTCACAAGCAGAAATAGCATAACATTTTATTTTAAGGGTGCTGAATAGTTTTTTGCCTGAACCACTCCTCAAAATAACCAAACATCAGTATTTATTTATTTATTTAAGGGCTTCTTGGTTAGGCTGAGAACCTTTCATCACACTTTCAAATATTGCTTGAAACCCATATTCTTTGCTCATAACTAAATTACTACCACCACCATCCAATTATCAAACAATTTAGACAAAAATTATTAGAATAACTTCAAATATTTTTTTAAATCTAGAAGACAAAGAAAAGTTTTATGCTTATAATTTCTAGATATGCTGAATGATAAAAATATTTCTTCATATTCCGTGCATCCAAGCTAAATACAAAACGCATTAAAAAATTAAATAACATCTTATCAAGTGAATTTAGTTGAAGTTTATATTTCTGAATTATAAAATCACTATTATAATTTTTTTTTTTTTTTTTACTAATTGTTCATCTAATACAAAGCCTAAATGCCACTCAAGGTAGGTTACTAAATGAGGTTGTTGTATGAACGTAAGGAGGAGGAGGTAAGAAGTGTATATTATGAGGATATATAGGATAGATAACAGTTGACAGACTTGAAGAGGTTAAGATTGTAGTGATCAGGGAGTCTGAATGAGGTTGTTGTATGAATGTAAGAGGAGGAAGTAAGAAGTGCAGTTTATGAGGATATAGAGGAAACATGTCATAGATGTCACTAACGATTGCTCACCCTAGAGAAACATGTCATAGATGTCACCAACGATTGCTCACCCTAGAAACGTGATTTACACTGAAGAGTGGAGTGAGGAGAGGAGAAACAAAAACTTGCTGCTGAGGAGAAGCGAGCTTGATGGAAAGAAAACAAGTCAATGCTATGGGAGAGTGTCTTCTCATGCATTCATTGGAATTGAGACTGTCATTCCCATGAGGGCTTATAAAGCCATAACAGACGCTGCGCTGCTGTCAGCAGCTGAGGCATAACTCTTTGGGCACAGATCCAAGGTCTCTAGAGACCAACGAATGCCATATATATATATCTATATATATATATATATATATATGAAAGAAAGCAGTTGACCCTAGACTTGAAGAAATTGAAATTGTAATGATCGGGGAAATATCCCCTCTGGAGTCTGTTCCACAAAGTAGCAATTCTTGGGAAGAAGCTGTTTAAATAGAACTACTTTCTTTCTAATGGAATACAAAATGAATGGGGATGACTTGTCCCAGTGTATGTGGCATCATGGGTTTTAGCTGTGAAGGTCTGAACTGGTGGAACTAATGATATTAACAAAACATTTGCCATGAAATAATGATAGAGTAGCTAGAGGATTGCAATGTTTTGTCTGTGGGAGAGGGTTGTAGAGTGGAAAATAATACATCACCCACAAAGCTGCATAAAAACATTTGAATCCTATCAAGGTCGGTTTTTAATAACATTTCAGAAGAATCCACATAGCATAATAATAATTTTAAAAGATTAAAAACATTTATTACTTTAAATGAAAATAAATATCTTAAAAAATGATTTTTTTAAAGTTCTTTTTCTTTCATAATCCAAACATTTACAGTTATCACTTTAAAGAATAACATTCATTCATTTTATTCAGTTAGTGTCACCACTCTCCTTCATTTCACAATTGTGGTTCAAGGTGACATTCAAGGCAGAATAGTGAAATGGCTTGCTGGTTCCTCTTGCACTGTGGATGCGGAGATTAACCTGTCCCTTCTCTCAGAGGTTGATTTGTTTTTAAAGTTACCTTCTTGCCTTTGCCCAAAGAGGGAGCAGGAGGTTTGAATTCAAAGTTTCCATCTTCTAGACTTGTTGTCACCAAGTTTCCTGTTATTTCATCCATAGCTGCTGGGCAGAAGAGATGGATTCATATCTTTCCCAAGGGTATTAGCATGAAAGTGAATAAGGAACTTGACTTGAATTCGAACTCGGCTCTCTGATTCCTCTGCTAAACACTACTCCACTGTACCTCCATATTCATTAACTGCACCTTATTCCTGACTGTTCGTGGATTCTATCAATGATAAAATGTTTCAAGTTCAGTTCACTTCCTGATAAGAAACTAAAAATAATGCATCTACCTGGGATTATTGAGAAGTTGTCACCTGTAATTTCTGTGTTTGACACCCATGCCTGTTTCCACTTTACTTTTTTTGATTCTGGGCAGATTTTCTACAGTTCATGAAATTTCAATAAAAACTTCAACTGATTTAATTCCTTCAGGAAAATATCTTTATAAAAATGTAAATATTTTTGGAGCCTAAATATTTTGAGATTTCATAAAATTAAATAGTTATGAGAAGGTTTGGCTAAAAAAAAAAAAAAAAAAAAAAAAAAACATTTCTTTCAAAATACCCTTTTCATAAATCACTAAATTCCTACATGAAGAAATACTGAAAATTTGATTAAAATCCAATAAGTTGATTTTTGTAATTTCTTAAAATTAAGGTGTATTTGCCCACAAATATTCCACTATGTTATTTCTATAGGTAAACAGTTTTTTAAAGTGTAAACAAATCTTGAAAGATAAAAATCTCTGGTTCCATACAATAAACACAATTTATATATATATATATAAATAAAGATTTTCTCCAAACATTCTTGTTTTGAATGACACAACACACATGTTGCAGGTTTTGGGTGTTTCTATTAACAATTACATCTTGTTTCCAAAAGTACATTGTGGTATAAAGAAAAATTCTATATTTGCAATTTAGAAATACAACACAAAGTTATCTCATTATGAGTATAGGAAATGATGCAATTTCCTATCAAGGAAAGTTCGAGAAAAATCGGATCAACTTTGACACAATTCTTAATACATAAAAAATGCCTATGCATGTTTTCTGAAAAAATAAAACACTCGACCACATCTTTTGACCAATTGGGTGTACAAAAAAATATGTGGTTGCTTTGTAAGAAATTTGTAGAGCTAATGTGTTTGTGTGTGAACCCATCAGAACAGTTTACTTGTCTGGCAAGATGAACACAACTGTGTTTCACCAGCAGCCTGCTCCATACAACTGTCTCACCGCAGTCCATTCCTTTGACCACTGAATGAACAGTATCAAATTACAATTCTCAACTTGGCGATTGTTATATAGAAATAACGTGTCGCTGCTGACACTTGAGTTTGAACACAGATTGGCAGTCAATTAAGTAGACCATGTGACTATAGAGGAAACGCATAAGTAGGAATTAGCTTGGCATCTAATGGATCTCCATTTCTACACTATCCTCTATTACTATATGGCCTGCTATTCTCTACTCTATTCACTATTTCTCTATTTTATTCCTACAGTGGTTACTTATCAAGTAAGTATTATTAGTGTGAGTGTTATTTGAAGACGTCTGACATTGGCATTGTTCAAAGGCGTACTATAGTTGTATCTGTGATTACAAAGTCTCTGTTACAACAAGCATTACGAAAGTGGCAACAAGTGTTCGTTGACATCACAAAAGCGATAATGCTTTTAACACCATGCAGCTGTTGATATTTCGCCACAACTTGCAGAGACTTTAAAGAAAAGCAAAACATGAACAGTTAATTTTTGTTATCAGACATTTCTACAAGTCTTGTGCTGTAAAAAGAAAAAGGAAATAAAATTTCTTTATTTTGTAGCACTTGTGTTAATCATTTTCTATTATCATTAGTGCTACTACAATGAGTTTTTCTCTACCCTACTGCTGGTCACCATCATAACATCCAGCTCAATACACTTAAAAAGTGGTAGAACATTTAGATCGTTGGAATTCATTTAAACAAATTCTGTTAAAATCAACCAACATGGTCAATTTGCTTCATTTTTATTGTATTTTTCTTATAATCAAAATCAAAATTGTTGATTAACTGTCCAGAAATACAAGCATCTGTTGTGTCGCCATTTTCTATAAAACTTCCTCATTACTCACATGTTCTGTCCATGGTATTTTCAGTATGCTTCTGAAGAACCACATCTCTGTTGACTCAAATCTCCCCTTCATATGTAATGAAAATATCTAGCATTTGTTGCCTTATAGGAGGAATGATATTACAGCAGTTATTATTATTAGCAGTCCAGCATTCTTTCCTTTGTTTGACTGTCTATTCAGTTTATAGCCTTAAAAAAAATTAAAAAAAACTGTACTGTGAAATTTTGAAAATACCTAATAAACTACACAGAACGGTCATTCATTACAATAAACAAATTCTGAAAAGATGTGCAGTCACTTGGAACTATAACATTACTTACCAAAAATTTACTATACAATAGTAAATAATTGCTATATATAAAATACATTATTTACACTGACTATTGTCTTCATCTTTGTTGTCATTCAGGAAGAAATTATCAAATCGAGTGATAACAACAACAAAGATGATGACAATAGCAGGAGTGTAAAAAATATTTTAAAAAATCCAAATACCTCATCTGAGGAATTCAGACAGATAAAATGCATTGTGATAGTTCTTTGAAAATTTCATGTGGTACACATTTTCATTTAATTTTCACTGAAGCTCACCTAACAACTCAAGAGTCACTCAAGGTAGACTACTGAATATAGTGAGGCATGTGATATGAATGTAAGAGGAAGTAGTAGGAAGTGAAGATTATATGAATAAGGAGGATAGATAGCAATTGGCCCTTGACTTGAAGAGGTTAAGATTGTAATGTTCAGGGAAGCATCCACACAAGAGTCTGTTCCACAACATAGCAGTTCTTGGGGGGAAAAGTTTCCCCAGGTGAAACATTCTCCTTACATTTAGAGGAAATGAGGATGATTTGATTCTGAGGATAGAGCATGGCAAGTGCTAGCTGTAAATATTTAAACTGGTTAAACTGAAGAATGGAGCACATCTGAGCATCTTGATTTTTAAAAGTGCTTCTATGAACTGTGGTATCATTTGTATAGATGTCCACTCATAATCTGAGAATGTACCTAGATAGATCAAGAGAACCTTAGGGGATGCCTTCAGAAGACTGATCATTCACAATGACCTTCACGGACCTGAGAGAATAAGCTTGGTAATTGCATAGACTCTTCCAGCTGGAGAGTTGTGTAGCAACAACCTATGCTAAACTGTTAAAAAGCCTTCGAGATAACTAAGGCAATCCCGCTAATGAAGAAGCTATCATCAAGCACTTCACTGATTCTATGGATAATGACAGTTAAAACATCAGCAGTGGACCAAGAAAAGTGAAACCCATATTGTTTGTTGTTCAGGAATTTGTTTCTGGTGAGGTAAACAATTACCTTCTTGTTGACTTAATGGAGATATTGTGATGAAGATGAATGCTCACCAACATTCTCAAAACAGGGTAAACAGCTGGCAATTTCCACGGACTTGGAAAATATTTTTCTTTCAGGAAGCAACAACTTTGCCAAGATTGGAGATAATTCAGGGTTAAAATTCTCCCTATATATTATAAATCCACATAATCCAGGGAGGTTTTTTTTTTGTATCATTTACTTTTACTTATTGAAATTTGGTTTTTACTTTTGGGGATGTTTTGAGAAAATTATTTCAACTTTAATCACTCATAAAATGATGTTTGTGCCTGATAGGAAATTTACATTATTAAATTTTCCTAGAGCAAGTCCAACTCAAACTCTTTAAACACCTTGAGATGTAAACTTGAAATATGAAAGTTTTTATGCCCATAGTTTTAATAAGCTATAGCATTCTTAATGAATCCTTACATAACTAAGTTTTTAACTTCTCTCAAAGATATATATATATTTAAAAAGGTATCTGGACATTCTCCTTTAGAATTCTTGCAACCAACACTTCTTCAGAAGGATAATGGTGTAACAGGGACAAGACAAAAGGTGATATTCACAAAATGTAAATAGTAAAGGGGAGGGGGATTCAGAACACAACTAAAACAATTTATTAGTAACATACAGGGGTTGGACAAAATAATTGGAACACTTGTTAAATTCAAAGAAAATTTATTTAATATGGACTTGGTCCTCCTTTAGCCTCACAGACAGCTTTAATACGTCTAGGAATGGAATCATACAGCTTCCTGACTTCATCCAGAGGAATTTTCAGTCATTCTTCCATTAAAACCTTCTCCAGCTCTTTACGACACGATGGTGGAGGATAGCAGTTCCTAACTTGTTGCTCCAAAATGCACCACAAATGTTCAATAATATTGATATCTTGAGATTGGGGAGGCCACTCCATGTGTTCTAGTTCACTTTCATACTCTTCATACCAATTCTTAACCACTTGAGCGGTATGTATTGGAGCATTATCATCTTGGAAGATGCAGTCACCACCAGGGAATAAAGTTTTGGCCATTGGATGAACATGATCTCCCAAAATGTTCAGGTAATCTTTGCTGTTGATTCTATCATGCAGGGCAACTATTGGACTGAGACATTTCCATGATATGACGGCCCAAACTATCACTGATCCACCTCCATGCTTCACTGTTGGAAGAAGGCAGTCAGGATTGTAAGCTTCTTTGGGCTGCCTCCACACACAAACTCACCCTGAAGTTGGGAAAAGAGAAAAACTGGACTTGTTTGAGAATATGACTGGCTTCCATTGGCATTGTGATCTCTGCACCACTTCAACCTCTTTTGAATGTTGCGAGTGGAGAGAAGAGGTTTCCTCACAGTGGCTCTTCCATGATATGCAGCCCTATGGAGCTCATGGTGAACAGTTTTAGTAGAAACTGAACTATTCAGATGGTTATTCAACTCAGCAGTCACTTTGGCCGAATTTGTTCGATGACTTTTTGCCACATTGTGTTTCAATGCACGTCGGTCCCTGTCAGTAAGTTTGCAAGTCTGGCCCGAATTGCTACAGTTGCTAGAGGTTTTGCCCTGTTTCTTGAATTGCATCAGTGTTCTTGATATGGTAGCTCTTGAAAAACCAAACAGTTCAGCAACCTTAGTGATCGAGGCTCCTGCCATGCGAGCTCCAACAATTTGCTCTTTTTCGAACTCTGAGAGGTCACGCATTTAGCTTAAATTTTACTAAATTCTAAAAATAAATAAGACAAAGACAGTAAATTAGATAAATAAATGTATTTACAATAGATATAACCTGCAATTACGAAGTTTTAGTTAAAGTTCTTAATATAAGAGGTCTTTGAAATATAGGAGTGGAATTTGCACCTGTTCCAATTATTTTGTCCAACCCCTGTAATTCATGAATAAAAAGATGAATGTTTCAAGTGAGTATAAAAAAGGAAAAAATTAAACTCACACACTCCAACTAACAGTAATGAGCTAATAAATTCCTCTTTTTGTTTATGTAGTGAAAGAGATAATCAGCTACCTCGAAAAAGAGTTTGTGTGCGATCTGCCGAAGAAAAATTACCAAAAAGTAGTTAGCAAAAATCTACTTTAAGGACCAGAATCTATGCTAATGTTCTTCCCGCCCCTGAATGGTGTGACCAATCAGAAAGATCTCTCAGTGAACAAAAGCCGTTGTTTTTCGCTTATGTGGAGATTAGATTTTCTGAGCTTGGTGGACGAACATGTGTTTTTGCTGGTGAGAAGTGAAGGTTGGATGTGTGACCCCATTTTGTCGTTTCTACATTGCTTGTTGGACTGTTACGACAGACTATCGTTTGAACTGTGATTTGGCTACAAGTGTTGCGGTCGAGAGACAGAAGAAACCTATTGCAGACGTTTGTTGCTACTATAAGCTGACAGTTTTTTTTTCTTCTTTTTCTTTTCTTTACAACTACAGTTTACACAGGCTTGGTTTGTGCATCTTAATGTAGACCATTTCAAGAATCTTTAAATGACGAGTGGACCTAGCTCTGTGTAAAATAGTGAAAAAAATCATCCTTATATTTATGAGCACAGTCGGGGTTACCCAACAGGTGTTGACTGATTGCTGAATAGTGCACAGCCTAGAAGAAAGACTGAAATTACCTGCCCTTGTATTATCAGGAACGTGCTGGCTGATACGGGTCTCCAGTCTCTTATTGGTCTGTCCTATGTATTCAGCATCACATTTAAATTTATAGACTACAGAACTATTTTGTAAATAGGACAGACCATCCTTTACAAAAAAGAAGGGAACATCGAATGGGTATCAAAAACAACACACAATTTTACAGTTGTAATACTTGATGTAATACACACTGATACTCTGACAGTGAGTATTTGACTATTTCTACCTAACCACAGTAGTTTTAAATAAATGGGACATAAAGAGGGCCAAAAACTACATTTGATGATATTGATTGTAAAAATTATTGTTAATAAAAATACAACAAATTTTCTCAAGTTCTTGGTTAAGGGTACAAGGAGAACAAATCATCAATGAATGATGGGCTAGAGTAGAGATCAAGTTAATTTTATGGGACTTAGGAATGAAAAAATCTAATTAGTATACAAACCAGTGAATATAGATTTGATAAATGCCAGTAATAAACAAACCATCTTTACGTTCAACAAGAATGTCCAAGAACGGTAGAGTGCTATTGCTCTCCACTTCCATAGTAAATTGCAAAGATGGATGACGGGAATTGAGTTGGGTGTGAAAAGGTGTTTTGTTGTTGATAGAAGCAGAGATAGAAAATGTATCATTAACCTAAGGCAAATATACATAGGACTTACTGTTTTTTTCAAAGAAAAGGCTCTCATAAAACCTCACAAAAATGTTGACTAGAACTGGGCCCAGGGGACTGCCCATCGAGATCCCATGAATTTGGGCATACATATTATCAAAACTAAACTCAACCCTCTTTGTTGTTAAGTGTATAAACTCCAAAAATAGAGCTTCAAGAATTAATGCAGGACCCAGGCGACTCCTATAGAGAGCATCAGCACAAATTTGCAAGGTGTCTTGAAGGAGCACGTTCGTACACAAGCTTACAATGTCAAATGATACTAAAAGCTTATTATCAGAACAAATTTCAGAATTTCTAATGAAATTAGAAAACCTGAAGGAGTCAGAGACAGAGTAAGTGGAGAATGAATCAGAAACAGGTTGGAGTATTTCTGCCAAACATTTAGCCATTTCATGTTGTACGGAACCTATGATAGATAGGATAGGTTGAAGAGGCACATTATTTTTGGGAACATTAGGTAAACTGTAGCATTATGAATGTTGGGACTGAACAGGTCTGATATGGTTATACACCTCTTTAGGTTACTTTTAAAAACAGATTGTAACTGCCTCTGTATCTTCGACTATTTTATTGGTTTTGTCACAAGTACTTGCAAGACCAATTTTCCTAAATTTTGAGGAATCATGTAAAATGGTTTTCATTTTACTGACATAATTCAAGATAATCACTCCAGAACCTTTATCTGGCTTAGTGATATAAATATCACGCCTAGACTTTAAGTCTAGAAGTGGACTATATATATATATATATATATATATATATATATATATATATATATATATATAACTCTGAGTAAAGACAACAAAGGCATTAAGATTTTTTTTTAAAAAACTACATTGGCTACAATGATAATGTAGTTTAGGTGCTGCTAAATGAGACATTAAGCTGTCATGGCATAGGATATAAGATAAAGTCCTATATGAAAACCACTGAATATATCAACCAAAACTGCTATGATATAAATAATAGAAAGATGATGAAAAATGTGGGAAAATGACAAAACCTATTACAAAACAAAAAACAGCCAGATCACCAACTGTAGTTTCACTTATCTGCAGTTGGCCCAATCAGCGGGACTTTTTAAGAATTGATTTTTTTCTTTTTTTACATCACCTTGTGGGTTATTTAAAGCAAAAACATATTTAGAATTGTAAGAACCTTTTCCATTTCTTTGTGTGAGTGAATATTGTATTAACAATTTTATGAAAATAACAAGAATTTTTCCAGATACAAGTCTTACTATTTAACCCATCGTTGGGGAGAGGAGACGAATTCATAACTTTCCCAAGGGTATTTGCATGTAATTGAAAGCAACAAACCCAAATGGAAATTGAACTTGACTCACCAATTTCTCATCACACCACTTGCACATCCTCACCTTTTAATAAACTAAAATTACTTAGTCAAATATATTTAATATATATATATATATATATATATATATATATATATATATATATATATATATTTCAGTTATCTCCTGTTAATTCCCCTGAATTTATCCATGTTTAATGGATGTCAGTTATCACATGTTAATTCCCCTTCAGGAGAATTAAACTGACATCCATTAAACATGGCACATGGAACTAGAACAGTCTACCCCAGTGAGCGAAATAAATGTTCAGTTCGACATTCCAACCACCTGAAGAAGGTCGGAACGTACAACGGCCGAAACGTTGTAATAAATATGGCGACAAAGATGAGGACAATAGTCCGAATAATGTAGTGTGTGTGAGATAGAAAAATAACTCCCTATTTTATATATGATGGCCTCTCCTGTCTTGTAAAAATTATAGTTAGATGGGAAAGTCCATCATACATAAAATAGGCACAAGGCGACCTTAGCGAGGAATGAAAAAAAACTTCAGTTGTAAATTTATTGACTGATAGAAACCAATGTTTTTAATATCCTGTCAGGAATAGACATTGTAACACTCAGTCCATAGTTTAACTGTGACGAAGGAAGGTAGTTGTTGTGAGGGATATCTGTATCAAACTTTATTTTTAACTTTTAGTTGTGTAAACGGATTTAGAATGAAGTGTCGTAACATTCACTCCAGGAAGTTACAAAAATCTCTAGAGAGTATGTTAGCAAGTTATGTATTTCTCCCAAAACAAAATAGACTGCTCTGCCATAAAAGTAAAACTAACAAATAATAATAATTATTAATTAATTGGTTAATTATTTTGGATCGTAGAGAGCAAAAACGTCAAAAAAAGGAAATTTAAAAAATATGTAAACACCCAAAATGTTTTTTTTTTTCACCTATTCCATCTCATATACTTCGTTCGGATACTTCCTTCCCCATCAATCATTAATAATCACAATTTAATTTACAAAAAACAAAACATCCATACGAAAGAAACGAAAAAGGAGATTATGGGGAAACAAGGGGTCGGCGCTACTTATTCCTGATAATCAGTCATAAAAACACATTTTGCTTTTAAAAGGAGAAACAGTAGTAAATGATAAATAAATTCAAATCTTCATTTTGGTTAAAATAAATAATAAATAAATTTAATTACCTACTCCTTGCAAAATCTTTTAGACGTACATAGTGACAGTGCGTTTTTTAGTGTTACTGTTTGATTGATTCGTTTTCTATGGCTTATCAATCCTTTGCAAGGTATTTAAAGCCAGAAAATATTTTTAATTTTTCTTGTAAGATTTTTTATTTGAGATAATAAACGGTTTAAGTGATACAAAAAAGTCTTACTAATTGACCCATAGCGGGGAGAAGAGGTGGTTTCATACCTTTCTCAAGGGTTTTTGGGGGGCATAAGTGAATATATAAAGAACCCAACGTGAAATGAAATGGAACTCGGCTCTCCGATTAACAATTTTTTTGAGCCATTATCAATTACACCATCCGCACACTCAAGCTTACAACAACTGGTATTCCCTGTTACTGTTTGTTCAACCTAACAATAATACCTGCCCTGCGCATTGAAATAGGTGTTTGTTTTTTTTTATTATTATTACTCTTAGTGGCCGACGGACAAACAGTTGATTCGGAATATAGACAGACTGCTAAGAAGATATTTAAAAAAGCAAAAGTACTTTAAAATAAATTATCTCTCTAACTAATCGGTAATCACAAATTAAATAAAACAAATTTGTAGACAGAAATGGTGTACAAAGTTAATCTTTTACTGCACTTAACAAAAATAATAATATTTTGTTAATTATTCTACCCAAGAGAGAATGCTGCAAAAGAGAATAATTTATTTTTGTTGCACTGCATTTACCTAATTTCAAACGTGATGAAAGAGAAATGTCTTTTTAGACAAAAGAAAAAAAAAATAGGCCCGTTTTTTATGAGAATTTACGCAATTTTAGATTTAGAACAGAAAAAAAAAGAAAAAAAAGGAAAAGTTTTTACTGCTAAAATTGAGAAAATTCTCTTAAACGGATCAAAAATCTAATTAAAAATACATTTTTAATGAAAATATTTTGGGTAGAAATTTTGTCACAAGTATTCAGGAAACAACTTGTTGATTCAGATTAATTAATTAATAACTCATCTTCTTACTTAAACCTTCACTAAAATAACCATTTACATACAACAAGGAAATCGTTTTTAATATGTGTATTTTATTTTATTTATATCAAAGTTTGAAGTAAATAAAATTGAACTTCAAAATAAAACAGAAACACACACATCCACTCAAAATAATAAAAACACCACATAAACGACTATACTTTTAGTTTTTTAGTGTAACTAAAAAACAAATAAATTAATTAGCTGAATAATTTACACAGGTAGGTGTGAAATTATTTCGGTTCAAGAAAAGGAAAATTGACAAGCAGCTTATTTCTTGGTCTAAGGTTTATAAAAATATTTTCTATCAATGTTTCTTGTTTTATGACAAAGTCCGAGCCGACAATTTCTTTCCCAGTGGGAGGCTGTGAAAATAAATCAGAGTCAATTATTTGCAATTTACCCCCACTTTTGTTTCTCCTTTCAACACTCTTTCTCTCTCTAGAGTCTTTACATTTTAATTTTTTTTTTAATTTTTAGTACACTTACACAATTTTTAACTATTTTGCATTTAATCTTCTTAAATAAGGTTTTTAGTTAGACTATGGAAAATTAACTATTTGTTTGACTATTACCAAAGATGATAAATAATAATAATAATAAACTTTAATTCAAAACATGTTGTCTACATTTCTTTACTTTGTAGAATGAGAAACCTTTTTATTTTTTAAATCCTCCCACTTAGTTTTTAACTAATGTTTTTATTGAATTAAAACTTTTTTAGATTCAATAAAAAAACAAAAAAAAAAGTTAGTTAAAATAAAAAGTGGAAGGATTTTTTTAAAACTTAAAATTTCCATTTATTCAGAAAACTATTAAAAATAGAATAGATAATCTCTATTAGACATAGTTTTCTCATTACTAACTACAAGCAAAAAAGATTTATCTCGTAGAAAACCACAATATTCTATTAACAAAATCAGTAACGTCTCTTTTCTTTCTTCAGGAACAAAAAATGATTTTTAAAAAGCCTACACTACAGTACACACAGAAAGGATATAGAGATCTAAGATCGAACTTTTAAAGTATTAATTAAGGATATTTATTATTTCAACTTTTTGAAATTGAAGAAATATTAATTAATAATAATAAAAAAAAGCTAATTTTATGATCACATCATAAGCCAAAACAAAAAAAAATATTATTCATTTATTCTCTGATGGTTACAACAGGTTCGATAGTTAGTACGAGCAAATTAATTTTTTCTTCCGTATGTTTATGAATTATAAGTGTGTAATTAATGGTATAGAATTTATGAACATCAGTATCATGTCAATGTATTAAAAAGACGAGAAAAGGCCAATACAAACCTTGATAGCAGAGAAAAATCAAAATTAAAATTAACAATGACTGAACATGACCCATCCCCATGACGAGCTACAATCCAAAACAAGGGGGTTGACTGAAAGCTATTTTCTATCAATAAGAGCTTCAAACAAGGGAGATAATTCTCATTTCTCCATTGATAATCATTTTCTATTGATTTTTTTCAGCTGCAGAGATTTTCAGAGTAATGTTATTTGTTCTTAATTCAAATATTTATAATAAGAGAATAAAATAAAATAAATCCAAAATAAACTCTCCTTAAATATATATATATATATATATATATATATATATATATATATATATATATTATATATAGCTTATATATATATATATATTATATATAGCCTGTATATATATATATATATCTATATATATGTAATACACACACACACACACATATATATATATATATATATATATATATATATATATATATATATTATACACACACACACATATATATATATATTATATGCATATATATCATACACATGTATTATACACACACATATATATTATACACATATATATATATATATTATACACATAACACAGGCTGACAAAGTGGGTGCCACAGTGATCTGGAGAATCGAAGAATACATTAAAGAGGCCAACAATCAGCTAGCCAACAAAGAAACCTATAAAAGCTTACCTACAAATCCTCTCCCCGAATACCAAAAAGAATTAACTTGCTCACTAAACATAATGCTTTGCAACAATCTAATCGACAAGGAAACATGCACAACACTTACGCTCACAAACATCAAACCTGCCCGCTTCTATCTCCTTCCTAAAATACACAAAAGCAACAACCCAGGAAGGCCGGTCATTTCATCATTCAACTGCCACATGACCAAAATTTCCAAATACGTAGACCATTACATACAACTCCTAGCTAAGGAAGTAAAATCCTACATCAAAGACACAACAGATCTACTAAACAAAATTAATCACATACAAACAGTTCAAGAGAATGCTATTCTAGTGACTATGGATGTAAGATCACTCTAATCAAACATTAAACACATCAAAGGGCTAACCACCCTTCAGGAAGTACTTACTAAAAGAAGAAAACAAACCCCACAGAAGTTATCATAAAGCTCATGGAGCATATTCTTACATTGAATACTTTCAACTTCAATGGAGCACGCTACCTGCAAGTAAGAGGCTGTGCCATGGGCACTATCGCAGCTCCATTATATGCTACAATATTCATGGGAAAATTTGAGGAGACCCATATCAGTGATGTCTGTGCAAGTATAAATAGAACCCACTCGGTTGAGGTAGGAACTCTTCAGTAGATAGCAAACCTGGCAACGAGGATGAGATAATTTGACAAGCTTCGAATTAACGAAACACTACCCCCTCAACAGCAAAGAAAATACTCGAATTTAACAACAACACAAGTAAAACTTTGAATTAATAGCAAAGGAAAAAAAAGTACTCGAATTCAACAACAACACACGTAAAACCTCGAATTAACGAAACATTGCCCCTCTCAACAGCAAAAAAAAAAAAAAGTACTCGAAACAACGCAAGTAACAAACTTCGAAAATAACAAATTATTTCGAAAGAAATGGCTCTCTCTATGCCAACAATAGAGTCCCTAGATTGGGAAGACTAACCAGGAACAAGTATGGAGAGAATGGAGTGAACATATCAAAAACCCATTTACAGCATTTGATATAACAGATGATAAGCAACAACTATCACTCTTTCAATTTTATGGGGGAAAGAAACTGAAAGATATCCTCAAAACCTTAACACCGGAGATACCACCAGGTCAAGTAGAGCCTACATACAAAACAACAAAAATACCACTGGACAAATATTTCATCCAGAAAACAAATAAAGTCTTTGAAAGACATAAATTCAGGATGCTTAGTCAAGAAAAGGGGGAGTCAACACCTGATTATGTCACCCGTCTACACATACAAGGAGTAAAATGCAACTTTGGTGAATACAACCTGGATAAGGCTATAGTGGACCAATTAGAAAAATGCTTGTCAAGCAAATTACGCCGTGCGTATTCGAAAGAAACTGATTTAACAGTAGAGGAAGCACTTTAAAGAGCATTCATATTTGAATCCACTGAAACACAAGCTAAACAAATAGAAGAGAATGAAAGAGAGCACTCAGATATCCACAAAATTACAACCAATTACAAGCAACAGCAACAACGAGATAACAGTGGGTATAGGAAACTATCCAGGGGGGACAACCCATTAAAAACAGTTACAAAATGCTACAGGTGTGATGGCTCCAACCACACACACGGTCAAACAAAATGCCCAGCATTTGTGAAAAAATGTAACTACTGTGGAGTAATAAATCACTTCAAAAAAACATGCTTAAAAAAAAGGAATAGTGGTAAAGGGAAAACGAAGATGTCAGACGGCCACAACTACGTTCAACCAGTATCGACAAATCTGAATAATTCAGACAGCCAGGCATTCTTTTTCAAGTGAAACCTATTCATTCAGCAGATAGCGAAATTGTCCATATTGACGACGTACCAGTCAGAATATTAATAGATTCTGGAGTAGGCATCAACCTTATTGACGGCAAAACGTTCAAAGAAATCCTTAAAGTACGGCCAAACTTAACATTAAAAGAAACAAATTGTAAACCAAAAGCCTATGGGAATATTCCAATACCACTAAGAGGAGAATTTTTCACAACGCTGACAAATGGTCCCAGAAGAAAAGCCCACAAAGTATTTGTTACAACGGCATATCATGGTGGTAACATATTAAGTAAGCGGGCCAGCATTGAATTAGGGTTTATCACCACCCCACAGGTGAAATCAATTACAACAAAAAGTATCCCGAAATCAAGACAAAGACATAGAGGCTGCCATAAGCCGATGTATCCCATGCACGGCATTAGACTCAAAGGGAAACCACCGTCCGGTGCATATGACTGAAATGAAAGGCCCCTGGGAAATACTCCACATAGACATCTGTGGGCCTTTCCCTAGTGGGGATTATGTAATCGGAATAATCAATGCAGGATCAAGATGGCCTGAGGCATTTGTTACCAAATCCACCAGGGCTGATACAATCATATCGACAATCCAAAGGTGTTTCTATACACATGGCATTCCAGCGATTATCATTTCAGATAATGGACCCCAGTTCATATCCTCAGAGTTTAAGTGCTTCTGCAAAGAATGGGGTATCCAGCACCGAAAGGTAACCCCTTATCATCCCCAAGCTAATGGAGAGATCAAGCGGTTCTTCGCAACCATGTTGAAAGCCATTCGGGCGATGAACACAGAAGGAAAGGACTGGAGAAAACATCTAGGAAAATTCCTAATGTATTACCAAAATAGTTCACATGCCATGACGGGAGAAACTCCAGCTAAGCTACTCATGGGTAGGGAAGTAAACATCAACATACCAGGATTACAAAAGAGGCCTGAAAACCAAGCTTGGAGAACAGCACGGCAAAAAGACAAAAAAGGAAAAGACAGATTGAAAGATCGCACAGATCAGAAAAATAAAGCTAAACAAACTAACATAGAACCTGGAGAGGTCATACTACTTAAACAAAGTAAACACAACAAGCTAACGCCAGTTTACCACCCAACACCATGGAGAGTAAAAGAACGCAGAGGTGAATCTGCAATTATAACGTGAGGTGACAAACTTATTTTATGACACACATCACAAATGAAAAGAATCCCCGAAGACAGAACTTGCCAACAACCAAGGGATGATGACTTCCCTTTCAACGACGACCTTGGGGGACAGAAAAATATAGAACATGAGACAGAAAGCGAAGACGAGGAGAAGGAAGAAGCAGATATCCCTATAGCCCTAAGACGAACAAAATGCCATATAAGAAAACCCCGAAGGTATGCAGGCAGCAGTTTGAAAGAAGAGGGAAACAATCTGAATACAAAGGAGGGAGCAGATGTGATGTCCGCGAGTATAAATAGAACCCACTCGGTTGAGGTGGGAACTCTTCAGTAGACAGCAAAATATCTATCCCCTCATCGGTAGCAACTGCGTATTCTATGCAAGATATATCGATGATATATTCTTTGTATACACGGGCAGTGATGACAAACTTATCCAATTCCTCATGACCTTAAACACAGTGCATGACTCAATTAAGTTTGACTATGAAAAATCCACAAGATCGGTAACTTTTTAGACACCCACATTTACATAGACGAAAACAGGAAACTATAAACGACACTACATACTAAAATCACTGACCCCCACAACTATCTACACTTTAAGTGTCCCCACCCTAAACACCTCAAAGAGAACCTTCCCTATTAACAAGCACTTTGACTCAGAAGGATATGTTCCAAAAATGAAGAATTAAATAAACACATTCAAAATCTGGAGCATCAATTCACAAAACGTGGCTATAAACAACACCTAATCAGGGAACAAATAAATAAAGCAATTTCCACACCTAGAGAAGACATCCTAATGTACAAGATTAAAAATAAACCCAGCTGCATCCCTCTAGTAACCACTTTCAACCCCACTCTGCCTCCAATATCCCAAATAATCAAAAGTTGCTGGGAAATAATACATCTCAAACCAAACCTAAAAAAATTGTTTGAGGAACCCAGCCTTCTAGCATATCGTAGACCTAAGAACCTAAAAGAAATTATAGGTAGTAACCACATTTCAGGGGACGAGGTAATCTGTAATAAACCAACAAGAAAAACACCAGGATTTTCCCAACCATGTAACAACAAAAGGAGCTTATACTTCAATCAGATTAGACACACGAATTCATTCACTAGCTCAGTCACTAAATCTACTTTCAAAATCTACCATGACTCTAACTGTAGAAGTTATAACATAATTTACCTCCTAGAATGCACACTATACCAGAAACAATATGTAGGAAAATCTGAATGGCCCTTTCACTACAGAATTAATAATTATTGCAATTGAATTAAGTCAACTCTCCATGAAAGATTAGTACCTGTAGAACAACATTTCTGCCTAGAAAAACATGATTTTAAAACACATGCCAAATTCACTATAATTGAGAGAATAGAGAAGTTCAGAGCAGATAACATTAGAAAGATTTTAGAGTTCCATGAAAATAAGTGGATACAACATTTAAAAACACACTATCCAGATGGGCTAAATCACAAATTTAACAATATAGATAGTATTAATATATAACCCCACAAATCAGGACCTACCCACATTACTCACCCACGCAAGACAGACATGCTTATGGAGGTGTTGAGGTCTCACACTTATACACACACCCACATGAATATACACACTTACACACATCATACTCACTCACTCCCTAAGAACCAAATAACACACACACATTTAACAGACACATCCACTTTCCAGGAAACAATAAAACTGTCAAAATGACCAAGGGAATTCAGAGCAGCATGAATCCATCCAGCTCTTATCTTAAAAAACAACTTAAAAGAGACTGTTTGACCAACACAAGAATTGACCAAAATTCATGTTAAAAAAATAAAAAAACAAATGAAAACTACAGACAAAAGTTCATTTTCTCCATCAAGACATTCATTTCTGTAGTTCCCTACTACCAGCAAGCAAAAAAAATTTTTCGCCTGATGATGGCCAGTTGGCTGAAACTAGTCAAGGAATCTAAATGAAATAATAATAAAAACAAAAGAATATTAATATACAACCCAGTGTCTGAAGATTTTAATTTTTTAATATTTTTTATTGTTCAAAATATTATACACATATATATATCATACACATATATATTATACACATATATATATATATCATACACATATATTACACACACATACATATATATATATATATTATACACACATATTACATACACACATATATATATATATTATACACACATATATATATTATACATATATACAATAATATATATAACTGTCCTGGGTAAGACATTAAACTACATCCGTGTCCTGGGTAAGACGATAAACTACGTCCAGCAGCAAGGCCTCTGATCAGGAGGTTTTGAGGTGTGGAACCACCTCTTAATTGCTGGTGTTCCCAGGTCCACCGTGATCCAGGGTGGTAGCACCAGTTAGGGTCCTAGCTATGGGCAAATAGTTAATTATTACCAGCAATACTTTTTTGAAAAAAATTATTACCAGCAATACAATTTTGAAGGAAAAATATTACCAGAAAGAGATTTTTAACAAAATAAAATATTACCAGCAGTAAAAAATTTTGTTGGCATTAAATAACCCATTGAGGTTGATATGCCGTAAAACAAAATATACCAAACCAAACCAATATATATAATATATATATAGAGAGAAATTGCTTGAGTCAATTGGATGTCTGGCCACATTGATGAGCTGTGATACAGCAAAACAGTCTGTCTGTGGATCACACACACAACATATATATATGTATATATATATATATATATATATATATATATATATATATATATATATATACATACATACATACATATATATATATATATATATTTATATCTGATAGGATAAGAAACAATTTAGCAAATGTTTATAACTCTAACATGCTTCACTTTTATTAAAGCTTCACCAGAAATGAAATATGGAGAAGAAAAAGAAAAGTCATGCTATTTTTAATTTTTGTGTTGTTTGTTTCTCATTGGTTAAGCAGACCCCATGTGATTCTGTTTTGTCAAGCAGGATTTGTGTGCATAATTCATGTGTGTATAAGAATTTTAGTTTGTCTTTGTGGGAATTGAATTATAATGTGTAGATGTGTGTGTGTGTGCATCTAGTAGGTATTTTTATCTATGTTTGGTGGTTGTCTGCATGTTCATTTGAATATGTTTTGTGTGAGGGTTACTGGTTGTGGTAGCAGGCAGACATATTCTAGATTATTTCAGTATGAATTTTATAAAACTTGGTGACATAATAAAGTGTGTTTGACGTGTTTATAGACAGTAAAATATTTATCAGAACTCCCTTCAAGTTTTTTCCTTTGTAAAGAATTATGTTCTTTTCTAATCAGGGTGGCATCTAGTTTCTTTTATGTTCATAGATACGGGCTTTTAGTTTCCTATATGTATCTTTTCCTACATTGCAGACCATTTTATGTCATAAATCCCAGAATCTGATCTATTTTTCTTCCTAATTATATTTCTGATTGTCTTGGAGATGGTGGTAAAGATCCTAGTGTAGGGGATAAATAATTTATTTTCAAATTGTGTTGATAGAGTGTTTGGAGGATAGGATTATGGATTTTGTATTTTTGCTGTCAGAAGTGTCTGTGTTGCTAGTGGGGGTGCTACCTTTGCTGGACTTGTTTACTTTCTATGCTCATTTTCTATCATTGATGATGAAATGATGTGGGTATCGAAGAAGACTAAACATTTTTTCAATGTATTTCTCTTCATCTAGTTATTCTGGGTTATATATTCAAAGGGCTCTGAGGTAAAAACCTATGATAAGTCTTGATTTTATTTTTTTGCTATGCTGGGAATAGAAATTGATTGAATCATTTTTATTTGTGGGTTTGCAGTAAACTTTAAAATCTAATTGTTATTGTTAATAAGATATCGGATAAAGGTAGATTTGTCTATTTCCTGTTCATATGTGAATTTGATGGTAGGCTCTATGTTATTAAGTTTCTTTATAATGTTTAATAGATAGGATATATTAGGAGAACATCATCTATTGTAATAACTCATTCTTAGCGATTAAAATATTATGTCTTGCTTAGGCTAATTGCCATGACATCATCAATTCTTTCTTCTTGACTGACTTCAACCAACTTCTCCTGACTCATTTTGAGGTCTTTATTTAAGACATCTTGCCAAGATCATTTGTGTTACCATGGGTGTCTTATTTACTCCATGACATCCTCCATTTTGAGATCTTTTTTTCACTGAATTTTTTTTTTTGAGATTTTTTTTTCACTAGTAAATATTTAATTTTATTTCTTAGTATTCACCCCCTCCTCTTTTTAGTGAGTTTATCACTTACTGAACTTTGTATTTTTTTCATTCTGGGTCAACCTCTAGTTTTTCTGTATGCTTCCTTTTTCTGGTAATCATAAATGAATTTTTGGGGTGTTGGTACATCAAAAATATCATACAGCATTTGCATAGATTCTTCCTTTCTTGCGAGCCTTTCTTCAGTAAACCTTTTCTTTAACTGATTCCAATGCCTTTTGTGTCCACATATTTTTCCTTTTAGCATAGATATCATTTGTCATTTTTCCAATTCGTGAACTTATTACACTGTCTTGCCACATTTCTTTTCCATTTTTATATACTCTGAAAAACACTTCTTCATCAATTTTGAAAACTTTTGTGTCCTTTTTTTCTTATTCTTTTTTGACCTGGTAACAACTTGTCGAACACCAATTTAATTTTTCTGGCGAACATCAATTGTGCTGGTGTTAAGCAAGCTCCAAAACAAAACACTAAAAAATAATACTACTAAAAGCCAATGCAACTGCCATAAAACATATAACCTGTCCATTAAACAGCCAGTGAATGATTGAAGGTATAATATACAGATTAATTCAGACGATGATGTTAGATATTACTTTGGATCCCCTGAGAACAGCTGGAAATTGCATTTCTACCATCACAAAATGACTTGAGCAATATTAAATACAAAAACTGCACATCACTTTCAAAGTCTGTTTGGCAATTAAAAAACAACCACCAGAATTCAACCATAAACTGGGAAATAATTGCAAAAGCTAAGCCATAAAACGGAAAGGGAGACAGATGTAACTTGTGTTTGTTGGAGATGATTATTATATTAAAACTCTTAAATAACCCTAGCCTGCTGAACACGAGATTTGAATTAATGTCCATATTGTATACATAAATCTGAGCACCTGCTAAAACACATCAACCCCGATTAAAAGAGATTGCAAAATAGATTACATGAATATTATAATTACCATAAACCATTTCAAACATTGTTATGGGATGTCTGTTTTTTTTCTCTAGGTCCAGAAGTTAGGATAAGTAAGTATAAGCACTGTTACAATAGTGATGCTCAAGTCAGCCTTGTGCTGAGTTGGAACAACCAAAGAGAAAGCTTGACTTACTTCATAGGTGATGGTTTTGTAAGACACGTACAAATGCCATGCACTGGAAAGTGAGAAGTGAGTTCACCTGTCAATGGACTGGGGAAATTAACATTCCCTAATGGGAATGTAATTACCATGTGGTTCTATATCTTGGAGCAAAAACGAGAAAGAGCACGAGGTAAGAAAATGTTTGTCTTTATAGACTTTAACAACGCAACCTAATAGCATTTTATGAAGACAAGTGTGGTAATCATATTTTTGGTTCCTTTACTCTCAGCATCAAGGGAAAATGTACTTTTAAAATTTTTATTATTATTCATTATTATTATTTTATTTATTGACTTTTTCATTTTCCCACATCCCGGCTACTAACCTCTTCCCTAGTCAGTAAAAAGTTATGCCCCTTTGTTGACTATGACGCTTGAAAGAAAGACTATGTTGAATAAAGCTGTTTTGAACCCTATCCACAGTGCCTGTGCTAATAACTGATTATAATAGTTCTCATATTTAATTCAGATGAACATATTTTCCCTGTGCCTTTTCTCTAAATATTTTCATGGCAATTGTTCTGATGAGCTTTTCTCTTTGGTACTTCAATTTCATGAATTTAAGTGTAATACTAGATTGGCAGCTAGGTCTCATAATTTTACTGTTGAAACTGCTAACTGTAAGTTCTATTCCCTTTGTTTCTTCCTTTGCACCTCTCACCTGTGGAACTCTCTTCCAGTTTCTTGCTTTTCTGACAACTCTGATCTTCAAAAATTGTAATGCAACATCAATTTTCATCTTCTGTCTCCTTGAATCATGTTCTTTTTATTGTTCTTTATCAGTAACATTTTCTCAGTTTCCTTTACTTTAAGTAACCACTTGCATCTTAGTGGCTTTATTGCCTTGGGGTGAAAGGATTAAAAAAAAAAAAATGAAATATGACCCAGTTCAACCGATTGTAAATTTATTAGTTCTCTCGCATTATAGAATGTCTAATATCCAATAATATGAAACGTGGTGCTCCATTATTATAGCCTTGTGTCACACTAGACTAATATTTACAGTGCTAGAATAAAAGTCGGGGCTGCCAGATTGAGCTACACTTGAGAACTCAAAGTCAAAAAAAGAAAAAAATGGAACTATGTCAGTTTTCTGTCTATATTTCCGAGATTAGGTATTATGTACATTATTTACATTATTCGGCCTATTGTCTGTCGACATATTTATTACAATGTTTCAGCTGTTGTATGTCCCGGCATTCTTCAGGTGGTTGGAATGTCGAACTGAACCCTTTATTTCACTCACTGGGGTAGACTGTTCTAGTTCCACGTGCCATGTTTAATGTATGTCAGTTATCAGTTATCTGCTGTTAATTCTCCTCTGAAAGTTCTACACTGCCTTAGTTAGATCCAGTGACAGGACCCAAAGAGTGTAAGTTCAATACCCGGTTAAGGTAGTGGAGAACTTTCAGAGGGGAATTAACAGGAGATAACAGATAACTGACAGTCATTAAACATGGCACATGGAACTAGAACAGTCTACCCCAGTGAGCGAAATAAAGAGTTCAGTTTGACATTCCAACCACCTGAAGAAAGCCGGAGTGTACAACGGCTGAAACATTGTAATAAATATGGCAACAAAGATGAGGACAATAGTCCGAATAATGTAAATAATGTTATGTCAGTTTTATTTTGCTATGATTGAATTTTGTACCTATTTTAAAATGTTCAAATGTAGTATCTGTGTGATCTCCCACCATACTGAGCTGGAAGTAGTTACACTTTTTGACCAAGAGACCTACATAATAATATTAAGTGAGGAGGAATTAGGAAAAGAGGAATAGGAAAAGAGAGAGAGAGAGAGAGAGAGAAGAATGGGGAAAAAGAGAGTGAGAAGAGGAATAGGAAAAGAGAGAGAAAGAAGAATGGGAAAAAGAGGAAGAAGAGGAATAGAAGTAAAGAGGAAGAAGAGGAATAGAAGTGAAGAGGAATGGAAAAAGAGAGGGAGATGAGGAATATTAAAAAAACAGAGAAAAAAAGAATGGGAAAAGTGAGAAAAAAAGAAAAAGAATGGCAAGAGAGAGAGAGAGAATGAAAAAGAATTGGAACAGAAAGAGAAAGAAGAAAAATGCGAAAAGAGAGGGAGAAGAGGAATGGGAGAGAGTAAAGAGGAATGGAAAGAGGGAGAGAAAGAAGAAGAATAGGAATAGAGAATAAGAAGAAAGGGAGAAGAATAAAAACAGAGAGAAGAGAAATGAGAAAAGAAAGTGAGAGAAGAGGAATTGTAAAAGAGAGAGAGAGAAAGAGGTATGGGAAAATAGAGAGGGAGGGAAGAGGAATGGGAGTGAGTGAAGAGAAACAGTAAAAGTAGAAGAAAGAAAAGAGAACAATGAAAATAAAACCAATTGAAAGGTAAAATATATATAGAAAGCCGAGGAAAGGGATAAACACAAAAGAAAGACAGGCTTGCTTCTTTGCTATCAAGAGACATCAAAAGATTGCAAGACAAATCGGGTTGGAAAGACAAATCGGGTTGCATAACAAAATTTCTTGGCTAAAAATCAAGTGTTGACTTACAGGTTGCGATGGGTAAATTGTCGCCATTTTATATTTTTAATTTCACACATGTGTGTTGTTTGTTTTTGATTTTGTTAACTGCAAAGTATAGTAGGGTCAGTTGGGTACCGTCTGTGAGAAAAAGAGCACCATGAGGCAATTCACTCTGCCAGAGCTTTGGAAATGGCATGCTGTACTGCTTGGCATTCATGCTAGAAGCTCCAATACAAACATTTCAGAGTGTTTGGATGTCAATCTGAGGATAGTGCAGAGGATTCGGAAAGAGTTGGAGGAGTCTAATGGTGATTACAAAGGTATTTTGAGTGTTCAGTAGTGATGGCAACATTATGCCTCCATTCACCTTCTCATATGGCTTCAGACTCAACATGTAGGCCTAGATAAAGTGCCTTGAGTATGTAGTGCTACTCTGGGTCAAGAGGGTGGCTGCTGGAAGACCCTATATCCGGTAACAGGACTCTGCACCATGCCACACAAACAGGAGAACGCAGTCATGGCTGTCAGACAATTTCTGCAACCAGATCAGCTTTTACATCTGGCCCCGTAATATCAAACTGCAACAGCCCTTGATTATTATGTGTGGGGTGCAGTTGAGTAAGAGACCAAGGAAATTCCTTGTAAGACCAAAGATGAACTGAAAGCAAGGATTATGGCAGCATTCACCAACTTAAACTAGGAAACCATCCAAAAGTTTTGCAGGAGATTCCAAAGTTATCTGGAGGCTGTGGTTGAAGCCAATGGCGATTTTTTTGTATAAATTTACTCTTTAGTATTTCAAGATATTTTTGTGTAATTATGGTAAATATATCTGTTAAAATGAGATGTCGGTGTCATTTTTATTTTTGTGTAATTTAGATGAAAATTTATCCATCGCACCCTGTATATAAATATAAATTAGCTTATAGATTGAGGGAAATAATTAAAACTTTTAATATTTTCACATTTAATATTATAGTTCTGTCAACATGATAATCTTATTTATAATTTACATGAGCTCCATCCAGTTCAGACCTTTACGCGGACATGCCATGCCACTACCACAGACTTGCATCACTCTCATTTCCCTCATATTCCAAATGTGAGAGAAAGTTCTCAGACAGCTTTCCCCAAGAACTGGTACCTTGTGGAACAGACTCCCACATGGATACATTTTTTATGGCTTATCAACCCTTTGTGGGTTATTTAAAAACATTTTGGATTGTAAGAAGAATTTTTTCTTTTTTTTTTTTTTTTTGAGTGAATATTGCATGAACATTTTTTTGAGAATGAAATTGATTTTTTTCCAGATCTATGTTCTATTATTTAACCCATAACTGGGGGAAGAAATGGACTCATATTTTTCTCCAAAGGTATTTGTAAGTGAATGTAACAAATCTGACTGGAATTTGAAATCAGCTCAATGAGTTTTCATTCTGAGCTGCTACCATTACCCCATCTACACATCCCACATGGATACAATTTTAACTTCTTCTAGTCAAGGGTTAATTGTTTCATAATCTTCACTTCCTACCACCTCCTCTTTCACCCATATCACATCTCATTCATCATAAACATTTTAACAATAACTCTCTAGTTCTGGTTTTGATCCTCTTTATCTGGCAGTGAATGAGATAGAAATTCAATAAAATTAGTATTAGGTTGGTGCAAAAATAATGTCGTTTTTTGACGTTCAACTTCAGTCAAAAAACGACATTACTTTTGCACCAACCTCATAGATTAAATGAAGTTAGTGAAAATAATAATTGTTCATATTTTGATGACACGGACAAATTGATCTTAACAGCCTAGAAACATGGTTACAAGTTCAGTGATATGTTAAAAAATTTCTCTCTAGAGAATAAATTAAAAAAAAAAAATCCATCTGAAAGGGTAAACACGTCTTCAAAAAATGAGATCAACCTCTACACAAGGCAAATCATAAATTAATTTCTTGACTACAAAACAAAAATTGATCTATATGGAAGATCAGCTAATATAGACCTTTAGTATTGTCAAAGGAGTCATTTTGGATACTTGATGATAGGTTAGGGAACACCCCTTGCTGCTGGTATCAGTCCAATCTGTCGAATATTACTTGGAAATGAGATGAGCATCACCAAATAAAAACTCATTGTCCTGAGAAATACAATAAAGGGAAATTACTCATAATGGCGCGCCAACGTTTTTATAGGTCATGACAAACAAAATCAACGATTCTTTCACTTTAAATTTTCATAGAGCAATCTTTTGGAGGTTTTATTTAAAGTCGCATAGAATAACAAAATGGATCAACAAAAAAGAAATCCTAACTTGGCAGTTGATTAGCAATGTTTGTTTAGTATAGTGAGATCAGCAGACGATATTTTAAGTCATATAGAATTATCTCCCTTTATTCAGTATTTATTAGACACTAGATTGAATGAGGAAAATGTTCGCCAAATTATACTACAAACTTCAACAAAGCATTAAATATTCAGTCATTTATCATATGCAGGTGACTTGTTTTGTGTGTGAGATAGTTGCATGCTCCTAGGATTGCCAGATTTTCCAAGTAGAAATATAGGACACATTGTTCTGATTTTAATTCAAATGATGTTTAATAATATGTTAAAGTTTCAGTAATGTTTAACCATTGTGCCCACAACCCCCCCCCCCCAAAAACAAACAGTTTGAAAAGAATGGTTATTCCCTTGACACGGCTATAACTGTACACAATTTTAACTCCCTCTGCAATGTTTATTAACATTATAAAAATATGTGAACCAAGTACAATGTGATATTTATTATTTACCTTTTATAAAGAAATAATTTTTTTTGTAAATTTATAAAAAAATATAAAAATATCTAAACGAACTAAAATATTTATTCTTTACCATTTTATAAATAACGATAAAAACAAATTTTTTATTCAATAGTGTTCAATATCATTGTTGACTCAATATTATGTTGACCAGATGAGCAGTGTATCTGTGAAACTTGGAGTCAATCCTAAGATAAATCTTTTTAACTTTCTTTAATTTGCCTATCGTTGCCCTATTTTTGATATTGAGCATTGTCTTTACATAGATCAGCTTGCCTTTAAATTTTAGTAATTTATGTCTTTGTTCAGCATAACAGATTTCTTTTTTTTTTTCTTGTTATTTATTTTATTTGGGATTGAGGAGTTCTCCAACCTTCAGATTACAGTGTCATAATTTGGAATAAAGTAGTTTCAGGTGTGATTTGATCTTGGATCCCAAAACATAGGAGCTTGATATGTCATGTAGCAATACTAAGATCTCAGCCAATTATACTGCAGACAGCCAAATTGAGTTATAAGGAATTGTTTATATTCATGATATATAGAAAATTCCCTTCCTCAACCAATAAATTATTCTTTCTTCTTTTTGAGTATTGTGCACAAAGATCATCACAAAGCCTTTTATCTTCACTATCATTAATCTACAGAAGTCAATCTTCCAATATAAAGATCTTCTCTTTACCACATTACATGTTTATAGACTTTTATTTTCAATCAACCCTTGTGATTTTGAAGAGAAATACATTTACTTCATTTTAATACCAGTTTCATTATTCTCTCTTGTCTAAAACAGGTTTTATAGAATTGGAGACTTTACTTATCAGTCAATCCTCATAATTTTAAAGAGAAAGAAATTTACTTTATTTTGATACCAATTTCATTATACTTTTTGTTTTAAAGCTTGTTTCATAGGATTGGAAATCTTACTTATCAATCAATCTTTGGCAATGTTTAACCTTTGTGTCTACAAAAACAGCAGTGTGTCAAAAGGATGGTTATTTCCTTGACATTGCTATTATTGTATACAGTTTTGACTCCCTTGAGAATGTTTATTTACAAGATTATAAAAATATGTGAACCAAGTACAATGAGATATTTATTATTTATCTTTTATAAAGATTTATTATTTACCATTTTATAAAGAAATGAATATGAACAAATCTTTTTATTTTTATTCAAAAATTTATAAAAAAAACTTACAAAATTATAAAAATATGTAAACCAACTATAATGCAATATTTATTATTTACCATTTTATAAAAAATTATAACAGAATTTTTTTAATAAACATGACAAACATAATTTTTGATTAAGAGATACTCTCAGTCTCAAAATTTAGCAAATTTAGGTGACAAAATCAAATGAAAGAAATGTCTTGAAAATGTTTTTTTTTTAATTTATAATTAGTTACTCATTGTTATGTGTTTATTTAAATTTTCTTGTTCAGACATTTTTATAAATTTCTGAATAAAAAAAAATGGTTTTTCATATTTCTTTCTTGATAAAATAGTAAATAATAAATATTTCATAGTTCAGATATTCTTATAATCTTGTAAATATAAAATTATTCTTGTAAATAAAAAATCTAATAAATAAATATAAACATCTTTGTTGTCAATTCTCAAGAATGTATAAATCCACTTTTATATGTCTTGGTTTTAATAAAATTCTAATCATTGTTTTTTAAAACAATAAATATTGTTGGGGGTGTCAAAAGGTGTATGCAATAATAGCAGTGTCAAGGGAATTATCCTTTTGACACACTGTTTTTTGTGAGCACAATGGTTAAAGATTGTTCAATCTTCATAGTTTGTTTATTTGGTACTATGAACTTAATACCATTAAAAGATTGACATGTGACAGTGGATATATTTTAAGTGACATTAATTCAACAAACATCCACTCTGCACCACCTGTAAAAAAATATAACAATGATAGAAATCGTGCTTCTCCTCTAAATACAAAAAAAAAAAAATCAAGAAAAAGAACAAAAAAAAAAAAAATGGCATTTTTCTTTATTCCTCATTTTCAGAATCTGAGTCTTCTGAAATTTGATTTTGAACAAGTTTACTAAATGTCTTATATTCTTTCAGTGTCATATTCCCAAATGTTTTTGCAAAATTCTGATCTGACGAATGAATGATCAAATCCAGACGTGGGTTGAGTTTCTTATCTTCCTTGGCTTTACATTTTTTGAAAAATCCACATCTTTCCACCCACAGGTGTCGAATTTGAATGTGCTCAAAGGAATAAGAGAACAAGTTAGAATGCCGCATTTGTGGCTGTGTAATTCCCATCGTACCAAATACGTAATGAAATTTCTTCTCGATATTTTCCCAGTTTTCAGCAAGGATCAATGGAGATTTTCGGATCAACAGGAGAACATCATCCATTTTGAAGAGCAGGCCAAGTTGTTTTGTGCGTTTTGTTATTGCAGATGGTGAAAGAAGAAATATTTCAGGATAAGTTTTGATTATTTGTTGAAGACTCTGATCATAGATTCCAATTTGACGTAAACTTTCAATAACAGAATTCAGAGTTTCTGGGGATAATTGCAAGATTGTCGGGAATTTCTCTAAAATCTGACATAAAATGTGATTGCTTAGTCCATAAGTGCTGAGGAAGGTAAGAATAACTTCCCATGTTTTTTCTTCAATCCAGAGTATTTCAGGATGAGACGCCAAAAGTTTTTGGATATTGGTGGGTGGCATTTCAATGCCTTCCAAGAATCTGATGCATTTACTGATATCCTGTTCAGAAAGAGACAGAACCATCTTGTCAATAGCACTTGCTTCTTGTTGAATAGCAGAAGCCATTTGTTTAGTGGTCACTGTAATCTCTGCATCAATGTCAAGCATATTTTGAGAGCTTGTACTGAAGCTTTGTGTATGACTTAGGCAAGAAACATTTGACATGGGTGTGTTGAGACAGGTGAATGAAGGAAAACGTCTACAGTAAATAAGGGTATGTTGTTTGGTGATTAAGCTGCCTCCCAAAGAAGGGGCTTTGAAAAATTTAGGGAATACAAACAGGGGACAACAAAAGAAATGTCGCACAGCCATTTTTGCGTTGTTCATCAAATTACTGGCACATTGTGTAATCTCTGAAAATATAAAAGAAAAAAAGATTGGAATTGGTATATTATTACTAAAAAACTGGTGTATATCTGAAAAGGAAGTGCTTGGTTTGGTTTACTTTGTTTTACAGCATATCAACCTCAATGGGTTATTTAATGCCGTCAAAATTTTAATGTATTTCTGGCAATATTTTTTTCAAAAATGTATAGCTGGTAATATTTGCTGTTAGATGTAGTTTATCGTCTTACCCAGGATGGGGAAGGAAGTGTGTGTGTGTGTGTGCATGTATATATACAGATACATACATGTATGGGTGGCAGCTCCTTTCTGAGTTTGCCTATTTTTTATATATCAACTAATGGTTTCTACTACAACTATACTAAGTGGACCCTATTTATAGTTTGTGAGAGAGAGAGACAGACAGAAAGAGTGTGCATAATCTGATGTGATCAATAATCTCTGTCACGATGACTTGTGACTTTGTGCTTGCACAACCCTCAATGGCTTCCAAACAGTTCCATCTATCCAATTTCACTCACAAGGTTTGGGTCAATTCCCTGCTATGCTTTTGAGACACTTTCCAATAGTACTGCATACTAGGATCACCTTTCCAGGTTGATATTATCAAGAAATAACCCCCTTAACAAAGTGAACATGATGAGACTTGAACCAAGGTCTCATAGAATATTAATGTGCTAACCATTTGGCCATGTGCCCGTATACATAAAAACAATCACATTGAAGAAATTGACATAATTACAATGTACATAAAATTCATCCAGAGATAAAGCATAATTATTTTAATATCTTGGCATCCGCCCAAGTTAGGTTGAATTGGCTCTGGCCAAATGACAATGTCATCATTGCAGAATCTCAGTTTTTTCTTCTTTTTTTTAAAGAAAAAAAAAACAAACCTTTTTCTCAAGGAAAAGATAGGAGTGTTTTCTTATTTCCCTCTCAATAGTTTCAATTCAGAATTTTCCTTTTTCTTCAACTTGCCCTCACAAGGCTAAAGAGATCAATCTACTTTACTATTTTATCCATAGTTGGAGAGAAGAGACAAATTGGCTGGAATTTGAACTCAGCCTGTCAATCACTCACATATCAACAAGGAAAGCATGCACATAAACACATGCATTAATTGGCAACAGCAAACACAGTGGAGGGAATTCAATTTTTTTAGAAATATATATATATATATTTTTTTTTGCCTCTGTAAATTTTTTGTTGATGGCCAGAAACTAAGAAACACATAAACAGGATTTACACATAATGTAGCCAGCAAGGAAAGGGGATTGACAAGCTAAGTTCAAATCCATCTATACTCCCTCTAGATAGGAGTTAAATAGTAGAGTAAACTGGTCTTAGGTAGCAGCCAATCTAGGAGAGGCACATCTCTGAAATCAAAACCATCGGAAAGATAACAGCAAACCATTCTACTATCTTTCTTTAAAGTGTCATGACTTCTTGTCATGACACTTTAAAGGTAATAAAGAAAAGGATTCCATAGAGAGCCATGATCACCTGTATTGTAAAGGATCAAGGCATTAAAAAAAATTGTTACTATTTTACTTAAAGATATAATAACAGATTTTGTATTTTTATTGAAGAGAAAAAATAATCAGGTAATTTTTTGAAAGTCTATTATTAAGGTTATTACACTAATGCTAAAATGGCGAGAAAAATATTTGGGTAATCTTAAAAGTATTTTTTATGTTTATTTAGCTCTTGGTTGTATGAGAAAGTCCTGAACATTTCTTGACCTGACCAAGAAGTTCTTCAAAAAGTAGAAAAATGTTTGGTAAGTTTTTTTTTTTTTTAACCAAATTCACTGAAAGTCTTGGGAAAACTTCAGAAGCAAGGGAAACGGGTTCAACATCAACTGACAGAGATAAACATTGGTCAGCATTGAAACGCTTTGTTTTTCTCTTCTTGCTCAATGCAGGAAAAGACATGTTTGGAGAACAGAGTTATTGATAACAAAAAATGGATATATTACATGAATTCAAAATGACAAAAATTATGGTTAGATCAAAGACTGCCTTCTATATCTTAAACTAAACAAAATTTACTGCAAGGAAAAAGTACACCCCTGTGTTTAGTAAGATTTATAGGAAAGGAATTCTTTTCCCCAATTTTTTTTTTTGAAGTATTTCACCCCAAGCAAGGCAAGAGTGCCACTAGCACACAAGGGTTTACAGAGAGTGAGAGCAAGTGTAAAGAGGGGTGTTTGAGGAAAGGATAAAGAGAATGACAAGGAACAAGATCAAGGCATCAGAAGATGTCTATTGACATTACATTTGAATATTTCAAGATTATACCTATCAGGGAAGCAAGCAAGAGAAAGGGAGTTCCACAGAAGGGAAGTACAAGATAAGAAGCTGTTTGAGTAGAACAGATGGCCATATTTAACCATTTCGATAGTGAAGGGTTGAGACCAAGATGCCAACCAAGTAGCACGCTTAAATTCATGCAGTTTGGGAACTAGTGAAAGTGGCTCGTCGGAGCAGTTGCTATGAAAATACTTGTAGAAAAGACAGAGGGAAGCCACGGCACATCTGTGAGAAAGTGACTGTAGATGAGATGACAGATCAGGACCCATCACATTGCATATCCATCTCTAGATTTAAAATTACAGGAAGCTGGAAAAATTGTTATTGCACAATACTACAGTAGGCAATTGGCTTGTTTGAATGATACATTGAAATAGAAAATACCTTTTTTTTCTGGGTAAGGAATTTGACTAATAATTTTATTGCATGATGTCTGCTATCAATTTGCAAAATACAACACAACACTCCAAAATGAAAAGTTCTTATGTAACATTGTCCAAACAGGTCTCCTTCAGGCAACAGTTACTGTTTGGACAGTAATTCCAAAATCAAGCCATTAAGGAATTCATAAAAATCTGAATTTTTCTTTATGATAGAAAATCACAATTTAACTGAAAGTTGGCATGAGGTTATTGAAAGTTGTAAAAATACTTAAATGACTGAATTAGGATATGCTATAAATTCACATGATTTTCTCAAAAAATGCTGAAAACTTTTGTATCAACTTCATAGAAATAAGTTTGTCCAATCAAAAAATATGAAAAACATGAAACAAAGCAAATGTATTATCTTAGTGGACAATCCTTCAATAAAAAGGTTATAAATAGCGTATATTAAAGCAGAGTGTTTTGAGAGCCACAATCTTTGTCTAAGCAGTAGCCATATTGATAGGGGCATCATCTTGTTTTGGGAGAAACTTTTTTTTAAAAGGTTGAGTTGAATAAATTTTACTGCCATCAATACAATACTGAGCTAACATAGGCTTATCATGCATCTCAGTTTGACTGGAACTATCTCTGAGGGGTCAGTTAGAGTCCTTCTAGAGATATAAGCTATCAGTATTCCCTTTTATGGTATGTCTGTCCTGAAGCTTAAAGAGTGTTGAGTGAGAAAAACACCATAATTATGAAAGAACTTATAATAAAAACTGAAAACTCTCATGATTTGAGGCCTGAATTTATGATACACCTAAGCTAACAAAAGCAAAGACTCAAAGCACAGCAACATGGACACTACATCAATAAATCCACTGTTAATTAGGTTGTTCATTTTGTTCAACAAAAATTCAAACGCAACAAAAAAAATTACAGAAAATGTAGAAAAAAAAACAAAGGAAAGAAAAAACAAAAAATAGAATAAAATCCTGATATTCAACAAAAATTGTGGATGGAATAAATAACTAAATAAAAATTCCTTAAGTGTTTAAATTGGTTAAAATTAGTTCAAGTTCAGTATAAAATAGTTAACAATTACTCTTAAGGAATGTGTTACTGCTCTATTAAACAACATAGCAATTAAGAGCAATTAGTCTATTTCAAAATACCATGTTGTTTCCCTTCAATTAAACCTTTTTACAAAATCTACTTTTTGATTAAACTTTTTTTAACTGCCAAATAAAGAACAATTTCTCCAATCTTGGACAATCCTTAACAGTTCTTCAAGATTAATTACTTTGCTATTTTTGTAAAGCAATCAATATTTAAAAAGCAAATTAAAAGATGAAAATTAAGTTTCAAACTTTGTTTAGATAACTGGACACAATTGTTTATGTTGTTATCACAACGTTTTGGATGATACCTTCTACAGCCTTCTTCAGGTGTATAATGTGTATGGATAAAAGAATGGACTGACTCTTTTCTTTTTATGACCCAAAATGGTCACTAATAGAGAAAAACATAAATTGGTTGGATATTTTTTTTCTTTAGCGACATATCACTCTCTACAGTTATTTTAATGCCAAAATCTAAATGTTTTGTACACAATTTTATTTTTTTATTTTGGAGATACAAATGGTTTTAGTGATACAAGTCTAATTAACCCATAGTTGGGGGGGATTTACATCTTTCCAAGGGTATTTGCATGTAAGTGAATATAACAAAACCTAACTGGAATTTGAACTCTAATCTTTAATTTTCCAATTCCGAGCTGTTATCTATTACACTACCTGCACATCCAAGCTTACAGTACCTGGTATTCCCAATTGGTCACCCATTTTGGTACTGACCTAGATGGATGTTGCTTAACTTCAGTGATCATAGGGGAACCAGTGTTTCAACGTGATGTGGCTGTATGCAAAAAACATTAATAACACCTGTAATTTTGAGATAAAGAATCAAGGATTACACAATTGGAATCTTTTGTTTCAAATACTATTTCAGCTGCTCCCTTCTACAACCTTCTGTAGATGTATGTGACATCTAGTGAATACCAGTGCTTTAGCAAACTCTTTTTACTTTTTCCTAAACAAAAAAAACAAAAACATACAGGGTGGTTTTTTTTTGCAAAATTTTATCATATATTCATTTTGTTTATGTACACACAATGTGGGATGCTGAAAGATTCTCAACCTGATCAAGAATGGATTCCCTCCCAAATTCTGACATTTGATCATTTAGTTAGTACTTGTTCCATTAGGTCTAGGAATATCTCCTCTTGTTCATTTATTTTAGTACTTCTCACTAGTCCTGTTGCTATGGAGTTCGTACTACCCAGACCATAGAGTGAACTTAAAATTATTATGCTACGAAATTCACAAATCAATACATTAATCCACTAGTCTATCATCCTGAATGACTTACCTCTCTACAGGTGTTGCAATTGATCTATATATTTTAAGCCTTGCTAACATACCTTCCGACATTTATTGGTCTCAAATGTTGATTTAAATTCTACTTACCAAAATAATATTTGAAATAAATTTTTATTTTGAACAAAAGAATATGGATGGGCACTCATCTCCATCACAGTATAGATCCATCAACCACCTCAGTGACATCAGCAAACTTTTTGAAACTATAATCAACAAGAAGGTTGTTGATCTTGAGCAACAAACATTATAGGTTTTGTTCAGCTCATTCCACTGCTGATATCCTAACCACTTTTATTCACAAAATCAGTTAGGTACGAGGCAACAAATACATCTCAAGGAAAATTACATTAGATATTTCAAAGGCCTTTGAAAAGTTGTGGCATAAAGGGTTACTGCACAAACTCTCTAGGTATGGAATTACTGGAAGAGTCTTCTCAATTGTAAAGTCCTTAATGAATAGGTCTCTGAAGGTAGTTGTTAGCAGCCAGTCCTCTGAGGCCCAAGTGATCAATGCAGGCATCTCTCAAAGTTCACTCCTCAGTTCAACCCTCTTCCTACTTTACATAAATGATCTGCCGAAGAATATACTCCGATCATCTGTGAATATCTATGCTGATGATACAACAGTATATATGGGTGAACCTCTAAAACTCTAGATGATGAGAGATTGGCAACTGATCTCTCTTCTGATCTAGCTCTAACAGCTCAGTGAGCTGGTCACATTCAATGCCTCAAAAACCAAACTTGGACCCAGAATTTTCACCAATCATAAAGAACAGGTGTTGCCTCAAGGGGGCCTGAGCGTGGCCACCGAAATGTTTTCAAATTTGAAACAAATAAAATAATGAACGAATTTCAGTTTTTAAAATTTAATGAAATGTAACATGATGTTTAATTTCTTTACTTTAACAAAACATTCAGCAACAACATTTTTTTTCTAATCGGTTATTTTTTAAAAATCAATATGAAATAAAGTTCTGTATAAAATCCAATTCTGTTTCTTTCTTTTATAAATGTATTATTAAAAAGTTTTCTAAAACCATTTTTTCTTACAATTATTCATTACATTATGATTACTGCCTGTTTCATTGCATGGACTACTTTTGTGACGTCACATCACTATCGAGCAGGCCTTCTCTTTCAGTGGCCACGCCCTGAGTACCTATTAGAAACTTGACCCAGACCACAAGTGGAACTCATACATACAATCAATTGCTAAAGATGCTGAAAAATGGTCAGTTCTCTGTACAATTCCAGTAAGTACCTGGTTCCTCCCACTATCTTCTACTTTTACAAGAGCCAGATCAGGCTGAAAATGGAGTACTCCTGCCATATATGGACAGTAGCTGCCCAGTCTTCACTTTCCAGTTTCAACCAAGTCCAAAAGTATTTTCATGCCCTTGTGGGTGACAAATTATTTTCCACCTTGCAATCCTTTTCTCACAGATAAAATTTTGCAAGCCTCTTGCTGCTCTTTCGTTATTTCCATGGAAAGTGTTCAGATGAACTACATTCCACCAGTTCTAACCTTCATGGCTAAAACCTGCCATGCCACGCACATTGCAGTGAACCACCCTCGTTCCCTTCATGTTCCATTAGTGAGATGTAAGTTTCACTAAATCAGCTTCACATGAACTACTACTTTGTGGAATTTACTCCCAAGAGGATGCTTTCCTGATCACTAGAATCTTAACCTGTTCAAATCTAGGGTCAACTGTTATCTTCCCCACATATTCCCATAAACTGTGCCTCTTACTCTGTAACCTCCTACCTTGAAGAACTTTTAGGCTTTTTACAGGGTGAACATCATTGTAAAAAAAAAAAAGAAAGAAAAACAAGAAAAAAAAAAGATAAGTTGTCCTATCCAAAAAGAAGATTCAGAATATGCATCTTGTTCAAGAAATTTACGTATGATGCAAGGCAGATAAATCAGTATTTGGCATATATCGTTTTTGAAACGCTGAAATGGATTATTCACAGAATAACCTAGGTACCATTTCAATTTTCAAGTGATATTCTGATCAGGTATTTAGGTGGATTTTTATTTTTTAAAATACTCGAATAGACAACGTTTTTTTTTAAATTTTTTTCGTTACTAAACGGCTGAACTGCAACAATCATTAATTTTTTTGTTTGTTTGTGTCTATGAATCCGTAACGACTCCCATCAAATACAGCACATGACGCATAGTCGGATTTTACAGTGAGTCATCCAGAAATTACCCGGTTCACTCAACCTTTGCTACAGACATGAAGGTATAACCCGGCCCTACACCTAATTATGCAATGGGGAGGTGTTGCACGTTAATGTGACGGTCATTATATTGATAACTTTTTCAGCTGAATCATTGTTTTTTGGGTGGGGGGCGTATGACAGGCCGACGAAAATTTATCGTTACTTTCGCATTTTGGTAAAATTGCAGATTAGGACACAGAAACCAATTATATAAGATAAAAAGACATTTTTGACTTTTTAAAACTGTTTTTATTAATTATTGTGGCCTTTTTCAACGTAAAGTGGAGGTACATAAAAAAATGTCAAAATGTTTATGTTATAAGACTAAGAGGAAAGACCAAATGTCGGCCGGGCTGTAGCCGAGACACACACACAAAAAAAACAAACAAACCCAAAACCAAAAGGTTGTCGATATCTCTTAGGTAGTTTTCCGCAAATTTTTAATGCTGTTTTTGGAACATTCAGGCTTCTTTTTTACACCAGAAATGATGCTTCTTTGTTAAATTGGTTTCTGGGTTTTAATCTGCAATTTTACCCACATTTTTTAATCAATAGAAACAATTGTAGCCTTGAAAAACTTTCCATTCGAATGTAAAAAGTTACCGAGCTCAAAAGAGAAGTAAGTGGGTATAAAAAAGTCTTATAACTCCATTTAGGCTAAAAATACACCGAGTAGATGCATAACAATAACGAAACAACATACATTCATTTTTCATCCAATTAGAATTGTAATTAACAAATTATTTAGTAAAAATTAGTCTTTGTTTTGATTTTTAAGTCGGCTGATTCTTTCGAAGTCGTATGACAATAATGACATGCATTCCAAATCACCGATTTCTTCAACTTTTTCTGTTTTTTGGTTTCATCTGCTTTCAATCGATTTCTACTGATAGATGAACGGCAGATTCTAACGAATCTGTTGTAGTTGATTTAACTGCCTTCGTTTTTTTTTCTTACACATGCACAGGCGCACACAAAATACGAAGGGAATTGACTGCTTCAGTCAAACTATACACCGACTACAATACATGTGAATTCATTCTTTTCAAAATATATACATTAGCAAAACCACTCCCATCACAATTTGTAAACATTTTTTACAGTAGTAAATAATTTGTACATTGTGTAGACTGTATATTATTACGACTATCGGTTTAGTGAGTCAAAAGTTACCTCGCCCGAAGAAAAAACAAGCAAACTAAATTCACTAATTTTAGGTTGTGTCCACACACAACGACTGGGTGCGTCTAAGTATAATATGTTGTGTTTTTGTGTGTGACTTAATTTGACCAGTTGACTCAATTCTTTCTCGTATTGTAAAAAGTACAAATTTTACCAATATTTCTTGATTATCAAAATAACATTAGTTATTTTTCTGTAAATAATAACACTGATGCAAAAGAAATAACAGAATAAACAAAACAAAACAAAAATTTTTTTTTTTTACCGTTCGAGGTCTGATAACAATTCAAGGGTGAAAAAGGACATTTCTTAGTCGGTGTAACATGAAAATAGAGTTACTTCCCTTGCCACAGAAAACTTGTTCCTATATATTTCGTTTTTGTTTTATTTTATTTGTTAAACAATCATTCTTAAAAATAAATAAATGAGATTTTAGATACTAATTTTTTAACAGTATCATTTTATATTTTTAATGAATAATTTAAATCTATTTTAAAAAGTAAATTTACCACAACTTAAAATAATTAGTATTGCCCTAAAAATCTTCTAGAGAGCGAGTTGATACCAAACTTTGATCGCTAAGTACTAGGTCAGATATCTATCTATCTATTCATATTCATCCATCTTTATTTTATTTTTATCATTGACAGATAAAAATATCTTAGTATGTTTATTTGTCTAATTTATCTCAATGTCTTCTCGGCACCAACAGATACGCGGAGATATTCCATTCTTGTGGAATTGTTTTCTTTATAATTTCTAAATAATCATTTTGAATTTGATTTGACATTTATCTACTCAACATTAGTAAATCAATTCACTGATGTGTGAATTAAGTCAAGGCTCAATGCAAATTGCAAGACATTATAAGTGTCATGGGAGACCTGAATGCCAAAGTAAGCAACGAGAGAGATGGTGTGAAATAGTTGGAAAATTCGAACTAGGAATCCGTAATGAACGCAGAGAATAAAAGGTCCAATGTTGTACGGTGAATGACCAGTTAGGAACCCACACCTGGTTTGAAGAACATCCAAGACAAATATAGACATGGAAAAGCCCAGGAGGAGACCCCCCGCCAAAAAAAACCCCAGATCGACTACATAACTATCAACAAGAGATTCAGGAATGCAGTTTTACATTGCAAAACATATCCAAGTGCCGACTATGGAAGCGATCACTCCCCGATGATATGTGAACTTAGAGTTAAATTATGGAAATTTAGGAGGATTAAGGCAGCACCCGAATTGCGAATCGACAAACTCTTGAACGACCCGAATCTGAACAAGAAATATATAGACAGTGTGAAAAGCAAATACAAGGGTCAAAAGGAAAATGGAAACTCGAAGTGGGACACTTTAAAAGAAACTTTAGTTACACCAGCAATCGAGATCATCCCAGAGGAAATAAGACGAATAAAAATGAATGGATGACAGATGAAATTCTCGACATGACGATAGGAGACACGGAACAGAATATAGGACACTATACAAAGAATTAAGGAACAAATGTAGGCAGGTTAAAGATGAATGGATCACCGAAAAATGTGCAGAAATAGAAGGAATGAGTATCACAAATAAAGCAGATATGCATAAAGAAATAAGAGAACTAACACGACAAAAGACAAGCTCAACAGCAGGATGCATAAAAATCCAAGGATAGTAAAGAAAGAAAAACATAGTTCAGCGATGGAACGAATATATCGAAGAACCCTTTCACGACGAAAAAGAACAACCGGCAATGCACAGAAATATCGATGCACCGGAAATATTAAAATCTGAAGCGGAATCTGCATTTAGTTATATTGAACAGAATCAAAGCGGCAGGGCCAGACGGAATTGTAATAGAGACGCTGGTACCCTTAGACGATTTCGGCATAAATAAGATTACAGAAATAATAAATGAAATCTACAACAGTGGTGCTATACCGGAAGGTCTAAGTCGATCTATTTTCATAACACTGCCTAAGAAACGAATTACAGATAGCAAAATCAAATAAGTGCGGAAATTTAAATATCTGGGTAGAGTTTTAACAGAGGACGGAAAGTGCGTCACTGAAATCCGAAGATGTATTGGGATGGCCAAAGCTGCCTTCTAAAAGCCAAGCAGAATACTAAGAAATAGAAAAAACTAGAAACAATGAAAAGAGGACTAAGCTGCTACGTGATATCTGTCCTCTTGTATGACAGTGGGTGTTGGACGATTTTCTCAAAAATTAAGAGAATTGAAGCGACAGAAAAGCGGTTCTACAGAAGGATGCTGAGTATACCATGGACTAAACATATAAGCAACTTTTAGAGAAAATGGGAACAAAAAGTAATCTTATATTTAATATCAAGAAGAGACAGTTGAGGTTTCTGTGGCACATAATGAGGAAGGAGGGCTTGGAGAATCTGATACTCACAGGACAAGAGAAACACAGGAAAGAACGCATAACATACTTAGGGAGCTTGAGTAAATGGATGGCAGAACAGGGTTTAGGAGAAATAACAAAAAGGCAAAATTTATTAACAGCTACAAGGGACAGGAAGTTGTGGAGAGCCATGGTCACATACGTCATGAAGGGACACAACACAAAGAAGATACGCTTTTATGAAACAGTATAAAGAATAATTTTATTTTTTTCATACTGATTGAACGGGAGATATGAAAGATTGATATCATAATTCTCCTCCGATATTGAAAATTATTTTCAAAAAGGTTCCACTCGAAAATGACATTAAATTTTACATTTTTTAAATCTTCAAACATGTCTTTATTTAATAATAAAAAAAAAGTCTTGTGACGAATAAGTAATTTTTTAAAAATGAATATCAAGTTTTTTTTTTTTTTTGTCGAATCTGAAAGAAAATAACGTATTTTATTAATTATGCAAGCAATTATTTATTTATAACGTATTATTAATTATGCAAGCAATTCTAATATATATATATATATATATATATATATATATATATATATATATATATATATATATATAAAAATTAAAGATTTCTTGAATTGTTTTTAGCATGATGCTGGCCGATTTTCCCGTATGTTCACACTCGATATTGCATAATTTTTTTACTAAAATAATATCTTCAAGGATTTATTTCTTTTTATATAACTGTAAAAATGGACTAACAGTAACACACACCAAATTAAAAAGAATACACGTGATATCGAAAAAGGGATGTGTGAAACATAACCTCCAAATATTTCCCCAATGTTTTTTTTTTAATAAAATAAACAATTCGGTAAAGTATTTATTTATTAATGCATAAATCATGAAAATTTCAATTGAATTGGATAATTTCTTCATTTTTAGCAAATATTTTAAAATGGGTTATCGCTTTTTTGCTCTTATTGCGGAAAAAAGGATCTATTTTGGTGGTGGCATCTCGTGAAGAATATCCAGCTATATCTGAAGAACATTGGAATAGATGCATATGCCTTAATATTTTGGAAACCATTAAACCGACAAAGATTTTACAAGTCACACAAAAAGGTTCTATTGAAAATAAATAATAAAATGTTCGTTTAGCATCCCCAAGAAAGTTTTTAGATTAGTAAAATGATTGCTGAAATGCAGTTACTTGTCCAAACGAAAAATAATTGAACTTTTAGGACATAACCAGGGACGTCAGGTTTGGAGAGAAAAAGAACACAACACACGATGTCAAAAAATAAAAATACTTTGCCAACAGGGAAGCTTGATGATGGATCCATCATAAAATGAAGCATCCATCGTCAGACTTCAGGTACCGGAAACAATGCAGTTATTTGAAAGAAAAAAAAAGGAAAAAAAAAAGGAAAATAAACAAATAACTACGAGACCAAAATTTCATAATCTCTAAAATTAAACGTGTATTTAGAATCGGTAGGCTATGAAGTCGATTAAACGGAAACAGACCGGAGCAGGATATGAACATCATAGTCCAGCGAGCGAATCAGGAACAAGAGTTGTTCTCCACCAGGATATCGCGCCTCATTTAACTCATGATTAGTGACCTTAATCCTGAATTAATGAGAAACAAAGTGACACTTTTGAAGATATGCAGATAATTAGATGAAAAATCAACATCGATGATTTTAATTTGATCCATTCTCCGATGCTGCGGTCATCGTAACATGCTCGGAGCCGAAATACAATGCAAGCGCGACTACCACTGTTTGGTTTGTTAGACAATCTGACTCTGGTTTTGACAAGATGCCATTTTGTTTCACCGACGTGGCGTATGTTAAGTTCGGCTTCTTCAGGTTAGAATGATAGACAAAACTGTGTGTAAGGAAAATGCATTGGTATTGTTGAGGAATTAAATTTCAACATATACCAAAGGTATCTGTCTATATTTCTGAGATGAGGTATTATGTACACTATCTACATTATTCGGACTATTGTCCTCATCTTTGTCGCCATATTTATTACAACGTTTCGGCCGTTATACGGTCCGGTCTTCTTCAGGTGATTAGAATGTCGAACTGAACCATTTATTTCGCTCATTGGGGTAGATTGTTCTAGTTTCACGTGCCATGTTTAATGGATGTCAGTTTTATCAGTTATCTCCTGTTAATTCCCCTCTCCAAGTTCTCCATTGCCTTAGGTTGAGATTATAGACAAAGAAAACCATTGAAAAATTCGTAAACTTAAGGAATCAGCACATATGCTAGGCCACAAAAATCTCCTGAGCCAACCAAGCATAGAAATCAATACAATATGGGAACCAGTAATAATGAGTGCTAGAAAAAAGCGATAATAACAACAAAAATTGCAATATGAGCTCTGGTAAAAACATTAAATGATAACAGCAAAAATTGCAATATGAGCACTGGTAAAAAATGATTACTGAAGACATTAGTTTTATAATAGCCAGAAATTCATGTGCAGATGTCCTCAAGGACACATGACACAGTGGATAAAGGCGTTTGTTAGATCCAGTGACATGACCCAAAGAGTGTGAGTTCAATACCCGGTTGAAGACAATAGTCCGAATAATGTAAATACCAACGGCTCTAATATATATGTAAAAAAGAAACATATATACTACTTTGGCTTGTTAACTACAAGGACGAAATATCGACGTATAAATTTTATTTTGGAACTATATATCTACATAGTAAAACATAAATAAAATGTTATAAAAATATTCAAAACTTTTCGTGCTACTATAATATCTACCATCCGTTTTCTACTATAATATGATATCTACCATCCATTTTTTACTATGGTTTGATATTTACCAACTGTTAGAAGTATGAACCATGTTAAAAACCATTAAAGGAGTATACAGTGTAACCCGGATATAAGATAGATTTTCTCTGGTCCCAAATTAGAGCCTGTGTTAATGTATATATAATAGACCAAACCCGGATATAAGAGACTTCTTCTCCGGTTCCGACAACTCTCTTATATCCGGGTTACACTTTAATAAACAGCTTGTAGTGTAAAATTTATACCAGTCAGTCATAGTATTAGGTGATTTTCCAGTAAAAGTTACTGTAGTACTCATCGGCATTTCGTGAACAAAATAATACACTAATTCTAAAATTTCACACATTTTGTAATGGAATAACATAAATTAAATACCTCCTTTATGAATACAAATTAGATAAATACCCCACTCGTTAAGTTAAAATAACACTGTATGTAGTTTGAAGAATTTTAATTACTGTAGGCAGGAAGTAGATTGTTTGGTAGAGGGCATCATCATTTCCGGTAGGTCGCAAATGACTTGGTATACTATAGTACCACCAACTTTTCTTTTATTTATATTCTAGAAATGAACAGCATGCACATCGGCTAAAATGTCTACACTGTACAAATTTTAATCTGTAATGATATCTACATAGTAAAACTGGTGCTACTTTGGCTTGTTATCTACAAGGTAAAGATAACAAGTCAAAATACAGTGTAACCCGGATATAAGAGAGTTGTCGGGACCGGAGACGAAGTCTCTTATATCCGAGTTTCTCTTATATCCGAGTTTATCTTATATCCGGGTTTCTCTTATATCCGGGTTTGGTTTATTATATATACATTAACACAGGCTCTAATTTGGGACCAGATAAAATATCTCTTATATCCGGGTTTCTCTTATATCCGGGTTACACTGTAGCACGTTTTACTATGTAGATAAAATTTGTACGGTGTAGATATTTTTTCCCTTGTAGATAACAATCCAAAGTAGAATCAAAATACTTTCTGGTTTCTGGTCGCCGGATCTGATAAGGTGATTTAATTATTGTACCACTTATCAAAAATTTCCAAACGCATTTTTCTTACACACAATTTTGTCTTTCATTCCGATCTGAAGAAGCTGAGGCCAACAGACGTCAGCGAAACGCGTCGTTTATAAGCTTTTTCACTTTTCTCATCATCACTTTTGTTTCGTCTACTATTGTTATATTATACCCCCTCCCATGCACGGTGGAACAGATTTAGATAGCTAAACAGAAAGATAGATATGAACAAATAAATTGTAGATAGATATATCGAAGCCACCCATTGAGCGACCCGTAATGATGTTAGTTACGCTTATCTTTGTCATGTGAGGGCTTTAACATACTCCACCGCGAAGTTTTAGTCACCCACTCTCAAAATGGCGGTAACGAAGTCAACCCCATACTCATAAACTAACTACACTTACTTTTCAATTTCACTCGAATGTGCCAATTTATCAACAACAAAAAAAATCCTTTTATTATTTTTGTTTTTAACGTTACTTCTTTTTATTATTTTTTTTACCCATTATCATTATTCTCAGTGAATTGATTGCATGTCATGTCTACTGTCGGTTGCCAAGTAACAATGTCACGTTTTTCCGTTGTAATTGCAGTTCGTTTGCCACCTTTCCACCCGGCTTCTACCCAGACTGTCATTGTAAAAGTTGCCACCATCTATTCGTAAAAATCTAGATAACCGCTCACTTTCGTCACATGCTTTTTATTTTATTTTATTTATTTTTTTTACATCCTGATCGTCCATCTGTTTAGAAGCTTTCTTTCCCCATCCCCTTTCAGAGTCAAACAATGAACAGCCCAACATGCTCAACCATCTCCTGAATAAAAGCACCAACGTCTGTGTCTGTCTACATTTTATCGGGGAAAGAAATGAAACGGTCTCTTTGTAAGAAGAATCAGTCCTAGGTTATGCGAACAATAGACGATGAAGACTCTATCCTTTTTCCCCCCATTTTTTTTTATTAATTTAACTACTCATTCATCCTATGACGCTTGCTAGAGAGATCCCATTTTCGGCAAGTAAGGACTTTATTTTTTAAAAATGTTGCTTTTAATTTTGATTGACAAAAGTATCGCGTTTCCCTTTGCTTCTCCAAACAAATTTTATTTTGTATAATTATATGAAAACTTATTTCAATATAAAATCAGAAGGTTATGTCACCGCATTTCCCATGAGGGCGCCTTGCAATATATACTGCTGGATTGCAAACTTATATAACAAAATAAATAAAGAGATAAATAAAAAAATGGCTATTCTAATGAATTTGTTCGTCACTAGGTGTGGTACTATTGACCTTGTAGGAAACTAAATTAAACTTAAAAATCAGAATAATCGTTGTATATAATACGTCAAGTGATTTTTTGTCTGTAACTTTTTGTTGTAATATATATATATATATATATATATATATATATATATATATATATATATATATATATACATAGTTAGGTAATGAAAAGTTTGGTAATCCGTATGGATAATCCCAAGGAGGATGTAATCCAGGTATCTAAATGTGAAACCAGAGCAATTTTTACGAAAAAAGTGTATAAAAATAATACGTAATATAAATAATATAAAATATAATAATATATATACAGTGTAACCCGGATATAAGAGTTGTCGGGGCCGGAGAAGGAGTCTCTTATATCCGGGTTTCTCTTATATCCGGGTTTGGTCTATTTTGTTTTATTAGCACAGGCTCTAATTTGGGACCAGATAAAATATCTCTTATATCAGGGTTTCTCTTATATCCGGGTTACACTGTAATATAAAAAGAATACGTAAATTTTAAAATCATTTTTTTATCCTCGAAAGTGTGATCTGATGAACCAGGCAAAATCCACATACATAGGGAAATATATTATAGTCAAACCCTTAAGGTTGTCTGTTTTCTAATTAAATTGAATTTGTGTGTGTGTATATATATATATATATATATATATATATATATATATATATATATATATATATATATATATATATATTTAAAGACACAAATAGGAAAACTTAATGATAAAAACGACTTACAAAAATATAAAATATACAATAATATTTGTAAGTATATAGTGGGTTATCAGTTATAGTGTAGTGTATGAGTGTTGAAACAGATTAGTTTGATTTGGCCTTGTTAGTTAGACAGCCTACCATTAGAGGGGTATAAAACAAGAAAATCAAATTGTAAAGTGAAACAACAAATTTATATACATATAAATCAATTTAGATCTTTACAAATAAAATTAATATATTTTGGTTGATACAAGATCGTCAAAATGTTCGTAGCAGTCCTTGCAAGAATGAGTTTATGTGTACGTAGGCAGGAACGTATGTGTGTATGTATGAGCGTTATCGTAGGGTATGAATGTCTTTGAAATAATCGCTCAGTCTTAAAATGTTCCGTTTGATTATCAAGTATAAAAGAGTTGAGGAAGAAAGGTAGAGATAATAATAACGATCGCTTGACATTTGTCAAGGGACGTGTTAATACGCTCGTCTCCTTCTCTCTGGTCTTTTATTTTGTTTGTGGGGCTTGAAAAGGTCATTTTGGAATACACCCCCGGATTTGATTCGGGTCTTTCCATTGGACGATAAACAAACTTCGCGTCGGCTCGCGAAAAGGTCCGTAAAAGAATTTGTTTCTGAGAATTGAAGATTATTTGAATTTTGTTTTTAAATGTTTCTTAGTTTTCTATTGGCCGAAAAACATTTCGCATCAAGGTGTGAAATTTCCTGAGTTTTGTTTTGGATTCGCTTTTGCGTGTGGGTTAAGCAAGGTTTGTAAATTCGAGTCTTTTTAATTTCTAACAAAATCAATGAGTCAGTGCTTAGCATTTGAATTTTAAATCTAGATCTTGTTTTGTTCTCTACAAGTATCGATTTTCAATGTGACGTGTCCCTTTAGGATGTGGGCGATCATGCCTCTAACGTTTGACATTTTGGCCTCCCTTCCGCTTCCAGCTCCGCCATCAAGTTCGTCAGGTAGGTAACCCGCTGCCACCCCATCCTCTGTCACTTTTGCTTTCAACATGTCCCGTGAGTATCAAATTCTCTATTCCCCGCTTCCTCATGATGTATCCAATACATTTCAGCTGTCTCTTTCTGTACTGATCTTGAATAAAATATTATAAATATAAAAGTCGTATTTTGCATGCATTAATTCTTGACCACTGACATTCCTTGATTTCCATAAGGCTTGAATCTATTTCTTCTCATCCCCAATCTATAGGTTAAATACCAGGGTAAACTGGACTCTCTAGCCTCAGATGACAGCAAGTCTAGGAGAAGAACTTGTTACGGGACTTACCTCTGTTGTTGCTCGACTCGTGGACGTCTTTCAGTAACTATTTAATGGTTCCTGGTACATTTATCCCGCAAACAATATTTGGCGGACTCATTTGAGTCCGGGTAGAAATAAGTAAAACCATGGATCTTAAACAAATAATTAATGCATGTATTAAAAAAATGAAATTACATTAATGTGTACACAGTTGAAAAGGAAGGAAAAGACAGCAAAAACTTAACTATTAAGAAAGAGGTTGTTTGTGTGTGTGTGATACACACGTGTGAGTATATGCGTGTATGTGAGAGTTTAATCCTCAGTGGACCGGGAAAACGAAAGTTTATCAGCGGGGACACCCTCATACAGTCTGGTACATCTTGGAGCAAGTGGAAGAAAGGAAGAGGAAAGAAATGTTTCTCTTTTTATAGACTTAAACAGTGCAGCCTAACTGACGTTTGGTGAAGCCAAGTGGGGTAATCCACATTATACTCTGTATTCAAAAATGTGGAAAAAGCAACAGGAAATTACTCCATTACATTTCCTCGGAAGCCAGGGTAATTCACAGATAAAGAAAAGGATATTGTGGAGAGCGGTGATAAGAGAGAGCCATGATCGCCACCGTCCCCAATTGACGATATTAAAAACACATATAATTAAGTTGTTCTATCAGTAATGCCTTCATTAACATCTAATGTTCAAAATTTAACAATTAAAATATCTAGCATGTAAGGATCTCAGAGACATGCAAAAATGTCTCACAAAAAGAGGATCAACATACATATACCAAGATGGCAGTCTCAAGGAAAAGGCTACCAAAAATAAAATCTAAAAAGTGCGGAGATATTAGAAAACATATTCAGTCAGTTACGTGATACACGCTTGGGCGACCATCTCACTTTCGATTCATGATTGACTAGGCAAAAGATTTTCTCGCAGTAGGTTGCCATTTCTTTCTGCGGTAGGCAGACTGCCAACTAAGGTGAGGGGACCCAGTCCGTCCTGCAATTCAAGGAATAGCTTGTGCGGGGTGGGGTTGGGGGGATAGATACCTTTCCCAAGAGTATTTGGAATTCGAACTCAGCTCTCCGATTTCTCATTCCGAGCCGTTATCCATTGCACCACCCACGCACATACGAGGTATAAAAAGAGAAGTTTTCAACTAATTGCATTTGATTTAAACAAATTCAGAAACCTTGGAGATAAATACAGCAACACCAATTTGCAAAAATTTGCAACACCACCACCATCATCATCAATATTTCCATAATTGGACCGAGTTATAAGGTCACTGAGGAACTGACCAGCTCCCTCCATATATTTCGGTTGGATACCAATCTGTGTCTCTTTGAAAGATCTTCCAGTTCATTCGGTGACGTTGTCAGTCCATTTTTATTCCTTTGTCTATTTTATCTTTTTTTTTTTTTTTTTTTTTACTTAAGACGGGATGTAAGATGTTAATGGAAATATTGTTGACTCTTGTGACGTGTCCATATAATTTCAACATCGTTTTCTTGGTGATGGTTAGGTTTTCCAACGGTCCTATTTCTTGTCTGTGTTATTTATGATGCAGTCTACATAGGAGACGCCTAGGACGGTTATGCAACATCTAATTTCTAGTGCTTGGATACTTAACCGTAGTTCTGCTGTTAATGTCGAAGATTCGCAGGCCTACAGAAAGGTTGTGAAGGCCAATGAATGTAACATCGTCTTTTTAGATGCTTCTTAAGCCAACACCTTAATCCGCTAGGTTATTATCCTGTGGAGTCTAGTGGATTAAAGCGTTGGTTTGTGAATTTGGTAACAAAGTAAATGAGGGTTCAATCCCTGAGCAGAGTAGAGTGTACTTGGATTCAGTGGAAACAGCGTGCAATAACTGAGCCGTACTAAAAATAAGAACTAGATGAGATATCCTTAGATAATGACAGTGGAATGAGAACAGACTACCCCTGAAGATTATTCAATCAGTTCGGAATTCCCTCTAGGTTACCCGAATCGAAAAACTCCTGTTGATGACCGGAGGACAAAACGGCCAAAATGTCGTGATAACAACAACAAAGATAAGGACAACAGTGTGCATGTAAATAGTGAAAATAATAATAACTCGTCATCCCATAAATTTAGACAGAAATAAATTTTGTTTTAAGTTTTATAATTGGAAATTTTTTTCTCTATTAATTGTGACTATGACCCATTATTAACTTTGCTATAAAATGATGACTCGGTAAAAAACAAACATTAGATACAACTTTCTGATGAAATGGCTTTTATTACAGCAACCCTAAAACTAACCGTTACGTATACTCGAGCGTTTCACATAATAATAACTATATTCGAGTATAGAAATATTTAATTTTCTTGAAGGCGTTTTTAAAAAGAATTATTTAAAAATAGGCGCTACATATTACAATTAAAGCACCGGAATTTATCGAGGGAATGACAGGTACAATTTAAGCTTAGAAATGTTAGTGCTTTAGCAATAAAATTTTTCTTTGTGACTACCATTTCACCTGTTGAAAATATGATAAATTAAAACAAGCTATATTGTCAGCTCCTGAAAAGACAAAGGCTGACATGTTAGACATGACTATAAAGATAATTACAATCTCTGGACTTTTATGGGTTTATTTACAAGAAATATTATCGATAGCAGATTATATTGGTATCTAATTAAGAAATAGTACAGCTGATTTTTTTTCCTTCTCTTACCTATGGTTAGATATCCAAGTCTGCCCTGATAGCTAGCGGAGAAAAGACAGATTCTTGACTTTCCCAAGGGTATTAGTGCGAAAGTGACTAGCTTGGAATTTGAACTCGACTCGTTAATTCCGCTTTCGGGAGAATAACCGCCACACTACTTGCACGTCCACCTTAATGAGGGTGGTACTAATGTTTCTATTTTGCCTATTTCTCAAGTGATCAGAATTGTTTCCCACTCAAATTCTTTATCAATTCCAGGCATACAGCCACAGCACGTTGAAACACCGGTTCCCGTACGATCACCGAAGTTAAGCAACGTCGAGTCTCGTCAGTACCTAGATATCAGTGACCGTTTGGGAGTACCAGGTGCTGTAAATGTGACAGAGAGAGTTTGGGAAACACACACACATACATTTTTTTTTTGTAATTTTTTACTGAAATTGGAGTAGATTTGAACAGCGAAATTAGATCAGAACAATTTTGTTTACTGATGGAAACCTGATCTCGCCCATTTGGAATTGGGTCATTAGAAAAGACAATGAGAGATGATTGAAATAACTTTTATCGGTTAAAATTTGAAATAGAGCTTACTCAGGCTATGAGAACTTTGAACCTCACATTCGACATAGCCTCGTCTGGGGATCCTCTCTGCCCGGAGGCAGAGAATTTGACCTGCACAGCTGGAAAAGATTCCAGCTAGACGGTATCTAGCAACTGCCCCACGCAGTCATATGTGGCACAAGACCGAATTTAATGTGAGGTTCCTGCGCCCGTAGGCTCAGCCAAAAAATCCCCGTTGACCCCGCATAAACGGGATCGGGTTTGTCTACCTCCCAGGACGAGACTCTGCCCTTTGGCATAGCCTCGTCCGAGTTCCTCTCTGCCCGAAAGCAGAGACTTCGACAGCACAGCTGGAAAAAATTCCAGCTAGTGTATTTACTAACTTCCCCACTCGATCAGATGTGACACAAGGTCGGGTTTAATGTGGAGCATCCGAGCACGTAGGCTCAACGAAAAATTCCTGCAGACTCCGTATAAAACGGGGTCAGGTAGCTGTTTCCAGAGACGAAACCCTGCCTTTCGGCATAGCCTCGTCTGAGGATCCTCTCCGCTCGAATGCAGAGAGTTTGACCAGCATAGCTGCAAAAGATTCCAGTTACCCGAAGACCCCGTAAAAAACTTTGTTGGGTAGCTGTCTACCACCCCAGACGACACTCTGCCCTTCGTCATAGCATCGTCTGAGTTCCTCTCTGTCGACATCTTGAGTCAATATATAAACTTTTCAGTTTGACAGTACAGCCGAAAAAGATTTCAGCTAGACGTTATTTACTAGCACCCCCCCCCCAAGAGGGTAGATGTGGCACAAGGCCGAGTTTAACGTAGGACATTCGAGCTCTTAGTCTCGGCCAAAAATTCCCCGGAGAACCCGCATAAACGGGATCGGGTTAGTCAACCTCCCCGAACGAGACTCTGTCCTTCGGCAGAGCCTTATCCGAGTTCCTCTTTGCTCAGAGGCAGAGAGTTCGACCTGCAAGCCGAAAAAGATTTCGGCTAGATGGTAATTACTAGCTCCCCAGCAAGGAAAGATGTGGCACAAGGCCGAGTTTAACGTGGGAGATCCGAGCCCTTAGGCTCGGCCAAAAAATCCCCGTAGATACCACCTAAAGGGGATCGGGTCAGTCTAATTCTCCGAACGAAACTGTTACAAGAGGATCGACGTTTTGATACAGTAAAATCACTAGTCGTGTTCCTCGATAAGAATAAATTTAAAAAAATTTCATTTCGTCATTCAGATGAGCCAGTTGATAACGGTAGTATCGGTGCAGTAACAGTTTGTGCAGGTTCCAGTAATTTGTAATAATGGTTTTCCTTAGGATACACCTACAGAAAAAACTTTCAAATTTCTTTTACGTTGAGATGTTGAATAGAGTCCTCAATATATTTAAATGTTTCTCTTTTGGATTCTCTAGCCAAAACATTAACCTAAAAATTTGTGTCATGTTCTTAAATGGCCTTGTCATATCTCCAATTTCATATGAATGTTATGCATGTTCAGAAATTTCTAAGCTGTCAGCTATATCCAACTGCTTTCTCAGATAAATGGTTAAAAATAGTGTCGGTTTACCCCCTCCTAATTTTCGAAATTGCTCATAGGAGACGCTCTCAGGACTATAAATACTCTGCGATATTTTTCCCATTCTCTTCTTACCTTATCCGCCAACATGTAACCTCTCGCGGAGAACGCGCTTCCTTTTGGGAAATTTCATGAACAATACATACACACACACACGTACGTACGCACATTCACTCATTACACATACTTTGGACCAAAAAGGTTTTCATATTCATTTGACACACATATCATTGTTCTTGTCGCTTGTATACCTTTGTTGTTAATACATTATCATTTGTTTGTACATATATACTGTTATTGTCGTTTCTTTTCATTTATGTACGTGGAGTCACATCCCGAATCTGCCATGTTTGTTGTGGGTATTTCAGGAGACACACGTGTTATTCCCAATTTCAAACACCGACGTTACTAACTCCCAAATCAAGTTGGGAATCACGTACAACTGCCCACAACAACTTTTTTCTCTTGATAACAAGAATCATACAATACTATATATGTATGTGGGATATGTCACTACCCCCACCTTCATTTTTGACGCACGCGCGACTTTTCACCCCTTCCTCTCACGTTCGGTCAGTCATAGTAGTAAACCGTTGTCTTAGCCGAAGATGAGGAAGAATTTATTTTTCGCGCGCTTTTGCGCTGACGTCACGGCAAATTTGGCTTTTCAAAATCAGTCGCCCCCGTGGTCGTTTGACCATCGGCACGGGCCGGCTCACCTGATCCTCTCGCCGGTGAACCCATAGATACTGGCAGAGAATTTTATTCGGCAAAACCTTGCCTAGACCTCATGGCTCGTCTCGGTATCTTAATACATACGACACGGTCGTCACCTTCATGACAGAAGCTAACATCTACCGAGCTCCCAATCCCAGGAATTTTCAAAAAACTTCCAACCTGATGAACGAGCATTTTTCACATTCTTCGAACTCATACTCTCAGAACCTGTTACTTTAAAAAGAATTACATACACTCACAATCATAAACTCTCGCAGTGAGTATTTTTCCTTGCCGTATGTTACTATGCATTACAACTGACTTTCTGAACCTTTCTTCTCGAAGAACTCGTTCCCGCTAATAACCATATTGGATTTGAATTTTGGCGCGGATTCTTATCTTGTCAACTACCATATTTCCAGTATCTTACTGAAGGTCTTCACTCAAGACAATTAAATTTCATTCACTACAATATTTCCAGTACCTTACTGAAGACAATCTACTTGGTCTCTTCTTCAACTACATTTTCCAGTACATTTACTGAAGGTCTTCACTGAAGACACTACTTGTTAAACTCTAAATAAAAATGTATGTTTGTTCTTAACCTTTTGTTGTTTTGCCTGTCTACTTCTTTTCACTCTGTACGTTTGTACGGTGGAAAGAGCACGTCTTATTATATTTCCTATTTTTTTACTTTGTCTGAGGATCCGGTAGTAGTGTGTAGCGTCTGGCACAAGGCCTTATTTTCGTAAGCCAGATCTGCACCGCTGTCGGGTCCGCAACATGTACAAACTCAAATATACATTTAAACACCTTTTTCAAACCGGGAGGCAGTGAAGAAAAACATCGACAAAATTCTCTTCCTACCCTACCTCCGCATGGTGGACGTTATAAACTTATAGCAAAAACAATTTACAGAGCTAGAAAATTTGTGATTAGACCCTATGAAAGTGCAAAATTCCAAATTCCAAATACTACAGCATATTTACAACACATGATGTTCTCCGACTCGGCAAATAGATTTTTTGCAACACGTGGTACCCGGATAAAATCACTAATCACCTTTCAATTAGTTCTACATTGGTCTCAGTAGGCAACAATATACACTCCTCATCCCTACTGTTTTTTTCTCTTGACCCTGCAGTATATGTCGACATCTTGAGTCAATATATAGACTTTTCAGTCATTTGAAAACATCGACTCAAGTAAACAACAAACGCATCACCATTACCCTCGACTTGATTTCAACCGTCAGACATCTTTAAAATTTATTTTTCGACAAAACGGAAATACGACTTCATTTCAACTTTCATCAACACTGTTTCTTCTGAACTTATCAGATGAAGTGTGATGCATCTTAAAAGTCGACTCACAGTCCTTTTTTTTTTCACTCATCGACGATGTCACTCGAACAGCACTCGGTAGAAATTCAACTTTGCCACAACGCTGCTTCTATTAAATTTTGTGCGCCAACTTACATTCAACTAGAAAATAATACAGCACCCCGATGACAGCACAAGTACATTTCATCGATATATGTTTATTCACGCATCTCAACCACACTTCCGTCACCTTTTCTTTTCAGCCCACTAGGACAGTAACAAACTTTTAAAAAAAATTCTACCTATCTGAAAAGGAGTATTGTCGAGTTACCTCCTCCTAATTTCCGAAACTGCTTCTAGGGAGGCTCTCAGGACTATAAATACTCTGCGATATTTTTCTCATTCTCTTCTTACCTTATTCGCTAACATGTAACCACCCGCGGAGAACGCGCTTCCTTTTGGGAAACGCATGACTAATACATACACACACACTCACGTACGTACGCACATTCACTCACTACACATACTTTGGACCCAAAAAATTTTCAACATTCATTTGACACACACATCATTGTCCTTGTCGCTTGTATACCTTTGTTGTTAATACATTATCATTTGTTTGTACATATATATTGGTTCTTGTCGTTTTACATTTCTTTCCGAGTCTGCCATGTTTGTTGTGGGCATTTCAGGAGACACACGTGTTTATCTCTAAACACATACACCAGCCCTCAACAATGGCTTCGAGCGAATGAAGCCTGTAGGTCATAGAGGGCCATCCTTCTTCAAACCTCGTGGCTGACGCTATAGAATCACACACAAAAAAGAACTGTACCAAGTGATAAAAACCATACACTTTAGGACTTTCAACATCAGCAACAACCAAAATGGATAGCACATGTAACTTGAAGGGAAATGACATAATCAAGAGGCTGACTTTCCACGCTTCTTCAAACGAAAAGTTAGGAAAGAAGCCCATCAGTACTAGAAAGAGCGATAACAGTTACTGAAATTAAGAAACCTATTTTCCTGAAGAATTAATAAATTGTTTTAATAGAAATATTTTATGAATTTAAAACGACAGCAAAACTGGCTACTTAGCCAATGAATGCCGAATGTTTCCTTATAAGGAAATGGCTAATATTACCATTAATATTAATAAATCCCTGTTCTTCGCCAATTCACATTTTGTGGAAAAATAACATTTTTATGATTTGCGTAAAAAGCAAAAGGCGTGTGTTTAATCGCAGACTTGAGTTCTTTGCTTAAGTTAATGTGGAATCCATTTTGTAGCTTCTTTTCCCTAAGTCTTGTAAAGGCTGTATTGTAGTTAACTGGTTCAGTTCTGAATTTTCTGCAACATCACGCGTTGTTTTTGTCGCATTTTCCTAAAATTAATCTGTTTTCACATTGTAAGATTTCCCAAATCAATACTTGTCCTTTAGTTTAAAATATCTTTTTTTAACCTTCGCAAGTCATTTCTGACAAATTGCTGGCACCTACTGTATCAATATCATAACCATCAATTGGTTAGTCACCAAAGTTAAGCAATATTGAGCCTGGTCAGTATCTAGTTGAGTGACTGCTTGGGAATACTAAGTGCTGTATACTTGGATGTGTGGGTGTTGTAATGTATAATAGCACGGAATTATTAATCGGAGAGCTGAGTTTCAATTCCAGTTGGATTCGTTATATTCACACAAATACTCCTTGGAAAGATATGAAGCCATCTCTTCTCCTCCGAGCTATGAGTTAATTAGTAAGACTTGTATTACTAAATCATTATCTAAAAAGAATTCTTACAGTCTAGAAATATTTTCTGTCTTTAAATAACCTGGAAAGGTTGATGAACCGTAGAAAACGAATCAATCACTCAACCGATTACCCAGAAAAAAGACATGAATAGGAATCAGCGTACGCACACACACACACACACACACACACACACACACACACACACACACACACACACACACACATATACTTACACACACATACATACACAGAGTGGATGCCATACCATGAAGTACTGGTTTGCGAAATTTTCTTGGGGTCCGTTGCTAGATCGCTGACATTGGTCGGCTTGTACCAGATTATAAGAAGTTTACTTATCACGCACACACATATCTACATACAGGGACACGTGTATATATACACACTTCTATATAGAAATGGTTGCTGAAAAGTTCTTGGTTTAACCCAGTCAATCCCCAAATCTTTTTTCTCTGCGTCACATTTTCGGTATGAAAATTTGCTCGCACCTCACAAAATTTTATATGATAAAAATTTAAAAATAATAATAATAATAAAAAAACAGGGAAAGACTTAAATGAAGATAACCGCGGATTCGAACTCAATTATCATTGATAACTCTCTCCTCCAATTTGCGGGCTCTAGTTACTATATTCTTAATACTTGATATAATGCAAAAATATCACAATGATAAAATCAGTCAATAATTATTTATAACTATTTATACTAGGACTCGTGCATACAATTACAAGTAATCCATAATAATATTTGAAATTTTGAAATTTATTTTTGGCATATGAATTTTTTAAAACTGTTTCTAAATCATTCCGCCTCACCTGCTATTCTCTTCCGCCGCACCTATGAGGGAACCACTGGTTAGCCAAAAAGCTCTTTCTCTAAAATTCTGATGTTTGGTCATTTGATAAAATTTTGGAATTTGGGTCTTGCCGAGAGCTGTTTATCACCCTCTTGTACATATATGTGTATATTCGTGTTCTGTCTGCTCGGATGAAAAAAAAAGTTTCACCTGTTTTTTTTTGCGTTGATGACTTTCATGTGTAGTTTTATATCATTCATTTGTATAATTGTATAACCACTCATTTTGTTTGTGCGTATATGAATGCATGTTTGCAACAATTATTTATATCGAAATTATATCGTGTATGTTCATCAAAGCAGGGCGAAGATATGTTTTCGGAATCAGATTCGAATAAACAACAGAAGCTAGATTAACTCGCTGGAAAATGATTAGAAGATATATCAGAATTTAATATTGGCGGCCGTAACCATAACAACGTAAATTACAGAGATAACACTATGTTGATAGCAGGTTTCGAAGGGAAACTGAAAGAACTAGTAGTCCAGGAAAGCAAGAAGAAAAGACTAACTATGGCGATGAACGGCATAGGCACATATATATATATGAATTATATATTGAGAACAACAAAATTAAATTAAACAAAATTGACGTCTTCGTTTTTTCCATATATTATGAACATTTTACTTAAGGTTCGTATTTTCTTGATTTCAAATTAAAACTTGGAAATTTTCAAAAATATTTCAATTAAATTTTCACTTTCCAAAATTGTAGTTTATAATTGTAAATTAAATATATGAAAAAAAAAGTCGTCAGTTTAAACTGACATCAGAAGGATATGGGTGAAACAAGCGTGGAAATTCATCTATAATAATAATCTATATCTATAATTCTCAAAATGTGTGTGTGTGTGTGTGTGTGTGTGTATGTGTGTGTAATCGGATGTTGTTTATGCGTTTCCACAGTTTTCATCCGATTTTGATTAAATTTTTTTGTTTGATAGATAATTCTTCAGTGCCGGTTTTGATTCCAAATTGTTAGCGACAATGGCTCTCCACTACTTCCTGTTCATTATAACTCTCAGCAACATTTTACTATTTACTATCTGTTCTTGGATATATATCTTTCATAAAAACTTTAATAAAAATAAATAGTTTTAATTATTACAATAATATTATTTATTATTATACAGTTCCCTTTTCAGGGCCCCCCTCCAAATTGTTACCCCCATCATTTGGGGATGTACCTCAGTTGCACCCAAATGTTGTTACTAATATTGATTTTCGGGTGGACTGACTTTAAACTTAAACTGCTCCAATAGAACGGCAAAAATTCCCAGTAATTAAAGACCTGGTCGAAGACGGGTTATACTTCTAAAATGATATGAGGGAAACAAACGTGGAAATTCAACTATAATAATAATAGTGCAATAACATACAACGGAAAGTAAGACACAGAAATCTGAAGATGCTAAAGAAAAACAAAAGATACTGAGTAATATCTTCTTCTTCTTCTTCTTCTTCTTCTTCTTCTTCTTCTTCTTCTTATTATTATTATTATTATTATTATTATTATTATTTATTATTATTATTATTATAATTATTATTATTATTCTATATGGTGTGTACCTGCTGACCATGTTCACCATAGTCTATGACAGCACAGTACGTAATCTGTTCAATGAAACAACGTTAAAGATTAACACTCACGAGTCAGACACTCTACTGAATCTGACTATATCGCCAATACCACCAGCATCTGTTCCATAATTCTTCAGTCATCGATATCAAAGGCTGGCAGCACATATTCGGGAAAAACATGGCCGTCTTTATACACGTCGTATTGAATATTTTGAGCCTTTTGATTTGTTAACTCTTCTATTGGTGAACTATAAAATGAGTCAGCTCATTTTGGCTGGCTCACTAGTACACCAGGGTACTCCAAAACTCCAACAGTACCTTCAGGAGGTTGGTGATCATAGCTCTCCACAATTTCCGTCTTTTGTAGTTCTTAATAACTTTTGTCTTTTTGCCATCTATCTCAAAATCTGTTCCGCCATCCATTCAAGTTCGTCAGGTAGGTTGTGCATTGCTTTTCTCTTTCTCTTACTTTTAATCTATCCTGTGAGTATCAAATTTTCCAAGCCCTCTTTGTTATACATGTTAAACGTAGTCTTAATGTAGAATCCAACGTAAGTAATTTTCAATGAAACAACACCAATATCTAGTAGCAGCTGTTCACTAATTCTTAAGGTCTTCCATATCAGAGGTTGGCAGTGAATATTCGGAGAAAACAAAATGGCCGCCTTTATACACGTCGGATTGAATATTTCAAGTCTTCTGATTGGTTAAGCTCCTATTGGTAGACTATAAAATGAGTCAGCTCATTTTGGTTGGCTCACTAGTATATAGAGATGTATCCAAAAATTGTAACACTCTTTCCTTATTACGTGCCCCAGACATTTTAACTCTCTCTTCCTGGTCTAACACTTTTGCCCCAGCCCCTCAACCGCCGACGTCTTACTCTCTGGGTTGAGGTGTCTACTCGGTCCTAACCGAACTTAAGCGAGTGGCCGTAGGTCCCCTGAGCATCCGTAGATTATTCGGCCGGTCCACAGGTTTAATCCTGCTTCCTGCCCAAGTTGTGATTTGTTTGATCCAGAAGCAGAAGTGATGTTCATCCATTCACGGTCGACTGAAGATATAGACACGGCTGGAGAGTCTGCGATAAGAAAATTAGAATGCAGAAAAAAAAATTAATATCTGCAGAAAGCCAGACAAACAACTATTCAATGGTTGAATTGTTAATGTCTTTTATATAGCAGAAAAGAATAGACTTGAAAAGAAACGGGTTACAGAGAAAGAAAAGTATTTGACGTAAAAACTCATACACTGAATTCTAAACAGAGAGAGAGAGTGTATTGTGATTAACTTGTGAAATCGTCTCAGAACGATATACGACTCTTGCGATGGGGGGATAAGATTTCTGTACGAGACTTAAAGTTTATAGTGGCGTCCCCCCTCAACAGTAGTAACAGTAGTAGTAATATTCATGGTAGCAGAAGCAGCGGTAACCATATCAACAGTACATGTCAGCGGACGCTTCGTTCCAATCTCTGACGTCACTTCCTCTCCTTCTCGAGACTCCAACTCGACTCTCCACTGTCTCTAGCCCATCTCTTGCCCGGGCTAATTCTCTTCTCCAGTCTCGCCAAGAATTTTCTCCCGTCTCTCATGTAGCGCTGCGACCCGTAACGGTCGACGCGGGTGCCCATGCGCGTGACGGCACGCATGCGACGACGACGCGCCGACCGATCGCGGCCTCTCCCGTCTCTCTCTTCTGTCTGCCACTTTTCCAGCATAACTACGCGTTTATATAGAAAAACCCGGCTGGTCATAACCGACCCTCGGCCCCAACACCTCGCACGCGATCATCACGAGGTTCTGGCTGCTTCAACCCAAATCATGTGAATTCTAAAAGTCCTTCTTGCTAACTCAGCTCTATTCCAAGTTTTAACCGATAAAAATTAATTCGACTATTTCCATTGATTTCTAATGACCCAAATCCCATTAGGTACAACTTCTGCCCTTGATCAGATTTCCCATCAGTAAATAAAATGCTCTGATCTAATTTCGCTACTCTCATCTACTCCAATTTCAATTAAAAAAATAAATACGTGTGTGTGTGTATGTGTGTGTGCGTTTCCCAGACCCTCTCTCTATCTCTGTCACACTGGTGTTAACTATAAGTGCCTTTTTTGTTGTCAATGTCATTAGGACTTCATCGTTGCTCACATGTTCGGTCCATGGAAATCTTAGCATCCTTCTATATTTCTGTTGTTTCAAGTCTCTTCTTCATCTGTGAAGAGATTGTCCAGTATTCACTGCCATATAGAAGAACAGATACAGCATAACAGTTCAATAAATAATCGATAACAAAGAAAGAATGTTTAGAGAATTTAAAACTCACAGGACACGTCGCAGACAAGAAAAGTAGGGGAATACAAGAAGTAAGCTATCATAAGTTTGTGCAAATAGATGGAGGAACAAATATCATAAACAGAAAGCGGGTTCATAAAGGGGAAAGTGTTGTTTAGAACAACAAAGCCAAGAAGCTGTTGAGAGCCATGTTCGCTCACATCCCGGAGGGACACTGAAGAGAGAGAGAGAGAGAGAGAGAGAGAGAGAGAGAGAGAGAGAGAGACTTTTATGATTTTCTTTTCCTTATTTGTTTGTTTCTATCACGTTAAAATGCAAACGGATAAAACTAGGTACCGCCACAGATATCGCGATACCTAAGGTTTCAAATGAATTTCTAAAAATGAAAAATCTTTCTTGAAGCTTTTATTTTAATTTTAATTTCTAGCTAATAGATTAAATTTAATATTTCCAGTAAACAAATTACTTCGCTGTATTTCAAAACTAATTTAAATTGACTGAAAGGAGTTTTCGTTTCGAAATTACTAAATTTGCTGATTTTAGCGCCATTTTTAGTCATCTGTCATCACAATGTAATTCTCTTTATTAAAAAATTAATTAATCTGATTTTGATCAAATATTACTTACTTTAAAATATCACAGTAATGAATTTTTAGACACAGTGGTCGATGTTTACTTTTGGTCCACAGCTTGAATGACAGAAGCAAGTTTATCTTGTTTTTCTACGGATATATCCGTAAATTTTGATTGAAGAATATAACGTGAGCGCCATTTCTTATATAATTTTTAACTACTCAGTAATATTAAATAATTAGAAAATATTCTCCGTAATCTAATGTGTTATTGAACTTTAGGTACTTTGGCTTTAGATTTACTATAGTTATTGCGCTTATTTTCTAATAATGTTGTGTATGGACACACATATTTACAAAAGTCGGCACATTTATACATACAAAAAAATTTCAAAATTCTTTTTAAGATATTAGGCCTCGATGAATTATGCTAAGTTTTTGCATTGATGATTAGTATTTTTTTAATAACAATATCTTCTAAAAGGGACAAAGTAATACAGAAATTTGAAAGATTTATTCTAATTAAGTTTAAAAAAAATGAAAGCAATTCTTGTAACAATTCATTATTCATCGATTTTTTTTTATTAAGACAATAGTGTTCATAATATATCTTATTCATAAAAAGCAATTAAAAGCACTTCTAAGTAAATAATGTTTTAGTTTTATTGCGTTTTTTATTTTACGATTCAGAACATATTTTCGGTCACTGGGCGGAGGGTCCTGTTTTACAATAAGAAATTGATGATTTGAATTCTCCAAGGAGATTTGCTTTTAACTAATATAAACATTTAAGCTCTACAAAATTTATTTTTTGGTTAGCAAATGTAAAAAATAAATAAAGATTTTCTAAAGAAAAAAAAATTTCTAAAACAATTTAACTCATTTGTGAATAAGCCCTGAAAGTTTCTTTGTTCTTATTAAGTTTGGGGCTTATTTTTTTTCTCATAGTATGCTACGTATTTCTTCAGCGAATCAGTGGAGGAACCTAAAAGTGACAAATGAATCCTGCTCGAATTCGAAAGTTCCGGCTTGAATATAGGTAGGAAAGCGATCTGAAGCTTGAACACCACAGTGAAATTAACTTACACAGATTATGCTAAGTAGAGTGCACAGATGCTACACTGATCCTAGACAAAACCGGGATGTGACATACTGATTCTAATCAAAGACCAGAGATGCCGATCTGTGGCAGAGGCATAAAAAAATATTGCAAAATATTAAGAGTTCTGAAAAAATATTAAAAAATACAAAAGTCTTAAAATAATGATAACATTAAGAATAAAAACTTTTTGTATGTGATTTTTCAAATTCATATTGCTTTTTCTTTCCTCTGTATTTAAAAAGGAACAGCATTTTGTTTGAATGGGTTACAAGTACCGAATTGTGATACATTTGAATGCCTACTGATAGTAAATTTTAAAGTAATCCCAAAAGTCGCAAGTAACGAAATTCAAATTTAGTAGTAATGGCTTTTCAACTGTCGCCCTATCTGACAACCCAGTTGGATACAGAGCGTACAGATCCTAAAGACCTAAACTCTCTAATCCTAAAATACCGAGTCACACGTAACTAATTTCATAATTTATTTTTGATAGGTACCGTTCGTAAATGAAAAAAATTGGACAGACTTACAATAAAAATTACTTTTTCAGTCTTTCATTTTAAAAAGAAAAAAAAAAACAAAAACAAAAACAAAACCGGACGGGAAACTAGGAAAAAGTGAGAAAGTGGAATGGTCGTGGTCAAAGAGTAAAATTAAAAAATAAAATAAAAGGTCAGATGCTTGGCTTCTTTGTTTAAAATTATTCCCCCAGCCAACAAAGACATGACTCACTCCCTCTCTCCGTTAGCAGATGGCTAGTTTGCTCGAAGCAGAACGACAGAGAGAAAAATAAAGAAACGTGGCAAAAGCAGTAGTAGGAGGAGGTGAAGAAAAATGTAAAGAGCCAAAGAAAAAAAAAGTCTGACCGTGGAAGAAGTGAAAAGCACAGAGAAGGAGAAGAACGCAGAAGAGAAGAGGAAAGGTGAATGAGGAGAGGAAGGAGGAGAGTAAAGAAGAGGAGGTGGAACAGAGGAAACTGGAACAGAGGAAGGTGGAGAAGATGAAAAGAGGAGGAGGCCGTATTGGATTGGCTATCAATTAACAAAGACTAGCAAAAACGGTTTCGAACACGAGCACATGCTCGCGCGCACACACATACACATAATTCAGGGCCGTAGAAGAGACAAATGTTTTTTTGAAGGGGGGGGGTAAAAATTTAGACTTTAACATTAAGTAATCAAAGGCCGACAACATTAGCGACAAGAACGTTTAAATTTTCCATTACCTTCTTGCTTTGATAGTTTTTTTCTTGTATTTCTTTCTTTACTGTATTTTGTTAAAATAAAACCCTTTTAAAAATACTACAATTGGTAAAAATTGGGGTGGGGGAGGCAAGGCACAACCTCACACTCCGCCCCCGGCTGCTAGGCCCTGTAAGCTCAGACGTTTTTGTTCTTTGTATTTCATTTTTCAAATAACCGTTTATTTGCAGTTTACATCTTGCATCCTCATCCATGCGGATACGGGCATACATTCAGGAAACACAGACGCAGGGCATTCTCACTATTTCTCTGTTATTCTTTCAGCCTGCCTGCCTGCCTATCTATCTATCTATCTATCTATCTATCTATCTATCACTTTCAGTCTGTTCATATCTATCTATCTATCTATCTATCTATCTATCTATCTATCTATCTATCTATCTATCTATCTATCTATCTATCTTTCACTTTCAGTCTGTTCATATCTATTTTATCTATCTATCTATCACTTTCAGTCTGTTCATATCTATCTATCTCTTTCAGTCTGTTCATATCTATCTATCTATCTATCTATCTATCTATCTATCTATCACTTTCAGTCTGTTCATATCTATCTATCTATCTATCTATCTATCTATCACTTTCAGTCTGTTCATATCTATCTATCACTTTCAGTCTGTTCATATCTATCTATCACTTTCAGTCTGTTCATATCTATCTATCTATCTATCTATCTATCTATCTATCTATCTATCTATCTATCTATCACTTTCAGTCTGTTCATATCTATCTATCTATCTATCTATCTATCTATCTATCTATCTATCTATCTAAGGCTCTTTTTTTTGTTTGTCATGGTATCTTTTCATCTATTTATCTCAGAGGATGATAAAAAGTTATCGCTCAAATCAAGAATCCCTTCAAAATAGTTACATTTTAGGAAGTAAACCTGACCGAGAACTTTTCAGCCCGATTTTGTATCAGTAATTAATTATCTACTCATATTTATCTTGTTTATTTATCTTCTACACAAGACATGCTAAGTGTCTATGGTAGAAACGGAGTAACCAATCTTGTCTTACAAGCCATTGCCACTGAACAGAGCCGGATTCTATCCTTCTGTGCTCCCTAGGCTAATGAAATCGACCCTATATATTTTTTTTAATAATTAATTAAACAAATAAATATTAAATAATCAGGGTTTGTCATATGCACTTACTTTTGGGAGAAATGCATTGAGGGAAAGTCAAACAGTTTGTAAAAAATGTTACATTTGTGTGTAAAAGAGTTTTGTTTAAATTTTTAAAATTATAGTTTGAATTATCTCTAAAAAGGACCGGCAGAAATAACGGTCATGACAGACAATTGGTGTTTAATTTTTTCAAATTAAAAAAAAAAAAAAATATTCCCCTTGTATTTTTTGTCCAATCAAAAGGGGTAGCTTCCACCCATGTAAATTAAAAATTGAGCTCCGTTTGAGCCATTCCTGAGAGTATATAAGAACACGGGTCAGGGGAGAACAACAGCAGGTGCCTAAACATTTGCTGTGAAGGAAAAGAGCCGGCTGCAGGTAGACAGAAGTCACTTAGACGTCAGATGTGAAGGAAGCCGGCTGGCTGTAGGGAGGTAGAAACCAGAAGGGGTTGGGGTGTTCGCAATATGAAAATCGCTATCGGTCACTCGGAGAGCAAAAAGGTAAGAGATATTGGCATACTCAAGGACTACGCCGACAACTTCTACGACGACAAAAAAGAAGTAGAACAAAAAGAAATTTATTTGCCATATTTATCACAACGTTTCGGCCGTTGTACGCTCCAGCCTTCTTCAGGTGGTTGGAATGTTGAACTGAACCCTTTATTTCGCTCGCTGGGGTAGACTGTTCTAGTTCCACGTGCCACGTCTAATGGATGTCAGTTATCTCCTGTTAACTCACCTCTTTAAGTTCTCTACTTCCTTAACCAGGTATTGAACTCACAACTCTTTGTGTCCTGCCGCTGGACCTAACCAATCCACAGTGGATAAAGCCGTTGGTTACATTCACTTACACTCAAATACCCTTGGGAAAGGTATAAATTCACCTCTTTCCCCTCATCTATGGGTGAAATAAGATTTGTATCCTAAAATCACTATTTTCTTAGAGAAACTATATAGAGGCTGCGGAGTAATATTCCATTAATCTGGTACCAATAAAACCTTTTTGAGCAAGGTGAGTAATAATCGGTTTTACAGAACGTGAAGCAGCATTGATTTGCATGGATATACGGTTTAGCTTGAAGTTTTTTTTTTGTGACTTGAGCCGCTAAAAGAAATTGTCTGATTCAAGAAATTACAATAATTCTCTGTCCAGATAAAGGCAGAGCAACATCTATCTTGAAGGGACATATAATTTTATTTATCCCACAATATTTGTCAAAAATTCTACTCTATCTTCTCCCAACTCTATCTTTAAGTTATATCGAATATTTTCATGAATTACTCAACCTCTAGCTCAGCCATTAGTTCCAGCCAATGTAGCTCTACATTAATCCCTAAAAATTACTGTTGCATATTCCTATTTGTGATGATTGTTAATAGGTTATAGTTTGGTTGCTTTCATTCCTTTAACCGATGTTCTTAATATTCTACGTCTTTTCTCTGTTTACATCCACAACAGCAGCTTGTTTAAATAATTTTTGCTAATCAATCTACTTCTCTCCTTCATTGCCATTTTTCTAAAATTTGTTTTTGTGACATTTTAGAGATGTTTTCTTGTCAATGTTTTCAATTTCTTTTTGATAATAAAGTGATCTTTGTTCAAGTGTTTCCAATATTGTATTTCCATTACTCAATACTTTATTTCTCTTTTAAGGTTATATAATTCTTACGGTCCAAGGTAATTTTTTTTATTAATCATCATGTAGATAAAATTTTAAACTATACTATTTAATATATTTAATTACAATAGGATATAAATAACTCAAGTAGAATAATAAAATCTCACATAATCATATATATATATATATATATATATATATATATATATATATATATATATATATATATATATGTATATATATATATATATATGTGTGTGAAGAAATATAGTTTTAAGGTGTTCTATATTTATGGGATAAAGTGCTCAATATCAGAGATAGAGCGTATGTAAATATTAATATAATAGTGAACATTGAAGTCAACACTCAGAGGCAACAGGCTGTTTCATGCTAGGCAGTCTGACGATTGCGCCTAGCATGAAACAGCCTGTAGCCTCTGAGTGTTGACTTCAATTTTCACTTTTATATATATATATATATATATATATATATATATATATGTGTGTGTGTGTGTGTGTGTGTGTGTGCAAATCCTAAAATAAATTACTAATATTGATTGTTTTTTTATCATTTAACTATAAATAAAGCGACTGAGACGCAAGGGGTTACTGAGTGTTACAGAATATGAGAAAAACCATTATTAAAAAGCAAGAACAACAAAAGAACAGGAATTACGAAGACAGAAGATAAGGATTGATATTGCGTTTAAATTTTTGAAGATGAACGTTACTGGGAAAGTATGGAGCCAGAAGAGTGTTCCACAAGCTAGATGGAGTATTGCTGCCATATATGGTCTGGAGCCCCTTCTATTTGCCTTGGGATTCTTGATAAGATCCAGAGACGGATATGCAACGTAATAGGCCCTGATCTGGCATCTCGTCTGCAGTCACTCTCTCACAGACGCGCCGTCGCCTCTCTCTGTCTTTTTTATAAATACTTTCACGGTAATTGCTCCGATGAGCTGCTTTCGCTGGTTCCCAGACTTCATGAATTCAAGCGTCCTACGAGACTGGCATCCCGCTCCCACCCTTTCACTGTTGAAACTGTTAAATGTAGACGTCTCTTCTACTCGAATAGCTTCATGTCTCGCACATCTCGCCTGTGGAACTCCCTTCCTTATTCCTGTTTCCCTGACAACTATAATCTTCAACTATTCAAATGTAATGTCAATCGACATCTCCAGTTGCCTTGATCTATCCACTATCCTTCTCCACATCCTTTCCTCTATCACTCCTATCTGCTCTCGCTCCAAATCTTCTGTAACTCCTTGCGTGCTAGTGGCTTCCTGCCTTGCTTGGAGTGAAATGCTTAAAAAAAAAAACAACTTATAGTTACATCTCGCTATTTCAACTATAAAATAATGAGACCTCGCCGCAAATTTATTATTACGCTTAAATTCTTAAAGTCTAGGCACTATAGGGGAAAGTTCATCGGAACAATTACCATGAACATATTTATAGAAAAAAAAAACAAGGAAGCTACGTTACGAGTTGTCACGTTGTCCTTCAGGGCCCCTTGAGACACCAATAAACATCTTCTGCATTTCTATATCAGTAATAAAACAAATTCTTGTCTCTATTCCCATTTCTATTTTATTGTAATCAATTAATTTGTTATCTATTTGTATACAAACCATTCTTTCACATTGCAGATTAATTAGATATCCTTTCTGTTTAGATCAAGATTTTCTAACCTTTCGATAATTTTTTCAGGATGTACGTTATTATCGAACACCTTTGTGTACTGAATAAACATTTAAATCTTATTTGATTTGGCAGATGAATAAATTACTGCTAGTTGCCTTGGCAGGAAACAAGACTAAGCAATCTGGACTAACTATATTGTAATGAATTTGATTTTACACATGGCGCCTTGTGCTAGACAAAACCAAACTTAACAAATGGGGGCATTGGCCAGGAGTTTAAAAAGTAAACCTAGCAGACTGTGATTACTGTTGTCTTTGTTGTTGTTAGAGCAAATACATAACCATAGAGTTTAATGAAACGCCCGAGTCGAAGACTTACTGTGATTCTCCACTAGAAAAAAAAAACAAACCCAAAAACTGGTTTCAAATTAGCATAAAGCTCTTTTACTTTCGGGAACAATACTTTGACTACGGGTTTATTTTTAATATTTGTATGGACTTCTTTGCTTAATAGTGTTTGGAAAAAGAGTTTCCCCCAAATTTTATTTGTATAAGTGACGAATGACACATCGGATTCAGAGCGAGATACGTTGACGTCACAGTTTGTAAACAAGTTTATAGTCCCTCCAGCTGTGGCTGCATGAAACAAATGAATACAAATTTTGATAAAGTCTATTTGAATTTGTGAAAAGAAAATATTTCAGATAAATTTTAAATAGTTGTTGCTTCGTAACGTCATTTTTAATTTTCTATCTGCGTCGAGAGAAAATTGATTTGATGCAGTTAATATTGTAGAAATAGTGACAAAATTATCTTTTCTCATATATGCAGATAGATAAATAGATATGAGCTGATTGAGATAAATACATATGAACAGACTGAGCTAAATGGATATATATAAAAAATATGAACAGTCTGAGACGGACAGACAGAATGAGAGACATACATACAGATAGATAGATAGATAGATAGATAGAAATTGACTGATAGATATCAATAGGCTGAGCTAGATAGATAGATATGAACTATGAACAGACTGAGATAAATAGATATGTAGATAGATATGAACAGTCTGAGATATACAAGGTAACCAAAAAAGATCTGTCCGTTTTTAAAGGAAAAAAAGAAAACGCTTCACAGTATGTGTAACTTATATTTAGTCTTCGAAGTAATCGCCATCGACATCCAGCACCTTCTGCCAGCGTGTCTCCAGCTGTTCAATGCCCTTGCGGTAGAACTCGGGCGGGGGGGGGGGGGGGGCGGTTGACGCAAAGATGTCCGTGAGGGCTTTGCGCAAGTCTGCTTCATTGGTGAAGGATTTCCCACGAAGATGATTATCCAGGAAGTGGAAGAGTTGGTAATCGGATGGCGCAAGGTCAGGTGAATAAGGTGGATGGCACAATGTCTCCCATCCAAGTTGCTGTATTGTATCCCTGACCACTCGTGCGACATGCGGCCTGGCGTTGTCATGGAGGAAAAGTACACCTTTGCGATTCACCAGTGCTGGCTCATTCTGGCGCAATGCCTGTTGCACACGTTTCAAGTGCTGCGAGTATAAGTCTCCAGTGACCGTTTGGCCCGTTGGTAGCAGTTCATAATGAACCACTTGACGACCTGTCCACCAGACACAAAGCATAATCTTGCGTGGGTGCCTAGGCGGTCTTGCGGTGTGAGGGACAGCATCCTGAGGAGACAACCAATGTCTGGAACGCTTGGGAGTTTCGTACAGAACCCACTTTTCATCACTGTTAAGCACACGATTGAATAAGGATGCGGTACGGTGGCGAGAAAGCAGCGATACGCAGGCTGCCACTCGTTGTCCATTGTGGACCTCCACCAGCGTTTGCGGAACCCACTTGCTCAGTTTGTACGTCTTACCTAGGCGGTGCAGGTGAAGTCTAACTGTTTCATCGGAAACGTTGAACTGTCTTGCAAGTTCACCACACGTTAGACTACTGTCCTCTTCAATGGCCGCCTTCAGGACTCCGTCATTCAAGACCTGTGCTCGTCCACTGCGAGGCTCATCATGGAGAGACAAATCTCCCGACTTGAATTTTCGAAACCAACGCCTTGCAATACGTTCATCCACAGCGCTATCCCCAAACGCTTGACATATGCGGCGACTTGACGCAGCTGCTGCTAAGCCCACTTTGAAGTCGTAAAGCAAACAGCTCCGAACGGGATCTCTAGACACTTCCATCCTTCTCACAGCTGTCCGGCTTATAACTGATGGCCGGGCACGGTGCGCGTGTTTTGTTTTTTTTAACGTCTGATGTTCCTACTTCCGGCTGTCCGAATTTGAAAACAATTGCTACGCGCATTTCATATATATTTCAACTTCATTCAATGACTAATCAAAAAACGGACAGAACTTTTTTGGTTACCTTGTATATGAATAGACTGAGATAGATAGATAGATAGATAGATAATGAACATACTGAGATAGATATGAACAGAGATAGATATAAACAAACTAAGATAGATAAGATGAGACTGATATAGATTATAGATAGATAGATACATTGATAATGAACAGTCTGAGATAGATATGAACAGACTGAGATAGATAGATAGATAGATAGATAGATATGAACAGACCAAGATAGATAGGTAGATTGATAATGAACATACTGAGATAGATAGATAGATAAATAGATAGATAGATAGATAGATAGATATGAACAGACCGAGATAGATAGGTAGATTGATAATGAACATACTGAGATAGATAGATAGATATGAACAGACCGAGATAGATAGGTAGATTGATAATGAACATACTGAGATAGATAGATAGATAGATAGATAGATAGATAGATAGATAGATAGATAGATAGATAGATAGATATGAACAGACCGAGATAGATAGGTAGATTGATAATGAACATACTGAGATAGATAGATAGATAGATAGATAGATAGATATGAACAGACCGAGATAGATAGGTAGATTATGAACATACTGAGATAGATAGATAGATAGATAGATAGATAGATAGATAGATAGATATGAACAGACCGAGATAGATAGGTAGATAGATAGATAGATAGATAGATAGATAGATAGATAGATAGATAGATAGATATGAACAGACTGAAATAATTAGATAAATAGATAATGAACATACTGAGATAGATAGATATGAACAGTCTGAGATAGAGAGATAGAAATAAATAAATAAATGGAGAGGTTATTTTGCATCCTCATTTTTCCTTTTTCCTCCCCTCTGTTTCTTTTTCTCAACCCCCTCGACTTTTCAATATTCTACTTTTGAATAAGAAAACGTTTGAAAATGGGAATGAAACTTATACTTAACACCAGGAAGAGATACTTGAAAGGGCACATAATGAGGAAAGAAAGTTTGGAAAATCTGATACTCACAGGGCAGATTCAGGACAAGCGGGACAGAGGAAAACAACGCATAACCTACTTAGTGAGCTTGAGTAAATGGATGACAGAACAATGTTTAGGAATAAAACAAAAAGAGAAAATTTATTAAAAGGTACGAAATTGTGGAGAGCCATGATTGCCAACGTCCTGAAGAGACACGACACATACAAAAAGAGTTGGAATGAGTATATATTTTTTTAAAGAACGAAAACTGTAAACTCTAAACAATGTAGTCTTTATTTATCAGCTTAATTTCCTGTCCGGTTAAAAGAGATCTCCAGATGCAGACAGACAAAGACTTTATGTTGTAATCAACCGTAAATATCACGAGACGGACTCTGATTGCCACCCGTATTTCAAATTCCAATTTGGCGGGTGGGGTGTGGTGGGGTTGGGAGGTGGCGTGTTGGGGGGGGGGCGTGTTGGAAGATGATCCTGTTTTCTAATTTCCATTGTTATGGCTTCTTGTTTTCCTATTATTCTGAAAATGCGTTATGCATTGTATTAAGACTTAATTTGCTTGGTGTTATGAGGTCGCTCCAAACCACTGATAACAACGACACAACACGACCGTAAGCACTAATATTTTTCATACAATTCAAATCCGAATCATCAAATATATTCATAGTAAAAATTAAATTTTATTTTGAGTCATCACATATAGCTGAAATCAATTGCAAAAAATTTTCAGTCGTCGGTAGACTTTCTTTCGAAGTTGTATGAAATGCTATTTTTTTTTTCAGTATCCTTTGGTTTCGTCTGCTTTCAATCAATTTCTGCTGACATATCGATGAACGGCAGATTCTGGCAAACCCGTTATAGCAGTCATAATTTCTGCCACTACGTTCTTTTTTTCTCTCACGTATGCACAGACTTCAAAGGTAACTGACTGCTATAGTCAAACTATACGCTGAGAACATGTATTTCCTTGTACCGCATCGTGAATGAAGTTTTTACGCTTTCTTAATTAAAAGTGTTGTACGACAAAGAGTTCATAAGATTGAATTTTAACCATTATTTATGTTGTTTCTAAACATCAATTTTTGTTTGTTTGATGACACGCTCTTGATCTTATTTTGATTTTGGCATAAAAATAATTATATGTGAATTTATTAATTCCAAGCTGGCTAGCTCGCTAGCTAGATAGGTAGATATGAATGGACTGAGAAAGAAAGAAAGAAAGAAAGAAAGAAATGGGCTCAGAGGTTAAGGGATACAGCCTACGACTTATGAAAGCTGTAAAACAAATTGACCGAAATGCTTCCGTTGAAATAACAAAACTAAGCAAATAGGAGACACGGTGGAGCAATGGATAGCAACTCGGAGAGAGCCGAGTTCAAATTCCAGTCGAATCCATTACATTCACTTACGCTTACGTGCTAATACACTTGGAAAAGGTATGGATCCTCTTCTTCTTCTTCTTCTCCCTCCAACTATGGGAGATAGCAGGACGGATTGTGTTCTATAGCCTTGAATGTCAATTGGTCTACCGCAGAAAGAAATGGCAACCTACTGCGGGAAAAATCTGCCTGGTCAGTCATGTATCGAAAGATACATGATCGCGTAAGCGTGTATCACACATGGCACATAAATGAACTAAAGCATACTGGTCGGAACACTTCATGAAATAATATTCATGTTTTTACTATTTTTTCTTATTGATCATCGTATGAGCATATGCTTGATAATATTACTTCCTCTTATGACATTAAGAAATGTATAGATTTATCATATTGCTTTATGGTTGTTTCGTCTCGATTTTTTGAGGTGGGAGATTATTGATTTGGAGACATTTTTTTTTTGTTAGTTTTATTCAACCTCGGTGTAAACAGGCCTATCAACTAATCTCAAACCTATTGTACAACTTTAGGTTGCTTTTTCCTGGCAATTACATTACAAAAAATCTGATAAAATTAATTTTTGCCATCCCAAAACGAATCGAGGGTATATGGTTTCTTCGAACATCCGCGCTTCTTCTTGCGAGGATGAGAGGGATTCTCTCTCTCCCCCTCGTAGATCGGGCGTTTATATAACATTCGGCTGTCTTGTGTGTGCATATCCTTCAACTGGATTCACCACTTTCTTTATGTTGGTGCACCCACCGACACCTTCTGAGGTCCGATTCTGCACTTGGAGGCTTTGAGGACACCTTCTAGGTCAACTCTCCTCGGTCTTTTGGCATTCTGAGATGCCACCGAATACAAAACTTACTTTGGCATCTCTTAGTGTGAATCCAATACATAGATCAGCACTTCTTCAAATGGACATTAAATTCGATTCAAACTACTAGTAGTTATTTATTCGCGTGCCCATGCGACACTATCCCAATACATTGACACCTAGTGAAGGTTCGAATCGGCACCTGGTGTTTATGAGATCATCTTCCAGGTGTACCTGATGATGCGCCTGACCTCTCTGATCTTCTGGTGCGACATTGAAAGCAAAGTATATTCTGGTATCATCAGAGATGAGTCCAGTATATATTGGGGTCACCACAGATCAATTTCTCTTAGGAGAAATGTTCCTTATTGACATTAAATTTGGTTCAGACAATGTAGCATTCCGTGGCATGAATCACATACTACACAAGTTTGATATACTCTAATTATTTTGACAGTTGTATCATGAGGTTTGTTCGATGTAAAAGTTAAAATATTTACATCAGCTTGATTATACTAGTAGCTTTCATGTATGAGTTCCACATAAGTTAATATTTTAAAAAATCACTGGAGTGTATATCCGTATGCGGTGATTCAGTACTTAAACGATTTGCGTATAAATCAGTGATCAGTGATAGAATTTTTGCCACTTTTTGACCTATGAAAAGTCGTAACATAATCCTTAGGCCCCGAAAAAAGGTCGGAAAATATTAGATTTGATTCTTGTTTTGAATATAAAGGGAAGTAAATTCTCTGCATATTACGCAATCAATAGACTTATGTGATATGAGAAAAGTAATTCTCAGCTGAAAATTTGATTTTCTATTCGTTTACATTCAGCTAGTAAAGAATGGGAAATTATTTTTTGGCGTGTCGCTGATTTATTGGATATCAATACTGAACGTTTTGATTGGCTGATTACATCGCTTCTCTTTCATGTTGAATGTTCATATGACTCATCGGACCATGACATACGTTGCCAGTTCACCAGATTCCAATTAATTTACTCATTGGTCTTTCACTGGAGATTAAGTGACAAGTTTTCGCAGTAGTCTTCCATACTCCTCACTATAGATAAGTTTATTATTTTCCGGGAGGTTTAAATCATCCCTTTTAGGTTTAACGCCGATTAAAGAATGATAGCGAGTGTTGATAAAAAGCAACTTAAGTTCAGAAAAAATAAAGAAAAGATAAACAAAACAAACAAAAAATAAAAAACAACAAAAAACACACACCTTCGGCGATTGTTCTCAGTCGATCCTTTCTGCTTACGAAAATCGGACTTTGCTAGCCAGACGCTTCTTTGTGGTTGAATGGTTAACAGCACGTCAGATCAAATGACGGTCACCATTAGGGTTAGAGGTTCGATTCCTGTAGGAGAGCGCATATCTTCTACGAAATTTCTCGAACATTCAAGTCGATAAAAGAAATTAAGTGTTTAATTAAAAAAACAAACAACAGAGCATTTAACTTAAATTATATCTATAAAAATAACGTATAAACAGAAAATATATTAAATAATTGTAGGACTTAATATATTTCATAATACAGTGTAACCCGGATATAAGAGAGTTGTCGGGACCGGAGAATAAGTATCTTATATCCGAGTTTCTCTTATATCCGGGTTTCTCTTATATCCGGGTTTGGTCTATTATATATACATTAACACAGGCTCTAATTTGGGCCCAGATAAAATATCTCTTATATCCGTGTTTCTCTTATATCCGGGTCTCTTATATCCGGATTACACTGTATATTGTCATTGTTTACGTTAAGATGTGTTTCTTTATGACTGAATGGTGAACAGCACGCCAGATCAAATGACGGTTCTTATTTGGGTTACAGGTTTGATTTCTCTCGGAGAGTGCATATTTTCTATGGAATTTCTCGAGTGGTCAGGCCGGTTAATGTAATTAATACTGTTTAATTAAAAAACAGAACATTTAAATGATATCTATAAAAATAACGTGTAAATAAAAAATATTTTAAATAATTGTCGGTAATCCATTTCATATATATATATATATATATATATATATATTGTCATCCACAGACAGACTGTTTCGCTGTATCACAGCTCATCAGTGTGGCTAGACGTCCGGTTGCCTCTGGCTAGAATCGAAAACCGGCTGAATTCGCGTCAGTCGGAAATTTTACCCTGAAGCCGTTATATATTGATGCATGTTTCATTAAATAATATAGACAAGTTTTGTCTATATATTTTCATTAAGTTCTTTTCATATTGTCTGATAAACTTAATAACATTGTCATTGAAAGATGAAAGGAAATCACCATATTGATACATGTTTTAATCCTATCTAAGCTTTCGGCTTACATATGCCATCATCAAAGATGACAATTACATTTCAATATATCAAACAATACACGGACAAAACAATACTGATAGTACGTTTTTGAAATTGCTGCCTACATATATATATATATATATATATATATATATATATATATATATATATATATATATATATTATATAAAAGTGAACATAGAAGTCAACACTTAGAGGCGACAGTCTGTTTCATGCTAGATGCAATCGTCGGGCCACGAGTGCTGTTATTTTTCTCGGCTATTTATGTATTTATATATACGGGATTTTACCGGAAGTCGTTTATTTGTTTATTTATTTATTTGTGTCAAATTATTTTGCTTGTTTTTATTTAATTTAATTTTTGTTTTTTATCCTTTATATTTATTTTATTTTTATTTATTTATTTTTTATTTTGATCGGTGTTTTTATTAACGTAGTAAAAATTTGTTTATATAGCTTATTGTGGGTAGTTTATTATGGCGGCTATTTTCCCGGGAGTCGTTTATTTATTTATTTGGGTCAAATTATTTTGCTTGTTTTTATTTATTTTTATTTTTATTTTTATCTTATATATTATTTATTTATTATTTTTATTTTGATCGGTGTTTTTATTAACGTAATAAAAATTTGTTTATATAGCTTATTTAACAGTTTTGTTTTTGTTTGGGAAGATAAAGCTATTTGTTGTATTTTGGGGTTGATTGTTGTGGTTTGTTCTGACTATTATTTTGGCGTTAACAGTTTTTAATTTATTTATTTGGATTGATTATCTTTACTTGTTTTTTCTAAACGGCTAGTTTATCGGTATCGGTTGTTAGTTTATTTATATATTGGGAGGTATTTAGATCAATTTATTATACAAATTTTTACTACGTTAATAAAAACACCGATCAAAATAAAAAATTAATAAATAAATAAATAAAAATTAAATAAATATAAAGGATAAAAACAAAAATAAAATTAAATAAAAACAAGCAAAATAATTTGACACAAATAAATAAATAAACAAATAAACGACTTTCGGTAAAATATCTGCCAAAAATGACTACCCACAATGCACCACTGACCCGTATATATAAATATCCGAGAAAAATAACAGAACTCGTGGCATGCCGATTGCATCTAGCATGAAACAGACTGTCGCCTCTAAGTGTCGACTTCTGTGTTCACTTTTATATTTACACACGCTCTAGCTCTGATATCGAGCACTTTATCCCATAAATATAGCACACTTTAAGACTATATTTCTTCATATATATATATATACACACACACACACACACACACACACACATATATATATATATATATATATATATATATATATATATATATATATATATATATATATATATATATATATATACTCACTGGCCACTTCTTCCTTAAGTACACTTGAATAAATGATCTTTTATGTAGGTTTTTAATCACTTTATGATGTGGAAAAAAACTAATGGGTATGCGCATTTAAATATAGTCATGGTGACCTGCTGAATTTCATTGTAATTCATTAGTATTTTACAGACTTTTAACGCACTATGGTTGTTAGTATCAGACGGTCGTGTTTGGCTATTTCACAAATTGCCGATCTACTAGTGTTTTCACGCACAATCAGTTTGTACGGTTTGCAGAGAATTGTCAGAACAAAAAAAATCAAGTCAGCGTCAATTATGTGGGAGGAAATTCCTTATTGAGGTCGGAGGAGAAAGGTCAGATTAGTTTAAGACGATCGAAAAGTTCAAATCACCATCCTTTACAATAGACGTGTATAGAAGAGTATTTCTGAATGCACAATGCACCAAATCTTGAATCAGATGGCATATACCAGAAGCCAACTACGTCGGGTGTCACTCCTGTTAGATAATAACAAGAAAATGAAGCTACAATTCGCTAAGGATAACGAAAATCGGACAATAGAAGATTAGCAAAACGTTGCCTGATCTGATGTGTCGCGATTCGGATGACAGGGCCAGAATTTGGTATAAACAACAGTAAAGTATGGATTCATCGTGCCTTGTATTAACGGTTCAGGCTGTTGAAGACCAAAATTTAGAACGAGTACGTTCAGAATATCGTCAAATCCATGCCAAGTAGGAATGAGGTGATTCTAAAGGCAAAACGACGTCCAACAGAAGAGTATAGCTATGGAATTATTCCACCTTGTCTGCGAATGGATTTCGCTTAACTCCGCTAGCAAGTGTGACAACTGTGACACCCAACTCCTCCTCTGTCCTGGTCAGGGCACCGTTTGTGACACCCGTACTGGTCGCGGCGCACTTGTGACACCCGACTTCTTTTTCAGTCACGACGCCAAAATGTGACGTCGGTCCTTTGTGACGGGCTAACCCTGGGATATCGGTTGAAGTCTTGCTGGGTTCTAGCACCAACTTGTCGTACCCGGCTCGCTTCCAACGCCTGGTCACCGAAGCAACTGCTTTGATCTCGATTCAACCCACCCACGTTGTGATTTGATCTTAGGTTGACGAGATCAATCAAACGTCGGGCCGTAGTGCCAGCCGAATCCGGGTCAAGGTGATACTGCACAATAAATGTAGACAAAAAAACAAAAGCACAAACAACAACTTCAAGGCTAGCGACTGGTTAGGAATAGTGATTAATTTTATTTCGGTTTGTTGAGTTACAGGAGTGCGTCTTTCTCTTTCTCTCCCAGCCCGAAGAAAAAAAAATGTGGATTGTAACACTTTTGCGTTCCTTAACTAATTCTGGATATCTGGATGGCGAATATAAGTCAGACTTCTATAATTTGTTCTTGGTTAGAAGTCTAAGTCGGAAACTTGTTTTGGTGGAAAATCTAAAGTCGGACTTCAACAAATTTGTTCTTGGTTAGAAGTCTAAGTCGGAAGGCATGGAATCGTGCGGTCACCTGTGCGAGGCGCGTCTCTCTCTTACTGTACTGGCTGTACTCTTCACTCACTGACTGGACTCTCTCTGTCTCGACTTCTGACTCACTGTCTGGACTCGACCCGACTCGACTCTACTCTACTCTCCCCGAAACACCCGTAGATGTTTGCTTATATGGACGCCGATCAAAACCTGGCGTGGGGTCGGACGTGGTGTGGCCACCACGTTGATTTCAAATCCCCAATAAGGATTTTCTTTGTTTTCGGCCAAAAATAATTATCATTTTCCGTATTTGGAAATCTTATTCCACTCCCACCCTCTTCTGCTCTCATATGGGTATCTCACCATACTTTAGAGGGTGTCAACGGTTTTCCCACTTCCTCGCAGTAACATCTCATACCTATCCTCTCAATGGGCGGTGGCAGGCCTCATCTCTGCGTCACATGATCATCTTCGCCTGGCTATTCGGCCAATAGGCGTCAACTGATAATCTCAATTTTTATCCAACTTCACGGGATATGTTTTTTCTCAACCAGGTTTTTCCGTCAACATTAAGTGGACAATTCTTTTTGGCGAAATTGAGTTAATTAAAATACCCTAACATAGCCTTCGTTATCACAAACGAACTTAAACAAAATGCAGATGTCCTGTCCAGGCGACATCTCAATCCAGGGCCCTGTGTGCGGTCGGCAGACGACCCATCAACTACTGATAACACAAGTTCGTCATCCTGACACAGCCAATGTTTTATCTGCCCAGAAGCTCTGGTATCCCTCAAAAAATGACCATCAGAATTTTCCTCATTCCACCACCCAAAACAACATCGCTTTTGTGGGTGGCATTTTTTTCTTCTCTTATCATCTAAGTTGTTAAGTCTTGTCCCTCTGTTTCTTTCTCTTCTTTCTCTCTTTCCTTCTTTTGTCCTCGCAGATAATTTGGCATATCTCAGCATCACACTTCCGCGAGAAAGTAAAGTGGTTATCTTGAATCGCACTTGAAAATAACAAAACAAAAAATCTTTTTTTTTTCACCGATACTCTGTTTGGGAAAATAACAAAACAAAAAGAATATCGCTCAGTATGTCTTTCGTTATATCTATCGGTGTAAGTAATCGCTCAGTATGTCTTTCGTTATATCTATCGGTTTAAGTAATCCCCGTAATTAACTTCTGTGGTTAATTAATTGATTAATTAACCTGCCGTTCCTAAATAGTGTTACAAACGGTACAAAAGTATAAGACTCACACTCTCTCTCTCATTTATATTTGTTTGCTCTGGGATGCAATAACAACAACAGGAGATCCCCCCCCCCCCCGAAGAATTGAGAATTGAGAAGAAATGAAAGTATTCTAAAGGCAAAACAGGCTCAGTTCGGTATTAGATGGATATGCAGGAAATTCAGACGTCTAGGATTTGTTATATTAAAAATCTGAACGCCCAAATCCCGGACAATAATAAAATAAAATAAAACGTGGTTATGCCTGTTAAATAAATCATTTCTATTTACAAACATATGTACATGAAATCAAAAGAGTTAAAAAGGATTAAAAATCATCTTTAGTTGAGTTAAAGTCTTTGGTAGTTATACAGAAAAAAAAATCAGTTTAGAAAAAAACTTTTAAATGGTTGGTTCACAGAAAAAAAACAATAAAAAACCCCAAAAATGTTGAGAAAAGACTTTTATCGTCAGTGAAGATACACTGACCGTCCAAGCTGTTGTTGTACATGGTTTGTTTGAATTCACCGACACATGATCGTCAACGAAGATTCACTAGCCATCTCCACAGTCCTCGTTTGAAGTCGCCGACACACACTTATTTCCTTACGCGCTGGGTGGAAGGGAAAAGATATGTAGCTACGTCTTCTCTTGTGTTTAAACGACTTGGAGAGACAATAGCATGTCTGCTCTCTAAAAGTAGAAATCTGTTGGTTTTTATAAGAAAGTTTTTCCGAAAGTAGTTTCGAGAAAAATGGGGCTTTTGGTTAAATATTTCACATGGTGATGTTTAACCAATAAATGTTTTGATTTAAAAAGCGTGTGTTGTGTTGTGGAATCTTTTTGGCATGTTTGTAATTTTGTCTGTTATTTGATAGAAAATAAAGGTTAGGCGTGTTTTAATATGGTATGTATGTAGGTATATACTTTTTTGGAAATAGGGTTTATTTCCTATAAGTATACATAATAAAGTGACCTGTGTATAAATGCATAACAGATAAACATATATTAATAATTTGGGGGATATTAAGCAAGTCGTTTTATATCATTCCAACATTCTAATTGCTGACAAATTATTGGTAAACTTGGACCTTCATGCCCGCAAAAAAGCAAAAAAAAAAACCTATGTTAAAAGAACGGCTTTCTGATGACACTGCTATTATTTTAACTACCTTCACTTCTCGGCAATGTTTATTGTTTTACAAAGCGATGATTAGAATTGTAATAAAACCTGAACATGTGAAAGTGAATTTATACATCAGAGAATGAGAGATGGTGAAAAAAAGAAAAGAAAAAATCTGGTATTTTTATTTTTGTGTTGTTTAATATTCATTTAATCAGGCTTCCCTTGTATTTGATTTGTTAAGCAACGTTAGTATAATTTATGGAATTCAAGGAGAGACGACGCGTCTCTTTGAAGCCCACCAAAATTAACGGATTCCATGAAAAAACATAAATATGGCTTTATGTATGTAAGTGTATCATAATTCTAGTTTGTCTATGTGAGATTCAGATAATAATATATATTCGTAAGTGTGTGTGCGCGCGCGTGCGCGCGTGTGTGTGTCTATTAGACATCAGTCAGTTAGGTGCCATGCGTGATACACGCTTAGGCGATCATGTATCTTTCGATAGATGACTAACGAGGCAGATTTTTAAGTTGCCATTTTTCTGCAGTAGACCAGTTGCCATCCAATACTATAGAACCCGGTCTGTCCTGCTATTTACCCATAGGTGGGGGTGTGGGGAGAAGAGGATTCATACATTTCCCAAGAGTATTAGCACGTAAGTGAATGTAATGGTTTCGACTGGAATTCGAACTCGTCTCTCCGATTCCTCAATCCGAGCCGCTATCCAAACGTTTCCTATCATTCTGTTGAATTCCGATCGATATTTGATCCCAATTTTTATTTCGGTTGAACCCTCTGGTTTGAGGTGTGAATTTGTAAACAGTGACTATTTAAGCTAATACTGCACGACTCTTCGACAGAATTGAGTCACTCTCAGTCACTGTGTGTTTATCTGAATCTAAAAATAAACACGCTAAAATTCACCCTCATCCCGTACCGTACGCTGACGGCTTAGTGGGAGAAGTTCGGACTGACGCAAATTCAATCGGGTTTCGATCCTAGCTAGAGGTAACCGGACGTCTAGCCACACTGATGAGCTGTGAAACAGCGAAACAGTCTGTCTGTGGATGACAATATATATATATATATATATATATATATATATATATTATAGACCGTGATGAAAAATGTCGTCACAATACAATTTATTCATTTCAAAACACCTATAGAGAAATACTAAAATGAAGAACAATAAAGCATTAAAAAGAAAGCCTGAAGAAAGGAGTAAACATAAACTGTAAGAAGACAGAAAGGCCATTAGCAAAAGGATGAGTCCAAAATGCAAATTACAAATTGGAGTTACCAAAATCAAACAAGTACAAATTTAAATCTATGGGAAGTGTTGTAACACATGACGAAAAGGGCGACACTGAAATCCGAAGACGCTTTGGAATAGCCAAAGATGCATCCCAAAAGCTAAGCAGAGTATTAAGAGACAGAAAAACTTCGGTAGAAACAAAGAAAAGACGTCTTACGCGATATCTGTCCTCTTACATGGCAGTGAATGCTGAACAATCTCCTTAAAGATGAGGAAGGTACTTGAGGCAACAGAAATGTGGTTCTACAGAAGGATGCTGAGAATAACATGGACCAAACATATGAACAACGACGAGGTTTTAAAGAAAATGGAAACAAAAAGGAAACTTATACTTAACATCAGGAAGAGACAGTTGAAATTTCTGGGGCACATAATGACGAAAGAGGGCTTGGAAAATCTGATACTCACAGGACAGATTATTGGCAATAGGGAGAGAGGAAAACAATGCATAACGCACTTGATGAGTTTAAGTAAATGGATGGCGGAACAGGATTTAGGAGAAATAAGGAAAGGACCAAATATATTACGAGCTACAAAGGAGAGGAAATTGTTACGAACTATGATCCCCTCCGTCTTAAAGGGACACGATCCCTAAAGAGGATTAAAAATAAATTTTGATAGTAAATCTTAAAAATGACCACAATTTTAGTCTAAACATGCGTATGTCTTAAGGAAAATGTAAACGGTCTTGAGAACACTTTTGACATTATTATACGAGGTTTGGTTGATAATGTTTTCAGTAGTATAAAACAAGCTTTAGATGAAATAGAATGAAGACTATTGTACAAATATTAGATAAATATATTTCTCTTTTAAATTACAAGTTTATTTTTCAACAGTGTCACCATCTAGTACTACTTATTTTAGTCAAACATTCTATTCACTTTTCATTCTGTAGCTGAAGAAGATTTTTGCTCCACTTGCGATTAGCAACTCCAACTTTGGAATCGGATGAAGAATGTTGATCTTTCTATGCCTCTTTCAGTATCAGGAATTACCTGATAGTGCTAAATTGGATGTGCTACATTGGATGTGCTACAATTTTGTCAATGTGATCTTTGATTGGCAGTTAGGTCTCACTACTTTTTTAAAAACTAATATTCACTCAAGATAGATAATTAATGAATAAGGTTTGTGAGATGAACGTAAGAGAAGGAAAGAAAAAGTGAAGATTATGAGGATATGGAAGCTAGATAACGATTGACTATAGATTTGAAAAGTTTAAGATGAGGCGAGTCTTAGCTGTAAAGGTCTAAATTGGTGACACTGAATAATGTAGCTTGTCTGAACATTTGCCATGGAAATAGCGATTGGCATGGTGTTGTGGAGTTATTTCCACAATAGAACTTGTAGTCGGACTAAATGCGTCCTAAATGGGGTAAACGTACAGAAACGTTAGGAACTTGTAATAAGTGTTACGCAGAGTAATCGAGTTGTGGTCGCTCGATAACTTCTTCTCTCGACTACCTACTGATTCCTACTTATAATAGGTGGGAGAGTCTATTACCTATAGACTAGGTGTCTTCCACTATAACACATGGGACGTTGCGTTTGTGGAAAAGCAGTTGTAAAGTGGAAGGTAGCTCATTCGCAACAAATCTACGTAAACAACCTTGAACTCGAGGCTGGAAATTGAAGACTGATGTCTGCGAATTTGGATTGAAGTGCAAATTCTTTTACTGATCACTGCTTTATACGCAAATCGTGTATGTACCAAATCGCCGTACACGAAGAAACAGTTCACGCAGAAGCCCCACATGAAAACGACTAACATAATTATCAATAATTTTCAACTCTTCAATTACATAATTTGGAGCGTCCTGGGTATGATGATGAACTACATCCGGCAGCGGGGACACTGGTCAGGAGATTTTGAGGCGTTTGGAACCACCTCTTGATTGTTGGTGTTCCCGGGTCCAACCTGGCCTGGTATGGTGGCACCTGTTGGGGTCCCGGCTGTGGGCAAGTGGTTGGCTTCCAAACTGGGGTCGGGGCACTTTGAAGGTGTAAAAATAGGTTTTAATACATTTTTGGTAAAAAAAAATATCAGCAATAGATTTTTGAAAAAGAAAAATATTATTAGCAATATATTTTTGAAAATAAAAAAATATTGTCAGCAATAAAAACTTGTCGGCATTAAATAATTCATTGAGGGTGATGTGTCGTAAAACAAACCAAACCAAACTATAATTTGAATATGTTGAATATGTTGACGGTCTCCCGCATCGTATAACATTGATTATTCACAAGTAACAATGTTCATTTGACTGTTATCGGCCTGATGGTCTGATTCCGGAACATCGTTCATCGAAAAATCTCGAGCAATAAACTTCATAAACCATTTCTGACACATTTGAGCATACATATTTTTTAATGTTATCTTTCTACAAATTCCTTTTCTTTACTGTGAATTGCCATGAATTATTGGGAAAGATAGGGGAGTGACTTCCTTTAGTCTTCTCCACGGTTTGGAATTCAAAGTCTCCGTCATACTCAGTCTACTATGCTATTTAACCCATAGCATGGGGTGGAGGGAGAATAAATGGATTCCTGTCTTCTTCATAGGTATTTTTGCGAAAGTAAACACAACAGAATCACCAGTTCCTTTTTCTCTAGTGATTTCTGTTACACTAATCGGACACTATTTTTTAATATCCTTTCACCCCAAGCAAGGCGATAAAGCCACTAAGACGCAATGCGGGGGTTACTGAGAGTGAAAGTAACTGTGAAAACACTACTGAGGTGAGAAAACATTAAAACAAGGATCGGCAACCCTCGGCCCCCTGGCCACATCCGGCCCTCGAAGGATTTTTGTCCGGCCCGCCAATTTAATATCTGGACACTAATTATCTAATTAATTTGTGGAGCAAGTGTCAGAAAAATATCAGTTGGACTTAATCGACTTACAATGCGACGAATTTTTAAATCAAAATTTAATTCCGAATAAACTGCTGACTTCTACAAGAAATATGTTTTGCCAAGCGGAAAATTTAAAAGCCTATTTTATAATGGTAAAATGATGGTATCATTATTTGGAAATACATCAGCATGGGAACAACAAGTGCCTCATTAATAATTTTGTTTGTAGTAAAGGAATTTGCATTTTTGTTGACTGTGTTAGTTGTTATTTCTGCAGTAAAATAAAGAATCTTCATTAAATAATATGACATTAACATCGTTGTTTTTTCTTTAAACCTCCAGACCAAGGAAGCCTTCTGGACGGAGCGGTCTGAGGCCGAGACATTTTATTATAGTACAGTTAATATCATGACTCTTCTCCGAGACAATGCATAGGTTTCTGGCCCGCTCTCTCCAAAAGGTTGCCGACCCCTGTATTAAAAGAACAGGATTAAAGGAGACAGAAGATGAAAATTGACATTGCTTTTAAATTTTTTAAGATCGTAGTTGATAGGGAAACAAGTAGCTCAAAAAGAGAGTTCCACAAGCGAAAAGTATAAGAGACAAAACTATTAGGAGTAATAATTTAAACAGTAAAATGTTGAGACCAAGCTGCCAATCTAGTACTCTGCTTCAATTCGTGAAGTCGAAGAAAACTCATCAGAACAATTGCCATCTCCATAAACTGCATAAATCTTTTTTTTCTTCTTTGCTGCATTTTTAATTTTAATTTCTTAAATAAAAACACAAAATGGATGACGAAAATATTACTGGTTTTCTTCTATCTTCAGTATTAGAAGAAATAAAGAAACCTACACTAACTTTTGGCAATTTAAAAAATAGATGTACGCTGATGTGACAACTATCAAGGAAATGAAAAGCAATTTTGTGAATGGAGTTATTTATGCCCCTATTGCTATGTGGTGATAAAATCAATGAATTTTAAAGGTTACCCCATATATATTGCACAACATCTAAAAATATATATTGCAGAACATCTAAAAACACATTCCTGTAAACTTCACAATACAGAAAAATACTTGTCGACAACACCAATATACTACCTCACGAAAATAATAAACAAAAACTCCAAATCCTCAAAATCAACCAACCAACACTCAACAAAATTTATTGAGAATATAACAACCCGTTCTTTCTATGTGCCGTGTCCTTTCAGGACATAGGCGATCATGGATCTTTACCTCCCTCTATCCCTTGCAGCTTTTAACAAGTTTCTTCCTTCTGCCACCTCTCCCAGACCACGTTCTGTAGTCCACTTGCTTAAAACCGCTAGGTATGCCATGCGTTATTTTCCCATGTCTCTCTTTCCCTCTATTCGACCTGTGAGTATCAGATTCTCCAGGCCCTCCTACCTCATTATGTGTCCCAGGAACTTCAGCTGCCTCTTCCTGATGTTAAGTATAAGCCTCCTCCTTGTTTGCGTCCTCTCTAAGACCTCATCGTTGCTTACACGCTCGGTCCATGATATCCTTAGCATCCTTCTGTAGAACCACATCTCGGTCGCCTCGAAACTCTTCTTCATCTTTGAGGAAATCGTCCAACATTCGCTGCCATAAAGAAGGACAGATATCATACTAATACCATTTTACATTTCTACCAATTCCCGTCCAGCTCCCTTATATTGAAATGCTTTTTTTTTTAATGTTATGGCTACAATTTTTAAATTCTAAAATACCTGTAACAGTTTACGCATGTTTAAAAATCACTATGACAACGGGACGGAGATTTTATCGAAGTTATAATAGCGCGTTTGTCTTTGTAATTTACCCCTGAAGATGATCTTAGAAAATGTCGGAAGTACTAGGGTTAAAAAAAAACAAAACTACGTCGCCTTCCTTGATGGATTTCATTCATCTCAATATCAAGAAACTTATTAGATAACTTGAAAGAATCAATATAAAAATCACTAGACACCATATTTATATTATTCAAGAAAGCATGTTTATATATATATATATATATATATATATATATATATATATATATATATATATATATATATATATATATATATATATATATATATAAAATTTGTGTATTTAGGCAGCAATCCTTCTTTCATGAACATTTCATTAAAACATTCGGACAGTTTTTATATAATTTATCATCTGAAAAGAAAAATTAGATCGCACGAGAAATTATATAAAAAACTAAATAAAAGCACCTTGTCAGTCGTTTTTAATGAAATGTGCATATATATATATATATATATATATATTTCTTGATATTGAGATGAAATCCATCAAGGAAGGCGACGTAGTTTTTTTTTTAACCCTAGTACTTCCGACATTTTCTAAGATCATCTTCAGGGGTAAATTACAAAGACAAACGCGCATGTTGCAACTCCTCACGTCATGTGGTTTCTTGTATTTGGTAAAGTTCTTTGTAATTCTGTAGCGCCAGACAACAAAATCTATACTAATATCCACAGGCATCATTCGCTCAAAGCCATTTTTAACCATTGATTTTAGAAAGTGGTTGTAGTCCGCAAACTTAAGCTATTTCTGAATGGGTTTGGTGCCATGCATGACATTCACATGAAAGTTTCGATCTGGTGAAGTTATTTAAAGTTTTCAGGTTAATGCTTTGGTTTTCTAACAATTTGAAATGATCAATATATAAAAATAGCGATTGAAATTTATAAAATCTTTCTTAAAACAATTTTATAGGAAAATAAGTTTTTCAAGTCCCGTAGCTGTTATCGCTCTTTCCAGTATTGATCGTGCTTTCCTTCCTAACTTTTTTATTTGAAATAATGTGGAATACCAATATCTTATGTCATTATTTCCCCTTCGAGTTACATGTGATATCCATTTTAGTTGTTGCTGCTGAAGTGATGTAGTTTCTGTTATTGCTACAGTTCTTTGTGATTCTGTAACACCAGTCCACAAAGTTCGAAGAAAGATAGCCATCACCAAGATACATCGGCTTCACTTGCTCAAAGTCATTTTTAACCATTGATATTAGAAAGCGGTTGTATACATGTTATAACTTAGAAAAGGTTGCTGAATGAGGAATAAACAAAACGGGGGTTGAAAATGAAAATAATAATCTTTATAACATCAACAAAATACAATACTCGCCAGCAGCATGAAGTAGGTAAACCACTGTTAGTGGTGGACTACTTAGACAGCATATTACCTCCGCTTACAATAGCGTATTTATGAAGATTAGGACATACCCATTAGTGTTCATAGGTACGGTATATAACAATACAACTGACAGTTTAGATATTTCTGAACTGGTTTGGCGCCATGCATGACATTTATATGAAAACATCAGTTTGATGAAACTTTCAGGTTAATGTTTTGGTTTTGTAGCAATTTGAGGTGTTGGGAGAAACTATCTCTAGTTTATCCTATTCATTGTTCAATCTCCTATACTAAATTTGTTATAATTGATTCATAGACCGAGGCATTTAACCAAAGATATTACAAGAAATAAATGTACCCAGAAAAAACAGCTGCTTTGTTGTTATAAAAAAATAGTATTCTAAATATTATATTCATTACGTTCCTTCTTTCTTTTTTTCATTTCCTTCTCACATTCTTTCTTTCATTTTCCCTATATATTATTTTCTTCTCTTTTTTTTCTCTCCCGACTTCTCGTCTAGACATCAATTTGGCATAAACTCAGTAAATTTTCGGTTACATGGCGATCTCTTCTCCCTGAGTCATTAGCAGGTGACCCTAATAACTATCATTGCCGCACTCTGTCCGCCTCACCCCTATGAGTTGTTCGAGAGTCGACCAGATGCTTGTCACTCTATCTATTACACCTGGACCTTATACAGTCTACTTTCATAGATTTGGGACGAAAAGTAAATAATATTACAAATTACAGAGCAATGATTAACCTGAAAGTTTTGTCAGCCATTGCAAATAGTTAAAATAATATTTGTTGGGCGCCTGCTATCGAGTCAAATATTCTAACAAGTTATTGCAAAGAAGAAAGTTCTCACTAAATGTTCAGCTTTGTGCAAATGTTGATTTAATTAATTAAATGTTTAATTAAATGTCAACTCAATTTATCAACAATGTCTTACGACAAATTGGCATGACGCTAACATTACAATTTTCCCCCCAAATTTCCAAAAGATTCATATTATAATTTCGTAGTGACCTGTCTCTAAACTTGATTGTAATCTTAGTCATTTCCATTAATATCATGGCTTATCCCTATTATCTGATAGAATTATATTTTTTAACATAGGACAAAAGGAAATAATAAGGAAATATACTTTCAGGACCCAATATATAAATCACTTCACACGTGGAATTATTGAACGTGCAATATTGGAAATATCCATTATTGGAATGCCCAAATCACGAGGCTTTATGTAGAGGCCCCGCAATTCCTAATCACGTGACTTCTAGCGGTCCAACGATCCCTAATCATGCGACTTCTTCTAGGGCCCCGTCATTCTAAATTATATCTAATTGTATCTGTCTATATTTCTGAGATGAGGTATTATGTACACTATTTACATTATTCAGCCTACTGTCCTCATCTTAGTCGCCATGTTTACCACAACGTTTCGGCTGTTTTACGCTCCGGCCTTCTTCAGGTGGTCCTCAAGGACACATGGCACAGTGGATAAAGGCGTTAGTTAGATCCAGTGACAGGACCCGAAGAGTATGAGTTCAATACCTGGTTAAGGCAGTGGAGAACTTTTAGAGGGGAATTTACAGGAGATAACTGACATCCATTAGACATGACACGTGGAACTAGAACAGTCTACCCCAGTGAGCGAAATAAAGGGTTCAGTTCGACATTCCAGCCAACTGAAGAAGGCCGGAGCGTACAACGGCCGAAACGTTGTGATAAACATGGCGACAAAGATGAGGACAATAGTCCGAATAATGTAAATAGTGAACCCATAATCGTGTTACTTAAAGCGGCTCTCCAATCATGCGACATCTACGACCTTTCATTTCCTAATCACGTAGCTTCTTCTACGACACTTCCATTCCTAGTCACGTGACTTCTTTTACGACTCCTCAATTTCTAATCACATAACTTCTAGCTCTCAATCAAGACAGGAATCGAAAATGCATTCCATTTTTAGTCTGGGAAACCACTTAGAAACCGAGCATTCTTTTTTCATTGAGGTACGTGAAACTATTACAGTAAAGCAAGCCTGAAACACGTGTATCCACTTAACATAACGTTCATATTAATAATAATAATAATAATACCTACCTACCTATCTATCCATCTGTCTATCTATCTAAAATTACAAAAGAACATAATTCTTTACGCAGAAAATACTTCGAGGGAATTCTGATAAATATTTTGCCATCTATAAACACACGTTAAACACACTTTATTATACCAACTTTTATAAAATTAACATTTAAAGAATCCAAAGTATGTGTACCTACAACCACAACCGGTGTAATTTAAATTATTTCACTCTCACACAAAACATCCTCCAATCAATGTACAAACAACCATCAGACATCAACCGAATCACGTATAGACCAACTAGAATTTTGGTACACATACTCACATGAATTATAAACACGAACGCTGCTTGACAAGACAGATACACGTGAGGTCTACTTAAACAATGAAAAAAAAAACAACGCAAAAATAAAAATATCAGAATTTTCTTTTTTCCTGTGTATTTCATTTTCTGATGTTAAATTTATATACAGTTCCTATTTGTTCCTTATTCTATTATATATATATATATATATATATATATATATATATATATATATGGGTGTGTGTGTGTGTGTGTGTGTGTGTGTGTGTGTGTGTGTGTGTGCGAGCGCTCGCGCGTGTGTGCGTCTGTGTGTTTGTGTGTGAAGTGAAACAGGAAGCAGGGCGACGCAACTAATGGTAAAATGACGAATGTACCAACACATTTCCCACCATTTTGTTTATATTTTATTATGCATCGTATGTTTGAAAATGTAATTTTATCTAAAATATATATCACCTCGTACACACACACACACACACACACACACACACACACACACACACACACACACACACATATATATTAGGAAAGTTAATCACAAAGTTCAAAAATATTTGTGTGATGCCTTTCTTCCTTTAAGACATTATCGAACTAAAGTATATAAAAACTTTTTGCAGTCGTGTTTCGATGCGTATCAAATGCATCTCAACAGGCGATTGTAAATTACTGGCGAGTGAACAATTTATATAGATTTAAAAGCAAAATACAACCTCTTTTACGAAAAAAGAAATTCCTAAAAGTAACCCTCTTAGTAAAATATTTAACAGAAATACAGTAAATCTAAGTTATAGCTGCACCAATAATCTTGTGAAGATCATAAAGTTGCACAATAATTAAATTTTAAACCATTTTAAGGGAGAGGAAAAGGATAAAATAAATACGGCCACGGGGAAGGAAAAAAGCTGAGAGTCGAAAAAAGGGACCAAAAAACAAAATGGGGAGGTTAGGAATCTCGACTTGGATCATAACCAAAGATGGAGCCGGGAACAGGCCGGGAATGACACTTACACACATTAACTAGGTACACAAAAAATGGTCTATCCTAATCAGGGGAGAACTCCACAGGAAATCACCCCGATGTGCATTGTGGGACCTAAAAAAGAAAATCAAGGCTAGCCTCGTTCACACGAACCAAGTTCGCCACAGTCACCCACCTTGGGCTGAAATCTGTCGAAACCAATCTGATGATAAAGACAGTTGCCTCGCAAGACTTCCTCCAATTGCGTCGTCCAAATCACCATTCGGGCTATGAAAAGCAGTGACAGAAAAAACATCTGTTTCACCCCAAAATACGGGGGCGACACATTGTCACATGCGTTTGCGCGATCAGTGAGCACGAGCTTTTTGGGAGCGATACGAGCCATCAATTCGCCCACATGGTCCCATAGGGAGCGGACCCGAGGAAAGTGGGAGAAGGAGAACGAAACTGTTTCCTCTATGTCAAGGTCACATCGTTGATAGTCTGGCAAATCCGCCAAGCCCCATATGAAGGCCTTGTCGTTGAGACATAGCCTATCCCGAACCAGTCGCCAGGTAAGCGAAAACTGAGTTGCTGAGATAATCCGTCGCTGGCGCCCAAGACCAAAAGGAGCGAAACTTGTCTGCCGACAAGCCGAGCCGGTCACGTAGTGGATCCATCGCGACCCCCTCCACTAGTTCACAATAGAAGACTCTCCTAGGCCCAGAAAGGTCACTAGAATGACCCTCAAGGTCGATCGACACTCGCGAGGGAAACTCGATTGATCCCGCCCAATCCCCGCCCAAATCGAGTCCCTGTCAATGCGCGGCGTAAGAAAGCCAGCCTCGAGGCGAGATTGTGACTTGCCATGTGTGGCATTCTCAGTCCCCATGACACGGACGGTGGGTACAGATCTCTCTTTCAACGTGACGCTTGCTCCCCACCTCACAAGACGGAGGATAGCAAGCACTCGATTACCTTACGCTCCATACAGAGAGGATATACGGACAAGTGGTAAAGAACAAGAAGAAAGACGTAAGCGGCACACATCTCAGCCCTTTCCTTCAAGGATAGCCTCGTTCGGCGCCAAGTCTCGACTGCTACGCCGACCTTTGCCCGTACTTCTGACGAATTTTTCTCTAGCTGGAGGTAGGGTCCAAACCACACTCCGAGAATGCGAACAGGACCATCCGTCCAACCAAAGGGCCCTGGAAGATCGATCCCCTTCCAGGCACCTAACCGCAAGCCGGAAGACTTGTCGCGGTTAATCGTGGCCCCTGTAACCTTTTCGTACCGATTAAGCGCCTTCAGTACCACCTCAATGTCGCGTTGGGTCAACACGAAAGTAGATACCTCATCGAAGTACGCGAAAACCCTGGCTCGAGCCCTATCAAGGACAGCGATTCCACAGGGCCGGATTGCACGCTTTGTCCCTTAGACGGCGAAGAAGAGGCTACAACGCGTAAAGTAAGGCTACAGTGGACAACCCTGATGAACCGGCTGAGACAGCGCAAAAGCGCGCGACCGCTTTCCGTTCACCTGCATAACAGCACTGTGGGAGCGATACAGGAGGCAAATGCACCGGCAGAAATAGGGTTCGAATCCGGCGGCCTGCAGGGATAGCAGCCAGGTAGCGATGGTCAACCCTATCAAATGGACTGATCCAAACTGATCAGCGAGGCTTGCTCGTCGCCTTTTACACCCTCTAGTATCGTGCGGATCAGATGCAGCTTGCTCTGAATAGTTTGGCCCTTCACAGCGCAAGTCTGCTCAAGTCCCAACAGAATCTCGGCAACTGACTGCAAACATTCCGTCAGGATCTTGGCCCAAATTTTTAACTCTGTGTTTAGCAGATTTATCGGCTTATAGTCGTCTAAATCCCGCCCCACACCCTTGTTTTGTATTTTGTTGCCATAGTTACATCAAATCCAAAATTTAAAAAAGAGAAGCTCCTGCGTAAGCCTCTATCTGGATATTGCTATTGATAACTAAGAGTTTGTTTTTTGTTTTCCATGTCGATAATATTTCGCTTTCATTGCTTGCCTTGATAAAATCGGAATACATTCGCGTCAGCAAGAACTAAGAATTTTTTAAAGATTTAAATGAAAAGACAATGAAAAAATATGGCGACACACTGCCTTGGTATTACGTGTTTTGCTTCTTTTTTTTATCGTCCAGCACAAGTTTCACTCGACAAGTTTGTGGATTTTTTACTTTTGAACTCTTTGGAAGAACAGAATTCACGTTAAGTCTATTTAAATTTTTTTTTTTTTTGTTATTTGTGAAAGTTTTTCGCACTTTTCATTTTCAGTTTTATTTTATACAAGTCAAGTTTTTATCTTTCTCTTTTTGTATGTTTCACCCCCGCCAACCCTATCTCGTTTCCATTTTGTTGATTTGCACAAGACAAGTTTAATTTTCTTTTACAATCCTTCGAATTTAATTCGTTTCATTTTTGTGTTGCTAGACTTTTCTTTTTAATTTTATTCCGCGTATGACTTGTTTATTTTCTTGGCGACTTTTTCATTTGACCGCTGTAGTGGTGACTTCACCACCAGGGCTTAAACTGCTGAATCACACTCGCTACACGTGTAAACGAACCCCCTGCCCCAAAACACTATCTGAACCGAAAGTAGGCCCCCAAAAGAAGCCAAATATTATTCACACTTACAAGAAAAATATGCGGAATATACGAGATGAAACAAGTTCCACACTATGCCTTAGGCGCTGAACGCCGTTGATACTAGAACAATCTCTCTGCTGAGCACCGATGTAAGAAGTCGCAAATTAATTGGGGTCAGCAAGGAAACTATGGAGGAGGCATTGAAAAGCCTCAAGATTAACCCTAAAATTTTGACCGGGAGGTCGAATGCGCTGTGGAACATTTTGCTGGCGGCCGAATAGGAGGCCAATCAATTGGCCGACAGCATTTTGATGACAAAGACTGTCCGTCTACAGACGGAATATATGGGCGCTCGCAAGACAAAAGTGACCGTACATGGGATGCCCGTAGACATTTCTACAGACAGGATAGGGGCCGGAAGAGTTTCTCTGAAATCCCCAACGTCCCGATGTGCCGGAAAAATATGATGCCCATGGTAGTGGAGAGCCGTCGCCCCTCTTGCTGGTCGTGTGGTACATCGGGACACATGTCAAAGGCGTGTCCCGGCAAAAACGTGGTGCCACAGTCTAGCCAACAAGAACAGAAGCAACACCAGCAACAACGAAAGCACCAACAAGAAAGGCAACAGAAGCAGCAACAAAAATATCCACAGAAGCAACAACAAAAGCAACAACAAGAACTAAAGAAAAAGCAACAAAAACAACGGAAACAACAGCAGGACTCAGATATGGAGGCGAACGAATTGCCGCCACCTCGATCCTCCTCTTTGAAGAGGGGTAAGGAGGAGGAAGAGGAGAAACCAACCAAGAAGGAGAAGCTGACTGGACGAAGTAGGGCGGAGATGGTCATGGACAAAACCATGACCCATTAGGTCTATGCGTCGCCGGCAGAAAAAACAAATTGTCTACATTGCCCCAAAATGAAGGAGCCTTCCCGCTTCCCATGCTCGGGCCCCGTCCCTCTCCGCTTCTACACCTCTCCACCCGTCCACTTTTACCCCGCCCCACCCACACTGGCTGACATCTACGATGAAAGATGGATAGTTAGGGGAGGACTAGTTCGATGGCCTGCATGTTCCCTTGACCTCAATCCTTTCGATTTTTTATTTGAGGGGCCACCTAAAACAATTTATGCTGCAGACATTAATAATGCCGAGACGCTTCATCAACGTGTTATGGGGGCCTGCGAAACCATTCGACACCTTGTATAAGTATTTGAAAGGGTCTGCCAGTTAATGATCCGAGGGGTGCATGCGTGTGTAGAAGCAAGTGGAGGACATTTTAAACATGTCTTATGAGTTGTACAACGATGGCCTTTTGGACATATGTTTATATGGACATTTTACCTTGATTTTGCGCGAGGAACCCGCCCCCAAAGTTCGTAAAAGTATTTTTGGATTGTACATTTAACAGCGACTACCGTAAGCTTTAAATTAATGAATAGAAAATGGAGGATTTGCAGAAACATGTTTTCCTTTGTTTTGGTGTGAGGAACCCGCCCCCAAAGTTTGTAAAAGTATTTTTGATACACCCTGTATATATGTGTATACATTAACAAGCACTCTGGGTTGCCTTTCAGTTAATATTAAATATGAAAATACCAAAAAGTGTTATTATTATTATTATTAACAAATAGGATGCAACTTGACATTAACAAACACTCTTACTTCCCTTTTATTTAATATTAAATTTAAAAAAAATTATTATTAATAAATAGGAAGATCTTATGTGTGTGTGTGTGTGTGTGTGTGTGTGTGTGTGTGTGTGTGTGTGTGTGTAACAATAGGAAAAATCTGTTTTTGTATTCATAACATTTCGCTTTCATTTTTGCGTTGATAATGTCGGAAGACGAAACACATTGGCAAAAACCAAAAACTAAGATTTTTTCCTATTGTCATTCATGTACCAATTTGTCTTATCCACAGATTTGTTCTGAGAATTTTACCCCCACCCCTTCTCTCTCTCTCTCTCTCTCTCTCTCTCTCTCTCTCTCTCTCTATATATATATATATATATATATATATATATATATATATTTATATATATCGAAGACATTTGACCTGCAATAAGTCTTAAAAGTAACATGAGTTCCGTTCCACGTTCTACGGGTTGAAGATTGCTTTTATTTATTTATTTATTTTTGTTTTACTTAATTATAATTTTCTTGTTTTTCTTATTTTTCGTTTTAGAATTTAATTTAGGTTGCATATTTGAAACTAGAAACGCCAGGAAATATATTCTGTTTATCACAAACAATAACCTCTACGAAATTTCTCAGATTTCTGTTTATAATAACAATAAGGTTGTTTTATTGCAACTTGTAATGTGTAAAAGAAACTTTTCTTTGCTTAATATCAATCATTAACGTATCGCATGCATTGACGATTTTGAAACTCGACTCTTAACATGGCAGATAGTCGTTTTATATTGATCAGACCTCATTAAAGTCACACTCCGTTGAATAAATTCTTTTTCTCGTTTTATTATGCACAACCAGCCAAGCAGCCAAGCAGCCAATCAACCTACATACCTGTCGACCTGCTTTCACTCCTTCCCGTTCTTTGGCTATTTCTGATTTGCGTGTCTGGGTCAGTTCTGTGTCAGTTGACACAGAAGTTGCTCACAAACGTTCAGGTCAGGCGGCCTCCCACTAAAACTGCAACGGCTAAAATGAATATAAAAAACAACAAATAAACAAACAAATTAAACAATAATGTCATTTACGTGCAAATTTTGTCTTATCAATACGTGGGTGGGGGTGGCTTTGAAATATTGTCAGCGTATTAACCGAAACGGGATTAAAAGAAAATAATTTGACCTTTGGTAATTTTTTGTCAGATTTTTTGAAGTAGACCATGCTACCTTCTCGAATCTTTTCTTTCTTTCTTTCTCTCTCTCTCTCTCTCTCTCTCTCTCTCTCTATATATATATATATATATATATATATATATATATATATATATATATATATATATATAGCTAATAATCAAACAAATCCTTTTACTTCATATGGGGAATAGGCTATTTAGGCAAACGACGAAAGTGGTTGTCTGTCTTTTCAACTCCGGAGATTCCACACCGGGGTTGAAAAGAAAGACAACCACTTTCGTCGTCTGCCGAAATAGCCTATTCCCCATATGAGGTAAAAGGATTTGTTTGATTATTAAGAATATTGCTCTGCATGAATAAAATATATCGAGCTCTTTTTTGTGGATCAGTTCTAATATTTTTAAATTACTAGGATCTATTTGGATTATATACCAACGGATTTGTTACCTTACTACACACACACATACACACATATATATATATATAACTTATTAAAAGAAACTTAGAATTTCTCGGCTGTGTGCATTTTGCACAAGTTCGGCAAGAACTGGTCAATTTCGAAATAGGTCTTGTTCCTTCATTGATTTAAGTGGTTAAAATTATATATATATATATATATATATATATATATATATATATATATATATATATATATATATATATATATATATATATATATATATATATATATATATTATTTAGACTATTTACATGCGGACTATTGTCTCCATCCTTGTTGTTATCACAACGTTTCGACCGTTGTGTCTTTCAGCCTTCCTCAGGTGTATGTCGATCCGGGGCAATAGCCTAGTGGATTAAAGCATTTGTTCATGAATTTGGTGACATCGTAATTGTCAGTTCAATCTCTGTGCCGGGCATTGTGTACGTGGACTCAGTGGAAACAGAGCAAGCAATACGTGAGAAGTACTAAGAATAAAAACTAGACGAGATATCCCTAGATATCACTTTCCTGGGGAAATATAGCACACCTTAAGACTATATATATATATATATATATATATATATATATATATATATATATATATATATATGTAATATGGATAAAGCAACTGAAAAGTTGCAAATTAAAAGAAAAAAATTGGGTGTTTTTTGTGAAAGTATGTTTTTATATGTTTTTATATTTCAGACCACCTCGGTCCTTCCTCAGAAATTCAATTAAACCCAATTTTATTTTTAATTTGCAACTTTTCAGTTGTTTTATCCATATTATATACATATCAAGAAAGTATACGTGACTTCTCATTATGCTATATATATATATATATATATATATATATATATATATATATATATATATATATATATATATAGTGTAACCCGGATATAAGAGAGTTGTCGGGACCGGAGAAGAAGTCTCTTATACCCGGGTTTCTCTTATATCCGTGTTTGGTCTATTTTGTTTAGGTAAGTATGGCTCTAATTTGGGACCAGAGAAAATCTATCTTATATCCGGGTTTCTCTTATATCCGGGTCACACTGTATATATATATATATATATATATATATATATATATATATATATATATTTTTATTTATTTATATATATATCATCGGCGTCATTGGCAGAACTCGTCGCCGAGTATTTGGGTACATGGGCAGTGGAACGAGATCAGTCTACCCCCGTGGATTATGGAAAGAGTTCAGTTTGGAATTCCCTGTAGGTAATCCGGATCGATATTCAGCTGATGTAACACAGAAACGTTGTGATAACAACAACAAAGACGGGGACAATCGTTTGCATATAAATAATGATAAATACTTATTTCAGAAATTCAGAGAGAATACCTTACTCTCTCTCCTTCTCCCCTCTCCCTTCCTCTTTCTCTCTTGATATATATGTAGTTAGATAATGAAATGTTTGGTAATCCGTATGGATAATCCCAAGGAGGTTGTAATCCAGAGAGCTCAATGTAAAACCAGAGTGAATATTGACTTAATTTAAAAAACAGACAACCTTAAGGCGCCATCGATTATATTTTATTTCCCCAGGAAAGTGATTTTTTCCTGGTTCCTCAGATCACATTTCCAAATATCTTGAGCAGGATAGGGCTAAGATACCTTACTCGAATACCAGACATCCGCCTACCCAAACAAATAGTCTACTCGGACCTCGCATCTGGCAAGAGGCCACGAGCAGCCCCACGTCGTCGATTTAAGGATCAGCTCAAAAACACCTGGCTGAGGACAGAAATCAATCCGGTCAAGTGGGAGACGGAAGCTGCAGAAATAACCAATTGGAGAAGAGCAGTCCACGGTTAAACAACATCCTTCGAAAACACATGAAGGCAAATAGAAGAGACAAAGAGAGCCCCCCCCCCCATTCAAAAAAAGCTAGAGCTCTCCATCCCCTGAACCCCTCGACCCTACATAGAACTCATTTCACACATAAGGAAACGTCGATGAGCACCCAAATACTCGGTGACGAGTTCTGCCAATGACGCCGATGATATATATATATATATATATATATATATATATATATATATATATATATATATATATATATATATATATATGAAGAAATATAGTCTTAAGGTATGCTATATTTATGGGATAAAGTGCTCAATATCAGAGATGGAGCGTGTGTAAATATAAAAGTGAACATTGAAGTCAACACTTTAAGGCGACAGTCTGTTTCATGCTGGACGCAATCGTCAGGCATGAAACAGACTGTCACCTCTAAGTGTTGACTTCAATGTTCACTATATATATATATATATATATATATATATATATATATGAAATATCGAATAAGTATGGAAAGATGGAATGCATGAAAACCAGTTGAATGTTTAAATATTTTATTTTATTGCCGACGTTTTATTTCGTAAGAACATGACCAGAACAACAAAATCGTCATGATGACAACCTTGCTACATAGAAGGGGGTTAATTTGAAACAAATTTTGAAAATGTAACAGTTAATAAAATGAAAAATATCGGTGAATTATCAATAAAGTTTATACATAAGAAAATTTTCAAATAAGTGTAAAATATATAAGTGTATGAAAAATAAAAAGAGTGTTATGTTAAAAGCATTAATGTTTGTCATATTAATTTATAGCAGGATATTACAAGTTAGAATTCTCGTTAAAATCGTTGATAAGCTAATCTGTGGTACTGAATGAAATATTTACTGTAGTCCATCTTAATTCATCACTTCCAATCAAGATCAAAAGCCATATGAGAGACGTACGTGGTAAAGTTTCCACCAGGAAGTAGTCTTCTAAGTAGTGAGTAGAGTTTTAGCGATTGATACTCACTATTGACAGTGAGTATCAATTCTTCTATATAGTCGTGAGTGCTGGATAGTTTCCTCACAGATGAAGAATCGTGAGGCAACAATGATATGGTTTTAAAATGCCTTTTTTTCCCTCCTAAATCTGCCTTCATTGTCATAAAGAAAGTACTATTCATTTTATTCGTGCAGTTCTCAAGAGAAAAATGTAACCGACGACTTTTGTTTACATAGCAGGAAAATAAATAAAAATGAAATGCATTCGAACGACAAAGAAGTGCTCCGAAAAAAAGTTTGAGCCGGAAAAGAAGATAGATCTTAGGACCGTAAAATAATATTTTTTGTGACAAACAACGACTTTCTCCAAAAATATAAGAAGGTATTATATATATATATATATATATATATATATATATATATATATATATATATATATATATATATATATATATATATATATATATATATATATATAAGCATTAATTCTGTTTCATCTTAGAAAAATAAGTTATTCAAAAATTCGCTTGAAGATGAAACAGAACTAATGTTTTTAATTTAATTATATAATTAAATTTGAAGTTTTTAGCTTCAGTTTTTGAAACATGGTAATTCCTATGTAGCGAAGAAACCATATTTTAAATCAGTGAATTTATAATATTTATGCTCTGTAAATTTACATTGAGCACTGTTTTGTAAAAATAAAAATATCAATAAGAACACCGGATTATATATCTTACTGTTCTTTCTTTTTATTATAATATATATATATATATATTCACAGCTGTCACATGGTCAAACTGTAGAGCACCCATTGAAAAACGAAGAATTAACTTAAAGACCCTTTGAGATTGACTTGCTAGTATTTGTCTTGTCAGTATGGCCGATACTACCCCCCAGGAGAGCGACTCGCTGTGCCTTCTCGGTTCACGCTCTCTGCTGGCATGAGGTGGAAAGATTATATAGAATCACTTGCTAGTTCTGCTGCTAGGAAAGTTGGTTAAATAGGACTTGCTAAACAGTTCTTACATATTTATAATTCTACCATTCGTCAATACTTATTGCTGCCACATATGATCTGGTACTCCAGTTATATATTTAGAGATTTTTTATAAAATCCAAAGAAGAATCTGCCTTGTTATTTGTCTTGACCTGGCATCTCCGCTTCAGTCAGTTTTCCACCGCTGTAATGTAGCTTCCCTGTGCCTTTTCTTTAAATACTTTCATGGTAATTGTTCGGATGAACTTTTCTCTATGGTACCTAGACATCATACATTTAAGCGCAGTACTAGACTGGCAACAAGATATTATCATTTTCCAGTTGAAATGGCTAGATGAAACCGTAAGTTCTATGCTAACAGTTTCTTCTCTCGCACTTCTCGCCCGTGAAACTCTTTTCCGGCTCCTTGTTTTTCAGTCAACTTTGATCTTAAAAAATTTAGATTCAGCGTCAATCGTTATCTACTGTCTTCCTCTTTTATTGTTCTCGCTCCTTAATAATGTTCTTCTTTTCTTATTCTTACACACTCAGTAACCTCTTTTGTCTTGGTGGCTTTATTGCCTTGCCTGAGGTGAAGTGATAAACAAAAAGAATCTGTATTTGAGTTCAACACAATTTTTTATTATTATTATTATTATTATTATTATTATTATTATTATTATTATTATTATTATTTCCTTGGATTTCTGTTGTATACCTATTTCCTTCCGGACCTCAATCAGAAACTTAACGTCAGAAATGGCACCATGACATTTTCCTCTGATCATTTTTGTAAAAAGAGAAACCTTTGGCCACACACATTATACATAAATGAAGCTCTTCATAATGTATAAGCTGCACTTGTGAGTTCAATTTTTTATATTTCCTTAAGGCATGGGCTACCAGGAATTTAAGTTTCCACTTCAAGATCCTTGTATTTTGATAATTATTGAAGATCTTCAAAGATACATTACACTCTGTAGGAACTGCCATGTCAATAAGAAAGCGCATTCTGTTCTTGAAGTCTTTGAAAGTGATGCCTGGACGCGTAGCTTTGATTCTTCTGTCTGTATGTATCGTAAAAATCTCATAAAATTGTTACAGGTCCTATCTCTGTCTCCATTCCGTAAAAGTTGCATATTTTCCAGTGCAGTTATTGGCCCAGTTTATCAGCCCGAGTTTTATATTCAGTTGGTGCTAACACTGTGCACCCTGATACAATATAGCCCATTGTTTCTGAATATTTATCATTATTCGCAAATTTATTTCCAAGTTATAAAAATTGTTATTGTACAAAAAAATTCGTCGCAAAAAATCGCAGAAAAAAATCACAGTAATTAAAACTTAGGAATCCAGAATTTCTATAATTGAATTCTACTATTGAAAGTTAGAGAGTTGCATCCCTTTAATTGAAAATTGTGACACAGTGACACACTGAAATTGGCATTTATTAGATTGAAGATGAGCTATTCAGAGTTGTGTCACTTTAATTGAAAAAGTATGGCATTTATAGAAGAAGATGAGCTATGAGTGTTGTGTCAATTTAATTGAAAAAGTGTAACACAGTGACACACCGACATTGCCATTGCCGACAGACTACGTAAGTTGAACGTAAAAGTGCTCAATACACTAAGTAGAGCAAAATTAAAATACCTAAAGAGCCAGAACCTATCTACCTAGGTTTCACCTACCGGATCATAATTAATTATCCTGATGATCCGGTAGGCGAAACCTACGTAGTTAGGTTCTGGCTCTTTATATATATATATATATATATATATATATATATATATATATATATATATATATATATATATAGTTTTTGAAACATGGTTATTACGGTGTAGCGAAGAAACCATAGTTTAAATCAGTTAATTTATAATATTTATGCTCTGTAAATTTACATTGACCACTGTTTTGTAAAAATAAAAATAAAAATAAAAAATATCAATAAGAACACCGGATTATATATCTTACTGTTCTTTCTTTTTATTTATATATATATATATATACACACACACACACACACGCACGCACGCACGCACGCACACACACACACACACACACACACACACACACACACACACACACACACACAAGTATATGAATATGAAAAGATTGAGAGATGAATACGGGTAAGATAGCAAAAGAAAGAAAGAAAGAAGAAAAGAAAGAAAGAAGAAAATAAATAAATAAATAAATAAATAAAGAAAGAAAGAAAGAAAGAAAGAAAGAAAGAATGTAATAAATAAATAAATTTGGCAGCATTTTCTCTTGCATTGTTTCATAAAAAATTATGCACCGGGAATTTTGTATACTTAATTCAATTCGAGACTGAAAACAGAGGTGCTGGGTCATTTAGGTCAGGGTATCTTCCCTCGCCCCACCCACAATAAATGAATAAATAAATAAATAAAAGAAAGGAGGGACGAATCCACGATTCCTTTGGACAAACATCTGCGGCTATCGACTTGGGTCTGTTTCGCGCGTTTCTTGTCGCAGCTATTTTCTGTCAGCTTCCAAATTAACGTCTTTATGAGTCATTGACTGCATGACTGTTTATACATTGACTAGTACAAGCCTACATGTATGGGGAATCCAATGAGGATCGAAATTACTACACTAGTTCATAAGACTAATTTACTAATCAATACTGCCAGCGTATATAGACAGTTTACACAAGGCCACAATACTGGGCCATTCACTCACTACTCTTAAAACGGTGACGTGAACAAGCTTGCTAGTCCTCATTTATGACAGGCAAATTTGATGCAATCCGAAATAATTATCTGACTTTTCAAGGGAAGATACTATGCGGAAAAATAAATATTCTTAAAATAAATTATTTTTCATCATTAGCCTACGATTTGTCTATACGATAATTTACTGTTAAATATTCAATCGCTATAATTAGTATTTATCGCTAAATTAAGTACATTGACAGGAAAGGAAATTAGGCTGAAAAATAAATATTTGTCTTGTAAAATAATTTTTTTATATACCAAAGTATGACGTCACATACTACAAAATGGACAAAGTCCGAGAATTATTTTATTTAATTATTAAAAGTAACGTATAAACAGAAACTAATTTAAAATACCAATGTATGTACACTAGGATAGGTTAATTTTTCACTTTTTATGAGAAAATCATCATTGTTCTCGGCGTGGAAGCTGGGGTTTCATGTTATATGTACTGTCACCAAAAATGAAATTCATAGCTTTTACTAATTTTTGAGCATTTAGTTTTAAAGATTGTCTGAAAAATGTACAACAGTACCTAATTTCTGCAGGTTTTTGCTTACAAACTGACTTCAAAATGTTACTATTTCAAGAATAAATCCAAATCATTTGTTATTTCATAATTAATAAAAACAGAAAATAGATAAAAGTATATATAACAACATAATACAGCTGGGCACACATTATAATACAAAATATTTTAAATTTGCATTGTTGAAAATCACATTAAAGTACTGCACTCAATAATATATTACATCATAATATAACTAAATTGTTCAGTATAACTTCCCTTTGAAGCTAATGAATGTCTTATTTGATAACACAATGATTTAGTAATAACGTGCTTGTGACTTGCATCTTGTCCATATACAATTTGTAAAGCTTAAGTAAATTATAAATTTCATAAGGTTGTGCTATAAGGCACCAATACCATTGGGTATTAGTAAGTGAATGTAATGGATTCTTGGGTATTAGTAAGTGAATAGTATGAATACTCCTCTTCTCCCTCAGCTATGGGTAAATAGCAGGACAGACCAGTAGACCACTTGCCTTGGATGGTAACTGGTCTACCAAAAACGAAATTACAAACTACAACCTAAATGGAAAAAAAAGGCAACCTACTGCGGGAAAAATATGCCTCGTCAGTCATGTATCGAAAGATACATGATCACTTAAGCGTGTATCCAGCATGGTACATAACTGACTGAACAGTGTGTGGTGGAATACAGTTTCAACATCCTTAACTAGATCATAGATGACATTAAGCGGATGAATGTCAAAAGGAGACAGTTTCTCACTTGCCACCGCATCATTTGATGTTGATCGTCTGTATGTATCTAGATCGGGAGATGGCAGATGGTTAGTTCAACTAGAACTATCTTACAAAACTACAACAACTGGTTTTTCAAGATAACTGGAAACTAGAGAAGATTGGATTATGATATGTGTGTAGCGGACCGTGGGGTTGAAGATGTGAAGAGATATCAGAAGGTTAAACTTTCCTGCTGGCCGGTCCAGCTACATGAGAATGTTGGACATTAAGTCCAACAGAAGACAAAGAAAACCAACAAGACCGATATACATGGGTAAACAAATATATATTATGGGTAAACAAATATATTAATACACGAAGACATGAAAAGTTACATAGTGTTTGTATGGAGAAGTTATGTGTGTGTGTTGTGTTGAGTGTCCGTACGTACGTGTATTGTCCTTAGCGTGTTCCCAGAATATGGGAAACGCTGTATCTGTGAGATGTCACATATTGGCCTAAGTGAAAAAAAGAGAGTTTTACCTCGCCTCCGCGCGAGGTTGCGGCCCAAGGCCTGAGTCGAAAAAAAGAGATTTTACCTCATCTCCACGCGAGATGGCCGCCCGAGGCCTATGTCGGAAAAGAGAAAGAGAGAAGGGTCAGCCAGTATTTATACTCGTGGGAGAGAGACCCCTGTTGAAGGATTAAGGAAATGAGGAGGAGCTAACCCCGACATGTGTCAAAGAACATGAAATAAATAAGAAACTTTATTCAGTAATAAAAGAAGTCAACAAATTCAAAATGGAATTTCAAATGGATGAAGATGTGCAAGATAATTGCTCAGGCATCGTGATCAAAGACCACAAAACAGGATTTGCTTTCTTATTTACATAGCAGTTCTTGAAGATTGTAATGTATCTTTGAAGATCTTAAAAAAACGATCAAATTACAAGTATCTTGAAGTGGAAATCTCAAAAATGTGACATATGAGGACATCAATAATTCCAGTTGTGGTTTGTCATAGACAGATGAATAATATTTGTCACACATTACATGGAAATGAGCTGGACATTACTAAGTTATTCGTTGTCATATATGACTCTTAAATTTACATTTAATATCGTACTATTATAGAATGACTGTATTTTCTTGTGCATAATACGACTTGAGTAATATACGACACCGTAGTACAGCAAACTCTATGTCATTTTCTTTTAGAAAAGTTGTACTATATTATCCATTAAAATCTCAATGTCGTACATATGTTTCACTAAAATATTTAATTTTTCATAATATCAAAGAATAGAAATAAACCGTATGTTTTACCATTGCGTGTTTCTTTTCCTAATTTCCGTTTCAAACTTATTTTCGAACCCGGCGTTGCTCGTAAGATCTCTGAATAATATTTTATTATTGCCAAATGACAATTTATTGATATTTTTCAGCTATCTTATGGAAAATAATTTTTTATTCAATCTTTAAAAAATAAACTTCATTTTTTTGTGGGGGGTGGGGGTTACAAAATAAATAAATTTAAGAAAATAACACACTATAAATACCACGCTTGTGGTGGGGGCTTAAGGGCTGAGCATTCCCATATTTTTATTCCAAAACACCTTGTTTTTGATTTAAATACTAACATAATTACTCTGTTAATGTTGCTTTCAAACAAATAAAAAAGATAAAAGTTCATTAACATCTTTTTTTAATTGTTATTAATAAAAAGTTAATAAACTTAAATTAAGATTTTAAACTAAACATAACTTAATCATTTTTCATGCAAAAACTATAGCTAGCCTTACTTCTTCGAAATATAATTATTTACTATTTATTTTGGAGGGGAATTTAGATTTTAAATTTTAAGTAAATAAAGTTTTACTTTTAAACATTAATTACTATTTTGAAAGAGAGTAGAATCAAGATACACTGAGAATTTAGTTTTCAAGTTATATTTGTATTTGAAAAGAAAAAAACTTTAGCTAAATAAAAATTAGGAGAGACAGACATGAGTTACGGTCAACATTAGTCATGTTGAATATTTGTTTTTTTACTAATTTAACTACAGTGTAAGCCGGATATAAGAGACCCTGATATAAGAGAAACCCTGATATAAGAGAAATTTTCTCTGGTCCCAAATTAGAGCCTGTGTTAATGTATATATAATAGACCAAACCCGGATATAAGAGAACCCTGATATAAGAGAACCCGGATATAAGAGAACCCGGATATAAGAGAAACTCGGATATAAGATACTTCGTCTCCGGTCACGACAACTCTCTTATATCCGGGTTACACTGTATATTTTATTTGAATTGATTTTCGAAAAAATACGGTTCGCTATATCTTTTTGTCTTAATAAAACTTAATTTAAAATTATTTACATTTTTATGTTAGTTACAAACCAAAAAAAAACAATTAAGTTTACTTTTTAAAGATTGAATAAAAAAATTATTTTCCATAAGATGGACGAAAAATATTAATAAGTCAATAATACACGCACAGATACACACACGCGCTCGTACGCGCCGTTAATTATTGTAGTTTTTAAAAATTTTAGCCGGACACAGGCTCACACTCGAAAATTTGAATAAATAAATATTAAACTTTTTGTCAAATAATTGTATTTAATATTCTTCTTTTAAATTTGCTTTATTGTTTTAATATTAATTTTTTTAAATTTACGTTTTTATTTACTATAGATGTGAAAATAAATTCAAGAGAATAGAAATTTTAAAAATACATACATGTATAGCATTTAGCATAATAAAAAAATAAAAAATAAACGGTAATCCTAATCTGGAATAAGAATTATTACTGTTCGTTTTTACTTTTTAATTCTGAGAATATCGAATACATTCTAATTTAATTTTAAAATTTTTAATTTTAAAATGCCTTCGTAAATACAAATCATACGATGATAATTTTTTTACAAAAAGATGGCTTGGGTGATAATGAGTATGTACATATTTACTTTGTCATAACTATTGTAGTTTTTTCGTTTTAGCTGGACACATACACACACACACATACAGACAAATGCTCTTTTTGTATATGTATAGATTTGGGGGAAAAGATGCTTTGTTGTAACATTAATGTTATGAAAACATAACATATCTCTATTAATTTTTTTAATCAATTTCGGTGGATGTCTTGTCTTTGAGACAAAACACATTCAATTACGGTGATTTCCAAAGAACAAATATTGCCGATATATCAAATACCTTTTGTGAACAATTGTTATCAACACCTGCCTAATTTGTGTTTTATTATCTATTTGGGTTGTTGCAAATAAGAGTTTGTTTTTTTAAGCAGAGTAAAACCTTTTGTAAACCTGTGTATAATACGACCCCAATTTTTGCCTTTAATTGTCGTTCAAAATTTCATGAATTATACGCAAGAATATACGGAAGTCCAGGCACAAATATTTTCGTCTACAGTTCTTGTGTAAACATTAGCCTACCAGGAATCTGGACATTGCATATAAGACACGGAATATATTCTTGGAACCATTGTTTTCGGAAAAGGAGGTGGACTTGTATGCTGTCAAATACGCCATATAACAACAGAAAACTTAAAGAACGCATATATATATACAGTGTAACCCGGATATAAGAGACCCGGATATAAGATAAACCCGGATATAAGATAGATTTTCTCTGGTCCAAAATTAGAGCCTGTGTATATATAATAGACCAAATATCATATATCCGGGTTTGGTCTATTATATATACATTAACACAGGCTCTAATTTGGGACCAGAGAAAATCGCTCTTATATCCGGGTTACACTGTGTGTGTGTGTATATATATATATATATATATATACACAGTGTAACCCGGATATAAGAGACCCGGATATAAGAGCAACCCGGATATAAGAGCGATTTTCTCTGGTCCCAAATTAGAACCATACTTACCTAAACAAAATAGACCAAACCCGGATGTAAGATAAACCCGGATATAAGAGACTTCTTCTCCGGTCCCGACAACTCTCTTATATCCGGGTTACACTATATATATATATATATATATATATATATATATATATAACTTCTTAACAATTTTGGTCATTTGATAAAGCCAGTTACTATTAGAAGGTTTCTGGATATGCAAGTGGTATAATGGACAGCATTTTCGAATGAGAAATCGGAGTGTTGAGATCGAATTCCACTTGTGTTCGTTACATTCACTTCAGCTATGTGTTAAATAGTAGAGCAAACTGGGTTCTTCAGCCTTGGTTGGCAATCAGTCTAGTAGAAAGACAATTTTAAAACTGTATGTAACCCTGCCGAAGCACATACTATATGCTGCTAATGAAAGGATTGGGGGATTTCACAATGTCTTTATGATCTCGACTGCGGTAGTCCTTGGTTAGAAAGTTAACAAGCATGAAGAGGCGTAATGGTTATGAATACAAAAAACGGATTCGACATTGTCGAACTCTAAAGCTTATTTTGTACACTTTAGACTGATGTTCTTGTAAAAGCGTAAAGTTCTCTGCACTCTGCCATAAAAATAAAAATTACCTATATTCAGAAGTAAATAGGAGTTTTACTACATTGTGGAGGTTCACTCACATCATAGCAGCAAAACTTAACATCGTGTTCACGGAGATAAAAGCATACTTGACAGGAAATAAAACGTACAGAAATAACAGGAAAAGCATGGTAAATTGTATGTTATTTTTATACAATCTATTTATGTTTTTTTGTGTGTATTGGTGTGTGCATATTTAGATTACAATTATTTTATGATACATGTAATGAGAAGAAAAGTTACTTCGTATTATTATACGCCATACTATAGAGAGAAGTTGGACACGTGTTGCCCGTATCAAGGTTCGTGGAGAAGAGATTGAATTTAACGTCTTTTGGCGGGATGTCCGTGTTTCCGGATGGAGCAGTTTTTTTTTGCATGCTGGGAGTGTTTTTTTTATTATTTTTAATTTTTATTTTATTTTATACAAACGTTTTTATGTTATTGTTTTATTTTATTTATAATTTTCATTATCATTTTATATTTTATTTTTATTTAATTATAATAATAATAATAATATTCTTACAACATACAATATTTAACAAAAATAATCTAAAAAGGTCACCATAACTGAATTATCCTTACAAATAGCAATGTAACTGTGACAATAATCTAAAAAGCTGTAATAAGTAGACAGTGAAAAACATTTGTCAACATTCATTAATACTATTTTTCTACACCCACGCACATTTTCATACTTGTGCCTGTGATAACACGTTTACTTTCCCAGAAGAGAGGACACATTTTTTTTACTTTCATTCCACAGACTTATCACAAAAATGTTGAAATACTCAAAACATCCATCTGCTACTGTCCTGTCTAGATGTCTTTCTCCTCCCACTTCTCTCTCTCCCTCACGCTGGCTAACGAACACCCACACCCACAGACATACACAACATAAAAAGAAGGATGTACTTCCCACGCACGCTAAGGTGCGTATATTCATGCCACTTAAGTATAGCTGACAGGCAATGTGAATTCAGGTATTTATTTAGACACAGTCATCTGATCAGCAATTTCCATCGTCATCCAAAACCGTACATTCATTTTGACAAATACGTTATCACTTCCGCACACTGACGCATGCGCATGAACATTTAATTTAGTCCTCAAAACAGCGTCTTATAAGTGTTTTAACAAGGGCATTTCTTATCAGCTCTGTTTATTTTTTGTTCTCAAGTTGATTTTTTTCTCCCCTCAACATGTTAAATGCTACATTCCTGGCATTTGGTATGCTATTCTCCTTCTTAGTCAAGTCTGATCACATCCATTTATTATAATAATCCTTACCTTAATTCCTTCATTTGAAATGCGTTCATATACTAAGATTATTTACAATAGTTTTCTATTGTAAAAATATTATCAGTGCATTGACATTATAAATGCAGTAATATTCTCAAGTTATCTACATTCCGAGATAAAACGTTTTTATTAATTTTTTTTCATCTTGCTTTTTCCTTATCACAATTTTCTCGGTTGAAAGCTCTTTTGATCCTTAAAGTAAATAAATTGAAATAAAAATGTAAAAAAAATGGAATGTGTGACTAAATTTACTGATCTCACTGATTACTTTAACTGTTGGAGAGGAAATATGTTTAGCGTTCGATGGGGGCCCAGGCGTACTAGTCCAGGATATTCAAATTAGAGAAGTTATCAAGTCATGTGTTGTTGGCGACATAATGGAGAAAATTCTCAGCTAGACACTCCTAGGGCATGAGGCCTATGTGAAAATAAGTAGGAAACTGCTGGAGCGGGTACTAAATTTTATGGGCCATACACTCGGTTCTGGGCTTGACTGCAATTAACACCTTGATGTAGGCGGGGACATTGATCCTAAGGGAGAGACGATGTAAATTTCACTTGGTCCATGTAGAATCACCCATCGTCCCCCACCCCCTGTTCGCTCTCTGATCTTCGACGAATTTCTTTATGCTGGCCTTCTCAGGGAGTTTGAGTTTGTCCACCAAGCTCTCCGATCTTATCATACAGTTCTCCAGGTGTAACACCTCCGATTATGCTCCTAACATAGATCCGGGATTATACTAGGTTAAGCTGATTTATACTCGGGGTATAAATTAGGCTTGGCTAATTGATACTACAGGTATAAAATTGATTGGTGTCATAAAATCACAAAAAACTACCAAATAACAGAAACGATATAACTTGAAGACTTTCACGAGCTGCAATAACTAAAATGGATATCATATGTAACACGATGAAAAAATAATGACTTTCCACACTGCTTCAAGCAAAAGATTAGGAAGGAAACTTCCATCAATACTGGAAAGAGCGATAACGCGAGAAACTTATTTCCCTGAAAAATTGTTTTAAGAGAAAGAGTTTTATAAATTTCAACCTTCAGCTGCACGGTCAGTGGATGCCGAATGTTTCCTCATAAGGAAACGGCCAATATAATCATTACCATTAACACTAGGACACTAGAATATACCGCCTCTTTTCACCATGTAATAAGGAGGAGGTATACCTGATTTTCAACACACGTCTTATCGTGGACTCCCTGACATTGAGTTATTTGGCAATAACTTAATCTACGTGCTAAACCCATAGTTGATAATGTCGTGTACATCTGACCGTTTCATTTTTTTTTTCTTTTGGGTAAGGATGACACCCATTACTTCGATAGAGACCTCCAGTTCGTTGCTGACCTTGAACACAAGGGCTCTGTATGCATTCATGAAGATAGTTATCTTCGAGATTTTGTCATTGGTAGTAGTGTCAAGAGCATGGCATACCTTTTCATTTTCTGTGTCAGATTAGCAGCTGCTATATTAATGCTCCCGAGACCTCAGAAATAGAAACAGAATAGAATTTTAAAATTTGATGCATAATATGTAGCATTATATTAAGGGTTCTATCCTTGGACGGGAGTTGTTTTTCAGCTTCATCAACGACCTTCCCGATATTATCTGTTCCCAACTAATGTATATATGCTGATGACACAACTATTTACTCTTGTCTCTATAGTAAGTCTGATAGATTTGACACTGACAGCTGCTCTCGAAAATGACATCCAATCAGTTGTTAACTGGGGCAAGAAATAGCTTGTGAATTTTAACACTTCCAAAACGAAACTACTATCCTTTAATCATCATCATCATCATAGAGAATTGTTTTTGCCCTCAATCACCACGGCTAATTCTAACCTCCAGTAGAGCAACTCATTGCGCCTTTTTGGTCAACGTTTTCTATTGACATGAAGTGTAGAGATTATATTTAATCAATTGATAGGCCTGCTTCTAAGAATGCTGGTGCATTGTGTCGTGCCAGACAATTTTTATCGTCAGAATCCATCTGATACATTTAAAAATCTTTCATTCGTCCCTATATTGAATATTGCTACCATATCCGGTCTGGCGATCCCGCTATATATCTCAAATTTCTCGACAAAATCCAAAGATGAGTTTCCTATGCTATCGGCTCTGAGCTGGCATCTCGATTCATTCACTTTTTTCCCCCTCTGTCTTTTCTATAAATATTTTAATGGTTGATGTTCTCATGATCTCTTCTCTTTGGTACCTCGACCGCGTGAATTTAAGCTTAATAATAGATTGGCAACTAGGTTTTATCGTCTTACTGTTGAATTAGCTAGATGTAACCGCAAGTCCTATTCTAATAGTTTATTTTCTCGCACTTCTCACCTGTGGAACTCAGTTCCGATTTCTTGCTTTCCTACCACTTACAATCTTCAATAATTTAAATGCAATGTCAATCACCATCTTCAGTCTTCCTGAAATCTGCTCTTCTGCTGTCATTTCTTTTTACTAAAGTTTTCCCATTATCTCCTACTCGCAGTAACCCCTTGTGTTTTAGCGGCATTATCGCCTTGCTTAAGGTGAAAGGAAAAGAAAAAACGTCGTCTTTTATTTATAGTCAGCTAAATGTTAGTTATCAAATACTTGATGTACCCTGTATATTCATCTGAACGTTTATCTGTTTGTTTCCAATACAAATCGATGTGGATCACTCTCCAATTTTCAAAATAGATTCATTAAGACTAACCTTTTATCCAAAATGTCATGAATAGTTTGGATTTCATTTTCAACGCAATTTGAGATCATAAACAAACAAATAAGATAAAATCTGGTGAAAATTACAGCATTCATCGTTAAAAAAAAACTAGTGAAACGCAAGGAAAATCCATTATAAGCAGACTTAAATTGTTCAACCACATTCCGTTTGCATGGTGGCCAATCAGATTGTTTAATGTTAAAATGCCAGCAGTTCATGGAATATTGAAAGTCAACTTCAAAAAATAGTTTCTTTGAATTGACTTCATTTATTGTTGCAAATGATTTAAAAACTGCTAGAAGATTCTCTAGTTTCCTCTATACAACTCCAGTGCGGCAATCTACATATGATATGTAATCATTGTTTCGAAATTGATATTAAACGTCCTGTCGTGAATATTAAATTGCGCCACTGCTGTAAGCCAGTATTATAGGAAACTACAATTCATGATGCGACCAAAGGAACGATGCATTGTCAGAAACACTTTGAAAGGCTCACAGTTGCTTAAAGAAAAGTGGATCAAATGACCAATCGTATCAATTCATAATGCTGCAGACGGACACGTAGGATGCGGAAAACAGAAGAGAAACTATTGCAGTTGATACCTAGTAATATCCCCAAAACTATTGCCTGATCAAATCCAAATAGTCAAACAGTCCCCAGAGCGTGTGAATTCACTGTACTTACAGGATTCCCACTGATAAACATTTGGGTTAGTATTTTATAATGAGTTGTATTAGTGAAGAAGACGAGACGAATTCATGTGTCACTTAAGTAAAACGTTTGTTCTCTGAGCGCGTTGCTATGCATTCGGGGACGCTGTGATGATATAGAAAATTATGCGGTAGGTTGATATCTATGTGCATGCGTACGCTCGCGAGTGAACACACAAACGCACACACGCACACATATATATATTATCAAGAAAAATTTTAAAGAAAAAAAAACTAATATATTAGTATTAATATATCCCCACAAAACTAATTTGCCTCACCATGTAGATGAACTAAACGAAGTCGAACATACAATAGAATCTACTTATGAAATGGAAACAGCCAATAATTTAGCTTTTTAGATATCATGTTACACTGCAGTAACAATAGCCTAAAACTAAGTGTCCATCGCAAATCAACTAATAAAAATGATCTCCTAAATTTCTATTCTCACTATAGCAACAAAATAAAATCCGTAATAATTATCGGATTCTGTTTAAGAGCAATGGGTATTTAAATGAAAAAGAGAAATATATTAAAATACTTTTAAGCTTCTCCAATACCCTAATTATTTCATATTCATCGCGATCAAAAGGCTCGTAAAATATTATTTCATAATAGAATAGCAGGCCTTCCTGGCAAATCCACCGAATCAAAAGTTATTGTTCTATCCACCAACTTTATCACAACTAGAATTGTAAATAATTTATCTAAGCTCAACATAAATTTGTACAAAAATAAAGACTTAATTAATATAAAACAAAATAATAAACTAAAACTTGAAAGAGGAATTTACTCTATCAACTGTAATAATTGTTACAAGGAATACATAGGAGAAATCTCAAGGAATTTGAATAAAAGATTATATGAACACAAAAGGGATCTTTTACGAAACAACACACACAATACGTTAGTTACTTACCATAGAGTCTGAGCATAGTTTGATGCTAAAATTACTACTTTAAGATTCTAAGAGAAAGTAATTTACTAGGACGAAAATGTATATAAAGTGCCTTAATCGCTAGATCATCTACAGTTAATTTACGTCAAAGTCCAACATTACATCTTTTTGACTGATTATCACAATGTAGGATATATATATATATATATATATATATATATATATATATATATATATATATATATATATATATATATATATATTAACTGATTTAAAAATATGGTTTCATCGCTACACAGGAATTACCATGTTTTAAAAACAAACTAAAAACTTTAAATTCAATTATATAATTAAATTAAAAGCATTAGTTCTGTTTCATCTTCAAGTGAATTTTGGAATAACTTATTTTAAAATTTACTGAGTTTTAAAAGCACATACATTCATAATGTTTGTTTTCAAGGATACAGATAAATCCAATCATTTAGACAGGGGCGGTAGTGTGTTCTTTTTTCTTAACTATTATTGTATCAGTTATGAGTTACGTTCGAAAAAGAGGTTAACTCTAGGTAGCGTAGGGGTGCCTTTTTCAACGAATTTTGACATCCGTTCAACGCATGTCATCTGTTTTTTGTTTTTTTATCTACGGCAAAAAGTTCTTCGGCATTGTATTCGTTAAATTCGTACTTGTATATATACAGATTCTTTCTAAAAGGTGTGTTTGGATTAGAATACGTTGTATTGAACTACAATTTTAAAATCTTATTTTTACTTTTAATTACTAATAGATTAAATTTCTTTTTAAAAGAAATAAATGTAATAAAATTACTTAAATTATTTAAAAATTATTATTACATATCAAATATAAGTATGTATATTAACAGCTACGTTTTTTTAAAAATATTATTTAAAGAAAATTTTTGACAATGTCGGCAAAGAATAGCGATTTCATGCTTATGATTCAGTAAGTTTTTTTTTATTAACCTAGTAATATATAGTTTCTCATGTAAGCACAAAGGGCATGGGTCATTTAATGACCTATATATTCTAGCTTTACTTATTAATTTCCACTTTACTGTAGGTGTTTTATTGGTTTCTTTTAAGTGTCAGAAATATTTCGATAGGGACGGTTGATTTTGATATTTATTTATCCTAAATGAACTTTGATGTTGATTGAATCTTTTCTTGAACTCATGGCTTGTGCAACCTATATAGACTTTTATGTTGTCGGGATCTTCAATAGATGAGATATTGCATTGGTATACTAATGATTCCGTGCGACATTTATTTTGTAGAAGACAGTTATGAGGATTTCTGCGGTTACATAATTATTGTTTTGTTTTGTTTATTTTTGTTTATCTTCATCACTTTTTATTTTTATACTGTCTAAATTTCTTTGGTTTTGGTCTAAGTGTTTATTCAAGATATTAGCATTATGTTTCTTAATAATTTTCTCAAAGTTTTCAGTACAGCTGTAACTTAATTTTAGTGTATTTTTTATTAAAAATAATACTGAGTTTACTATCTTTAGGAAAATCTTTAACGATTAATGCAAGGAATTTTGTCCTAATTTATTCTTTATCATTTGGTTGTATGGGAGTGTATAACAAATTATTTTTCTGCTTCTGTTTTTCCTATGCTTTACATTTTCATTTTTTTATGTAAGTTAGTTTTGGGCTTTTGTAGACACTATCTTTAAGATCTTTATTATAGAAATATGTTCATAGAAAATCTTCTCATTTGCTGAATTTGTACTTATTCTTTTTTCGATAGATAAAGGTATATGCTTAATTATAGATGAGGGATGATTAGATTTAGGGTGTATATACAAAGGATTAGTATTGGAGTTTTATAAGGTATGTATACATTTTTCATTTAATCTAATGTTATGTCAAGGAAGAAATTGAAAAAAGTTAATTTCCTTGAACGTTTGAAGTAATATATATATATATATATATATATATATATATATATATATATATATATATATATTTGGTGTTTGTAAGAGCTTTAAAGTTTTTTGTTTTTTTCTCTGAAAGATTCCTGTTGTGTATTTACTTTCTAGTTATTAAAAAAGAAACTTTGGAAAATTTTGCATCTAATATACGTTATTATGCGGCTCATATAAGACGCCTTCTTCTATACTAATTACTAGAAGCAAGAATTTTCTTTCATTTTTAAAGGTGTGTTATTTTTTTCTCCTTCAGGCAATCTTGTGGAAATGAGTCACTGATCGCACGGTGGCAATACGAACAGAACACTAAGCCGTTATGTTCTTTTGTTACAGATTTGATTATGAGTTGATTGAAAAGTGTCTCTCTTTCTCTATCCACACACTCACTTACACGCACGCACCCACCATATATATATATATATATATATATATATATATATATATATATATATATTTTAACAATAAAAAATATTAAAAAATTAAAATCTTCAGACACACTGGGTTGTATATTAATATTCTTTCATTTTTATTATTATTTCATTTAGGTTCCTCGACTAGTTTCGGCCAACATGGTCATCAGAAGAAGAAAAAAAATTCTGCTTGCTGGTAGCAGTGAACTACAGAAATGAATGTCTTGATGGAGAAAATTAACTTTTGTCTGTAATTTTCATTTGTTTTTTAATGTTTTTAACATTAATTTTGGTCAGTCCTTGTGTTGGTCAGTCTCTTTTAAGTTGTTATTTAAGATAAGAGCTGGATGGATTCATGCTGCTCTGAATTCCCTTGGTCATTTTGACAGTTTTATTGGTTCCTGGAAAGAGGATGTGTCTCTGTTAAGTGTGTGTGTGTGTTATTTGGTTCTTAGGGAATGACTGAGTATGATGTGTGTAAGCGTGTATATTACTATGGGTGTGTGTTATCATTTGGCTCATTAGGGAGTGAGTTTGTGTTAGATGTGTGTAAGTGTGTATATTCGTGTGGGTGGGTGTATAAGAGTGAGGCCTCAACACCTCCGTAAAGCATGTCTGTCTTGTGTGGGTGAGAAATGTGGGTAGGCCCTGATTTGTGGGGTTATATATTAATACTATCTATATTGTTAAATTTGTGATTTAGCCCGTCTGGATAGTGCATTTTTAAACGTTGTATCCACTTATTTTCATGGAACTCTAAAATCTTTCTAATGCTATCTGCTCTGAACTTTATATATATATATATATATATATATATATATATATATATATATATATATATATAGTGTGTGTACAAAACTATATAGTGTGTACAAACCCACCTCAAAATCGTCGACTTTCAAAAATAGAAAAGTAAGTTAAGATTTAAAACAAAAAACACGCAAATAAAGCCAAAGATATTTTAAAATGAAACCAAGAAGACGTAATATTTAGTAAAAGTCGAATATCTTTCTTAGCCTGTACTGTTTGCTGCTTCATATCTTTCGTTCAAATGTCGTATGTTCTCTGTGGAAAATGAGTAGATATATTAACTAAATAAATAAAATCGTTATCATGGATATTTTTGTCGTCAATTAAATGACATCATGGTTGTAGATTCTTGGAGGACTAAAAAAAAAAGGGATGTTTGCATAAACATAGAAAAACAAATACAAATGAACATACATCTACATACACACATCCATATCCACACACACACACACATCCATATCCACATACACACACACATCCATATCCACATACACACACACATATACACACAAGGAGCGTTATTTTTTTTTCCGTTTTCGTTCATGACTTAGGCGATTATAACCATGTCCCACCGATTTTTTTTTATCATTTGTGAATTGCGAGGCATTCTTGGGAAATAGTTTCCTCGTTCCTTTAGCACCGATTTAGAATTCACAATTTTCCTTCTCTCAGACTGGTCTCTGGAGAGCTCAATCTACCTTGTTATTTAATCCATAGCAGAATGAATAAGAGACAGATTCACGCCTTCCCCAAGGCAATACGTGCGAAAGTAAGCGCAATATACTAGAGTCTGTGCACATCTCGAGCTAATATTTCCACTCCGATATCCTTTAGTCTACCTGCAGTATATATATGTAGTTGATAATATTAGAGTCTATCGATGTATATATATAATTTATTTAGAGTCTATTAATGTATATATAATTTATTTAGAGTCTATTGATGCATATATAATTCATAATATTAGGATGTATCGATGTATATATAGTTTAGAATATTGCAATGTATCGAAATATGAAGATTTTAATTTACAAAAGGTGCATTGAAGTATATATAATTTATAATATTAGAGTAATCAAATATCCAAGTATTTTATTTTTTTCATACCTTTATTACACATCTTATTTCTTGTACACATCTAATTATTATTATTATTATTATTATTATTATTATTATTATTATTATTATTATTATTTCCTTTGATTATTATTTTTTTTTTATGTTGTATACACATTTACTTCTGGGTCCCAATTAGAGACCTAAGGTAAGAAAGGGTATTATTATTATTATTATTATTATTATTATTATTATTATTATTATTATTATTATTTCCTTTGATTTCTGTTGTATACACATTTACTTCTGGGTCCCAATTAGAGACCTAAGGTAAGAAAGGGTATTATTATTATTATTATTATTATTATTATTTCCTTTGATTTCTGTTGTATACACATTTACTTCTGGGTCCCAATTAGAGACCTAAGGTAAGAAAGGGTATTATTATTATTATTATTATTATTATTATTATTATTATTTCCTTTGATTTCTGTTGTATACACATTTACTTCTGGGTCCCAATTAGAGACCTAAGGTAAGAAAGGGTATTATTATTATTATTATTATTATTATTATTATTATTATTATTTCCTTTGATTTCTGTTGTATACACATTTACTTCTGGGTCCCAATTAGAGACCTAAGGTAAGAAAGGGTATTATTATTATTATTATTATTATTATTATTATTATTATTATTTCCTTTGATTTCTGTTGTATACACATTTACTTCTGGGTCCCAATTAGAGACCTAAGGTAAGAAAGGGTATTATTATTATTTTTTTTTTTATTTCCTTTGATATCTGGCGTTTACACATTTCTTTCCGGGTCCCGCCCAGGGACCTAAGGTTAGAAATGGCATCATGACACTTTCCACTGGAAAAAAAAAAAAAAAAAACAAAAAAAAAAAAATTACATAGATAAAGCCCTTCGTAAAGTGTGGGCTGTACTTGTCAGAACAATTTTTTGTATCTCTTTGAGGCATGGACTTCCAGGGATCCCTTCAATCAGCCTACTGGAATCTTTTCCAACCAGTCCAAGGGCTCCAACTACAACAGGAATTGTTGATGTTCCCATGTGCCACATTTTTGAGATTTCGATTTCAAGGTCCTTGTATTTTGACAGTTTTTCGAATATCTTCAAAGACACATTGCAGTCTGCAGGGACTGCCATATCAATAAGGAGGCACTTATTTTGTTTGTGGTCTTTAATAACAATGTCTGGGCGGTTGGCTTTGATTGTTCTGTCAGTGTATATTGTGTAATCCCATAGAATTGTAACAGGTCCTATCTCCGTAACCGGGTCAGGGTGGTGTTCGTACCAATTTCTTCCAGTTTCCTTCCCATAGGAGTTGCAAATTTTCCAGTGCAGATATTGGCCCACTCTTTCATGCCGGTTTTTATATTCAGTGGATGCCAATATCGTGCAACCTGATATAAGATGATCAATGGTTTCTGGATATTTGTCACAGAATCTGCATCTTGGGCTAACACAGTATTTTAGTATATGTGCTTGATAATTCCTAGTTAACAAGCATTGGTCTTGTGCAGCAATTATAAAACCCTCAGTTTCACCTTTCAACCCTGCACTACGTAGCCACTGATGGGTGCGGTTTTTGTCTACGTCTGCTTGTTTGGTACGGGCAGAGTATTGGCCATGGAGCGGTTTATTTTGCCATTGTTTCTTTATCTGGTCGGTCGCATTTGTCTTTGCATTTTTTTAAAAGTTTTTTGCAGCTTCAGCCGGTGTACAGTGATGTATTTGAATTTCTGTGCCCATTTGAAGCTCTTTTTTGAATTTTTCGGCTTCCTTTACTACAGAGTAGAGACACTTCCTACTTTCATGTTCCTTGACACATACCATCATCCAGTCTTCTGTTTTTTCCAAGTATCTTTGGAGGCCAATTGTTGTACTTTTGTAGGATAGTTCTAGTTGAACTAGTCCTCTACCTCCTTCGGATCTGGGCACATACAGGCGATCAATATCAGCTTTGGGATGATGCATGCGGTAGCAAGTGAGGAGCTTTCTCGTTTTGGCGTCCATTCGCTTAATTTCAGCTATGGTCCAGTTAAGTACATTAAAGCTGTATTGCACCACAGGAACAGCTAAGGTGTTTACAGCTGATATTCGGTTTTTTGAGTTTAGCTCAGTATTTAGTACCAGGCGTACACGCCTGTAGTACTCCTTTCTTACCTTCTCTTTCATTTGGGATTGTTGTATGCCATCTCCCTCACTAATTCCTAGGTACTTATAAGCTTCATCATGCTCCAATTCTCTAATCTTCGTGGCAAAATCTAAATCTATTAAGGGTGCTTCTAAAATTCTACCTTTCTTAAATGTTACTTTAGCACATTTATCTAATCCGAAGCTCATGCATATGTCGTCACTAAAGTATTTTACAATATTAAGTAGGCCCTTCAACTCATTGTCGTCTTTGGCAAAGAGTTTGAGATCATCCATGTATAGTAGGTGATTGAATATGTTGTTATTTATTTTGTAGCCATAGCTACTGTTGTTCAGTTCATGCGTAAGAGGGAGTAAGGACAAACAAAACAGAAGTGGAGACAAAGAGTCTCCTTGAAAGATTCCACGTCGGATATTTAGTCGGTTGGATATGACAGTGCCCCTGGTGTGACTAAGGTATAGTTTGGTGTTCCACATTCCCATGCTGTGCTTAAGGAAATTTAATACCACAGGGGAGACTTTGTACATTTCCAAAGTCTTAAGGATCCAAGAATGTGGAACACTGTCAAAAGCTTTACGATAATCAATCCACGCTGCACTGAGATTTCTACGTCTGCTCCTGCAATTTTCCAGAATCATTTTATTTATTAGTAATTGGTCTTTGCAGCCATATGAACCCCTCCTGCATCCCTTCTGTTCCAGTGGAAGAATGCTGTTTGTTTCTAAAAAGGAGTAAGCACGGTTCGTCATGACAGACGTGATCAACTTATACGTTGTGGAGAGACATGTTATCGGTCGATAATTTTTCGGGTCATCTGTTTCATTTGTTTTTGGTATGAGGTATGTAATACCTTCAGTAATCCATTCCGGGATTTTATTGGGATTATTTACAATCGTTGATAATGTTTCCGCAAGTATTTTGTGGATAGACGAGAGATGATAAAGCCAGAAATTGGGAACCTTGTCATTTCCTGGGGATTTCCATTTTTGCGATTTCGTTAGAGCTTGCCTAACATCATCTGTGGATATATTTTCCCATTCTTGCAGAGGTGTATCCAACATTCGTTCTTCTTCACGCCGGATCCATTCAGCTTTTGGGTTATATTCTTTCGGGCTGCTCCAAATATTTTCCCAAAATGTCTGTACAGTATCAATCGATGGTGGCCTTTCGACATGTATAGGTTTTTTTCCAATTTCCCTGTAAAATTTCTTACGGTCCGTTTGGAATATTTTATTTTGGCGATAGAACCTGCAACGTTTTTCGTATGGCCTTGTTCTCTGTGCTTTTAGCTGAAGTTTCTGCTTCAGCATTTCCGTGGTTGGTGGAATGTCAAGTAGTGATTTAATTTTGTGTTTCCTCTTGATCTTTTTGCACTTGCGCGTGGAAATATTAGGGTTTCTGGTGAGCTCATCTAATATAGAAAGCTCACATCTGATTTGTTTTATTTCTCGTAACAATTTTGCTTTCCAAGCTGGTTCTCTACGTCTGTTAAGTTTATTTATTGTCTTGATCCCAAGCTTCACAGTCGCTGCTAAAGCTGTTGCGTATATTACGTTGTTAATTTCTGTGATGTTTCCCGGTGGTTTATCTGTTAACAGTGTTTCCAGAGCAGCGTTGTATATTTTCACAATATGCTTGTTGGAATTCGTCATATGGATTTTGGGTAGCTGGTCTCTTTCTGACAACTGTATGAAAGTTACTTTGCTGAGTACTTGGATTACGTGGTTTTTCGCTTCGGTGATTTCCGCTTTGTGGTTTTCAAGGAATTCTAACATAATGTACCTGGAGTCATCTTCAGAAACATTGTCTGGAGAACTGCAGGTTGTGTTTAAGATAGAGTCTTTGATTTTATTTCCTGGTAGGTTATTTCGTATTTCATTTGTTTTAGTTTTTACCTCATCCTCTGTCACATTACTTATATCTACATTCATCTCATTACATTTTGAGTGATGGATCATAGTATTTTGTCTTATATCTAATTTTATCCTATCTATTTCTGTCTTTGAGAGTCTGTTGTTTCGCATAATTATTATTATTATTATTATTATTATTATTATTATTATTATTATTATTATTTCCTTTGATTTCTCATGTGTAATCTTTTCTTTCTGGGCCCCGACCAGAGACCTAAGGTCAGAAATAGCATCACGACATTCTCCACTGAGCAATTAAAAAAAAAAGAACAAATTTAAATAAAAAAAAATACACATACAAGCACATATTTTACATAGATAAAGTCCTTCGCAAGGTTTGGGCTGTACTCGTGAGAACATTTTTTGTATTTCTTTAAGGCATGGGCGACCAGGAATTCCTTCAATGATTCTGTTAGAATCTTTTCAATCAATCCGAGGGCTCCAACTACAACAGGGATTGTTGATGTTCTCATGTGCCACATTTTTCAGATTTCGATTTCAAGGTCCTTGTATTTTGATAGCTTTTCGAAGATCTTCAAAGATACATTGCAGTCTGCAGGAACTGCCGTATCAATAAGTTCAATTGTTCGCGATCTCTAAATTATTATTATTATTATTATTATTATTATTATTATTATTATTATTATTATTATTATTATTATTATCAGAGAGATAGATAGATAGATAGATAGATAGATAGATAGAGAGAGAGAGAGAGAGAGAGAGAGAGAGAGCAGAACTCCATTAAGATGTCACTGAGGTACAGCTATACGAAACCCAATATACGCATCATTATACCCTGACAGGTAAAAGCGTACCAGCTCGTACACCACAGCCAAATGTGCGCGATATGTTGGCAGGTTTTGATAAAATCAGCGGATAAGTTTTCAGGTGGAGCCCAGTTAGAAATAACTTCAGGTCGAGTTACAGAGATGGCGGGTGCTCGAAATATCTTGATGTGAATCCCAAGTTGCCTTGATAGCCTGAATCTTCAAACCTAAAAGGAACAACTTTTGCGGCACCCGGCCATGATGCTCTCTCATGAACAGATATGCACAGTGCATCAACCCTTAGAGGACATCGATGTCATGGTTGCATAACGAAGGCAGAGAGAACCCAGACGAGGCTCTGTCGAAGGGCAGAGTCTCGTCTCTGGAAACAGCTACCCGACTCCGTTTTATACGGGGTCTACGTGGAATTTTTGGTCGAATATACGAGATCGGATACCCCACATTAAATTCGGCCTTGTGCCACATCTAACTGAGTGGGCGATTGATAGATATCCTGCAGTTGGAGATTCATTGTGGAATTTACTTGACTCACTTCTAGCAGTTGACTACTTCTGCGCGCCGCTGGCGAATCTTATATGTGTGTTCTTGTACTACGTATTATCGTTCATTACCAACCTCCGTGTGATTATTCTATTCAATAACCTTCCCGAGATTACAACAATTTCTTTTGATTTCTGTTGCATATTCATTTCCTACCGGACCCCAAACAGAGACCTAAGGTTAGAAATAGCATCATGACATTTTCCACGTAGTACTTTGAAAAAATAGACGACCTAAGATCACGCACATTTTACATAGATAAAGCCCTTCGTAAGGTATGAACTGTATTTGTGAGTATAATTTTTTGTATTTCTCTAAAGCATGAACGACCAGGGATCACTTCAATGAGTCTATCGGAACCTTTTCTAATCAATCCGAGAGCTCCAACTGCAACAGGCATTATTAATGACCTCATGTGCCACATTTTTGAGATTTCAACTTCAATATCCTTTTAGGATTTTTTTCAAGATTATCAAAGATACATTACAGTCTGCAGGAACTGCCATGTCAATAAGAAAATACATTCAGCTTTTGTGGTCTTTGATCACTTTGATATTTGGGCGATTAGCTTAGAATGTTCTGTCAGTATGTATTGTAAAAATCCCCATAAAATTGTTACAGGTCCCATGTCTGTAACCGAGCATGGGTGGTGTTCATAACAATTCTATGCGGTTTTCTTCCTGTAAAAGTTGCAGATTTTCCTGTGTAGTTATTGGTCCATGACGTCATGCTGATTTTTATATTCGGTGTATACTAATACCGTGCAATCTGATATAGGATGGTCAATTGTTTCTGGTTATTTATCGCAGAATCAGCATTTCGGGTTAATACAATATTTCAGTATATTTGCTTGGTAATAGCTGGTTAACAAGGATTGCACATGCGCAGTGAGAATAAAACAATTGCTTTCGGCTTTGAATCCTGCACTACGTAACCACCGATGGATATGGAGTTTATCAATATCAGCTTGTTTGGTACGGACAGAGTACTG
>OZ038485.1:119545359-119605359 GCA_964036315.1 Acanthosepion esculentum | reverse complement strand
TGGTAGTCCATCTCCTGCTAAACACGCTGTAGCATGTCTTGCGTAACATTCTCATGTATGTGCCTCCACTGAAGCGCTAAAATTTAGTATACCATGATGAAAAAATACCTCAAACTTAATAAAAAACAAAGTTTTATCGCCAAATTCTTTGTTATTATTAAAAGGAAAGACCAAAGAAGTTTTTGGTTATTAAATTATATGTTTGAACTTTTTTTAGAACGTTCGAAATTTTGGTTAAAGATCTTGTTTTTTTTTTCGTCAGCAGGGAAAGGGTATAGATTGGTATAGGTAATTTTAATGTCTTTTTTTGCGGTGAAAAACACATTGATTTGGAAATTTTTGCAAAATTCAAATAATTGTCGGATCTTAATAAAACTTTCAGGACTTATTCACAAATGAATTAAATTATTTTAGAAATGTTTCTTTTTAGAAAATCTTGATAAAAATATTTTTATTTACATCTGTTACCTCCTCACTTAATTAATTTCATGAAATTACTTTTTTTCTCGCTTAATGTTTATATTAGTTGCAAGCAGAACTTCTTGACTAATTTAAATCATCAATTTCTTTTTTTTTAAGACAGAACCCCCCAGTTACCGAAAATCTGCTTTGACTCGTAAAATAAAAATGCAATAAAACTAAAATATCATTTAATTAGAAAAGCTTTCAATTGCTTTTCTGAGTTCTTTTCATGTCGTCTGATAAGCTTAATAACATTATCATTAAACAATGAAAGAAAATCACAATATTGATACATATTTTTAATCCAATCTAAGCTTTCGGCTTACATAAGCCATTATCAAAGATGACAATTATACAATATATTAAGTAATACACGAACAAGAAATAAAATATATAGACAACACTTAACTATATTATTTAATGAAACATGTATGAATATATATATATATATATATATATATATATATATATATATATATATATATATCTTATTTATCTGTCTACATTTATTGTAGATATCACAGTCTGTTTTCCAATTCCAAGTTGTATATTAAATAGATAAAAACTCTCTCTATAAATAGTTCTATACTACATTTATATACCCACCACCAACAGCAACAAAATACGTGCAATACATGCACGAATATTTTCTTACATTTACAGATCGCATACATATGCACTCACACATGTAGAAATGGCGGAGGAAAGTGATAGTACGGTTAATATGTTACACAATATATCTCTGTATAATAGTTATTGCTCAAGCAACTCAATGAATTGTTGTTTCCTGTGTACAAATCCCTTAGAACTTATGTAGGAAGGTCTGCTACCTTCTTTAAAAAGTCTTAAGTGTATTGAAACGGGACGAGTCGTATTAGTTCTCAAGGTAACCGCTTGGTGGTCATTTCAATTGTAAACAAAAACGGGTGTACAGTATATAAAGTACGATACATTAGCGCGTGCGCGTGAAAGTAGCTGTGAGAAACATATTATTTTTGTCATTTTGATTAAAATATCTATATTAAGTATATATTTATTTATGCCATATATACATGTTTATAGTATTTACATTATGATCATAACTACTGGTAGTTACTATAGTGGTTTTATAACTAAAAAATAATCCCTTCCCACCCCTTCTCCCTATTAGTCTGTTGATGAGAGGCTCGTTTGTATATTGTGTTCAAAGCGTGACACTGACGATAGCCAAAAGATTGCGATAATGATAGTAAACACGAGGATATTAGTGTGAATAATTAATACGACAGTAACAATTATGAATGTTAGCACTCCTAGCAACAAAAGTTAATTATCACGGGAAACTATTTTTGTATTTCAGGAAGGGTTGGTTTCGTATTGGTATAATTTCATGACGAAGATTGGACAACAGGAAAACACCAACGAGAAAAGAAAGAAAGTAACTTGTAGGAACAGTTTTGCAGTGAAAGTTTCGTGGTGAGTCAAGAAAGATTTAATTATGAGGAAGTTGTATCAATAAAAAATATAACTTGTGTTTTTCTTCTCACTGATCGACCACCGAGATTTTTTTCCACTTTTTTTTTTTTAGCAACGAGTCTAGTTTTCATTAATCACATTCTGTGTCATTTTCCTTTCTCCGTCATAAATACAGTGTAACCCGGATATAAGAGAGTTGTCGGGACCGGAGAAGAAGTCTCTTATATCCGGCTTTCTCTTATATCCGGGTTACACTGTATATATCATAGACATTTTAGTTTATAATATTTCTTTTTTATGTTTTTTATTAAATTTAATTTTTATAATATTTATTTTAGAAATATTCACAGTACCTTAATTTTTTTACGTGATAGATAATTCAACGCAAGGGTTCTACATAAATATTTAATATGGCATATTGTAATTATCAGTCTTCTCTTTCTCATAGCTTTTTTTCTAATATTTAAAACGTTATATTCTTAAATGGATACGCGTATTTTAGCAGACGCACAGTTCCTTTTAAGCGGTATTTATTTTATCTACCGGCCTGCCAACTCGAGAAAACAGAGTTCACCGGAGCGTCTCCTCAAATGCAGGTATCCACTAAAAAAAACAAAAAAACAAAAAGTACATTATTTACATTATTCAGACTATTGTCCTCACCTTTGTCGCCATATTTATTACAACGTTTCGGCCGTTGTACGCTCCGGCCTTCTTCAGGTGGTTGGAATGTCGAACTGAACCTTTTATTTCGCTCACTGGGATAGACTGTTCTAGTTCCATATGCTATGTTTAATGGATGTCAGTTATCAGTTATCTCCTGTTAATTTTTCCCTCTGAAAGTTCTCCACTGCCTTAACCGGGTATTGAACTCACAACTTTCAGAGGGAAAAATTAACATTATTTTAGTAATATTATTTTAGTATGGGATAATTTCCTTGGTCCGTGTTGGTATTAATATTCAAATTTTTCGTTGTCAAATGTTGGCATCAGCTGTAAATTTCGAACCCCTCGTCGCCAAATGTTGTATCGTGAAATGGATAAGTCGATACACAGATTCTGTTCAACTACGGTATTTACCCGAAGCCTTTCCACAAGGCGGGATGTGGCACGACCGACTTTTAATGTGTGGCATTACGAGCGCGTACGCTCGGGTAAAAATTCCCCGTAGACCCCGCATGCACGGTGTCGGGTGGCTGACGAGACGCTGCCCTTCGCGAAGGCAGAGAGGTCTACAAGAAGTTCTGTTCAACTTCAGTATTTACACGAAGCCTCCCAACAAGGCGGGATGTGACACAAGGCCGACTTTTAACGTGGGGCATTCCGAGCGCGTACGCTCGGGCAAAAATTTCCCCGTAGACCTCACATACACGAGGTCGGAGGCAGTCTACAACCGCAGGCGAGAATCTATCCTTCGGCATAGCTTCGTCGAGATCGACCAAAAGTTCTGTTCAACTTCCACTCTCTCAGTAAGAGAGAGCGCTATTTATCTTGTGGGGGTGCTCCGGTCCCACACAACAGTATTATACATTTTTTAAATGACAGGAGGTTATGAATTTAACCATTTTCTTTTGATTTTTTAACATTTTTATAGTTATGTATTTTGGTTTGGAATAGAGGTAATTCTTGCTGGAATGAAGATACTGAAAAAATCCGGGGCTCAGTTTTTGATAAGATTCGATAGCAGCATTCTCGATAATTTTCCGTCTAAGTAAGTTATTTTCTCTTTAAATAAGTGTGGCATTCTTTAGATAAAGTTATATATATATATATATATATATATATATATATATATATATATATATATATATATATATATATATATATATATATATATATATATATATATATATATATGCGCGCGTGTGTGTGTGTAAACCACCGATTTTTCAATTACTTTTCCCATGATTCTTCCAATCGGGTTAAAATTCTAAGCGTGCTACACATATCAGAAAACTGTAAATTCATCTTAACATTATGGACCACAATTCAGTCTATTCTGGAATTGGGTGCCGTGTAAGAATAATGTGTTTCCAGCGTACTTACCATCAAACTGAGCATCCTTTTTCCAATCCCAAAACCAATAAATACTGCGCTCTTTGAAGGTTAAACATAGCCTCACTTTTCCTGAAGCCTATATTAAATGTGGCAAATTTTGGCAAGCCTGAAGCCATTTGAAGTTAATGAGAAATACATTGTCAGATTTTATTATGCAAGTCAATGTTTTCACAATGAAATTGTTTTAACCAACCGATGTTCTTGAAACATTCCGTATGTACTTCTGTTTATGAGAAATATACCGTATAAATTTCAGCTTATTATATTTCTTTCTTTTATTAAATCTGTTTTAATATTTTTAATATTCACAACACCTTATTTGATGTTACGTGAGAGATAATTCAACTCAAAGCTTGTTAATAAATATATAATTAATGTTTCAGTTATTAGTTTTTCATTTCTACAAATATTGCTAAGAGTCGTAAGAAAGAAACTCGAATGTGAAACAAAATATAGTAAAATTATTAAAGGATCGGCATACAACGTTGAGTATTGCAAAAAGGTTAACCAGAGATTTAAAAAAATGAGAAAAATGGTGGATTGACCAGCAAGGAAAATTTAAAGAAACTGGTGTTAAGAAATGATGCAGAATATTAAGAACATTAGCTAAAGGCATGAAAGCAACGAAACTATCACAAAGTGAAACATGCAAGTTGGGTGATAAAGTACATGAAAACCGAATTATCAACAATAAATTTTAGTGATGAATGTAGAGCTACATTGGATGGAGCTGATGGCTGGGTTAGAGGTTAGATCCGTCATAGAAAAAGTCAAGTAACACAATTTAGTGGTAAAGTGGAGTAATGTTTTGGGCTCTTGATGTAAGCAGTAAAAGTATAGGTCCCTCTAAATTTGATGATGGTATCAAGACAAATGAAAATAATTATTATAAGTGGTTAAACAAAATGTTTTTTGTGTGGTACAGGTCGCAAGCAAAAGCTTTATGCTAAAGAGCATATTCATGCTTTTTCATATTTTGCAAAGCTGACTGTTGGCCATCTTTCGCGAAAAGGTTTCAAAGGCACCAAATTGATGGAATGGCCATCGAACTTGTCTAAGTCAGTCATTAAAAAGAATGGAAAACAATATTCAAGCAAAGATCTATGAGAGCGACAGAAACTGCTGCAAATAATGCTGAAGTCGAAAAAGTAGAAAAGTTAATAAAATCAATGTCTGAAAGGCCGATGCAGATTACAGAATCTCAGTGAATGAATGGCTTGAAGATTGAGTTCAAGCATGAAACCGACTGTTGCCACTCGGTGTTGATTCCAGTGTCCACTCTTATATTATCACATGCCCTATCTCTGATGACGAGCACTTTTACACTTTTAACCATAAATATTGCATATCTTAAAAAACGATAATTTTTATCACACACACACACACACACACACGAACACACACAAACACACACACACACACACACACACACACACATATATATATATATATATATATATATATAATTATATCTCTCTCTCATATATATATATATATATATATATATATATATATGTATGAGGTCATAATTAAAAAATATATATATATAGCTTGCATATGTACAAATATGTGTTCCTGAATTTCTATGTAAATCTGTCTCACAAATAATAGATCTGCCCGTATTTGTACATGTTAAGACTCACAGACGAAGTGGATAGCCATTACATCGATCTATATCAATTCATACGTACCTTAACCCAAGTGTAATGATAATTATCATAGCTCTACCTTTTCATTGCATTACTCTATGGTACCTAGACTTTATGAATTTACGATCAGTACTTGATTGGCGGTAAGGTCTCATCATTTTACAGTTGAAATCGCTAGATGTAACCGTAAGTTCTATGCTAATAGTTTCTTCTATTGCACTTTTGGCGTGTGGAACTGTCTTCCGGCTTCTTGCTTCCCAGTCAACTCTGATCTTCAAAAATTAAATTCAGTGTCAATCGTTATCTTGTCTTTTGCATTCGTTTTCTTTTATTGTTATCTCTCCATAATATTTTTTCTCATAAACTCAGTAAACCTTTGCATCTTAGTGGCTTTATTGCCTTGCTTGGGGTGAAATGATTAAAAAAAGAAAATATATTTCGACCAACCTTTCTGAATATGGTAATCTGTCCATGCTGTGTTTTCGTCATAGCTTTCCGTTTCTATCTATCTATCTATCTAGCTAGCTTTCTGTACCTTTATGCAGTTATGCATAAGAGATAAATCTGCATACATACCTACACGTATCTACATCCATCTTAGTATGTGCTTGTGTATGTTTGAAACACGCATTTATATAAGCGTACAAGTATACAGATACACATCTAAACACACCGCAAAATGTACAAGACAATTTGACGAGCAGACGCAGAGATAAGATACTTATCTGTCTGCAAGATAAATAAAAGTCAGCCTGAATCGGACGTAAATCCCTTCACTTCCAAAGTAGAAAAACGAAACATTCTTTGCGAATGAGAATTTTATGGAAAAGTCATTTCCGATTATAAAAGAAAAAGACCGAAAGTAAAAAATGGCCCAACGCTGGAAATATTCTGGTTTAATGCCAGGTAGGCATCAGATGGAAAAGTTGTAATCGGCGCCTTTTGTAATGAGGGCAATAGAATAATAATAAGAGGAGGAGTATATGAGAATAAAGAGTGGGAGAGCCGGAAATGAAAGGGGGAAGAGGAAAATAGTAGAAATCGAGCGTAAATGCGAGGGACATGAGGCGAGATTAAAGTAAAATGAACACGGGTAAGTGAACGATAGGAAAATGAGTTAGGGGAGAAGAATAAATTAAATTTAGAAAAGAAAGTAGATAATAAACAAGAAAAGAGAGATGGGTGGTGGAAAAGAAGAAAAATATTGGAGAATAAGAACAGAAGGAGATAAATAGGGAGCAAAGAAAGAGACAAGAGGAGGGGTGAAAATAGAAAGGAGAATGTGAAGAGAGACAAGGAGAGGGAGATTGTGGGTGAAAGAAACGCTAGGTGAATAGAGGAAGGAGAGAAATAGAGAATAAAAGATTTGAGAAAAAGAGAAGGACAATAGAAGAAAGGAAGTTCGAGAGACTGTAAGAAAAATATGAGAGAGATGAGTGAGACTGAGGCAAGTTTAACGAGGGCGGGAGTCAGAGAAAAGAATGAAATATAAAGAAAGAGGAGGGGGAGACAAGAAGAAAAGTAAGCAATAGAGAGGAATGAGATGAAGAAAGAAGGGACAGAGGAAATAGAGAGGAAGAAGGAAAGGAGAGAGAGAGTAGGTGAGTACATGAGAGAAAGTTGAGAGATTATGAATGACAGAGAGAGCGGTAGAAAACAAAGTGAAAAACAAAAAGAGAATAACTTACAATAGAGTGGATAGAAAGAGAATGGGAGAGACGTGATGAAGAGAGATAGAGAGTGAAAAAAGGATATAGTGGAGAAAAAAAGAGAGGGAGAAAATAAGCGATAGTGGGGAGAGAAATGGAAAGTGAATTTGTGAGAGAAAGTGGAAACAGAGTGGACGAAAATACGTTTAAAACAAGAGTGGACAGAGAGTGAATAAAAGAGAAACGATGAACAGATTTTTTTATCATTTCACTCCGAAACAAGGCGATAATGTCATTAAAACGCAAGGAGTCACTGGGAGCGGAATAAGAAAACTTTAGTGAGAAGAAGAAAAGAACAGATTTCAGGAAGACAGAAAATAGCGATTGAAGTTGCATTTATATTTTTGAAGATTGTAGGTGAAAAGGAAGCAAGAAATTGGGAGAAATTTCAACAGATGAGAACTGCGAGAAAAGGAACTATTAGATAGAATATCTGGTTACCTCTGTCAAGTTAGCTGGTTAGATATATATATATATATATATATATATATATATATATATATATATATATATATATATATATATGATAAGGTAAAGAACCAAAGGGAAACATGTTTCACTTTATTAAAGCTTCGTCAGTTTCATCAGAGACTGGTAAACGTTTCCTATTTGTTCTTTATTTTATCATCTTGTTGGATTCCGATCCATACTTGAACTATATTTGATCCTTAAGTTTTATATATGTATGTGTATATATAATTGCATATGTATGTGTATATTCACCACTAATATTGTCTATATATATATATATATATATATATATATATATATATATATATATATATATATGTATAGAGAGAGAGAGAGAGAGAGAGAGCATTTATGTAATGAAGTATAGAGATGATACGAGTAAAATCTTTTGTTCCTCCGCAGACACAAATTCCCTCCATTTTTCCCTTCATTTTTATAGAAACGCAAAAAGAACGAATTTGACCGATTTTCTTGCTAAAATTTAAGTCAAGAGGCGCTTTTCTTTGGGGATTTTCTCAGCAGAAAATCTCAAAGACTGGTCGATATTTCCAAGGCATCAAGACATGCAGCGAGAGAAAAGGAAATAAAATGAGAGATGGGGAGAGAGGTAAGAAAAAAAAGTAAAAAGGGGAGAGAATCAAAGAAAGAGAGAGAGAGAGAGAGAGAGTGTGTGTGTGTGTGTATGTGTGTTTGTGTGTGTGTGTGTAAGTAGAAAGAATAGTGAGGAAAAGAAGATCAATCAAATAGAGAGAGAAGTAGAAGAGTGAACAGATAAAGAGAATGAAACTAAGGGGAGAGAGAGAGAAGTACTTCATAAATACAAAAGGATGATCACAGAAAGAAAGAGAGAGAAGCGTGTGGCATGTAAGATAAGTGTGTGGTAACTTGTCAAAAATGTCCTCTCAATGGTTAGATTCAATAATCCAAGTACAGAAGAAAAGTTTGGTCATCGATATCAGTAAAAATAATCGATATCAGTAAAAATCAATATGTCTCTGTTTGGGTTTGAAATGTCATGGAACCAATGGTTTCAGTGAATGAAATGGAGTTAGATTTAATCATTGGCAATTGTTGTTTTTTTGTAGCTCAATTGTAACTGTTCTTATAAGATAGGATTCCCGAAGGGGAGAAAAAAAGGATGCGTATTCCAGCCTCTCTAAAAGCTCATTTTCTATTTCCGACCCACGCTGTCTACTAACGGCCGTAAAACGATGTTCTTAGTAAATACAATAAAAAGCTAATTAAAATAAAATGAAAGAAATCTTAGTCAAAAATGGATAATTGTTGACAATGCTTCAACTAATAAAGAGATTAAAATAATGTTAACTTTAGTTTTGTGAATAGAAAATAGAACACTGTTCAGTATAGGAGTTCAAGCGAAATGAAGGGATTATTAAACGGATATTAAAGAATTTGGTAAGTTGTTGGTTAAAAGATTCTGTTCCCTTTATTTTTACATTGATCTGATAACGGGAACTGGAGCTGATTCCCATGTTTAGGAATGATGGTTCTTTTGATCATTGAGGAACAAATTTCCCAGAGGAAAAAAAAAAAACTAATTGTGAGCAAAATTATCGTTTCCTCTTCTCGTTCAGATTTCGTAATTATAATCAATGTAAACGTAAAATTCTTCAATAATCCTCTTTCGAGCTGATAATATGAAACAACAAAAGAGAGTTGAAGAAAAACAGAAAGGAAATTGGAATGAAGGAAGAAAACATAAAAAGAAAGGAAAGAACTAATAAAAAAAAGAAGAAAGAAAGACGATAGGAAAAAAGATAAGAAAAAATAAAAGAAAACAGAGGAAAGAAAAAGAAACAATGTCAATGTGAAAGAAAGAAAGAAAGAAAGAAAGGTAATACTAGTAAGCAATGTAATGAAAAGTAAAAAAAGGCAATGTAATGAACAGTAAAAAAAGAAGTAAAACAGAAAGAAGTAAATAGAAACAAAGTCGGAGAAAAAAAAAGAAAGAAAGAAAGATAGCAGGAAATAAAGAGAAGAAAAAATAAATGAAAAAGAGCGAAAAGAAAAAAGAAACAAAGTTAAGGAGAAAGAAAGAAAGAAAGAAAGATTGTTGGATGGAAATAAAAGAAAAAGTAAAAAAGTGCAACAGAAAAAAGTAAGTATATAGAAACAAAGTCGGAAAAAATAAAGATAGAATGAAAATAACAAATTAAGATAGAGAGAAGGAAAGAGAAGAAAGGATAAAAATAGAGAAAAAAAGGAGAAAGACGGAGGGAAAGAAAAATGTAAGAAACAGAGAAACGCAGAGAAAGAAAGAAAGAAAGAAAGAAAGAAATTTCGATCATCTTTATTGCACGTTGGTCGGCATTTTTTATCCTGTTCAGATGAAATTGTTTGGAAAAAGAAAATATCAACAGTAAATAAAGCTGACAAGGAAACACATGCGTGTGAAATTAGAATTCTTGAATGGTTACCATTTTGAAAGAGGACAAGCAGGAGCTTGCTCAACTTCCGGACCCTCAAGAATATCATAAATCAACGTTGTCTGTTTGTGAACGTATATCGGCATTAAGTTGCAATCTGATCTTATCTGTCAAGTGATCAACAAAGACGATCATTAATCGTTGTGAATGTGAATTTGATAGCACGTGATCAGAAAGGAGAAATAACGCATCGTCTGCCAGGATGAACACTTGAAGACCGTCCACGGATTTAGTTGTAAAAAGAAAAATAATCCAATTAATTTACCATGATATTTTGCTTTAAATCAAGATCAAGGTCGACGCTTACAAATAAGGAGGGGGTGTTGAAAAGTTCTCAGCCAGATCAAATTCACAGAATCTGTATTTCAATAACCGAATATCAGCAACTGGTTTATCGAAAACATTTGACGAGTCATCAGTCTACGTCTGGGATTTCCAAAATGTACAGTACGCCACCCTTCGGGGGGCAGCAAAAAAAAGGAGCAGTGGGAAAAAGGGGGATCGTAAGGGGGCGGCTAGCAAAAAGGAGGTGTAGAGTGTGGCATTAAAACAAGTATTTCTTTTAACAAAATCTATGACAAAATTCTAAGTCACACTTAACTCTGCGTTAGTCACCTCGAATTTCCAAAAATTAATTGACCTTTGACGTCTACCTCCCACGACAACTGAGCTACAACTGCGCCACACCGCATTCTACACACCCTCACTGAGTCAGGGGAGTAGAGGGAGTGAGCAAAAGAAAGAAACAAGTTGCCAACCTCCATGGCCATAATGATTTAGTTAAATCATTATCATTTTTGGTGATCTGATTGATCAGTGGCTGCGACGTTTCATTGTAAGGCTACTGGGTTAGCAGTTTTCTAGTTGCTGATTCCGACTGGTAGTAAGGAGCCCGAACTCTTTGGTAGCGCTTCGAGAGACTGCTCTGATCATCAGTTGTATAATATCGCGCATGGCTAGATATACCCGCATGTATTTCCGGTGAGCAAACCTGAGGCCACATGCTTTCTGGTCAGTCCGTATTGACATAGACGATAGATAGTGGTGATTATTTTGGCCTTTTTCTTCTTAAAACAAATATTTTTATGACAAATACAATGAAAAGAAATACGTGTAAACCAGTAAATAAACATCACCAACCGACTCAACCTTACTTTCTCTAATATTCGTTCTTTTAGTTTCTATAGTGTTGAATCTTTTGTTTTGAAACAGTCTCCAAATGTCTTCGCACTTTGTGAAACTAATTTAAATTCTTCATCATTCTTTTTACCGAAAAGATTCTTGCATACATATACATGACCTCGGTGTTTATATTTGGGAAAATTTCCCAGTTGCAAGAATTGTCACTTGAGACCCCAAATGATTCTTTCGTGTGCTTTCTACTTCCGTTATTGTACTCTGTTAGCGATCTCTTTTCCCTTTATAACTCTCCTTGTCATGACTGTAATATATTGAACAACTTTTCTGATAATATAGAAATGCTGCTCTTACGCTATATCCATCTGCGAATATTTTTTTGTTTGGTGATTTTAATGCCCATCACGTCAAGTGGCTTAAGCATTCAAATGTTACAGATGTTGCAGGTATTCAGAGCTTTCAATTTTTCCATTGTTCAATCACTCAGTCAAATAGTGGTTTTCGCTATTCGTTTCCCTAATAAATCTGTTCAAGATTTTCTTTACTTGATTTGCTTCCTACCTCCTCGCCTAGTTCTTGTAGAACATCTGTCCTGTTGGCAATTCAGATCACGCTGTAGTATCTAAGACGCAAGGAAAGAAAATGAGAAAACGTTAGTGAGGAGAAAAGACGATAAAAGAACAATTTTCGGGAAGACAGAAGATGGTGATTGATATATTTAAATTTATAAATAAAATCGTAGATGATAGGGAAGCCAGAAGAGACTCCCACAAGCAAGAAGTGCAACAAAAAAAAAAGAGGAAACTATTAGAATAGAACTTACGGTTGAATACAGCTATTTCAACAGTAAAACCTAGTTGCCAACTTAGTAGTACGCTTAAATTCATGCAGTCGAGGTGACAAGAAGTAGAGTTAATTCGAACAATTATCATGGAAATATTTATTTAAAAAATACGCAGAGAAGGCACTTTACGGCGGCGGCGGCGGCGGCGGCGGTTGGAAAGTGACCGAAGTTGTGAGGCCAGGACATCACAGACCATTCTTTGGATTTTGTTAAGAATGTCTAGATATATAGAGAAAGCACTAAACAAGACGTGGCAGCAATATTCAATGCGCGGATGAATAAGAGTGTAAGATGGATTCTGGCGAGAAAAATTATCTGGCAAGACACAGTGAACCAAATTTCCTAGAAGCAGACCTAGCAACTGATTCAATATAATTGTTCCACTTCGTGTCAGTGGAAAACGTGAGACGAAGAAGCCGAAATGAATTGCTCTCCTGGAGGTTAGCATCAGCCATACTGATGGAAAGCATAAAGTGTTCTTTAACAAAAATGAAAAAAAAACAAAAACAAAAAAAAAAAAAAACAAAAGTTGGATCCTCGCTCTATTCTAGGTCGGTATTCTTACACAAAATCTTTCTATTTTATGATGTTTAGGGAAATTACTCACTGGTTCGTATTTCTATCCTTTTCTCTGGCGGATGAAACTCGGTTATATTTTATAATTTCCTCTAGTTTTATATATACATTATAATAATAAGAAAGAACAGTAAGATATATAATCCGGTGTTCTTATTGATATTTTTACAAAACAGTGCTCAATGTTATAAATTAACAGATTTAATATATGGTTTCTTCGCTTTATTTTCAATCTGGTCATTTATATATATATATATATATATATATATATATATATATATATATATATATATATATACGAGGGAATGAAAAAATTATCTCGTCCTTAGTATGACGATAAACTACACCCGACAATAATGCCTCTGATCGTGATATTGGAGATTTTGAGGAGCGTGGAACCATTTCTTAATTGCTGTTGTTTCCAGGTTCACCTTGACCCGGGGTGGTGGCACCTGTTAGAGTCCTAGCTATGGGCAAGTAGTGAATCCTAAAACAATAATTAACATTGCATTTTTATAATAAAATGACCGACAATAGATTTTTTATAGCAAAATGACAATCAATGTCACAGTAAAAAAAAAAAAGAATATAAAAATACATTTTTATAGTAAGATTACCAACAATACATTTTATGATCTACTATATATATATATATATAAAAATATAACTTTACCCTGAAAGTGTAAAATTATGTACAAAATATGTAGATTTCGGCATTAAATAACCCATAGAGGTGTTGATATTCCACTAGACAAAATCAACCAGCTAACCCTAAATTATCCGCATTCTTGTTATAAATACGTTATGGCGAAAGTGAGGATAATTCTTGACTTATCCCCGTAAGTAAACGTAAACAAAATTGTTTCTAATAAATTAATGGATTTTATTTTTAATCCAACATTATTTCTTATTGCATTAAACGTTATATTTTACTGAACACATATGTCTGAGTAGAAGTCTTGTTTTTTTTTTAAACAGTGATAATTACATCTACCGTCCTGTTTATTCCAGAAACAGAAAATGAGTCTTCCGGCAGGATACGAGAAAACCAATATCTGGACAGGCGTGAATAAGACCGCTAGGCGACAGAGATTCACAGCCAAAGTTTCTTAAAAACGGTAACAGAACCTTGCAAACTATCTTTCCTTGGATACTCTACTGTTGCTAAAAGATGCCCCTGTGACCCGTAATTTAACTTGATGTATTAACATAAATATATTTATTAGAATAATTGTTGTTAACAAAAAGCTTGACTCTTTAATTTTACACTGACCTTCGTAATATTTCAACTTGTACGTTTAAGTTATCCAATTCCTTGTTCAATTCAAAGCTGGGCCTACACTTCACAATGGATGGCAGAATTTATGCCTCCATAAGATCAAGTTTATTTTATAAAAATATTGGCTTTGTGATTTGTTTATCATCATTGCGAATGTCAGAATAACTGAAAATTGTTGCATTTTTATTGAACTTGGAATAAGATAAATTTTTGTTGAAATATAATGTTTTTAAATTCTTAATGCAATATTTAAGAAAATAGCACCATTATTATAAATTGAGATACCTTCATACACGCCCCACTAATATATACGGCACCACATGTCACATTTCAGGTTAATTTCTAACAGGCTTATTTGGTTGATAGTCAATTTATGTTAAAACAGTTTAAAAATGCACAGTTTCTTTTTTTCTCTTTTTAAACAGAAAAGTAATAATAAAAGATCGTAAACAAACAAAATCTTATTAAAAATTAAGCAGTAATACAAAAAAAATATAAGTAAAATACTTACCAACAGTTTCTCTATAAATCATTTTTCTTTTGACCTTTGCCCTTTTTAGAAACTTTCTGCAATAGTATTTCAATCCGATGAGTTTGTTGTAAAATATATTCACAACAATTTTTGCTGCAAAGTGAATTCCTTTTTCAGTGTGTTGTTCACAAGTAAAAATATATTTTGGAGAATAAATTTCCAAAATTCTTTCAGCAGACTCTCTTGTAGTGGATTCATTATGTTTTACAATAAAATTTATCTACATTGTCAAGTATAGCAAAAGAAGCACAAATGAAATCTGTTACTTGGCTAGATGGAACCGTAAGATCTCCCTGAGAAAGTAAGTCAAAGTACCGCTTCTCTATAGCATCATAACTATCATCGCCTACTATGAGCATCGAACACATTTCACATTGAAAACGTTTAATTAATTTTTTGTATTTTCTGTAATAAATAAAAAGATGGTAATGGAATTTTTTCCAGAAATAATTTGTAGGTTTGTTGAGATGTATAGTGCAGTAGTAAGATATAACGTATTAGTTCTGCGGAAAATGAAGGATGACCTCTTGGTTGCTAATGTTGTCTTTTTTTGTAATTCTTTTAGAGGTGAGTCTGGTTGTTATTCCACCACGTTTTATATATAGTTTTTAACATTTTCTAACATGGTAAATCTTGTGAGTTTAGCATTATGTCCATGTATAAACCACTGTGGTAACGGTATAAGGGTTCCATCGCACTGGAGCTGGACGCGAAGTTTTTGCTCAGTGCGAATACATTCTTTTATCGATGGAAAATGTGTTTCATGGTCAAATACTATTCTGTAAATTTGAATATAATATTCTTTTTTTTTCAATGGAAAACCGTTGGGACAACACTTTGCTCTTCCAATTGAGTAAAATCCTTTATCGTATCAGCTAAAATAAAATCATGTAATTCATTAATTTGGACCAGTAGTTGTTTTGGAGTCTCTCTGAATTCCCTTGTATTCATTATTTACATTATTCGGACTAGAAATGAATACAATATGGGAACCAGTAACAAGGAGTGCCAGAGAAAAGCGATAATAACAACAAAAATTGCAATATGAGCTCTGGTAAAAACATACAATGATAACATCAAAAATTGCAATATAAGCACTGGTAAAAAATTGGATGCTGAAGACATTAGGATTATAATACCTAGAAATTCATACACAGATGTGCCACTTCATCCACTGTGCCATGTGTCCTCAAGGACACATCGCACAGTGGATAAAGGCGTTAGTTAGATCCAGTGACAGGACCCAAAGAGTGTGAGTTCAATACCCGGTTAAGGCAGTGGAGAACTTTCAGAGGGAAATTAACAGGAGATAACTGATAACTGACATCCATGTTCTAGTGCCATTAAACATGACACTAGAACAGTATACCTCAGTGAGCGAAATAAAGGGTTCAGTTCGACATTCCAACCACCTGAAGAAGGCCGGAGCGTACAACGGCCGAAACGTTGTAATAAATATGTCGACAAAGATGAGGACAATAGTCCGAATAATGTAAATAGTGTACATAATACTTCATCTCATAAATATAGACTGATCCCTTGTATTCGGTAAAAGAGACGGTTTTCTTATATTTTCTGAATGTATTGTAGGTTTTGGGTGTAAATCCGAATTCAGTTTGTTTCGTTTTCCTATCAATATAAATTTCTCTTCAAAATGTTTCATACAGAGAACTGAATTTTTCGTAGGAAACCAATCAGTACGATTAACGAATTTTATCCATTTTTCTACGAGGTCGAATTTCCCAACAGGAAAAGAAAATGTCGATACTTTTTTATTATTATTAACATATCTACTAGAACAACCAAAAGCAACACATTTGTTAACCGTTTTTGTTAAACAAAATATCACAACAAACTTTATAATTTAATATTTAAATGCAATGCAGCCATTGATAATTCGTGGATTAGTAAAATAAAAAAGGTGTAACTATGCATTTTAGTATTGAAAACATGTCGAAGAAATTGAAATAACGTCTGATAAATTCTATGTAATTGTACGTTGTTAATTTACGTTCTAAGAATTCAATTTTTAAAGTTACTTCTCTTTTAGGTTAGCAATTTTCTAAACCGCCATTCCCATTTTTTTGTTTACATTCTGTAGCGGGCTCACTGGAGGGGGGCGCGATATGAAACCACGGCCCGAGCGTCCCCGTATCGTAAATGATGAGGTCTCAAGGGGCCCGCCAGCATTTTTCGTATTAAAGACGTGAAATCTGACAAGGTGAAACAAAATGGACAACAGGACGAGGATATGTATGATTAATCCTAAGTTTAATATATAAAGAAGAAACCAGAGGGGTATATTGGTCTGGCAATAGTGGTAATGGTGGTCGTGTCGAGGGTTGGACGTTGAGATCGACGACGGGATGCTGAGGTGCGTTCGTTCCGGTCGTGTCGACGGTTGGAGTCGAAGTGCAGACGTTCCGGTTGTGTCGACAGTTGGACGTTGCAGTGCAGGCATTGCTGGTCAAGGTCGGTGTCGAAAACCTCCCGTAGTAATTACAACTCTGGAAGGTTGGTTGGTCGTCGCAGGTGATCGCTGCAGATGATCGCTGCTGGTCTGGTTTCGAACTGGACGTGTCGGGAAGGAACGGGAAGCTGGCGTTGCGATGTTGTTGGGCATATCAATTATCCGGTGCTGGCGTTGCGTGTCTGCTGGTCGAGTCCGATATCGAAACCTCTCGTAATAATCATAACCGTAGTGTACGGGAAAGGTTACGGACGACGCGCGGACAGCCAGTAGGGACTGAATGCCGAGAGTCGAACATGGGTAAGGAACCAGAAATAAAGAGGTGAAGTAAAGAGAGAAAGAAAACCTTTCAAGTTCCAACTCGCGTCCAGTTGGCTGACAAAATAAAATGGGAGCGTAACTTAATACGCAGCCCGGGGTCGGTGTCCTGGTCATGAAGGCCAAGAGCCTGCGTACCGACCGATCAGTGCCGACAGTATTTACTGTCCCCCCCCACGAGGGATAGATGTGGCACAAGGCCTGGTTTAAAGTGGGGGTATTCCCGAGCCCGTAGGCTCAGCCAAAAAATGCCCGTAGATCCCGTATAAACGGGATCGGGTTGGTCAACCTCCCCGAACGAGGCTCTGCTCTTCGGCGGAGCCTCGTCCGGGTTCCTCTCTGCTCAGAGGCAGAGAGTTCGACCGTCTAGCCGAGTCGTCCGACATAAGGGAGACTAACATCAGACATGGTCTCGCTTAAATGCTAAAAAATCTCTCTAGAAAAATGAGTTGAGATTTGCTACGCAAAAACAAAGGTCTAAAAATGCTTAGAGGTGTATTACGACTAGGTTTGTAATACCAATGAACTAAAAGGTAATTAGCTGATCTCTAAAACGAAATTACCAACGTGTAGGGAATACGATCGAAAGGTCAAGGTTGAAGTGCCCTGTTCTCTTCCGCTTTAGGGAGCGGCCAAAGGCGGCTGCGACAATTCCATCGGCCTGTTAGAATTCAGTTTGTTATGTGACATGTCGAGTCGTATAATACTAATTGGCCATGCTTCATCGAATAGAAAAAAGTGTATTTTGCATTTTATTTTATTTTCCTTCTATGAAATTGATATCACTGTAATAAAGAAATTGAGTATAAATTGCAAAAGTAATCAAAATGGTGATAGATTTTAAACTTTAAAAAGACGGATGTCTTGTTAAAATGGAATATAAATTTGAAGAAAATGTTAAATTTAGTTTGCGTTGTTTTAAATATTTTTAACGGATCAATATTATTTGAGGAAAAAGCAAAAATAGGCACCGGTGGCTACATAAGATAATTAAAAGCATTTTAAATATCATCTCAATTTATATTTCTAAATTAATTCCATTCTATATTCAAGCAATAAAATCATGGCGTAGTGGATACATCATTTGACAATCAGTCTACAAATGGAATTTCGAATTTGTTTACGTCTACGTGACCACTGACGAAAAACCAACAAAATAACAGGGGTTTATATAGATTGCTCCAAGTTGTGGCATCCGACTTGTTACTGGAATATTTGAATTTATCAGCAGGAGTCCATCGCTAAAACTCTTCTAAAGTTATGATAAAACTGTCAATGGCTATAACAGCTTTTTAATGTTTCTACTAATTGGGGGTTAAGGTATTTACGCGGTCCCTCATCCACTCTTTTCTCCCTCATCTGTTATTGAAGAGACATCTTTTTTTTTTTTTGCTTTTTAAAAAATCAAAACGTCTCTCTGCTAGGCTCAGGTATTTTAATTCATGCTTCTCAAAGAGATTGATTGATCTAATTTTTACGAGTTATCAACCCTTTGTAGGTTATTTAAATTTGAAATATTTTGGGTTGTAAGAATGTTAGCGAATATAGCATTAAGAATTTTTTGAGAATAACAATGATTTTTCCAACTACAAGTGCTAATATTTAACCCATAACTGAGGGAAAGAGATGGATTCATACCTTTTCTAAGTGTATTTTACGTAAGTGAATGTAACGAACTTGACTGAAATCCAATTTCTCATACCGAGCCGCCATCCATTGCACCACCCGCACATATTTCTCAAAGAGAGCATTAATACAAAGTGAAAGTTTCAGTCGGGATTAGAACCCGACATGAGTTTTCAGAGCTGAAAACCGTTATACCAAATCATATTGTATATAACTGTTGTTAAAGACTTCTGTCAATGTCGTTGGTCGTGAGGGATACCAAGCTGTAGATTGCTTGTTAGCTTCATACCAGAATTCGCGTCCCTACCTATCGAATTCCATTTCTCGATACTCTATTCCTGGATATTTGGAACAAATTTCTCCTATACAATCACTGTATTAGTGACAGAACAAATCAGCAGTGAAGAGTACAAAGTTGCTCATGGGAAGAATATTTTTTTAATTTTTTTATGTGTGTGGTATAATTATGTTTGGTATGTCATCTAGCTGTGTCTGTTGCGTTCACTTCGCACTAATGTCCTTGGGAAAAGCATGAATCCATCTCTTCTCCCTCAATTAAGTAGTAGGGTAGACTTAGTTTTCCAGCCTTGGCTGACAACCAGTTTAGGAGAAAAGCTATTCTGAATTCAATGTCATACAGAAACCATCGGGAAAACACTATATTCCCCAAGAAAATGTAGCAAATAATAAAGAAAAGGAAATGAAAGCCATTATCGCTTATGTTCTAAAAGGACTTGGCATTTAACTTAAGAAGTCCTGGTAGCAGGTGATGGTGGAGGTGGTCGTCGTTTGACATAAAGATAACGATAACAATATCTGACAGAACTTGATCGACATATCGATCCATCTTTGTACGGACATAAAAAATGAAAAAAAAATGTTTCGAATTATTTTTAAAAATATGTGAACAAATGCTGCAGTTATTTGCACGTCACTGACTATTTGTTCTTTCTTCAAATTATTTTACATACTTTCAAATTGAGAAACATTATCTTACCGGTTTATCGATATTACATAGACGCCGGAGAATTGTACCCGTAATTTGGGTTCAGTGCTTTAAAGAGTATCCTCTTTATCGTCATCACGTGATTCTACCCGCTACTCTTGTTGTTCAATAAGGATTTTTCTCTCTGACACCGCAGCTTCTTTTGCCCACCCGCCGACTTCACCTCAGCACTAGTTCCTGTTAAAATGTTAAAATAAATTATTTCCGTTAATGGGCGAGGGGCTGCTAATTACAACTCGACACTGACAATCGCAGAAGATTTAACCCCAAAATTCGCGGCTGGTTTGTGGTGCAGTGTAAGTAGAACTGTTAGTATGGTTCTACTTTTATGATGTCATTTTAAGCACGACTTTTTGTAAATGTATACTACTGTATCAGTTTATTTATTTTTATACTAGCATAGTACCCGTCAAAAATGTCAGGATTATTTACGCAAGTATCGACACTAAGATCAGAGCCAATTTTCCTGGTTAGGTTCAAGATGTAGGATCCCATTCTGTTTCAGTGCGAGGTAACCGAGTCATAGTTCAGTCTCCACGCGCTGCGATTAAGTGAGCCTAATCCCCAAGATTCCAACTACAGTGAGAACGTCCCTGGAAACAGAGAAGCGACTCACGCAAAAATATGCTAATAGCCCAACCTACGCAAAACATATGAAATCTGAAAAGCACAAACAAAAATACACAAAAGTTAACATGGAAAATTAAAAAAAAAAAAATAGCACCAGCTTACAACAACGACTGAAAATAGTTTAACTTTTGTCAAGAAAATAACAATATAAACTACTAAATAAAAAAAAATCAGAGTACATTTCCAAATACTGATACAAAAAGAAGCTTATTAAAAATCATCAAACACCAATATTTTAAAAAGAATTTGGAATTTTCTTTATATGTGTATAAACGTGCTGATTTTTGTAAGTGCGGTCGACCATACACGACATTATCAGGAAATAAGTGCGATAACTATAGTAAATTTAAAGCAAACATTTCTAAAATTCAGTAAAACATTAGATTACGGAGAATATTTTCCTAAATTTTTAATAATATTGATTACAATATAACTTGCTGAATAACAAAAAAGCTTGACTAATGGATCAGCTGGAATGATTTCTCAAAGATTCTTTCCCAGATATCCGTATTCTCCAAGCTGTTTGTAAATGTATGCGTACATAAGTATGTGTGTAAGGTGAGTGTGGCTCATCTAGTGAGTGATATTGTTGCGGAGCTAGTGATTAGTGTTCTGTCCACAGAATCATACAGGTACTAATCTGGTAATCATTTGGTGTCTGCGTTTTAACAGAAGACGCACAATGTAACACGGAAATCCGAAAGCGTATTAGAATAGCAAAATACGCTTTACAGAAACTAAATAAATACAGAGAGCGGCAGATATGCTTACCACATAATGGTAAGATATTAGCTAGATAAAGACACCATTGCCACTAATGTCAGACCATATACCGCTCAGAAACACCTCCCACATAATGGTAAGATATTAGCTAGATAAAGACACCATTGCCAATAATGTCTGTGCATATACCTCTCTGAAATACCTCCCACATAATGGTAAGATATTAGCTAGATAAAGACACCATTGCCACTAATGTCTGACCATATACCTCTCAGAAATACCTCCCACATAATGGTGACATATTAGCTCGATAAAGACACCCATTGCGACTAATCACCCACCCCGAAGGAACACTACACAAAATATTTTGAATAATTCTTTTTCAAGGTAAATAGATTGATAATGTATAATATTCATATTCTGCACATTTGAAAGATTGTCGCTGCACAGTCTTACTACTTTTTGTATTTATCCTTGTTCTATTTTACGGTAGTTATAGCAAATAAGCGCGCCTACTGTAGTGCGATGGCTAGCCAGCTTGTCTCGTAGACCGGTTCGGCAGTGTAGTGAGTTCACAGTAGGTACCTCACTACTATAGTGATATCTAGCTATCCCCCTAACGACAGTAGGGTTAATTTAGGGTGCCTGAAAGCGTATATGTGGGCCAAATACAAAAATTACCCAGTTCCCGCAACCAGTGTCAGACAGACACCAGAATACTCCAATCATCCTTCTTTTGTGCAATGGCGGAGATGCAGCCGCAATATCAGAAACCCCGGGGGTCCGACTCGCATCGTGTTTTGCTGCATCCTGACAAAAACAGGACCGAGGAGTGGAACGGATCTGGAAAGGGCGCAGAAGAATTCTAACCTGGAAAGCCGCTGAGTAAAACTATATCCACGAGACAGATTAAGCTAAGTTTAGTAAATATCAAGTCTTCGAAAGGGCGGGTGCGCACGCACGCGAGAGAAAGAGAAAGAGAGAGAGAGAGAGAGAGAGAGAGGGAGATGGAGACGGAGACGGAGAAGGGTACAGAGTGGGAGAGGGAGAGAAGAAGAAGTAGAGAGTGTGAGAGTGAATGGGGAGATAAAGAGGGAGAGATAAAAAGAGAGGGTGATAGATGTGGGGAAAGAAGCTGTAAATTCGTATTGCGATGAGGGATTGTCGCCATGGTTCTCGTGACCTTCTATGTAATTTACGGCACTGGGCCAAATTCATGACATTTTTGTCATTTCGCTCGACTCGCCAATCATTAAATTGTCATTGGAGACGAGCTTGTCGCTGACATCACAAGAAGAAACCTTCACAAAATAACGTCAGCCTGAACCGAGTGGAAATGTTATACACACGCAGTCACAAACGAGTACACACACCATTTCTTTTTTATTCTTTCTTTCTTTTTTCTTTCTTTCTTTTTTCTTTCTTTCTTTCTTTCTTTCTTTCTTTCTTTCACATCTTCCGCTATCTCCGCCGCATTTCTCTCTTTCAAACCCCTGTGTTCCTGCACGGGACATCAGCGTTGTTTCTGCTTTCAAAGTGTTCGCGGCGTGTGATGAGGTGAGTCCACTTTCAGAGGTCCTAACTCTGTAGCATCCCCTCAACTCAGACTCTTCTTCCATCAAGGAATAGGTCTGAAGATTTCGATGTTAGCATGGCAGTGGTTGCAGGGATGGGCCAATCTTTGTTTATGGTTCATATGTATACATATGAGCATCCTACAAGAAACCGACTGTGTATCACATCTTAACACCGTGGTGGTGGCAATGATGTTGGTGGCGAGAGGGGGCGGAACACTGGGCGCAACTCCCCCACCCGTATTCTGGCTGGGATTATTGTAGTCTGTAAGTGGAGCTATGTTTCTCCTCATTTTAAATGGGAGAATTTTCCCATCTCCGGAGATTCCAACCCTGCGGCAACACCTTCCTCATTGCACTAAAGAGATTGGGTCGATGTAATACCGATGCCAGCGTGACAGTGGTCGCGGGGGCTGCGGAAAAAATTGTCCTTGGTCTATATGCATAAGTATGCGTTTGGTGCTCCCCACGTTAAAGCGACCTTGTGTCACATCCAGCCTTGGTGGGAGGCCGGGTAAATATACTTCTTCTTAGTTGTATATTAGTCTTCGAGCAGGGCGCAGTAAAAAAAATGACCCGTCCCTGAGGATTTCGACCCCGAGGGCAGAAACTCCTCATAAAGGAATGGTGTATGTTGATGCCTGAGTGACGTTGTTTACGAGAGGTGGTCATTGTCCTTTGTCCACATTTACAAGTGTATCTTCTACACTTACCCCACTCTCACCCTGGACTATTGCCTCTCCATAGCGGAGGTAGTTAAATAACACTAAAATATATTCTTCATTTTTTATTGCTTTCTCTTGGCAATATCTAATCTTTCTCTCTCTCCATTTTTTTTTCTTTCTTTCTTTACAAGTGTATTTCGAGCTCAGGAAGTGCGAGTAAACAGCGCGAAAATTAAGATCAGCCAGAAGAACTTAAAATTGGTGTTCGCTTCGCACTAATGCCATTGGAAAAGGCATGAATCCATTATTCTCTATCCCACCAGATATGGATTAAATAACAGTACACTCTATCCTTGATTGGTAACCAGTCTAGGAGAAGGACAACTCTGAATTCAATATTGTGGAGAAGACAACTTTAGGTATAGGAATCTCTCAAATCATAGTGACCTTAAGTGATATTATAAAATTATATATATATATAAAAATTATATATATATATATATATATGTATATATATACATATATATATATATATATATATATATGTATATATATTGCATATGATTTTTCATTTATATATATTTGTTGGTACCACTAGGACACAGTCATGGAGATTCTTGTAAAGAAAGGATTCACTGTTAATCGTGTGACAAATACGACACGAGTGTGATATTCAAGTCGATGACATTAATGAATGACAGGTTCATACGAAACTAATAAGACAGTTGTTAACTTGGAGGGTGGCGTCTTCAGTTCAGATTTTGATGGTACTAATACAGAACTAAAATTATATATACCCTCATACCAGACATTTACCAATTAAAAAAAATATTCATATGTTAATTCCGGCGGGTTTCAATTCCCTGTTAACTGAGATCTGGATAGTGAAATACTCAAACTACCTTCTAAATATTGGGTTGGTGCATAATTATCAGGCGTTTTTGTAGGCAAGTTATTTGTTAATAAAAATTGCTGTTTTGTTTACTTTTTTTAATAAAAATATTTTTTTATTTTCAGTTATAAAAATGCGCGTCGATAATCATACGCACCGAAATAATCATTTAAAAATGTTATTGTTGAATTGTTATGTATCTTTTTTCATAATAAATATTCTTTAAAAAAACGCCTGATAATTATTCACCAACCAAATATTTTCAGTCAAAATCGCCAATTGTTTAACGCAAGAAACAAGCCCAAACAAATCATTAAATATTTTATTGTAATTTTATTGGATTTTTCACTTTTATTAAAATTCCTTTTTAATTATAGAAGGCGCTAAAAGGTTTTAGGACCGACCACATATCAGATTTTAATTAAAATAATACGGAAGGAGCTAAAAAGTTTTAGGACCCACCACATAGCAGATTTTAATTAAAATAATATGGAAGGCGCTAAAAACTTTTTTGGCCTACCACATTACTAGATTTTAATAAAAATAATACGGAAGGCGCTAAAATTTTTTAGAACCAACCACATAGCAGATTTTAATTAAAATAATACGGAAGGCGCTAAAAAGTTTTAGAACAGTCCACATTAGCAGATTTTAATTAAAATAATACGGAAGGCGCTAAAAACTTTTTGGACCTACCACATTAGTAGATTTTAATTAAAATAATACCGAAAGCGCTAAAAAGTTTTAGGACCGACCACATAGCAGATTTTAATTAAAATAATACGGAAGGTGCTAAAACGTTTTTGGGCCGACCACAATAGTAGATTTTAATTAAAATAATACGGAAAGCGCTAAAAGATTTTTGAAACTTTTTCATTAGCAGATTATAATTAAAATAATATGGTAGGCGCTAAAAAGTTTTAGAACCGACCACATTAGCAGATTTTAATTAAAATAATACGGAAGGCGCTAAAAACGTTTTGGACCTATCACATTAGTAGATTTTAATTAAAATAATACGGAAGGCGCTAAAATGTTTTAGGAACGGCCACATAGCAGATTTTAATGAAAATATTACGGAAGGCGCTAAAGTGTTTTAGGACCGACCACATAGCAGATTTTAATTAAAATAATACGGAAGGCGCTAAAATGTTTTAGGACCGACCACATAGCAGATTTTTATTAAAATAATACGGAAGGCGCTAAAATGTTTTAGGACCGACTACATAGCAGATTTTAATTAAAATAATACGGAAGGCGCTAAAAAGTTTTAGAACAGACCACATTAGCAGATTTTAATTAAAATAATACGGAAGGCGCTAAAAACTTTTTGGACCTACCACATTAGTAGATTTTAATTAAAATAATACCGAAAGCGCTAAAAAGTTTTAGAACCGACCACATTAGCAGATTTTAATTAAAATAATACGGAAGGCGCTAAAAACGTTTTGGACCTACCACATTAGTAGATTTTAATTAAAATAATACGGAAGGCGCTAAAAACGTTTTGGACCTATCACATTAGTAGATTTTAATTAAAATAATACGGAAGGCGCTAAAAACGTTTTGGACCTATCACATTAGTAGATTTTAATTAAAATAATACGGAAGGCGCTAAAATGTTTTAGGAACGGCCACATAGCAGATTTTAATTAAAATATTACGGAAGGCGCTAAAATGTTTTAGGACCGACCACATAGCAAATTTTAATTAAAATAATACGGAAGGCGCTAAAATGTTTTAGGACCGACCACATAGCAGATTTTAATTAAAATAATACGGAAGGCGCTAAAATGTTTTAGGACCGACTACATAGCAGATTTTAATTAAAATAATACGGAAGGCGCTAAAAAGTTTTGGTGCTAGCAAAGGATCTCTTATAAGTAAAATTTATATAAAATAATTGTGACGTTTGGCAATTTAATCATATTTGGGATGGTGGATCGTGTTTTTGAATTTTCAACACTCCCTTATACATATTGTTCTCAAACGATATATTGAGGCACAATATGCAATAATGCTGAACATTAGTATTATTCGTTATTATGATATGTGTATTAATATTTAGATTATTGATAATTAGATTATTATTATTATTATTAAACAAAATGATTGACGTAACGCTTCCAATATTGTTCAATGGTTAAGGGGATAGCGCGATTTAAGAAAAGATAAAGAACAGAAAAAACACAGTGTTTGACAATGTTAAGTAATATTTCAACAGAATGTCTGTCTTCTTCGAGTTATATTTAAACAATTTTTTTCAAGTATAAAAATATATAAATCTACAGAAAATATTATAAGTCTTTGCAACGTTTGTACAAAGACTTATATTTTTTTGTAAATTTATATTTTTTTATACTTGAAAAAAATTGTCAAACACTGTTTTTCTTTATCGTTTTTAAAATCTCGGTCTTCTCTTAACTGTTGAACAATATTGGAACAGTGTTGCCGGTCATTTTTATTATTATTATTATTATTATTATTATTATTATTATTATTATTATTATTATTATTATTATTATTTCCTTTGGTTTCTGGTGTGTACACATTTCTTTCCGAGTCCCGCCCAGCAACCTAAGGTTAGAAATGGCATCATGACACTTTCCACTGACGACAAAAAAAAAAAAGAAGAAAATATTTTACATAGATAAAACCCTTCGTAAAGTGTGGGCTGTACTTGTGAGAACATTTTTTTTTGTATTTCTTTGAGGCATGGACTTTCAAGAATCCCTTCAATTAATCTGCTGGAATCATTTCCAACCAATCCGAGGGCTTCAACTACAACAGGGATTGTTGATGTTCCCATGTGCCACATATTATTATTATTATTATTATTATTATTATTATTATTATTATTATTATTATTATTATAAAAAAATAAGAGAAGAGCGAGATTTAAGAAAAGATAAAGAACAGAAAAAATACAATGTTTGACAATGTTAAATAATATTTCAACATAATGCCTGTCTTCTTCAAGTTATATTTTTTTTTAAAATTTCAAGTATAAAAATATATAAATCTACAAAAAATTATAAGTCGCTTAAATAGCGCTCTTCCCTTACCTATTACTATTTCCTTTGATTTCTGTTGTATACTCATTTTCTTTCGAGTCACAAAGATCTAAAGTCAGAAATATCATAATGATATTTTTCACTGCACATCTGTGCAGAAGAAATAAAGGGACCTACAAACGCATAGACATATTACGTAGATAAAACTCTTTTATAGGGTATAAACTGTACTTTTAAGAATATTTCTTTTGCATTTACTAAAGACATGGCTGCCAGGAATCCCTTCAATGAATATATCAGAACATTTCCCAAACAAACCGAGGGCCCTTACCATAACTGGAATTATTGATGTCTTCATTCACCACCTTTTTTTTTTTTAGATTTCCACTTCAAGATATTTTGATAATTTTTTAAGATCTTCAAAGCTACATTACAGTCTGCAGGAACTGCCATATCTATAAGAAAGCACATTCTGTTTTTGTGGTCTTTAATCACTATGTCTGACCAATTAGCTTTGATTGTTCGGTCTGTATGTATTGGAAAGCCCCATAAAATTGCTACATATAAATAATTGTAATATAGGAAGAAAATGAGCAACTACCGACACCGAGGTTCGAGCGTGACACTCTGGACTTATGAATATATGTTTTCATCCAGGTGTATAAATAGTGGTGTCAGGCTACTGACTGCGGTGATTATTGAGTGACTATTGACTGGAACTATCCAGTTGAATTAGTGTGAATAATTGTGCGTCGATGATTTGGGTTTTGATTTAGGATTTACCGAACGTTAAGCCGAGCCGCGCTACTAACAAGGGATTCACTGAAATGGATAATTATCTCTGGTTGACTTTTACTTCTTTGTTCTTGTTAAGTATTTATTTGTGGTTTTAATTAAATATTGTTTTATTTTAACATTGAAGTTTTGAGTTATACTTAATCGTTAACGACCACGGTACGTCACAAAAATAATAAATGTATTAACAAACAACGAATGCACGCATAAACATAAGTAAATGTGATAATAATAATAATAATCAACAAATAATAAAGTAATCACTAATAAATAATGAGTGAAAAGTTAACAAACAGTACTAAAGAATAGCTACTAATAACCGCATTTGAATCCACCATTATTTCTACTCACTATCCTCTAATATAATTTGAAATATAACCGTTATCGCTAACCCAATAACTGTTAGGATAATACAATAGACCTTGCTACCCATAATGCACCATTGACCAACATTTATAAATTCTCGAACCAAAACACTACACACATGGCGCTTCTTCCGGAAGAACTCTCTGACGAATGTTCTGCCTTCGGGCAGTGAGGAACCCAGATCAGGCTATGCCGAAAGGCAGAGTCTCGTCTGGACAGGTAGACAAACCTGACCCCGTGTATGCGGGGTCTACGGATTGCCCCACATAAAAAACGGTCATGTGCCACATCCTGCCTCGTGTGGAGGTCGTGTAAATACCGGCCTGAAAACAGTGTTCAAACATGAAACAGACTTTCGTCACTCGTTGACCTTTACACACGCACACACAGATAGAGAGAGAGAGAGAGAGAGAGAGAGAGAGAGAGAGAGAGAGAGAGAGAAACACACGCAATGAACTCTCCTGTCTCGATTTCAACGTATTAGATCCATTTAGAACTGAGCCACTAGACTACACACAGATTATTTGATTATTGTGCTGAAGGTTTTTCGGAAAAACTGTTAGTGCGCATTGTGCCAATAAATTTCTAAACAGCTGCCTTCAGCACACACACACACACACACACACACACACACACACACACACACACACACACACACACACACACACACCTATCCAGGTACGATGAGAACGTTCGTAACATTTAATTTAAAAGAAGGCTCAATACATAGCAGAGCAATATTATTTATTTTAGGATATTACAACAAAAACATGTAATTTACAATCGCCTGAGGAGACGCATCGTTATGTGTTGAAACACGGCTGCAATTGTGTAGCGATTCTTCCATGTTTTTGTTGTAATATATATATATATATATATATATATATATATATATATATATATATATATGCAAATATGTAGAAAAATAGGAAAGAACAATTTAGGTAAATAATTCGGGGTTCTTTAGTATTTTTGTTTTTATTTTTTTTTTAAAGTGTTCCATACAGAAGTAGAGCTTAAATTATAATCATTTAAAAAAAATGATTCCTTCGCTACATAAGAGTTCTCATGTTTCAAAAACAAGAGTAAAAAAACCTCAATATAATTATTGAAATTAAATTGAATTAAAGTATCAAACCCTGTTTCATCCTCAAGCGCTGTACACTAACTAGCAAAAACACGAAACCAACTGATACTTCTATTTTTACATAGAAAATATAGCATGTAATTGTAATTTTATATAAAAAAAAAAATAGAAGTATCAGTTTGTTTCGTGTTTTTGCTAGTTAGTGTACAGCGCTTGAGGATGAAACAGGGCTTGATACTTTAGTTTAATTCAATTTAATTTCAATAATTATATTGAGGTTTTTGGCTCTTGTTTTTGAAACATGAGAACTCTTATGTAGCGAATTCCTCGATATACTACAATCTTAAAAAAAAACAAAAAACAAAAAAAAAACAGAATAACAGATCCTAGCCTCCCTAGACGTAGAAAGTTTATTTACTAATGTCCCAATAAAAGAAACTATATTGTTGTGCAAAACGTATACATTCACTCTTCGGTCCCACTTCTTAAAATTAGACCAACTATTTACTATTCTACGAAAATTTCTTCTAGCCTACACAACACAAGTACCATTTTACGACCACTGTGGCAACATTTATACCTGTGGCGGCGTAGCGATGGGTTAGGCCTTTGGACCGACTCTTAAGCAAATAGATTTTGAAGGAATTAAAAACAGAAGGAAAACTTTGAGAATAACTCTGCCCTACACTTTACTTGCGAACTCAACATTAAGAATAAAATCCCTTTCCTTGACGTATGAGTCGGTGCCAATAATATTCATAATTTCATCACCGATCTTTACAAAAAAACCGAGTAGCAGAAAATCGCATTTACTCAACTACAACAGATACACCCATTCTCTCTCTTTTATCAATTTATCGCACACTCGCTCATACAAAGACACTTAAACAGACACACGCACACATTTTTTTTCATAGAGTCGCAGCTACACAAACAGACATGCGCTATATTTTCCTCTCTTTCTTGCATACTTACAAACTCATAGAGAGAGTGTGGACTATTTGATGACCGTTGGTGTTTATTACAATTCAGGTCATTGTTTTCTTTTTTATATTTTTGTCAGGAAGACATTTAAGATATGGATTAGTATGGCATTACGTAGGTACATCAGTAAGTTCATAGTCTGATGATAAAGTTTTATTTTATGCAACAAATAAAACTATGTAATATTTTTAGGTAGCACCAAAATGAATGGACTTTTTCCAAAACTAGTCTTTTTTTTTTTTTTTTTGCAAATCCTCACAGTATTTAAGTATTGTTGAAGTTATTGCTAGTATTTTTGTCGAGACTCACAAACTTTACGTTTCGTTCAATTTCGCAACCCAATCGATGAAATATAAAAACTTAAAGAAAAGATAAGCAAAAAAAACAAAATTTTGCATTTGTATTAAATACGTATTTGTTATTTTAATAATTGTTTTTAAAATATTCGGAGTTTTTTTTTTCTATGTTAAATAATAAAACTTTTAATTCTTCCAAAAAAAATGGATGAAAATGTACTAAGCTACGCACCCGAGTAAAACCAACCGTACTTTTTACCCCCTTATTTGTTTGCACTTCTCCCCCAAATTTGGTTTCGATCGGTCAATGTATGGCTAGAATAAGAAACATCAAAATTTCACTCACAAACTTTTACACATTTCATCATAATGCATTGTAGCTTTTATGCTATATAAATCAAAACATTGTTTGTTATCCAAAAACTGTTTTTGTATTATTTCTCTTGTTTATTTTATCTTGGCACATTGAAAGTAAAAATATAGGGATTGAGTTGGCGCCATTCGATCCTACCTACAATAATGATGCTGTGTGTATGAAGGAATTGTAAGGGTGTTATCTATTATGAGTCCCTTACAGTTAACCAAACTGTTGATTTGATCAAGCACATCTCCCAGTTAGACCAACTAAAGACAATAGATGAAAGTTAAGAGAAAGGGTATAACATTCAATCAGGGTAAAAGATAGACTGCACTTTTTTGTGGGGAGGAGCAATAAATGTTAATTTTGGGTGGTTAGTTTATGATTCAACCCCTGTATAATCAAGTTTCGGGTCAGCGTATATTCCGGTCTTTACAGAATTCACTTAATGAAAAAAGAAAAACGGTAAAAGGCAGCTCGAACATTTCTTTGCTAGAAATATTAACATTCTTTAAGAATGGTATTTTCATTTGGTAATCGACGACAGTGAAAGAAAATGTAACTTTGTGGTTTATTAATGTTCATGTTGAAAATAAAATCATCTTTTATTTATATTCAATACACAAAAAGCAATTATCTTTTGCCAATATTTTTGGTAATATTCTTTTTCTGTGTGCCGTGCTCCTTCAGGACATGGACGATCATGACTCTCCACAAGTCCTGTACATTGCCTGTCCTGCAGTCATTTACACGAACTTGTTAGGCAAGTTACACACAGTTTCTCTTTTTCAATATGTCTTGTGAGTGTCAAATTCTCCAAGCCCTCTCTCCTCATAATGTGTTCCAGAAATTTCAACTGTCTTATTCTTATCCTATGTACAATTATCCTTTTTTCATTTCCCTTTTCCTTTTAAACTTCTTTAAAGCTCACAAATTTCGTCCATGGTTTTCTCAGCATCCTCCTGTAGAACCACATTTCTTTTGCTTCAACCTTCTCTTCATATGTGGCTTACGGCCATATCACATTGCAGCACTGAAGTTAAGCAGCGTTGAATACCATGTGCGACAAGCTTGGATGTATGTGTGGTGTAATAAATAAAGGTTTGGAATGAGAAATCGAAGAGCCGAGTTCGAATTACAGCCGGGTTCGTTATATTCACTTACGCGGAAATACTTTTGGGAAAAGTATGGAGTCACCTCTTCTCTTCCCACCTATGGATTAAATAGTAATACTTGTATCAGAAAATCATTATTATATTCAAAAAATTCTTACAATCTAAAAATGTTTCGTCTTTAAATAACCTCAAAAAGATTGATAAGCCGTAAAAACAATCAATCTCTTTATATGTAAAGAAGCTGTCCAGTATTCACTGCCCAAAAAGGAGGATTGATCTTACATAGTAGTTTTATCGTCCGGTTCACACTCTTTCCTGGCCTTTTGAATTGCAGTAAGAGTTAATCCCTTGTTTCCTGTTTACGATTGGGTTTCCGGTTCCTTCTAAAGTCTTTTCATTCTCTTTCACTCTCAGTAAAAAAACCCTTGTGTCTTAGTGGCGTTGTTGCCTTGCTTGGGGTGAAGATTTAAAAAAATTCAGCACTATTTTGTTTGTTTGTAACAAAATTTTCCTGTCACCTAATACTTTGTTTAGTTTTTGGAATGCATCTTTCGTTATTCAAATTTGCTGTCGTTCAGGTTATGGATGTCATTGCTATTATTCACCATGTTCCGGTGACAGCATGACGTTTAACGACGACAGCGACACTGTAAAAAGGACAGTTGACAAATTTCAAGTTTCCTACTTCAGCTTTTTCTCCACCGCTTCTATCCTGGCTTCCCACATCCGAATCTTTGTTGTATTGATGCCAACTTTTTACTCTAAATCCGACTAACAACAGAAACAACAATTACCACCAATGCTACTGCTGCGATGATTACGATTTAGTCCAAGCTGATCTCTCTCGTTTACTTCCTGTCCGCAACTGTGTGGGGCACTGTGTGGGACACTGACTGGGGCACAGGCTGGGGCTGGCGAGTGTCTGTTGAGTGCGTCCCGTTAGTAAAAGGGACGAAATGAACAGCGGACTAAGGTTCGTCATTACCGACCCACATTTTGGGAAAATAGGAAAGAAATATAGGCAGACTCGCTGGTAGGAAAGAAGCCAAACACATCCTAGCTATAAAGAATGAGAGACGAGAGTTTTATCTACACAACAGAAAATTAAAATAAATTAAGCTTTCTTTTTTTTCGTATCTTGGTTGGCATTGTTTTGTAATCCAAAACGTGTATTTTGGCGTTTAAATGATTTAAAATTTTAAACACTGGTTATCAAGATTTTAGTATCGTCAGGGCATATTTTAAAATATCGTACGATTGAAGAAAAGCGATATGTAGAGGTATCAAGGTTTACACTACAGGTTGTTCTGCTGCAAGATAAAAATATGCATCACACACATACACACATTCTCTCTCTTTTATCAATTTATCGCACACTCGCTCATACAAAGACACTTAAACAGACACACGCACACATTTATTTCATACAGAGTCGCAGCTACACAAACAGACATGCGCTATATTTTCCTCTCTTTCTTGCACACTTACAAACTCATAGAGAGAGTGTGGATTTTCCTCTCTTTCTAGCACGTTTACAAACTCATAGAGAGAGTGTGGACTATTTGATGACCGTTGGTATTTATTACAATTCAGGTCAATGTTTTCTTTTTTATATTTTTGTCAGGAAGACATTTAAGATATGGATTAGTATGGCATTACGTAGGTACATCAGTAAGTTCGTAGTCTGATGATAAAGTTTTATTTTATGCAACAAATAAAACTATGTAATATTTTTAGGTAGCACCAAAAATAAAATGAATGGACTTTTTCCAAAACTAGTCTTTTTTTTTTTTTTTTTTTTTGCAAATCCTCCCAGTATTTAGTATTGTTGAAGTTATTGCTAGTATTTTTGTCGAGACTCACAAACTTTACGTTTCGTTCAATTTCGCAACCCAATCGATAAAATATAAAAACTTAACGAAAAGATAAGCAAAAAAACAAAATTTTGCATTTTTATTAAATAAGTATTTGTTATTTTAATAATTGTTTTTAAAATATTCGGAGTTTTTTTTTTCTATGTTAAATAATAAAACTTAATTTTTCCAAAAAAATGAATGAAAATGTACTAAGCTACGCATCCGAGTAAAACCAACCGTACTTTTTACCCCCTTATTTGTTTGCACTTCTCCCCCAAATTTGGTTTCGATCGGTCAATGTATGGCTATTTTAGAGTGTGCGACAGACGGACAGAAGGACGGACTAACGAAAGTCAAAGAATTTTATAGATAGATGAAATCAAAAAAATCGCTCTAAATCAGAGAATTATTTGATTTAAACAATGTTTTCAGTACTTATTCACTAATGAATTAATCGTATACTGAATAGGTTATTTTATCAGAAAACTCTGTGGAAATATTTTTGGGACAGTTTCACCCACTTTGGTGTACTTTTTAATTTGGGGGAGAGTTCGCAAATTTTTTTTTACAGTTAAAGAAAAACCTCTGATGTGTTATTTCAGTAAAAAATTTCGCATTATCAATTTTTTGAGAGTTGGTGCTTACATAATTTAATAAAACATTATTTTCTTTCAGATTGGACCGGAAAACAATCTACAATGAGTAATTATTTTTTTAAAAATTACTTATATTTTTCACTGCGTCTTTGAAATGTTTTTTTACGTTGAATAAAGACATGTTTGAAAAATAGGACGGAGAAATTTAAACGAATTAGCTAATCAAAATCGAGAGACCCAATCTTTTATTGCAAATCAAGACACCCAATCTTTTATCGTAAATTGAGAAACCCGAGCTTTTATTGCAAATCGGGAGACCTGTATCGCAGCCGCTTTCGGCCGCTCACTAAAGGCGGTAGAGAACGGCATTATTTTTCAACCTTGACCATTCCACCATGATCACTGCACGCTTGTAATTTCGTTTGGAGATGAACTGATTACCTCTTTCGTTCACGGTTGATACGAACCTAATCGTAATACACCTCCAAGCGTTTTTACACCGTAAGAAACGTAGAAATCTCCACTCATTATTTTTTTTAGAGATTCTTGACATTTCAGTAATGTCATTTTCCGTCGCGGGGCACTCCGAACTTAACACAGCAACTCATCGCCTAATTCGTGGTCGGTGCCGCCCCTTCGTGGTCGGTGTTGGCCGGTCGCGTCCCAGCTACAGGGCTAAGATCACGGTGCAGTATCTGTTCTCAGATTACTCTCTGGACGATCGCCTATGGACTGAGATTCGACCTCTGAGACAGGCCGGTCGCAGGGATTCGTCCCTGCGCTGGTAGTATCGCAGCTAAGACTAGCTATGACCAGCTTGGACAAGCTAAGACCAGCTAAAGCCAAAGCACTGCGGCCCGGGTGAAAACTCGGGTCCACTCCCCTTCCCTCCCCACGTTAAAAACCGACCTTGTGTCACAACCTGGCCCTGTGGGAGGTCAAGTAGATACCTAGTATCTGTTCTCAGATTACTCTCTGGACGACCGCCTATGGAGTGAGATTCGATCTCTGATACAGGCCGGTCGCAGGGATTCGTCCCTGCGCTGGTAGTATCGCAGCTAAGACTAGCTATGACCAGCTAAAGACCAGCTTGGACAAGCTATGACCAGCTAAAGCCAAAGCACCGCGGCCTGGGTGAAAACTCGGGTCCATTCCCCCTCCCTTCCCACATTAAACCCTGACCTTGTGTCACAACCTGACCCTGTGGGAGGTCAAGTAAATCCCGATCACGGTGTAGTATCTGTTCTCAGATTACTCTCTGGACGATCGCCGATGGAGTGAGATTCGATCTCTGATACAGGCCGGTCGCAGGGATTCGTCCCTGCGCTGGTAGTATCGCAGCTAAGACTAGCTATGACCAGCTAAAGACCAGCTTGGACAAGCTAAGACCAGCTAAAGCCAAAGCACCGCGGCCCGGGTGAAAACTCGGGTCCATTCCCCCTCCCTTCCCACATTAAACCCTGACCTTGTGTCACAACCTGACCCTGTGGGAGGTCAAGTAAATCCCGATCACGGTGTAGTATCTGTTCTCAGATTACTCTCTGGAAGATCGCCTATGGAGTGAGATTCGATCTCTGATACAGGCCGGCCGCAGGGATTCGTCCCTGCGCTGGTAGTATCGCATCTAAGACTAGCTATGACCAGCTTGGACAAGCTAAGACCAGCTAAAGCCAAAGCACTGCGGCCCGGGTGAAAACTCGGGTCCACTCCCCTTCCCTCCCCACGTTAAAAACCGACCTTGTGTCACAACCTGGCCCTGTGGGAGGTCAAGTAGATACCTAGTATCTGTTCTCAGATTACTCTCTGAACGACCGCCTATGGAGTGAGATTCGATCTCTGATACAGGCCGGTCGCAGGGATTCGTCCCTGCGCTGGTAGTATCGCAGCTAAGACTAGCTATGACCAGCTAAAGACCAGCTTGGACAAGCTAAGACCAGCTAAAGCCAAAGCACCGCGGCCCGGGTGAAAACTCGGGTCCATTCCCCCTCCCTTCCCACATTAAACCCTGACCTTGTGTCACAACCTGACCCTGTGGGAGGTCAAGTAAATCCCGATCACGGTGTAGTATCTGTTCTCAGATTACTCTCTGGACGATCGCCTATGGAGTGAGATTCGATCTCTGATACAGGCCGGTCGCAGGGATTCGTCCCTGCGCTGGTAGTATCGCAGCTAAGACTAGCTATGACCAGCTAAAGACCAGCTTGGACAAGCTAAGACCAGCTAAAGCCAAAGCACCGCGGCCCGGGTGAAAACTCGGGTCCATTCCCCCTCCCTTCCCACATTAAACCCTGACCTTGTGTCACAACCTGACCCTGTGGGAGGTCAAGTAAATCCCGATCACGGTGCAGTATCTGTTCTCAGATTACTCTCTGGACGATCGCCTATGGAGTGAGATTCGATCTCTGATACAGGCCGGTCGCAGGGATTCGTCCCTGCGCTGGTAGTATCGCAGCTACCTCTAGCTATGACCAGCTTTGACAAGCTATGATCAGCTAAGACCAGCTAAAGACCAGCTAAGACTAGCTATGACCAGCTAAAGACCAGCTTGGACAAGCTAAGAACACCTAAAGCCAAAGTACTGCGGCCCGGGTGAAAACTCGGGTGCACTCCCCGCCTTTCCACATTAAAAACCGACCTTGTGTCACAACCTGGCCCTGTGGGAGGTCAAGTAAATCCACGGTGCCGCCCGCTCGCGGTCGGTGCTGGCCGGTCGCGTCTCAGCTTCAGGGCTAAGATCACGGTATAGTATCTGTTCTCAGATTACTCTCTGGACGATCGCCTATGGAGTGAGATTCGATCTCTGATACAGGCCGGTCGCAGGGATTCGTCCCTGTGTTCTGTAGTATCGCAGCTACGTCTAGCTATGACCAGCTAAAGACCAGCTTGGACAAGCTAAGACCAGCTAAAGCCAAAGTACTGCGGCCTGGGTGAAAACTCGGGTCCCCTCCCCCTCCCTTCCCACATTAAAAACCGACCTTGTGTCACAACCTGGCCCTGTGGGAGGTCAAGTAGATACCTAGTATCTGTTCTCAGATTACTCACTGGACGATCGCTTTTCGCTGAGATTCGATCTCTGATACAGGCCGGTTGCAGGGATTCATCTCTGCGCTGGTAGTATCGCAGCTACGTCTAGCTATGACCAGCTTTGACAAGCTATGACCAGCTAAAGACCAGCTAAGACTAGCTATGACCAGCTAAAGACCAGCTTGGACAAGCTAAGACCAGCTAAAACCACGTTAAACCCCGACCTTGTGTCACAACCTGACCCTGTGGGAGGTCAAGTAAATCCACAGTGCTGCCCGCTCGCGGTCGGGCCCGGCCGCTCTCGGTCGGTGCCGATTGTTCGCTTCTCAGCTTCAGGGCTAAGATCACGGTGCAGTATCTGTTCTCAGATTACTCACTGGACGATCGCTTTTCGCTGAGATTCGATCTCTGATACAGGCCGATCGCAGGGATTCGTCCCTGCGCTGGTAGTATCGCAGCTACGTCTAGCTATGACCAGCTTAAGACCAGCTTGGACAAGCTAAGACCAGCTAAAGCCAAAGCACTGCGACCCGGGTGAAAACTCGGGTCCACTCCCCCTCCCTTCCCACATTAAAAACCGACCTTGTGTCACAACATGGCCCTGTGGGAGGTCAAGTAAATCCACGGCACTGACCGGTCGCCTCTGACAAGGTCGGTGCACAGGCACCTGGACTCAACGCTAGGATGCCGCCCCGGGCTGTGTATTAAGTTACGCTCCCATTTTTTTTCGTCTGCCAACTGGACGCGAGTTGGAACACACACAAACACACTCTCACTATACACTTCTGACTCTCGGCATGTCACTCCTACTGGCCGCCCGCACGTCGTCCACAACCTTTCCCTGTACACACTAATGTTAGTAATTATTACGGAAGGTTTCGATTGGACTCGACCCGGCAGACCCGCAACGCTAGCCACAACCAGCAGCGAATCACCAGCCGACCGACAGCGATCACCAGCCGACCAGCAGCAATAACCAGACCAGCCAACCAACAGTCCTAACCAAACCTGACGACCAAAGCCCACCTGCGACGACCAACAAACCTTTCCCGTACACTATTGATAGTAATTATTTACGGAAGGTTCTTCGGCACTCACATCAACCTCCAACCGTCGACACGACCGGAGCAGCAACCGCACTCATCAACAACCTGCAACCCCGTCGACACGACCAGAGCAGCCGCACATCATTAACCGTCGACCCGACTGGAGCATCCACTTACCAACCCTCAACCGAAGCCTCCGCATCAGCAACGACCAACCGCCGGCATTGCCAATATACATCCTATTCTCCATCATGTAATAAACCCCTGCATAATCCATACACATCTTCGTTCTGTTGTCCATATTGTTTCACCTGGTCAGATCACAAAGTAAAAATGTGGCGGGCTCCCTGTGACATCGTTCATCTCTACGACACGGGGGCGCTCGGGCCATCGCGCCCCCCTCCGGGGTGTCTGCAACACCTGATCTTTTATCGTAAATCGAGAGACACTATCTTTTATCGTAAATCGAGAGACGCTATCTTTTAACGTAAATCGAGAGACCCGATCTTTTATTGTAAATGGAGAGACCTGATCTTTTATTGCAAATCGAGAGACGCGATGTTTTATCGTAAATCGAGAGACGCGATCTTTTATCGTAAATCGAGAGACGCGATCTTTTATCGTAAATCGAGAGACCTGATCTTTTGTTCCAAATCGAGAGACGCTACTTTTAATCGTAAATCGAGACCCGATCTTTTATCGTATATCGAGAGACGCTATCTTTTTTCGCAAGTTGAGAGACCCAATCTTTTATTGCTAACGGAGAGACCTGATATTTTATTGCAAATCGAGAGACGCTATCTTTTATCGTAAATCGAGAGACGCTATCTTTTATCGTAAATCGAGAGACGCTATCTTTTATCGTAAGTCGAGAGACCCGATGTTTTATCGTAAATCGAGACCCGATCTTTTATTGCAAACGGAGAGACCTGATCTTTGATTGCAAATCGAGAGACGCCATCTTTTATCGTAAATCGAGAGACGCTATCTTTTATCGTAGATCGAGAGACGCTTTCATCGCAAATTGAAAGATCCGATCTTTTATCGTAAATCGAGTGACCCGATCTTTTATCGTAAATCGAGAAACTTGATCTTGGTATCGAGTGACTATATCCTATTATTGTAAAAAAATCGTGATACTAGATTTTGTTACCAGAAATCGAGATTAGAGATTATCATCGTACATCGAGAAACCAGATCTTTTTAGCGTGAATTTAAAGAGATTTTCTTATTGTAAACAGAGATAACAGATCTTGTTATGATAAACAATATGACCTTATAATAGATACCACCTTCCAGCAAGCCATTGATTTTTACCAATGAACCGAGAAAATTGTGGCATACGAAAGTTTAGATTGTATCCATAACTATTGATTTGCTTGGAAGACAAAGTGCCATGTAAAAGGATGAGAAGAATTGGAAAGCCGATAAAGAACCTTAAAATGGGGGAAAAATTCAAGCAACAGTGTTACTAAAATAAACAAAGAGAGTGAAAAGGTTGGACTATTGAGAAACCTTGTTGCCACTTGCTTTCTATAGAGATTTGTCTTATAGGATTGATGGGAAATCGCAAAGGCTGCCTAATAATAACCTTCCACACTTATCCTTTTAGGATTTAGAAAATAATTCAAAATGTTTTGAGACGTTGTACGATTTTCAAATGTCAGATTCAATCATCACGTGACTCGTGATAACCAATACAATTAAAGAATTCCAGATGTCTATCAAAGAAACTGACTCCTCCTGATCTTTGTCATTTTATTTTTTTCATGAACCCTTCATCTGGACTAACTGAACTGGGGGTAAAGGGGGCTGATACTCACAATTTTCCACCACCACCACCACCACCACCACTTTCAAAAGTAATTCAGTGAAGAAAAACAGACATGACCAATTCACAAAAACTACATTCTTTTCGTCTTAGGAAGTAAAAAAAAGAGAGGAATATTTGTCTCTATGAGTCATTTGGTGTGTTTTCCTAAGTGGACAAACTCCAGTTTTGTTCAGCTCACCAACTTGATTGATTACGCTAATCTACAGCTAACATGCAAGCGACGAGGAAAATCAGAGGTTTGGCTTGAGAATGACTTATCAGTTAAAAGCGAAAATTCTTTAAGCAGGTAGAAGAGAAAAATATAAATTTACATTTACACCAAAAATAAAATATCCCCAAAATGGGAGCAAAAGGGACAAAAAGGATAAAAAAAAATGGCAATTACTACTTCGTGTGGAAGAAACAAAATATAGATAAAAATGGGCAGTATGTATATATCTATCTACCTTTCTGAAATTATCTGTAGGAATATATATATATATATATATATATATATATATACAGTGTAACTCGGATATAAGAGACCCGGATATAAGAGACCCGGATATAGGAGAAACCCGGATATAAGAGAGATTTTCTCTGGTCCCAAATTAGAGCCTGTGTTAATGTATATATAATTGACCAAACCAGGATATAAGAGAAACCCGGATATAAGAGACTTCTCCGGTCACGACAACTCTCTTATATCCGGGTTACACTACACACACACACACACACACACATGGTGCGATGGGTAAATTGTCGCATTTTTATATTTTTAATTTCGCGCATGCGCGTTTTTTGTTTTTGATTTCGTCGACTGCACAGTGTAGTAGGGTCTGTTGGGCACCGTCTTTGAGAAAAATGAGCACCATGAAGCAATTCCTCTCGTCAGAAATTTGTAAACGGCATGCTGTATTGCTTGGCATTCGCGCCGGAAGCTGCAATATGAACATTTCACAGTGTTTGGGTGTCAATCTGAGTACAGTGCAGAAAAAAAATTTGAAAAAGTTGGATGAGTCATGTTTCATATTACTTGACAGCAAATCTTATACTAATGCTTATAGAAATATTATTCATCAATATAACCTACACGGTTTCCTAGAACCTCGGTTCCATCTGTCAACACGTCTATAGATACCCTGTTTGTAAAATTCTTTAGGTTTCCATGTAACATACAAGACTAACTCATGTTCGACCTTTTTTCTTGATATCAACCTTAGGCCATCCAAATAGTTGTGCAGATAGATAGATAGATAGATAGATAGATATGAATAAACTGAGATAGATAGACAGCAATGTTGATAACCTCCGCGAAGTTGATTTGCTTACCGAAAGAACCCATCACAAACATGTCTACAAATTCCGAATTGAGAGCATAAACATTTACCAGAGCCAAACCAAAGAAGAGCTTGATGATTGCCATATTTTAACCACTTCTGACCGTATTTTTATTTTTTTAACTGAATAAAGATTTAAAAAAATATTCTGAAATTTTATCATCAATGAGTGGCGTTATATCAACGAAAATATTTGACGAGCTGTGCACGACTATCGTTGATTATCAGTGTCACCCTCACTATCTTCGTCCTGGGTACGACGTTAAACTGCATCCAACTCCAAGGCCTCTGATCAGGAGGTTTTGAGGAAGCGTGGAACCACCTCTTAATTGCTGGTGTTCCCAGGTCCACCCTGACTCGGGGTGGTAGCACTTGTTGGGGTCCCAGCTATGGGAAAATAGTGAACTTCCAGGTCTTTTCCAGCACATTGAAACAATGATGTTGCCAACTACACTTTTTTGAAACAATGATGTTGCCAGCTGTACGTTTTTGAAACAATGATGTTGCCAGTTTTTGAAACAATGATGTTGCCAGTTTTTGAAACAATGATGTTGCCAGTTTTTGAAACAATGATGTTGCCAGTTTTTGAAACAATGATGTTGCCAGTTTTTGAAACAATGATGTTGCCAGTTTTTGAAACAATGATGTTGCCAGTTTTTTAAACAATGATGTTGCCAGTTTTTGAAACAATGATGTGGCCAGCTATACGTTTTTGATATATTTAGTAAATACGGGATCTGGCATTAAATAACCCATAGTGGTTGATATGCCATAAACCCCAAACAACCAAACCAAACCTCACTATCTTAAAATCCTATTCGCTTTTCTTAGTGTTGCCCTTAGTGTCCCCGTTTTCTCCCTTTGTTTTGTCCCCGTTTTGCCATCCATTTACACAGCTCGTCAAATATGTGGCTCGTTGGCTTCCTCTGTCTCTCTTGCCACAATGTTTTCCAAGCCTTCCTTCCTTCCTTCCTTCCTTCCTTCCTTCCTTCCTTCCTTCCTTCCTTCCTTCCTTCCTTCATTCCTTCCTTCCTTCCTTCCTTCCTCATCATGTGTCCAGGGAATGTAAGCTGTATTTTTCTGATTCTGAGTATAAATATTATTTCTCTTGCTCGGATAAAGATATTTCACACTGTGTATCTCTTTGGAGATGGATTCGAGTGATTAAAAAAAGAATTTTCCTTGATGTTATGTTTGTGGCAACGAGCTAATCTCAATCAAAAATCCCGGGCCGCCTCTCAATCTTACCGATTCGGCCATACCAGCAGGAAATGGAAAGGGATGTGGATATAGGAAAACTCGCTTAAGCGATTTTCTCACACGATTCTTGTAATCATCTTATTAGCAGAAATGTGGTGAGGAGGAATTTTTGTCGGCTGTCTCTTTACTCATCAAATTAAATTTCGGATATAGGTTAGCTGTAATTACTCTTTACTAATTAGAGTCTAATTAGAAACAAGCTCACTTTCAGTCACCCTTGCCGCAATTATACACTGTTTTACTTTTTGCTTAAAATAACACGAATTATTTTGCCACCCAACGTAGATATCTCAGGATAAAAAATTAAGTTTCGTATGAGAGAAAAATAGTGAAAAAAAAACCCACAAAAAGAACAAAAAAAAATAAACAAACCAAAAAACAAAGAAAAAAATCCACTAGCAGAGCAGTACAAATTGAGTGGATTTACTTCAATCAATATGAATGGCTTTGACGTGCTTGGTGGCTGTGGTAGCTACAGTATCGGCCAAAGGGTTTGGGGCCACCCCTGGATATAATGAGTGGATTTTAATACTTAATTAACTCCTATTAAGCTAGGATGCTGAAATCATTTAACTCATTAGTGTATGGTGTCCAAACTTTTAGAGGATGGATTACCCAAAATTCCTTCATCCGCCGGCCTTCAGATTATCATTAGCCAGTGAAGTAGATTAAGCAAAAAGAGTTACAATTTGAAGGAAACTTTTCTCAGTAATGGGTTAATTTTGTTGTTATTATTATCTTATATATAATGTACAGTGTATATATGTGTGTTTGTGGGGGTGTGTGTCCAAGCAACTCCTCCGCACCCACTTGTCCGATTTGAATGATTCATAGCTTATTCAAAAGCCTTAGAAAAGTTAGGCACCGGGAACGATTTTCGTTGAGATCAGATTCAGAGTTGCTAGATTATGCGAGGTTAAAAATATATATTAATATATTATATTAGCCATTATCGTTGCTTTCGTGGTTCAAGAGGTGTAACTCTTATTCTCCTTTTGTATCCTGATTTGGTAAAGAGATCAGGTGTTATTCTCCAGTATGACAATTCAAGGGAACACTCTGCAAAATAAACACAAGAAAAAATGTAATTTTGTTAGTTCGTCCACATCCAGATTTTTCATTTGTTTCGGTTTCCAGAACATTTTATAAGTAGCAGAACATTCAGAAACAAAAACTAAATTTGAATACAGCCATTCAAACATTTCTGTCGAGTACGTTTTCTTTAAAATTGCAATCGAAAATCTGTCAACCTTTTAGGCTCCAGTCGTTGAAGTTGAGGAAAAATCCGCAGTCGTTGAAAATAAAGATGATCACATTTTTGATAAACAATATTGAAACAAGTTTATTATGATTGAGAATAGATTTCAGGTAATCACCGCCAATTAAACAAACCATCGACGATTTGTATAAGAAATTTGAAACGACAGGATGTTTGCTCAAAAGTAAGACAATCGGAGATAATGAGTAATTTTAATAGTTAATTAACTCCTTCTAAGCTAGTGTATGGCATCCAAACTTTTAGAGGAAGGATTACCCAAAATTCCTCCATCTGCCTGCCTTCAGATTATCATTAGACAGTGAAGTAGATTAAGCAAAAAGAGTTAAAATTTGAAGGAGATTTTATGCAGTAATTGGTTAATTTCGCTATTATTATTGAATATATGGTGAAACCCTTCAGGAAAACGAAAGTTCTTCTGGCCTGAAGTGAGTTATGTTAATAAGTTTTGGAAAAGGCACGCAGAGTTCAGTTTTTATGTGATTCTTCGCAATCCAAACTTTTGACCTGGGTGTTGGGACCTAGAAAAAAATCGAATTAGGTTTTTAGGCAAATCCTTTCAAACGACTTTCAAACTTTTTTTTTTTCGGGGAAAAGGCCAGATTTTTTTAAACGCGGAATTAAAACCTGCCATCCCGTTCTGCTGCAGTCGTTGAAAATGAAGGTGGACATAATTTGCATAAATAACATTTAAATATGTTTGTTTTTATTATGTTTTTTTTTAAAAAAAATATAATTTCCGGTAGAATTATTTTTCAATGCCTGGATGCAAACATCGTACATTTTATAGTGAGCCAGTAAGGCGCTCGGCAACATCGTTTTTCCTTTTGCCCGTGAGCATTTGGCAAACTGTGAGGCAAGATGTCTGTAAAAACTATTAAAGAAGCTGTGCGGTAACTGAAATAGGCAAAACAAATTCTATCACCGTTGTACAACGGCATTTCAGAATAGATTTTGAGAAATCATTGTCAGTTAAACAACCTATCTCCGAATGTATAAGAACTTTGAAACGACAAGACGTTTGTTCAAAAGGGAAATAACCAGAGACAATCGAAACTTAAAGAGCAAGACTGCGCACACCGAGCAACTGTAAAATGGCGTAATAAACTTCAATAGTTTCTCGACAAAACTCTACACCACAAGTATGAATATCTTAAACAGTTTCGGTGTAAGAATATTCCTAAATCTATTGATTTCTTTTGTAATCACTATATATATATATATATATATATATATATATATATATATATATATATATATATATATATATATATATATCGTCATCAACAGTGAGACTGTTTCATTGTATCACAGCTCCTCAGTGTAGTTAGGCATCCGATCGCTTCAAGCCGGTAACGAAAACCGACCGATTTGGCATCAGTCGGAAATTCTAACACATAGGCTATCGACGCCCGGCAGGGAGAAAGGCGAATTTTTGCGTATTTATTTTTTCATAAACACGCCAGTCGCCTAGAGGACTCGATCCAGGTTAGAGAGTCTTGCATTATCAGCAGTATTTGTGATTGTTTTCACAGTGCACGATCAAATTAATTATTTTTCGGAAGCTAATATCGTTATATATATATATATATATATATATATATATATATATATATATATATATATATATATATATATATATATATATATATAAAGAAAGAACAGTAAGATATAACATATTTTTGTTTTTTATCCTTTATATTTTTTTATTTTTTTATTTTGATCGGTGTTTTTATGAACGTAGTAAAAATTTGTTTATATAGATTATTGTGGGTAGTCTATTATGGCGGCTATTTTACCGGAAGTCGTTTATTTGTTTATTGATTTGTTTTTATTTATTTTTATTTTTATCTTATATATTTATTTATTTATTATTTTTATTTTGATCGGTGTTTTTATTAACGTAATAAAAATTTGTTTCTATAGCTTATTTAATAGTTTTGTTTTTGTTTGGGAAGATAAAGATATTTGTTGAAATTTGGGGTTGATTGTTGTGGTTTGTTCTGACTATTATTTTGGCGGGAACAGTTTTTAATTTATTTATTTGGATTGATTATCTTTATTTGTTTTTTCTAAACGGATAGTTTATCGGTATCGGTTAGTTTATTTATATATTTGGATGTATTTAGATCAATTTATTATACTTGTCGTTATTTATTTATTACACTGTATATTTTCTCTTTTGGGTTTTCGATTTTTAAGTAACGCAGTATATTATTTTTTATTGATTTTTTTTTCTTTTTATCGTTATATAACAGTTATAGCTATTTTTCGTCCGATTTTTTGTTTTGATTTTTTATAGTCTAATATTTTGGTCATAATAGTTTGCTAATTTGTTTATTATTTAATTTATTTATTGATTTAGTTCCTTATTTTTTATTCTATTTCTTCTATTCTAACAAGTGTGATTTGGTAATTTGTTTGGATTAATTTATTTTGCTTATTTTATTGTCATTTTGTTTGTTTATGTATTTATTTATTTTTTCCGTTTTCGATTTTTAAGTTACGTAGTAAAAATTTGTTTTCATGTCTGCATTTTGAGATTAGCTCGGATCTTTTATTTAATAATTTATTTTGGTCTGGGACACCAAATATATATATATATATATATATATATATATATATATATATATATATATATGGTGTCCCATAATAACTGAACATATTTTAAATGCAAATATCTTGGATTATAAAGATGAAATAGAGAACCAAATATATTTATTACATGACTGATATACAAGAGTTCAGCATATTATCTAAGATTTGAATATTACATCCCTGAGATGGCCACCACCACCGCGAAGAGAACATGCACGAGCTCGCTCTCTCATTTCAAACACAGCGCAGCTTAGCATATCAAATGGAATGGCTGCAGTCTCTCTACAGATGCTTTGTTTTAGTTCCACAGCTGAAGATCACTTGTGGCTTAATCCAGTCGAATGCAAATGCCATTGGGAAAAGTATTAATCCACTTCTTCTTCCCCATCAATGGGTTAATTAGTATATTTCATTGAATGCAACAGATTAGGAAAACGGCGCCAACACTAAAAATATAGTAAAACAAGACATTACTATCTTTTACTGCAACGAAATGCACACAAATTAAAAACAATATTAATGCGACATGCGACGATCCATTGAACAATACAATTCACCTGTTAACCTTAGAAAACGTGTAAAACTTAGAATATACTATAAAAAAAAACTCCTAACGTCATAATTCCAAATAACAACACTCCTATCAAATCTAAGCTAAAAAGAACTTATGTAGTATATCAAGTCAGCTACCCAGTACAAGAGTGCGACTCTTGTCATAAACTTGATCATCTACATTGGGTATACAACGACAACTATCAGTAGAAGGATAATAAACCACTTAGGAGATCTCGGTGCCGTAAAAAGCACCTAGACACCCACAAGTAACTGCCTGCTCTGATTATAAAAAATTATTGTTGATAACACCATTGTTTTAAATAAATTTAATTGTCGACGACGTTTTAAGATTATAGCCGCTCTTTACATAAAACAATTCGATCCAAACCTCAATCTTATTTGCAATGGCAAATACACCCCAACATGAAATCACAGCCATTTCTTTCGAACGCAATACAACTTAGAGCACAAAAAATGGCTAATGAATTGGCCGAAAGCGCTTGGGGCAATAATCATTAGGTATAGTTTCTGCACGCTTTTAGACCCCACCCAAGGGGAAACTGTAAGAACAGTAGAAAAACTTAATGAAAACTTATAAGATTTTCCTTGACTATAATATTCAATGAAACACGAGTAAAACATTAGTACCAACATAGCAAAGTTAGTCCGATGATGTCCTGAATGACGAAACGTGTCACTAGTAAACTTTGTCCACTTTGTTATACAATTTTTCCAATATTGTTCTTGATATATAAAAATATGTATCGTTATCTCAATGAAACGTGTAAAAGAAAGGTTACTGTCCAAATATATCATGTATATTTTTTTCACGAGACAATTTACTTCGTGACTGATGAATGTAAGCTAGGTTTTCAATATTTGATTACAAAGTTTTGATGATGATGCGAATAAACATCGAAATATTAATAAAATCCATCACGTCTATTGATTCATATTGATAATCTCAGCGCATTTTTTCATTCGTCTTAATCTTTTATATGTTTGTGTGTCTCTTCTAAAGACCAAATTTTCGAAATATTGATAATCTTCGTGTATCTTCTGGTATACCTTCCGGAGAGCTGTGCAAGAACAGGAACTAAGATGCATACGCGCGTGTTTATGTGTTGATAAAATCAAGTTTGGAAACGGGATTGTTGCATTGTGATGAATAAATTACAATGTATTTTAATTTTGCCATTTAGTTGAAATTACCTTTCATTTTATTTATATAACAAATGACTTATCTTAAAATGTTTCTAGCAACCCTAATTTGAAATGAATTTATAATGATAAATTTTTCAAAACTTGCACCAGAGAGGCAACAGGCCGCTGATCCAACCGCCTATCTATATTTGCAAATCAATACAGTATTAGTTGTCAGTTGAGAGATGTCTAAACATTCGCAATAATTTTGTTACTGACTGAATAGCCACAATAACAGCAAACTCTAGCTTTTACTCAAGTATACCTGTTTCACTGGCAAACGTCTATTTCGTCGACGACGACTTTTTCATTATCCAGTGAAATTATCGATCAGAATTGAGTAGACATCAACCAATCGATATCTTCAATCTAGCTCTCCAAGTATTTTATGACTCAGGCTTCAAGCATTGCATAATAATGTCCAATGTTCATAACTTTGGTATTCCTGTTCTCGTTCAGCCGATCGGCTGCATCATGCAATCGGCCGGTTGTTGACTGGAAGTGTCATGTCTACGTTTCTATCGTTCAGTCGACCGTTTCAGTTCGACTTGATTCAAACTTGAAGCATGCGATGTAAGGATATAGTTAAACTGATCGTTTTGAGCTAGTTCGTTCCTATTCGTACCTATATAGTGGGAAAAAATTGTTCGCATATTTACCGTCTGTGTCGGTGCCCGAGCCAGGTAAAACACCGGAATTGTGCCGAGCCAGGTAAAACACCGGAATTGTATTCACAATTGTTCCGGTGTTCCGACACAGACGGTAAATATGCGAATAATTTTTTTCACTTATTAAATTGACGCGACAAAATCTTTCTATCACCATTTCCTACTTTTTTAATTTTGTGTCATTCAATCAATACCTGCTGCTGCTTTCCTAATTAAATTTTTTCAGCATTCTTATCCCCACCCCCGTCCTGGGTATGACGATAAACTACATCCGCGTCCTGGGTAAGACGATAAACTACATCCGCGTCCTGGGTAAGACGATAAACTACGTCCAACAGCAAGGCCTCTGATCAGGAGGTTTTGTGGAGCATGGAACCACCTCTTAATTGCTGGAGTTCCTAGGTCCACTCTGAACCGGGGTCGTAGCACCTGTTAGGGTCCTAGCTATGGGCAAATAGTTAACACCCAATCCTGTGTAAAAATAGGTTTTAATACCAGAAATACTTTATATTAAAAAAATTATTACTAGCAATAATTTTTGAAGGAAGAATTATTGTCAGGAGTACTTAGAAAAAAGGAAAGTACCAGTAATACAAGCAGCTATACATTCTTAAGAAGTTGGATTGTACTCAAAAATATGAGTAATTGAAAAATGGTTCAAATATATATGTATACATACACACCTTTTTTTTTCCAAACTATCGCTATGAATCTATTTTTAAAATTTTGTTGGCATTAAATGACCCACTGAGGTTTTGATATGCCATAAAACAAAACAAAACAACCAACGAACCAACTTATCCCCCACGCCACATCGCACAGCTAAGTTGATTACAAGAGAGATTGAGCTCTTTAGTGTTGGGTGTCAATCAGTCTAGAAGAAGGACAACAGTAAATTCAAACCAGACTTCAAGCTCGGGTAAAGATGGCGGCTTGAACGTAGAGTTAGCAACTACCACGTAAAAAAATAACAGTTTGTTATTGAAACCGCAGCAATGTCAACCATGGCGTGGAGTAGATGCGACACGATGCTCCAAAAGGAGTTTATAAGGAATAATAATAATGATGAAATTACAATAATAATAATAATAATAATAATAATAATTATATTACAATAATAATAATAATAATAATAATAATAATATTACAATAATAATAATAATAATAATGAAATTACAAAAAACTAGGAGGAGAAGGCGTTTCGTGGCAAATACCTAAAAAGAACGAAAGACGCAGATGTGGACCAACAGAAAATACGTCAGTGGCTGAAGAGCACCGGATTGAAAGCTGAAGCAGAAGACCTAATTATTGCAGCTCAAGACCAAAGCCTCGCAACCGGATCCTATCACTGTCACATAATGAAGGATGGAAGTAACCCGAAACGCAGGATCTGCGAAAATATGATGAAACTGTCGACCATATTATCTCAGGATGTCCGGAACTACCAAAAAATAAATATACCCATAGAAGTAAGAAGATTGCAACATATCGCTTTGTACTGAAGCTGATATAGGTCATCATGTATTAACTTGGGGCATTCATTTAAATGCAGTAACTAGTTTATTCACCTCATTAACAATTAGCTGTATTTTATTTCCATGATTTCCGAATGTTCGAAAAATTAAGCCAAGTTACAAGTACTGGTAATCTATGTCCACTAAAACTTACTTTATTCCCCAACATGAACCTTACCTTAAACCTCAACATTACCTATAAGAACTGACAGTTAATCTTGAGCCATTTGGGGGGACATAACAAAAGAATGATCTTGTAAGCCGTAGAATACAGTAATAAGTAAGCATTAGCTTCAGCTTATGATCCCCAGTATGTCGGTCAAGTCTTAAATCAAGTGCGTGGGTGAGAGTTGAGGAGAAGTACTTAGAAGAGGAGCGGCTGGAAATTGCTTTTCTTTTAACCACTTAAGCTACTCGCCTTTAGTAAGTGAGAAGTTATTGTATTGTTTCCAAATAGTTTAAATAATTATCTGATATACAGACACGAAAATAACTTTTATTTGAGAGAATGAATATCTAACTCAGTGATTCTCAATGTTTTTAAGCAACGGCACACCAAGGAGCAAATGAAAATATCAAGGCAATCTTAACAGAATGTTTAAAGGATACTAGACCACCTGTGACCAGTTGGGTTAAACTTGTGTTTACTGTTTACATTTAGTTTCATGGAGAGTTTTTGAAAGTAGAGATATTTTAAAAATACATTTACAGTGTAACCCGGATATAAGAGACCCTGATATAAGAGAAACCCGAATATAAGAGAGATTTTCTCTGGTCCCAAATTAGAGCCTGTGTTAATGTATATATAATAGACCAAACCCGGATATAAGAGACTTCTTCTCCGGCCCCGACAACTCTCTTATATCCGGGTTACACTACAGATATAAGAGAGTTGTCGGGGCCGGAGAAGAAGTCTCTTATATCCGAGTTTATCTTATATCCGGGTTTGGTCTATTTTGTTTTATTAACACAGGGTCTAATTTTGGACCAGAGAAAATATCTCTTATATCCGGGTCTCTTATATCCTGGTTACACTGTATTAAAATTGCTTTCAGCATTAAACATTGTCTGAAGAAATTTGAACAATAAGAGGTTGGAATGTCAAAATTCGGAGTGTTGGGATTCGATACAATAACATAAAATATTGTTGCGGGGCTGCGCATAATTCGGCCGTTTAGAATAATCAAACGATTTTCATTGAAAGAGTAAAATTCAGTAGAAACGACCACGTAGTTTCAACAAATGAACATTGATATAACGACAAGAATACAAGCAATTGGCCATACATTGGAAAGTACTGTCTTTTTGTTTGGGTTAATAAAATTTTGAAATAAAATATAAATTCTTTTTGTGTATGTATGTGAGGAGCAATGAAATGTTGTTATGTATGTGTTTGTGTAAGTCAACACGTGTGTGCGTGGTTCCTAGTAAAGAGGATACAAGCAATAGAAATTTAAAAAAAAATTTTTTTTATTGTGGACGGTATTGCCGTAGTCTGAAGCGGTCTCTTTGAAGTTTGTCAATACTGTCGCTTTTAGCATGAGGTCATGAAGTTCACAGCTGTGCGTATCCTGTTTGGGGCCGTATTTCGTGTGTTTTATCCATTATACCTTTTCTTGTAAGAAAATCTGCTCCATTCCCCACTTCCTACACGATAATAATTTACATATTTCTTTTCCCAATTCTCTCTCTATATGACTTGTTTATATCTTTCTTTTCCCCACTCTCTATATATGATTTCTGGCAAACACACAAGATACAAAGTTCGCAGAGTTTTATATAGCAATAAGATACATTTAAATGTTATGAAATAAAACCATAGATTAAAAAAATGCATACACAAATATGAACTTACTTTATGTCAATGTTTCTATTCAACTATTTGTGTAGCTTGTTTAGTGTGAAACCTGTGCCTAGTGTTTTTTTTCGCGATTTCTTCAATGTTTCTTTGAATGTGCGATAAGCAGACACATTTCTTCTTCAGTTGAGGGTAATCTTTCTCGTTTATTATTTTAAATGTTATTCAGCCTAATTTACATAAATAAGAAGTAGAAAACAGCAATAAAACTGATAAAGCCATTTTAGCTAATGTGGGATATTCGTTTTGTATTGAAATCCCAAATGTATCAATGGGTATCGTCGAGTGTTTTATTTTGAGCCCCCAACCACTAGAACCACTTTTCTTCTTCTTCTTCTTCTTCTTCTTCTTCTTCTTCTTCTTCTTCTTCTTCTTCTTCTTCTTCTTCTTCTTCTTCTTCTTCTTCTTCTTCTTCTTCTTCTTCTTCTTCTTCTTCTTCTTCTTCTTCTTCTTCTTCTTCTTCTTCTTCTTCTTCTTCTTCTTCTTCTTCTTCTTCTTCTTCTTCTTCTTCTTCTTCTTCTTCTTCTTCTTCTTCTTCTTCTTCTTCTTCTTCTTCTTCTTCTTCTTCTTCTTCTTCTTCTTCTTCTTCTTCTTCTTCTTCTTCTTCTTCTTCTTCTTCTTCTTCTTCTTCTTCTTCTTCTTCTTCTTCTTCTTCTTCTTCTTCTTCTTCTTCTTCTTCTTCTTCTTCTTCTTCTTCTTCTTCTTCTTCTTCTTCTTCTTCTTCTTCTTCTTCTTCTTCTTCTTCTTTCTTCTTTCTTCTTCTTCTTCTTCTTCTTCTTCTTCTTCTTCTTCTTCTTCTTCTTCTTCTTCTTCTCTTCTTCTTCTTCTTCTTCTTCTTCTTCTTCTTCTTCTTCTTCTTCTTCTTCTTCTTCTTCTTCTTCCTTCTTCTTCTTCTTCTCTTCTTCTTCTTCTTCTTCTTCTTCTTCTTCTTTTTCTTCTTCTTCTTCTTCTTCTTCTTCTTCTTCTTCTTCTTCTTCTTCTTCTTCTTCTTCTTCTTCTTCTTCTTCTTCTTCTTCTTCTTCTTCTTCTTCTTCTTCTTCTTCTTTCTTCTTCTTCTTCTTCTTCTTCTTCTCTTCTTCTTCTTCTTCTTCTTCTTCTTCTTCTTCTTCTTCTTCTTCTTCTTCTTCTTCTTCTTCTTCTTCTTCTTCTTCTTCTTCTTCTTCTTCTTCTTCTTCTTCTTCTTTCTTCTTCTTCTTCTTCTTCTTCTTTCTTCTTCTTCTTCTTCTTCTTCTTCTTCTTCTTCTTCTTCTTCTTCTTCTTCTTCTTCTTCTTCTTCTTCTTCTTCTAACTGAAGTCCAATATTAGAAGTAACATAATGAAAAGAATTATTCGAAATTTTAATACTTATTCATTTATTCAAATACTAACGCTGTACCATTGTTATTTCTACACACACACACACACACATATATGTATGTATGCTGTGACAATATTTCGCTGCACATTTAGGAAGATTGCGTGGCACACTGGTTGAGAATCACTGATCTATCTCAACAAATATAGAGTGAGCCTAAAGATATGACAAATACATAAACGTAGTGAAAGAAACGGAGAATAGAATATTTATTTAGTTTAGTATGTCATATGATGAAAAAGAAGATGGTACTATGTCAATCTCCTAAATGAAGAAAGCCTTCCTGTATAAAAAGAAATCAAGAATTCAAAAATATGGCATGTACTGCTTCAGAAAGTACTTGGCTCCTTATGTGCTCGATCTTTACAAGAGGCAGATTAGAACAAAATGGAGTATTGCTGCCCAATCCCCACTTGCAAGCCGTAACAGAATTTTAAAACATTTACACCGCCTTGTGTATGATGAATTATCTTCCCCTTACAACCCCTTCCTCAAAGACGAAACGTGAATAGCCTCTCGCTATTTCCATGGCAGATGTTCAAACAAGCTACATTCCTTTGTTCCACCAGTCTAGATCTTCACAGTTAGGAACCACCTTATTGCGTACACAGAGTAGAGAGTCATCCTTATTCCTTAGTTATTCCATTTGTAAGGAGGAAGTTCCATTCAAACAAATTCTTCGTCAGAACTCTTACTTTATGGAACAGACTCCCAAAAGGATGCTTCCCCGATCGCTACAAACTTAAGCTTTCAAGTCTAGGATCAATTGTTATCTATCCTATCCATCCTCATGATACGCACCTCTTGTTGGCCGTTAAATTCAGTCAGCCTCTACATTGTGTGGTTCTTGGGCCTTGTATTTGGTGAACAACAGTTTTGATTCGAATACAGATCTCTGGTTCTACAATTCGTACATTGCCACATCACGAGTTATATAACAACCCCCCCCCAATGATCGGGCTCACTATCAAGGACCTATGAGTTTAATTATCCTATCATCACTTTACGCAAAGTACCTTATCTAAAACACAGTTCCTGGTTTGGGTTCATACCATTTAGTCTTCTGTTCGAATTAAAATTCATACAAAATAATTGTATGTATGGATTTAGGTTACGTGTATAACGTCATTTTATTTTTATGAAAATGGATTATAATAGGTGGCGGTTGTACTAATGTTAATAGAAAACGATTAACATGAGTGCTATAAAATAAAGAGGTTTTTATTCCCATTATTTTTTACAACACAAGAACTTGCGGAAATACCTGATCACAATAAAGTTGATCGTCCCTGTTTTGTTTTTCTTTAAAGTCTCTGCGAGTTAGAGAAATATCAGCAGCCGCGTGGCGTTAAAAGCATTATCGCCAAGTTGAGAATCGTAATTTGATACTTTTCATTCAGGGAACAAAGTTATAAAGTGGGCTGCTTGTGAGACACAGTGGTGTTCATCTTGCCAGACAAATAAACTGTTCTGAAGCGATTTGAAAATATACTCATTTTTTAAATGTTCTGATGGGATCACACACATGCGCATTAGCTCCAAAGATTTCTTACGAAGCCACCGCTGTACACCCGATTGGTTAAAAATGTGGTCGACTGTTTTATCTTTTTAGAAAACATGCATAAGAGTTTTTTTATATATATTAAGAATTGCGCCAAAATTGATCCGATTTTTCTTGAACTTTCCTTGACGGGAAATTGCATCATTTCCTATAGCGGTGGCTTCTTAGAATAGCTTTTCGATATGTTTTGTATCATCATTGATTTCTAGCAATAATATCTTTATTAAGACATTCTGTAAGGGAATAAGTTTAAAAGAGTATGTGACTGATATAATTTTCTAAAATACAAGCAAATGCGAACCTTTGTAACGGGAGTCATTAATTTGTAGCGGCATTGTCTCATTTCTTGCTTTGGAGAGACATATATACTTATGCGATATTTTGTAGAGGAGATATTGTAGTCACATGAAAAATTTTCCTAACAGGGGATAATACAGTGATAGTATTGTGTTGTATGTGATATGTCGTTCACCGGGGGCTACGAAGTCTCCTTTTGGGAAATGAGACACGTCTTATCCCCCCAGCCTACTGCAGTTGAAGAACAAGAGAAACGCTACCTAGCGGGCGTTAAGAAAAGTTTACTGGCAGACGTTGTTTAATCCCACACGTTCCTTCAGTTAATGTGCATATTTTCTACATTCTATAAGAAAAAAAGTATCTTTTGTTTAAGTTTTGATGGTACTGTGTAACCCGGATATAAGAGAGTTGTCGGGACCGGAGAAGAAGTATCTTATATCCGGGTTTCTCTTATATCCGGGTTACACGGTATAATCATTTGGGGTTGTAGTTTGGTGAAAATTATGTCAAGAGTAGTAAAGGAAAATAATTTCTGATTGAAGAAAAGAAAATATTTTGATAAAAAGGAATAAAAATTGTTATTATTTGCTGATGCGAAGAGCTGTTTTTTTTTTCTCATCTTCTTTCCAATAAAGAAAATACAAAAGACTGACCCGATTTCCGCTCTTCAGAGTTTGGTGTTCAAAGAAAAATGAACTTCCGGTAGTGACCTTCATTTAAAATGGTGACCCTGATATTTTTTGTCTGCTATTTTTTTTTTTGTCATAAAGAGTAAATGGCATTGACTGATTTTATTTTTGAGACTGACTCACAACAAACACGCATTAACTGCCGCGAGTGCAAGAATTGTTCCTCTTTTCAGCTTCATTCTTCTTTCATTCCGTTACATCTTGAATTTTTATCTCCTCTTGTAACAGTCAGTGTGTTGTGTCTCTTCTTTCTTTTGCCTTCTCTTCAAATCAACGGAATCCGTATTTTCCAAATACAGTGTAACCCGGATATAAGAGAGTTGTCGGGACCGGAGAAGAAGTATCTTATATCCGGGTTTCTCTTATATCCGGGTTTGGTCTATTTTGTTTTATTAACACAGGCTCTAATTTTGGACCAGAGAAAACCTCTCTTATATCCGGGTTTCTCTTATATCAGGGTTACACTGTATTTTAATTCTTGCTTTTTCTTAATTTCTCACCCATTCAATTTGAATATTTCTTTCTTTCTTTCTTTCTTTCTTTCTTTCTTTCTTTCTTTAAATCATCTTTTCATGCTTTTCTCTTGTCCGTCTCTTTCAAAACCCTTTCTCATATACTACGAAGCGGCAGATATAAAGATTGAATGAAACATATTAGACATTAGACAGATATGAGAAGACAGAGATAGGAAAATATATAATTAATGCTAGATTTAGATAGATAGATAGATAGATAGATCGCCATCTTCCGACTTACTCTCCCTTCAATACTTTCTTCTCATTCTGTTTCTCTCTCAGTAACCCCTGGCGTCTTAGTGGCATTGTCGCCTTTCTTAGGATGAATGATTGGAAAAATTATTTTTAAAAAAGAAAGAAAAAAAAACGCAAAAGATATATATGAACAGAGCTAGCTTGCTAGTTAGATAGATAGACAGGCAAATACATGGATGGATGGCTAGCCACTCGTTGTAACTGGATGACCCCAAACAGTACTTTACATTTATGGAAACTTGATAGTAACTGTGCAATATTTTATAGTCGCACATAGTTTGTGCAGCATGGACATCTCGGCGTGGTGTAATGGTTAGTAAGTTTGCCTCGTTAAAGCAAGTACAACTGAGTAGTGAGTTCGGTCCTCACTGGGTGCCCGATACTTTAAGCCTTGAAAATCTAAGCTCTAAGCTCCGCTTGGAAAATTACCATAGCTTGTGCATGTCTATCAGCATCAGACAGACCTAATTAAATAACAAGAACCAGCCAAGATAATAAAACTGCCTGTACCTCATACGATTATTACAGTCTGATAGTAAGACACTGGCGAGGTTACTGATTCTCGAATCATAAAGTTATAACCTCTGCCATAACTGATATACATACATATGCACGCATGCATATGGCACACACGGGAAAGCAGTGTTTAACAAGCTAAAAATGCACAGACACAGTTTTATTGAAATATTGTGAGTTCGGACTTTAGTGAGTTATTTTTGGCTAAATGTCAGATTAACATACCCGATGTAAATATCAAAATCTGGGATTCAGGGAGCGGTGATGAAAAAGAGGGGCGTTTCGAAAAAATGAGTGTTAGAGAAACAGCAGTAATAATTGTCTTTTTTTTTTTAAAGTCACTTATACTGAAAGAATCAAAAGGACGTATTACAAATAAAATCAGAATAAGAGGTATACACGAACGCATGGTTTTTTTTTGTTTTATTTTGTTGTCTGAAGTTAAATGTTCGAACTTTTGTTTGTACCTTGCTGACGTTATCTGGACAAAACGCGCCACACACCATCCAAGTCAGACATCCCCATCTGCAAGGATCAATGTTTTACATTTATAGGTGTTATAGTCACTATAGCTATTTTCATCTGGCGACATTATATCTCATGTCATCTAAAAAAAAAAGCCGAAATGCATATATGTGTCTACAATGTCAGATTAATTATTTTGAATTTTTAGTATATCCAACACCAAGAAAGAGGCGTCTTCGTATGGATGCTAGAGAGAATCCCTAGGGAGGCGTCCTGGGGGTTAAGTGGGCGACTGTTAGAAGAATAGGTTGGGTACTAATGATTTCAATAAATACAAACTTATATATGTAATAAATACGAACAAATTGAGGAAAATAAATTGGGATAAATTTAAATCAAAACAATGATAGGTAGAATTGAATCGATTTAAAAGTGAATCGATTGGAATTAATTGCTACAAAGGTAAGTACAGGGTGGCCCGAAAAGCTTGTTACCCCTCTACCAAAAAGTAATTAGAACAAGTAATACAGTAATACAAAGCACATGTCCTGGAATTCACTTTCATTGACGCTGTCACATATCGAGAATGTCTGTATGAATATCATCATTTTCGTGTCAGCCATCTGAAATAGAAAATTATATTATGTAGGAGTGACAAGACTTTCGGACCACCCTGCATATAGAATTGACTATGTGCCATACAGAGTCAGTCGATATTGGTACACATATAGAATGCGTATAGAATATGAATAAAATTAGATCGATAAATATAACATAGTGACTCTTGTTAACTTAGTATGACATAATATCAAGTGAAGAGAAGGCGGCTAGAAAGATTGTGTTGTGCCAATTATGCAAATTAATAGAGCCTGTTTTGAAAATCAGCATGCGAAATCATTGTTTTTTTTTTTTACAAGTGTCTGTATTGTTGGTCAGAAATAAACGGCCATCTCATCCACAAGGCAGGCCTCTGAAGAAAAATCGATAGGAACAGAGACGGTAATAAACTTAAATATATATTAACTAAAACATCGGTTACAAGGAATAAACTGCTTTTTAGGATAAGTTGCGAAAAGACGGAATCCATCGGTTGAAACATTTTGTCTTTTTTATAGAAACCCGTTTAAAATGGTAGCAGCTTATTAGGGGCCAAAATTGGTTTAACCGATATGTTCTGTTTAATGGGAATCCACCGTATACAAT
>OZ038485.1:119495359-119540359 GCA_964036315.1 Acanthosepion esculentum | reverse complement strand
TTCACGGATCCTTTTTTTTCCTGCCATCCTTTCTTCATCCAGCCACTGTCAAAGCTGCAAAAGTCAACAGGTCTAATGTTACTGTGGCTAGTGACACACTCGTCTCAGATTAACACTGGGCGTTCGCTTTTTATAAGACTGAAAAAGACATTTCTAATAGGTCGTGACAGTGAGAGACATACACTAGTGTTGTACATATCGGTTGGACGAATTTTCAAAAAAGGCAAGCATATCTCTTGTGAAATAACTTCTTTTCGGGGTTCACCAATTTGTTGCAGAGTCGGAATTGTTACCAATGTGACAGCATGAATGTAACAAAGAACGTATTTGTCTATTACTGATACACATGTTTTTGATTGAATTTAGCACAACGGGTGGATGGGAGTTCTAACAGAGGTCACAGAAAGATTAGTAAGTTTTCTCCTAGGGGAATGTGGGAGTAGATGTGTTAGTGAGGGTTTCGTCATAGGTCGGTCAACGCGCGGTGCAGAGCATTGGTAAGGCAAACTGCCTGAGAAAAAATGAGTGAGTGTAACGGTGAACAAACCACTCTTCAATAATTACCTTACGTTCAACAAATCGTAACAGTAAAAAGTTGTGACGCTTATTTTCAACTATGACAGGTGCCATTCAATATATTAGCGAATTTAATAAGGTCGTAGCAGATATAGAAATAATGAATTTGACGATTTTTAGATAGAATCTCAAATCTACTGATCTTCTCTCCAATACTCTATCTCTCAAAACATTAAAAATACAACTAGTAGTCACGTTTTTAGGGTCAGATATCGGCTCTCGTATTTTTCTTCTTCGTCTTGAGCATCGAGTGTTGCGATATATTTTTTTACAATGATGTTCACCCTGTACAAGGTCCAAGAGCCACTCGAGGTAGAGAGTTACAGAGTAAGAGGTATCACTCCAAATAAGGTGATAATACCACCAAGACACAAAGAGCCACCGGAAGTGAAAGAGAAGGAAAAGACTTTAGAGGGAACCGGAAAGCGAATCATAAACTAGAACTACGATATAAACTTCTACTCCTTTTCAAAGTTCGGGAAGAGAGTGAACCGGGCGGTAGGAAAATTTATCTACTTCTGATTTTGCATTTGGGTCAAAGTGAGCTAGATTTGAGAACATGACTCTAGGTCTCTAAAAAAAAAAACCAGAGACTAGATACATAGCAGAAATTATTTTTTAAATAAAAAGCCTTAAAAGCTTTCACGCATCTAATATTACTTCAAACCTTATTACAATGGATATTTCATATTTGAAATAGACGCATCGTTTTATTAAACACTATGTATTACGTCTATCGGCGAAATCCTAGTAACGAAAATGTGTTCTCCGACAGGGATCGAACTCGCACCCTTCTATGTAGGAGAAACCACTGTTTGATCCGGTGTACTTTACCGATCAGCCACGAAAAACATCACAGAAAAAAACGCTGTGGGTTAAATAGTAGAGTAGACTGATCTCTGCAGTTCTAGGTGACAGCCAGTTCAAAAGAAGGTCTACGAATTCAAATCGTTTAAAACACAACAGAAAATCACTCCACTTGTCTTTCCAAAGGAGTTATAGCAATTATTAAATAATGAAGAAGAAGGAATCTGTTGAAAGCCATGATCACCTACGCCCTGACGTTAAAAATATGTGTGTACGTGGGTGCGTTTATATGTGTGTGTATTTAGACAGCAGTCTTCCATCGATAAAGTTCATTTAAAGACGGCAGAGAAGGAGATTTTTGTATATTTCTTATTCGTTTTTAATTAGTTTTCCTTGTTTAGGTACAAGAAAACTGTAACCAAGATCTGCTCAACATAGACGCAGTATAAAGCACAGGTGGGTTCTGTAGGTGCTGAAGAAACATAAATTTGCCTGAGTAGGCGTTTGCAACTGGGATTAGCAGTCTACTCTACAGACAGACATACTCAAAAATAGTTATCTTGTTACACACACACAAACACACACACACACACGCACACACACGCACACACACACACACACACACACACACATATATATTAATAATTACACATATATCTACGTTTACAGAACGACTCAGAATTATTTGTTCACCTGTATATGTACGAAATCGCTCATATATATGCTTGATCGTATCTCTTTAGTTAGATCATTTCTACCCACCCCCCAACACATATATATATAAATATAAAAGTGAACATAGAAGTCAAAACTTAGAGGCGACAGTCTGTTTCATGCTAGATGCAATCGTCAGGCCACGAGTGCTGTTATTTTTCTCGGCTATTTATATATACGGGTCAGTGGTGCATTGTGGGTAGACTATTTTGGCGGATATTTTACCGGAAGTCGTTTATTTGTTTATTTATTTATTTGTGTTAAATTATTTTGCTTGTTTTTATTTAATTTTATTTTTATTTTTTATCTTATATATTTATTTTTTTATTTTAATCGGTGTTTTTATTAACGTAGTAAAAATTTGTTTATATAGCTTATTGTGGGTAGTCTATTATGGTGGTTATTTTACCGGAAGTCGTTTATTTGTTTATTTATTTGGGTCAAATTATTTTGCTTGTTTTTATTTGTTTGTAATAAAAATTTGTTTCTATAGCTTATTTAATAGTTTTGTTTTTGTTTGGGAAGATAATTTTGGGGTTGATTGTTGTGGTTTGTTCTGACTATTATTTTGGCGGGAACAGTTTTTAATTTATTTATTTGGATTGATTATCTTTATTTGTTTTTTCTAAACGGCTAGTTTATCGGTATCGGTTGTTACTTTATTTATATATTTGGATGTTTTTAGATCAAAATATTATACTTGTTATTTATTTGTTACACTATATATTTTCTCTTTTTGGTTTCCGATTTTATTATATTTCTCTTTTTATATTTACACACGCTCTATCTCTGATATTGAGCACTTTATCCTATAAATAAATCACACTTTAAAACTATATATATATATACATATATATATATATATATATATATATATATATATATATATATATATATATATATATATATATATATATATATATATATATATATATATATATATATATATATATATATATATGCCACCTCGAGGCGGTGTAATGGTTAGCAAGCTTGTCTTGCTAGAACAATTGCGACTGAGTAGTGAGTTCGATCCTCACTGGGTACCCCTACTTTCGGCCTTGTGCCACATATATATCCTTGTCGAAACACAACTATACTTAAACATGGAAACAATAAACAAAATCTAAAAATTCTTGAAGCTATATACATAAAACAGTTGAAACCTCACCTGAACAAAATAAACTATGAAAACTCCACAAATATACTTAAATGCCTATAACTGATAAAAGAAGCCATTGATTTATACCAACGGCTTCCCGTACTTAACACTTCTCGTTTTCACTGTCGCGTGGTCATGTGTGATGATGCGATTTTCGCTTACAGCGGCACGTATGCACGAGTTTGTCTTTCCTTGTAAACTTTCCATGCAAACAAAACAGATTATCATGGTTGCTATGTCCGTGTATTGTTTAATTTATTGTAATGTACTTGTCATCTCTGATGATGGCTTATGTAAGCCTAAAGCTTAGATAGGATTAACTTAAACGTTATTTTTAGTGGGTACTCGTATTTGAGTAGACGCTTTTCGTCTACTGGCTTGATGAATGTTCGAGAAATCTTATTAAAGTAAAAATTTACGCACCCCAGCAGGATTTTTCTTTAATAGGATTTCTACTAAAAATAACGTTTAAAGTGATAAAAATCTGTCGGATTAATAAAAACTATTACTTTCTTTAGAAAAAAATCGCATATATATATATATATATATATATATATATATATATATATATATATATATATATATATATATATATAATTGTAAATATTCGACTCCTAGATTATTTTCTGTGTTTTCTGATTAATCAATCTGGATTTCCGTAAATGTCATCTACCTACGTTGAGTAGCGTTTAATAAAACAGCTTAATACATGAATTGAAAAGAAGTAACAGTGAGTTCAGATTATTTTATTTCCATAATTGCGCTTTAATTTGTTATAATGACTTTGGGAAAACTTCAACATTTCTGTCCGAAAAAAAAAACGCTGTGTCAAAAAAGACGGTTTTTACCTTGACACTGCAATTATTTTAACTATCTTCACTTTTATCTCTATCTATAAAAGGCAGGATGTGTGTGTGTGTGTGTAACGAATGTACCGCCGCAATTTTCGACGGATTTGCACCAAAATTTACATGCACATGCTCCAAGTTAATGCATTTCCCAACTCCCATCGATAGTGGAAATAATCGATTTTTTCATGCTTCTACGGCAGTTTTCATGTAGTTTGCGACCATTTTCTGCTGGCCAGAGTGAGAGCCTATAGCTGGCTGCCACGAATAGGCAGGAAGATTCTATTGGCCAGCGTGAGAGTCAACAGCTGACTGACACGAATGTTAACTAGCATGCTAGCATGCAAAAAAAATCGATAGCTGCATTCGTCACAAGTGGGAAAAATTTAAATCTGCATGGCACTTTACTCCAATTGGCTCATTCGCTTGCTTAAACTCAACGTTGATTCTGATTTCGCAGAACTGGGTTGGGTGTGAAAAAGTATTTGTTGTTAACATTCTTTTTTCATTCGGTTTTTCCAGTTACGAGTCATTTTTTAAAGCTGATCGTTTTGTGTTCATTTTGTTTAGTTCTTTTTTCGTAACCGATTTAATGTTTAGTATAGAGCTTAGAAAAATTCGCAGTATGAGATAGACAAGAAGTAAGGCATGTAGCAACATCAGCATGGCAAAGGGCACTCCTTTAAAGGCAAGGAAGGGCAAAAATATTTTAAGTCAAGTGATAGCGATTGCTGTATGAGTCGTACGATTTTTATATCAAGCATAGGCAACGCCGGGCCATGCTGCTAGTTATTTTAATAAAACCTAAACATGAAAGTGAATGTTTGTTGTTTTAAAAAGCGACGATTAGAATTTTAATAAAACCCAAACATAAAGTGAATTTATACATTTTCTTAGTTCTTTGAGAATTTATAACAAAAATATTAAACACTATTTATTTATTAGATTGTTTATTTACAAGAATAATTTTATATTTAGAACATTCTAGGACTGCGGACCAACTGATATAATGCAAGGTTTATTATTTATTAATTTATAAAAAGATAAATATGAAAATAATTTTTTATTGATAAATTTATCTTTATTCATTTTTTTATTATAATTCATTGATATTTTTATAAAATTATGAATAAAAAACTTGTTTTCATAGTTATTTATAAAATGGTAAATAATAAATATTGCATTGTAGATGGTTTACATATTTTGATATTTTAATTTTTTTACACTAAGGTTCACCCTTTACAAGGCCCTGGAGTCACTCGAGGTAGAGGGTTACGTTAGGAGGCAATTTGTGCGTATAGGAGTGGAAGAAAACGGTTAACCCCAGTCTTGAACAGGTTAAGTGATCAGGGTAGAGATCAAGGAAACATCTTATTGGGAGTCGGTTTCACGGGGCAGTGGTTCGTGGGGAGAAGATGCTCGAATGGAACTTACTTCACACCGATGGAACACAGAGGGAACGTGGGTGGATTGCTACTATGTAAGTGGCATGGTGTGTTCTTGCTGTGAAAGTTTGACTTGGTGGGACCAAGGAATGTAGTTCGTCCGAGCACTTTCCGTGGAAGTAGCGGTAGAGCGGCGAGAGGCTTGTCACGTCCTACATGTAGGAGAGAGAGGTTGATGGATGGAGAATAATCCGTCACCCACAAGGGCTCGGAGAAGCTTTTGAACTCTATCAAGGCTGGAGAGTGAGGTCTGTGCAGCTCCCGCCCAAATAAGTCAATAGTAGTCCATTTTTGGCCTGATCTGGCTCTTGTAAAGGTAGACGATATCAGGAGGAGTCAGGTACTTACTGGTACAGGGAGCCGACCATTTCACCTGTATCCTTAGCAATAGAACATATGTTTGACTTTCACCTGAGATCGAGCGTGAGTTTGAGGCCCAATAGTATTTCAAGGCACTGTGCTTACCCGACATGATCTCCATTCATCCTGATTGGTAGTAGTTCTGAGTTAAATCGGCGATGATGAAATATTTTTCAATTTTTTAATAAAAATATTCCTTTTCACATTTATTTCTTTATAAAATGGTAAATAATAAATCTTTATAAAAGGTAAATAATAAATATTGCATTGTACTTGGTTCACATATTTTTATAATCTTGTATAATCCATGATCTAAAAAAAATGAATGAATGTTTAATGTGTAAAATACATTTATATAGGCCTTCTAAAATGATGTTAAAGATCACATCATGCAGGGAGTACAAGAATTAATCATCTTTAGCTGCAGTTATGATTTAACTTATTGCCAAATTTAATGTTAAGATAAAATTCATCAAGGAAGGCGCCGTAGTTTTTTTTTCCTGACCAAGTACTTTCGACCTCCTCCAAGATCATCCTCAGGAGTAAATTACAAAGGATGATCTTGGAGGAGATCGAAAGTTCTTGGGTAGTAAATAACTACGGAGACTTCCTTGCTGAATTTCATCTTAACGTCAAGAAACTGATTAGAGAACTGGAAAGGATCAGTATCAAAATAAATAGACATAATATGTCCATATATATTATTCATTGAATGAAGATATGCTGTATATATATATATATGCCTCCAAAAGTACTCCCTCTTTAACTAACAATAAATACTGTATTTATTAACTTGTAAACATGATCACTGGTTAAAATTAAGAAATATTAATGTTTATTGACTTAAAAAGAAGATTAATGATTTAAAAGAAATATTAAATAAAATTAAATGCATGGATTTGAAAAAATAAAAAAATTCAAGACGTTATAAAATGTAAAAAAGTGAGTACATATTTTGGAGATACCCTAGAATATTGCTGCCACATATGGTCCGGAGCGCCTGCTATCTATCTAGAGCTCCTTGATAAAGACCAAAGAACTAGCAATATTATTGACCCCGATCTAGCGTTTCAGTTTCAGTCACTTTCCCACCGCCGTAAGGTTGCCTCTCTTTGCCTTTTCTATAAATATTTTCATAGTAATTATTCGGATGATCTCTTCGCTATGGTGCCCAGAATCTACGAATTTAAACGAATTACAAGACTGGCGACGAGGTCTCGCCAATCTACATTTGAGCTGGTTAGATGTAACCGTAAATTCCATATTAAGAGTTTCTATTCTCGCACTTCTTGCTTGTGGAACTCCTTTCCAGCTCCATGATTTCCAGCCAACTTTAATCCGTTAAAAGTTAAATGCAATGTCAATCGCTATCTGCTGTCCTCCTGATTACTCTTCTTTTGTTCTCACTCCTTAGTAATGTTTCCGTTTCTACCTCTTCCCCACCCAATTTGAGATTTTTATTTATTTTATTTCTTTGCCAATGAATCCTTCCAACCCAAGCAAAACATTAAAAACCACTAAGATGGAAGGGGTTAACGAGAGAGAAAGAATCAAAGAGGAGAATAAAATATCAGGATTCAAAGAGACAGATGACATTGGATTTAAATGTTTAATGATCGTAGTCAACAAGAAAGCAAGAAGTTCCACAAGAAGTACGGGAGAAAAAAATATTAGCATAGAACTTACGATTATAACGGTGGAATTACAAGACCTAGGTGGTAATCAAGTCGTGAATCGAATCCCGTGAAGCATTGTGTTTCTTGGGTAAGATAGCTTGGTTTTGAATTCAGAGTTTTTCCTTTTTCAGAGTTGCCACCCAGTCTGCCCTGCTATTTATCCATAGCTGGGGGAGAAGAAGAGGATTAGCATGTAAGTGAATGTAATGGATCCGATTGGAACTCGAAATCGGATCTCCGATTCTTCAATACGTACCGCTATCCATTGCTCCGCCTTGACTGGCCCTGATAACTAATCTAGTACTGTGATTAAATTTATGAAGTTAAGGTACCAAAGAGGAAAGAAATATTTATTTTCTTGTAATACAAAAATATGGCACAAGGCCAAAAGTGGGGATAGGTTGGTCTTCAATCTGTCTTATCTTAAACATAGCTAGCCACGATTACTAACTCAAACATACCACAGTATTCCATACACCAAAACTGCACATTCTTACTTACCATTCTTACTACAGCCACCATAATACCTCAAGTCTCTATGTAGTACTAACTAGTTCCCATATGTACAATTTTAAAAATGAAACCCTAATGAATATTTACAATGATTACAATTTATATACAAAGAGGAAAACTCATCAGAACAGTTAACGTGAAAATATTTATAGAAAATCCACCGGGAACTTACGTTACGGCAATGGAAAAGGGACTGAAACAGAGATGCCAGGTTAGGACCGATAATGTTGCAGAATCTTCTTTGTATTTTGTCAAGAATCAAGTCAGTGTATCAAAGTAGAAAGTTCAGCTATCGTGAAAATATTTATAGAAAAGGAAGACAAGGTGTTTGAAGTCAGTGTTTGTGCGCAGATAAAAACAGGATTTCGAATAGTATGTCCTCTCCACTTTAAAGATTGGCGTAACACAATCTTTCTGTCTTTTTCTTTCTAGTGCTGTTCACAACTAGGCTTAGTAAATATCAAAAGTAAAAATAAGGTGACATGCAACTCGACAGGATGTAGAAATGGTTGAACATATTGTTTTTTATGTGTAACACTAAAAGTGACCGCAGTTTTGATCTCAGTTCGTAGATTTTGCTCTCGTAACTTTGTAACGTGTAAAGCTACTCGTTTTTTTATAAGTATATAATTTTTTTTATTAACGGCAGTAGCATTAATCTTGAGTCATCCATCCAGTAAAATGTTTTTAAAAAAGAACAAATAAAAAAGGAGCGAAACAAAAACAAAAATGAAAATAAAAAATAAAATAAAAAATAAGAACAGAAACAGAAGAAATGAAAAGAAACCAAAAATGAAAAAGGAATAAGAAAAAAAAAACGAAAAAGAAGAAAAGAAAAGAAAAATAAGAAAAAAGAAAAAAAAGGAAGAAAGGAAAGAAGAAAAAGAAAATGAAAAAAAAAAAACTGCAAAAAACCTTAGTCATGTTCGACTCTGATAAACAGCCCAATTGTAGAAACCAAGAAACAATCATCACTTGTAAATAAAGAACGTTCTGTATGTATTCAATTAATTAGACTTTTCATTTGTTGCACGTCATTTTTTCTCTCTCTTTTAGTTTCTTTATAAATTGCTAAAATTGATATTTATTAATAGCTGAGTTTAGTCTAGCACAAAACTAAAAGTGTGTATATAGAACGTTTTATATACACAGCAGTTATGATTTGCGAGACGAACCAGCTAACTGTTGCTCAACGGATATTTATTGAGCTTACATAAGTAAGGTACAAGGGTACTCAATTATGATTTATCTGACAGCAGAATAGTCTGAGGCGAATTTCTTAAACACTTCTTGATGACAGGGTTTTCTTATAGTGCTAAATTTAGTCTGCCACAAGGTTACAAATATAACGTAGCGTGTATAGTTCGAACTCATTATAATCATTAAGAGGCTGCCATCATTCCAGAACGAGGCTTTTCATATTCAGGTTTTTGATATTAACTAAGCTAAACTTAGCCAGAGTATGGGATCTTATAAGAGTCGAGCGGAAGGTTTGTGAGACTATCTAATTGAACACCACGACTTTAAGTTTCAATACTTAATCTTTTATGAGATAAAGCAGAAGAAGTATCTTTGATACATAGAGCTGGACTGCTGCAAGATAAAACGGGAGACAGTTGTTTAGTGTAGCGATAATGATATCTGATCAGTATGAGGCTAATTAACACTGACAGGAGGGCAGATCAGAGAAACCTATATATATTTGAACTGCACACTAGTCCAGAAACAGAAAACCAAGCCCCTGTAAAGCTGTCACAGACAGAGACACAGCCGTTAGTGATTAGGTTATAATACCCGCATCTGGAAAGCGTCATTGTATTTTGGTCAGACACAACAAACACACGGACGTACTTATCAACCTTTCTTTTCTTGCACAACGCTTTCCTTGTCACAGGACTTATCCGCTGTTTTACAAAAAGAACTCTCTCGATCGACACAGTGAATAAAGATAGGTTGTTATCTTCTTCTGTAAGTCGTACTAGCATTGTTATTCAAGGAAGAGAGTACTGTTATGGTCCAGAATGATGATGATATTTCATCATTCTAAAACCACCTTTCCACCAGTGATGATAAGGATATTTCATCATCCTGGAAATAAAGATAAAAATTTCATCATCTAAAACAACCTGGCCACCACTGATGATATTTCATCATTCTAAAATCTGAAACGTCATCATTATAAAAACGACCCTTCCACTACAAGCAAAGTCATTAGAGAACAGTAGGGTTAGTAGAGTAGAGTAGCAGTAACAGTAGTAAAAAGAACAACACTAACGAATCTTCTTCACTCTGTAAAAATCCATAGTTAACAGTCTCAAACGCTACCTTTAACAACGAAATTCTCGGAACAAGAAAAACAAGTAAACAAAAACTTTTAAAGAAACAAAAGAGAACATAACATTGAGAAGATTTTTAACACATGCAATAGCAATGTTGTAATTGACACCACGAAAAGAAAAATACATATTCTTGTCATTCATTTCTCAAAGTCTCAAAGTCTTATTGTTATTTGTTATTGTTGCACATTTTCTTCATTTCATTTTCAGTAAAAAATAGAGAAAAAGAATCCTCTACCAACTACAAATACATGTAACAACGGGGTAACTTACATTAACAACGCAAAATTCCACACCGTTACAGTACTAGAGTACTACATCCGAGTCCATAGACATTTTCTCGTCATTATCTTGTCCTCTAAAAATAATGTTCGGAAGATTTTTTAGGGAACACGACACATAGTCTTTTTCTCGTCTCTATCTCGCCCTCTAGAAATAATGTTCGGAAGATTTTTCAGCGAACACGATACAGTCTTTTTCTCGTCTCTATCTCGCCCTCAAGAAATAATGTTTTGAAGATGTTTCAGAGAACACGACACAGTCTTTTTCTCGTCTCTATCTCGGCCTCTAGAAATAATGTTCGAACGATGTTTCAGCGAACACGACACGACAGTCATTTTCTCATTTCTATCTCACCCTCTAGAAATAATGTTTTGAAGATGTTTCAGAGAACACAACATAGTCTTTTTCTCGTCTCTATCTCGCCCTCTAGAAATAATGTTCGGAAGATTTTTCAGCGAACACAACACATCTCGTAGAATTGACTTTTTGACCAAAGAGATTTGTAAATATATCCAAACTTTCGACATACAACAATTCAAACAACTGCTGTGTTACGAATTAAAGTTTCATTTGTGTGCAGCTAACATTCAAAATAAAACCAGATACTTTTCATCACATGTGTTGCCGATGACATGTGACCAGTCAACGCACCTGACATCTCTAGAATCACATCAAGTGTAAAGTCCATTTTGGTATCATATGCGGTGCTTCATATACGACATGTCCAAATTCTGTGAAAACAATATCTATAAGCGAAAATTTATACTAAGAAAATCGAATAATGCAAGTTGGAATCAATGTAAAAGTGACCATATTCAGCTTCAAAACTTTTAGGACAGCTCAATTCTTGTGAGAAACGAGTAATGATATTCAGATATGCGAGGGCCTATTTTGTTTCCTTTACTCGGCATGATTATCCAGTCGTCTGAGAGATTCAGGAATGTCGTAAAATGACGTTAGCGAGATTGTCGCAACGAAAGTAGTTCAATAGCTTAAAAGATTCTGGTAGTCATTTGTTCCATATGCAGCCTATTGTGTAATTTATAATATTTGTTAACTTTTTTAAATATACGATTAAAAAATGTCAACAATTTTTATTTGCACTTACTCGCAAGCTGATATCTAAATGCTATGTTAGTTACCACTTTGAGGGGAGAAAATGTCTTTATTTGAGGAACTGAAAAATTTAATTACAAAAGCCATCAACAAAACAATCGTTTATTTAAAAGATTACAAAAGACCAGAGTGCATATCAATAATAAAACACTTTTATGTGGTATGTCGATGCAGGACGTGGGCGATCATAACTCTCCACAACTTCCTTTTTTGTTTCCTTTAAGTAACTTCTGATCCTTTACCTTCCCTTTTAGTTCTTGTATTGCTATTCATACACTCAAAATCATTAAGTAGGTTACTTGCTGGGACTCTCTCTACCTTTTTTTCCCTCCCTAATTAGAGAATTGTTTTTTAAAGCTGAGTATGTAAAGTAGTTATCTCCATTAAGCAAGAAACGATGAATTGGGCAGGATATAAGACACTAGCAGTAGAGCCCGGCGTTGCCCGGAGATGTAACAGTAAGAGTTGGGGACGGCTGTTGCTTTGAAAGATGTGCTTTGTAAGTCGACAGGAACTAAGTTTCTACAAAACGTTGAAACGTATTGCACACGAAGTTTAAGCAGACATCATGCAGGCCCAAGTATTCGAAGGTATCGAAGGAAGTAACGGAAAGCCGTTGTAGCATCAGTCATTTGCCATTACTAAGACATCTGTGAGTAAAAGCTGACAGCAGTTACTGCTTTAACCAGTTGGACCGTTAAGCATTACTGGAAGCACTTGTGGTAAGTAGTCAAGAAACCACGATTCAGTTGCAACATACATAGGGATTGAAGGGAAAACGTGCCGTGAGGAAGCCATAGACATAAAGTATGTGCCGTGCGCAATCAAAAACAAACCGCTTGTCTAACTAAAAGACGCGTCTTATGCCCAAAAGACGGCGCTGCCACGATCACAAAGCAGAACCGTAAAACGGAGAGAAGAGCGAACAGTGACGGGGTGTCATGGTAAGAAAATTTCTGTGATATAACTTTCTTTATTCTGATCTGTCACTCTCTACATCGCGGCTGAGAGCCCTTAAAACCACAACGGGGGTAGCCGTAAGGCCGAGCATCGTAATTGCAATGGAGAAGTGCCATCTCTTCAGTCGCAGTCAACATCACGCTGAGAGCTCATGGAACCGGACCGGGGTCGCCGTACGGCCGAGCGCCTCAATTGCAATGAAAAAGTGCCTTCTCTTCAGTCGCAGTCAACATCACGGCTGAGAGCTCATGAAACCGGACCGGGGTCGCCAAGCGCTTAAATTGCAATGGAGAAGTGCCTTCTCTTCAGTCGCAGTCAACATCACGACTGAAAGCTGATGAAAACCAACCGGAGTCGCCGTACTTGGCGTATGTTTTTAGGTTTTTTTACACGACTACAAACAAAACAATAGAGCCGTATGGCTGACATGTTTCACCCATGGCAGCCATAAAGTGAATATGGAAGCAGAAGCCTGAATTTCGTAGACGCACTTGACTTTTGTGTCATTTAAACGAACTCCGAAGCTTCTCAAGTGTGAATGTGCTTATATGCACTGGTACGAACTGCAGGTGCTCCGATCAATTGTTAATGAAACCGGAACTTTAATGGAGCAATCATGTCTAATGCCGGTGTTCATGTGTCTAGTAGCTTGTGTCGCAACTGAATACGATGAGGTTATCATAGTGTACAAACAAACGCGATGATGGCGGGTGAAGGTATGAAAGTTAGACGGCAGCAAAAGAGCTGGATAACCTTTACAAAGATGTCTTAGTAGTGGCAAGTGGAGACTACGACGACCTAACTAAAACCAATATGACAAACAAAATAATTGCCATGCAATCGGACTGCATATGTGTGCATGGCGCTTAAACGCTACCGGGCGGGTTGTCTACAGGACCTCCGTGTAGGTTATGTTTCTAGCACAGTTGTAAATGAAAACCCTGTCCTTAGACCCAACTCGTGCGCACCCAACGTAAAGTTGGCCGTGAGAGAAGCACTGCTCACGTAAATGCAGACCTGCGATGCTAAGCGTCTGTCCTTGTGATTTGTTAATGGACATAGCAAAGCAAAGCTTCACGGGAAATTGTGAGCGACGAAAGTTGATTGGTATGCTTGCGTCTGACGGAAGAAGATGCATCCTGGGAATCAGAACGACTCCCCCCTTGCTGCAGCCAGTTGCAATGGTTGCCTCAATCAGGTTCGGAGAAAGGGATTTAATGAGGCGAGTCCCGTTGCACTGTTTAGGTGGGAGCAAATTCCTGATTAGCATAATCGGAGCACCAACTTTGAGCCGAAGAATATGATATGGGAGTCCGGACGGCTGAAGGGAGTTCAAAACTTTTATGGGATACTCAGCTAATTCAGATGGATTGGAAGTTCTGTCAGTTGCTCACCGGCCCACTTTTTTGCGTTGCAAAAAGTGCAAACTTTATCCATGGCCCTATTTGTACGTCTCTCCTAGCGGAATAGTTGACAGTGCAGTCATAATTGTATGCGGCATTTGACCAAAATGACGCAGACGGCGAAGTTACGCCATTCAAAGAAGGTCGAAGTTGGCTAATGTTTTCGAGCCGTTAACGGCGTACTTCAGAGTTTTATGCAGCCCTGGCAGACGCAGTAGAGCGGGCATTTCTAACGCGACGAACAGCGGTCTGTGCAGGGTTTTCTAGGGCTCTAGCAGATGCAGTGGAGCGGGCATTTCTAACGCGATGAACAGTGGTCTGTGCAGGGCTTTCTAGGGCTCTGGCAGACATCGTCCAAAGACTGCGAAAAATCTGCATAAATGGCCCTTACCCGTGCTTTCAAATTGATTTCGTGCAAAAACAATTGTGTTTTTCCAATTTATGGCGCTGTCAGAACCACCGTCGGGTAATTTTACGTAGTCCTGTGAAGTTTTGTTGAAATCGGTTGAAAAATGTAGGGAAATCCGATCCCATATATAAACAAACACACACACACACACACACACACACACACACACACACACACACACACACACACAACCTGGGTTTTATAATAAGTATGATATACTGGTAAAGATAAATGATAACTTCATATTTATTTTATGTCACAGTTTTACGTAATATTTAAACACGTACATACACACGAAAAACAAATTTCATATAATTATTCAATTAATGTTTTCAGAAAGGAAACATAAACATCCACCCACACACACACACACACACTCTATCTTTTTAGCTTTATATATTATTCATTTTTGACATTATTTTATTATCCGACAACAACGAACTATTGTTAACCCAATCTTTTTCAGGTCATTCTGATTCCGAAAAATCTGTTGACAATTCAATCATTTTAGTCATTCATTTTATCACTTTCCTTTGTTTCAAAGCAGACTGACCATTTGTGTACAATCTCCCATCCTTAATCTTTCTTCTGCCAACAAACACACGTACATAAATCCAAATACTTTCTTTTCGGAACGAAAGAACAAAATAGCTGTGTATTCACGAACAAGTGGCTTGATTCTTTATCCCTTGAGGAAATGGAAAGTATTTTGAAAACAAAACATTACATTCTTATATTTTTGTTTGCTAACATAATGTCAATTTTGTAGAATGGGATTGGTAAATGACATATATTAGTGCATTCAGTAGTGAAAGATTCCAACTTGGTATATCAAAATAGGGTTCTCTTAATAAATATAATAATATAATTAGGTAATATTTTTTTAATTGATAACTAAATCCTAAAGATTATGTCAGGTCTCTCCACGAGTGCTAATCGTACAATACAGCCCAGTAATACCTGACGCATATTCGGGTCATCAGTAACTAAAGCGGTTCCCTCACTAATTTTACTGTTGAAGAAGGTGGCTAAACACCCAGCAAGATTAAAAAAATTCAAAAATCGAATGGACCTTCTTATAGGGTCAACGGCCATCTAGAAACTATGGGGTAGATTGGGCCCCATAGCTATGTATGCGACCAATGCGGTGATTTTTGAAGATCGTCAAAGAAAAGAGTACTGGACTTTTATGTAATATCGGTCCTACTATTCACAGATGAAGATGATGAAGAAGAGATACCGAAATGTGGTTCTACCGAAGGATGCTGAGAATACTATGAGTTTAATAGGTGAACAACGACGAAGTTTTAGAGAAAATTGAAATAAAAAAGGACACTTATACTTAGTATCAGAAAGGGACAGTTGAAATTTCTAGGGCACATAATGAGGAAAGAGGGCTTAGAAAATTTGAAACTCACAGGACATATTGAAAGTAAGAGGGAGAAAGAGGAAAACAGCGCTTAACCTACCCAAGGAGCTTGTTTAAATGGTTGCCAAAACTGGGCTTAGGAGAGGTCACAAAAAGACAATCTTTACTAAGAGCTACAAAGGACAGCAAACTGTGGAAAGTCATGATCACCCACAGTCTGAAGGGACACGGCGCATAGAAGAAGAAGAAGAAGAAGAAGAAGAAGAAGAAGAAGAAGAAACAGAAGAAGAAGAAGAAGAAGAAGAAGAAGAAGAAGAAGAAGAAGAAGAAGTTTACAGGAAAGCGAGAAGAGTGTTCCACAAGCGAGAAGTGCGGGAGAAAAACTAAGGTACAGGGAAGTTGTATTACAGCAGTAGAAAGGTGATTAAAATTGAGATGCCGGGTTAGGATCGATAACGTTGCAAATTCTTTGGATTTTGTCAAGAATCTCTAGTCATACAGCATAAGCACTAAACCAGACGCGGCAGCAATATTTGAGGCACGGATGAATGGTTTACTTATAAATGTACACGATTCTGGCGAGAAAAATTGTCTAGCACGACATAATGAACTGTTTACCTTTAATAGAAGGCGGTAAAATTGCAACAGTCAAAAATTGCTTTTTTGAGAAATTCTATTAGGTATATACGGTAAATCCGATGACACTATTTATCTTGTTTACTTTCACTTTGCTTTAAAGTGTACATCAGTTAGTCAGTTATGTGCCATGCGTGATACACGCTTAGGCGATCATGTATCTTTCGATACATAACTGACGAGGCAGATTCTTTTTCCCTTCTGGAGGTTGCCATTTCTTTCTGCGGTAGACCAGTTGCCATCCAAGGCTATTTACCCATAGCTGGGGTGGAGGAGAAGAAGATGATTAACACATTCCCCAAGAGCACGTAAATGAATGTAATGCATTTGACTGGAATTCGAACACGGCTCTCCGTTTCCTTAATCCGAGTCGCTATCCATTACTCCACACTTGTTCCGTCTTACGGTATATCTCCTTTGGTTTTACTGATATTGTGAAATTTAAAGGCACTTATTCGTGCTTATCGTGGCCTGTTGAGTCGATTTATTTAATTTTAGCTACAATTCCACCGGCCGCAAATTCTAGAATTTTCGACAATATTCACTGGCATATTTTAAATTTGAATTTATACCTTCGCTTACACACAAAACGCAGTACATCTGCCTCCTATCCGAAAATGCGTTTAGTATTATATTAAAAAAATGTAAAAGAACCTATTTAAAAGGATTCATCCTGATAAAAAGAAAATGTTCATTATTATCCCCCTAAAAAATTATTACAATTCAAAAATATTTTCTAGCTTTGAATAACTTATAAAAGGTTGATAAGCCGTAAAAAAACAAATCAATTCATGAAATCCAAAGGATTTGCTATCATCCTTAAGGAAAAGGTTCTCGACTTGCGCACTATTTACTATCCTTTACGCAGACACCATCTTGTGGTAAAAAAAAAAACCCCAGTGATGAATAGTATAATTTGCAACAGATCGATAAATGAAATTAAAGCATACGCTTTTAATTCTCGGCATTTTCAGAATGTGAAAGAACCTTTTTAAAAGAATTCATATTGATAAAAAGAAAATTTTCGTGTTCTTTTTTAGTACTTTGAAATACAAATGTAAAAATCGAACAACTATAATGTCCTTTATTGAAGCAGCTGTTCAGGCTGATTAAAAAGGAGGGTTAGGTGCTTTATACAAGATTTCTCTCGATATAGCAAAAACATGTGCAGAAGCTTGCAGAAAAAACTATAAGACCGTGAAGACGTGAATGAAAATATGAAAAAAGATTCTGACTCTGTTTTAAAACGCTTGCCTTTTAAGTGCAAATTTGGTGAAAGACGTATTGATGAAATGGCTGAAGATATAAAAAAACAACTTTGGTATATAAGCTTAGGCATTGTTAGCTTTTTTATTAAACTTGATGAACCCAAATATGATAGCTCAAACTTTCTCATGGCTTATGTGAGGTATTTTAGTCAAACCCAAAACTAAATAACTGACGAGTTTATATATTCGCAAATTACCTTAAACGCAAAACGGGAGACGATTTTTAATGCTTGGAGGAATTTTTAAACAAGCGCAAATTTTCCACTTAGCAATATGACTAGTGCGATCATTAATAGTGCACTTTTACTGGTTAACCGTTGCAGAGAAATTTCGGCTTACGGCGATATCACGTTGAATCACCGGTTCTCCTACAATCACCGAAGTTAAGCAACGTCGAGCATGATCAGTACCTAGATGAGGGACTGCTTTGAAATACCAAGTTCTGTAAGATTGGATGTGTGAGTGGTGTAATGAATAACGGCTCGGAATTGGAAATCTGAGGGCCGAGTTTCAATTCCAGTTGGGTTCGTTATATTCGCTTACGCACAAATACCCTTGGGAAAGGTATAAATTCACCTCTTTTTCAGCCCCAAAGCTGTGGATTAATTAGTAAATCATTATTATCCCCCCTAAAAATTATTACAATCCAAAAATATTTTCTAGCTTTGAATAACTTACAAAAGGTTGATAAGCCGTAAAAAAACAAATCAATTCATGAAATCCAAAGCATTTGCAATCATCCTTAAGGAAAAGGTTCTCGACTTGCGCACTATTTACTATCCTTTACGTAGACGCCATCTTGTGGCAAAAATCCCACCGATGAATAGTATAATTTGTAACAGATTGATAAATGAAATTAAAGCATACGCTTTTAATTCTCGGCATTTTCAGAGGCTGTGTGAAAAAATGATGAAATAGTAGATCAATTGTTGTTATGTATTGAAGTGAGGGGGGAGTCACGAAGTGTTACTTTGCCAAAACTTGTCGAATTATACGAATCAACGACTGAGGTCCTTAATGCTTTGAATTCCTCTTTATTTAATGGCTTGGAAAAGGATGAGGTTCATCTTTTCTATTCGATAATCCTATATAAGTAGCAATTATTCAATACTGAACACTTCTGTTAAGATTCAAAGCCCAAACAGTCCTCTTTAAATAGTCATTGCTACAAAGAGATTTTCAGTGTTTTTCTAACTTATGGTAACTGAAATGATAATCAGATTATTTCTGATGAGGCACTATGGAGTAATGGATAGCGGATCGATTTGAGGAATCGGAGAGCCGAGTTCGAATTCCATTCATTTACGCACTGATGCCCTTGGGAAAGGTATGAATCCTCTTCTTCTAAATAGCAGGACAGATCAGGTTCTATAGCCTTGGATGGCAACTGGTCTACCGCAGAAAGAAATGTTAACCTACTGCGGGAAAAAAATCTGCCTCGTCAGTTATGTATCGAAAGATACATGATCGCCTAAGCGTGTATCACGCATGACACATAACTGACTGACTGATGATTTGGTTGTCTATACAAGGCATGTTGAAAAAGTTAAATTGAAGTTCGCTTTGAAGTCTTGGGAAAATATCCAGACGTGAGTGGATTGTTATACTAATGATATCTAACTTGCAACGATGTACTCGTTGAAATGTCTGTGGATTTTGACGTTAAATTACAGATCAAACATACTGTCCTCAATATCGTTTAGAATAATAGAAATATTCTAAACGCCTTTTCAGTTATATTTCTAAGTTCTTAAATGGTTGAGGCTGCATTGCTCAGTTCTAACAAAACAAGAAAACTAACTGAGCATGGAAATTGAGCGTAAATTCAGATTAAAATGTTAGAACCAAATATCAGTTCCCTTCAATCACATCCCACCAATTAAAGACTCAAGCAAAAGTTGGTTTATGCAATTTTGCAATAATATTTTATAATTTATATATCTTAATTATCACCTGTCTTTTCCAATTAGATATTACAATGAATGGATTAATAAATAAAAGGAATCTGTGTAGATGCCATGGTCGCCCATCTCCTGAAGAAAAGGAAAACTCTGAATTCCAAATTGTGGAAAGGGCATTGGGAAACCAATCCATTATCTTATCTAAGAAGTCATAACAATCCATCGATAATAGAAAACGGAATCTGTGGAGAGACAAGATTGCCCATGTCCTGAAGAAAAGGAAGCTTTGGAGAGTTATGATCGCCGATGTCCCGAAGAAAAGGAAGCTTTGGAGAGTTATGATCGCCCATGTCCTGAAGAAAAGGAAGCTTTGGAGAGTTATGATCGCCCATGTCCCGAAGAAAAGGAAGCTTTGGAGAGTTATGATCGCCCATGTCCCGAAGAAAAGGAAGCTTTGGAGAGTTATGATCGCCCATGTCCTGAAGAAAAGGAAGCTTTGGAGAGTTATGATCGCCCATGTATTGAAGAAAAGGAAGCTTTGGAGAGTTATGATCGCCCATGTCCCGAAGAAAAGGAAGCTTTGGAGAGTTATGATCGCCCATGTCCTGAAGAAAAGGAAACTTTGGAGAGTTATGATCGCCCATGTCCTGAAGAAAAGGAAGCTTTGGAGAGTTATGATCGCCCATGTCCTGAAGAAAAGGAAACTTTGGAGAGTTATGATCGCCCATGTCCTGAAGAAAAGGAAGCTTTGGAGAGTTATGATCGCCCATGTCCTGAAGAAAAGGAAGCTTTGGAGAGTTATGATCGCCCATGTCCTGAAGAAAAGTAAAACTCTGAATTCCAATTGCATAGTGGGCAATGGGAAACTAATCCACTATCCTTCGGAAGAAGTCATGACAATTCATAGATAATAAAGAAAAGAATTCGGAGGCGGGCATGATCGCACTTGTCCTGAAAGAAATGAAAACTGAATTCCAAATTGTAGAATGGGCAATGGGAAACCAATCGATTATCTTTCATAAAATGAAGGCACATTGGGGCCTCTCTAGTCTTGTGCTTCTTGGGGTTGTATTGTGGGAAATAATTTGTCATCCACAAGGACGCGGAGACGCTTTTGGACTCTATCGAGAGTAGAAAGTGAGGATTGGGCAGTTCCCGTCCAAATATGAATTCAGTGCTCCAATTTCGGCCTGATCTGGCTCTTGTAAAAGGTAGAAGATAGCATGAGGAGTAAGTACAGGAAAACCGATCATGTCTCCAGCATCTTTAGCGATGGATCGTATGTATGAGTTCCACTTGAGGTCTGGAGTTTGAGGTTCAATAGTCGCTCAAGGTACGAGGCCTTCCTGAGGGAACATCCATTCATCTTGATTGGTGGTAGCTCAAAGTTCGAGTTGGTGGTGATGGAATGTAAATAGTTTGGTTTGATTATTTTACAAGGTATTAGCTTTTTTCTATATTGTCTACAAAGTCTTTAGACAATTTCAAAAAGTCAGTACGAAACACTTAGGACAGGTGGCAACTAAATGTTTTGTTGCATATTAATATGTTATTATTAATGTTCTTTTAATGATATTGGCAGTTTTATTAACGTTATGTTTTATGTTTCAAACCGCATTCCACAAAAAAAAAAGGTACAATGTGTGTCGTGGTTTATCAAAACAAGATAGGATATTCAAACATGGAGGGTATGTTAAAAATTACATGGATATAAACTAAATATCGCTTTAATGTCCATTGTGCAGTGAATGGGGTCCATATAGATTTTTATTAACTATTTGTATATACACTTCACTATTTACTTTATATTATATCAGCAGTATCCAGTTTCTATTTTAATTTTGATATTATTTTTCTATTTGTCTAATGACTATATGGACAACCTGTATTTCAATTTCTCCTTTTGTTTATTTATTTATTTGTATTTTAATAAAAATATGAGTGATAATAAGATTGTCCCTGAAATATTTGACCATAGTATTTTAACAACACATTCACGTTAAAATATATAAGATTTACAAGATTAAAATAAATGTGCTTCGATTTGTTTTTGTAGTGCATGCAATTTCATACATTGAATAAAAAAGAGGAATAATTTCAGTTTTTAAGTCAATATACCCGTGTCTCTAAATCAAGTGACGTCAATATAGTTCCCAGAATGCACAATAGAAAACTTTTTTTTTCTAGTAAAAAAAATTGAACATATTTTGCACACCTCTATTTAGTATACAGGTTCATTTCACAAGCTGTTTTGCCAGAATGCTATCTTTCCCAAGGCAAAGAAATCAAGGGCTATTAAGGGAAGGTAACTTTGTGAGACAATATAATAATGTAGGGAAAACTACTTTAAACTTCGTTTATATATATATATATATATATATATATATATATATATATATATATATATATATATATATATATATATATATATATATATATATATATATATGACCAAGTGGAAAATTTCTTGTGGCGCGTTTCATCCGTTAGGATCTCATACGACTGGACTTTGTCGATGTTGCCACGTCTACACATGCGCACGAAACAAGAGACGCTGGTAGTTTCAAAATTTTTGAAAGAATATTTTTTTTCAATCTATCCAAATTCATCTGTATTCTTTTTTTCTCTCTATCACACACACACACACACACACACACACACACACACACACACACACACACACACATTCTTTCTCCCTCATCATTACTTTTGCTCTCTCTTCTCCGTATGTGTGTGTGCGTGTGTGTGTGTGTGTGTGTGTGCTCGCGCGTAATCATAAATTCATATATATCTTAGCATCTTTGTTTCTTTGAGGCGCTGCCAAAATTTTTAGTCAGTTGCAGCAAAAAGTTGTTGCTTCAAAGAAAGAAACATTCATTATAAGATGAGGTTCTCTATTTCCTGGTAGAGTGATTTCGAGATATATTTGAAATATCTGGCGAAACTCGGGAAACTACGATGAACCAATCATTCAGTTACAATTACTTAAAATTTTAGGCTAACCACTCGTATACATAAATAAATGTATATGGAAATAATCTACCGACTCACCCCACAATCTCCTATCCTCGACTCACAGTGCCAGCATCTTCTGTTACTGCCTAAAAGAAAATCAATATTTTTTACCCTGTTCTTCTCTTTTTTGTTCTTTCATATCTTTCTTCATTTTCTTATTCTCCCTTTCTCTTTCTTTTACTTTATTCTTCATTTTCTTATTTACTCCCTCTCGCTCTCTTTCTCTTTCTTTCTCTCTCTCTCTCCTTCCCTGCTTTCTCCTTTGTTTTTTTCTTTTTTTTTAATTCTAAGATTTTCTTTATTGTATTCTTTTCTCTTTAAAATGTTCTTTCTTGCTTCTACATCTGGAAACACATTTCCTCTTCCAATGAGTTTCTCCATAAAAGAATAAATAAGTAAATAAATAAAACAGTTTTTCATTGGCTTCAATTTTTATTTTGTCTTATAAAACATTACCACCGAACCACAGCACATAAAATAAATACATGAAGAAAAATTTCAAATAAAATAAAGTTGTGAGATTCTTGAATAAAAACAGAAGATGCCAACAGTCATAAGAATGTTTATGAACAACAGCAAAAAAACAAAAAAAAACAAAGAAATAAAATCTCGTTGTCACATGACGAGATTTAACTGAAGACGAGTTTAATATTAATCTTAATATATAGTCTTTAATAAAATTAACAAAATAAAAGTGTTGCATAATCTTTAACTTAATAGTAGACAACTAGTGACTCAAGCCTCATATAGTCTACTATTAAGTTATTTCCTGAAATACATCTGTTTGAAGCTTTGACAAACACCATCAGTGATATTTTTAGCCGATGTCCATTAAGGGATTCGTGACTTTCAACATCATACCCCCTCTCCACGGTGATCGGGTATAGACTCATGTGCTATTCGCCAGCTCCAACTTTCCTCATTTTTTAAAGTTTGAGCTGACGGATGGAACACAGTAAATAGAAAGAATCCCGAGAATCTCTACATGTATAGCAGGGACCAGATAAATGGAAACTTTTGAGGTCAAATGGCACTTGATAGGATGTTAGGTATTTCCGTTCGTATGTTTATATAAACAATCAAAGTCACAATTAAAACGAGTTCAGATACAACTGTGCCCGGGTTACAGGCTGCCTGTCAAGTAGTTTCAGGCCGCCCGTTGGCGGGTCTACACTGTCCAGAATAGTTCCGATGTTGCGCTTTGTGATGTCGAAATGAGCATAGGACTGGGAAGAGAGTGAATTCTTGCAGATTAATGGGAAAGGCTGATGCATAAGCAGTCATGCTAGAAGCAGCATTTATCAGAAAGTGTCACCTACGCCCAAGATCATGCAAGTGAATCTCTGAATAAACACCCATATACATTGAAAACAGTATTCGCGTTTTTTCATTTCTCACAGTGGCTTTAATTATCACCTTTTGTTTTCTTGTGAACGTGCAATGAACCTTTCTCGGTTTCCGTGTACACTGTCGCGGACGAGAATAGAGAGGCAGCATGGGGTTATTTATCCGGTAGTCAACTGAAGCATTTAGGAATTAACAGTTTCAAATATCACTGATATGATTTTTGTATAAATAGTAGGAAAATCCTAAGTATGTTTCCATTCTTGAAGAAAAAATATCTTTATATCAGTGCAGAGACTAAATGTTACAAATAGAGTTGAAAAGAGGAGACTGAAATTTTTTCACAATTAACATGCAATGTCAAAAAGATCACACAAGGATAATGTGGCATATTATATAGAATATTCTGGTTAGAGAAAATAATACGACCGTAATAGTATTAATAACCTATCATCAGAAGTGCTTTTCAAGCTCACAGATTTGATTTGATTATAGTGTGTCATCAAATAACAGCAGAAAGATGGCTAATGTCATTTATAAAACAAACGCAATTGGACTTGATGAAGTAAAAAAGCTTTTTCGGGTAATTATGTTTTTACAGGATAGGATTTCACTGTAACATGTACAAGACAGAGAAATGATATGAAATTTCTGATTATCAAGCAAGTCTCAGCCGGCTAGGCGAGCCATTATCAATAAATAATGAACCGCTGGACTGGAGAAATGTGTATATGCCATATATGATCAACCAGGGTTCACTTCTGTGTCTGATGCAAGATACGACTTGTTTGTGACAAAAAATAAACTTCAGGTCTGGTCTAAGTCTTTGTTCAAAGTTAAAGGTGTCGATCCAACAATGCTGCCTCCATCTAAAACAGGGATCTCAAAAGTGGTTGATATTGACACCTGGGGGTCAACGGGAATATTCATGAGATCGATAAATGCCTGGAGATCAAAATGCAGTCGATAAATAAATCGAAGTGACTTACGACTATTACTTACCAATTTGCAGCCAAATAACACTGCCTTCATTAAACATATTCTTCCAGTCAATGTCAACCAATTCAATAAAAAGGTATATGAATCTATTTGTCATGTGTTTATTATTATTATTATTATTATTATTATTATTATTATTATCTATTTATGATGTTTTTCGAATTACGTAATCAATGAAAATTCTGTTCTTGAGAAATAGTGCCAACAAAACTTATCGCAACTCAAGAACCTCTCAAAGAATCCCCGCACTGTAAAAGATTGCAGTTTTCTGGAGGTCTACAATTTTAATCTCAATTCTAAATTTTCCTAGGGACTCTTTCAAGTTTCTAGATGTTCTAAGCGCACACTTTAAAAAAGGTATAATTTCAACTGCTATATTCAATAGCTTCTTCAACTGCCGGGCTAAATCCTGGTATTTTTTAATATTTTCAGTTTCTTTGGAGTCCACTCTTGTATGAAACAACAAAATCAATAATTTGATACCTACTAATCTCCTTATCCATCACAATAAAGTCAGGTTCCCGTTTTTCAATTACATAATCCGTTTGAACAGAGAAATATAATAGCTTGTAAGTGTCTTTTTCTATCACTGCCTCTCTCTGATATTCATATCATTTCTCTTTCACACTGAAGCCAAATTTACGACATTCTACGCAAAGGAATCTCTTTAAATCCATTAATGTCGTCGCTTACACTCTTTTTGTGCTAACTTGAGACATTCACTGAGTATGTAGCTGTCTCATCAGCTTGTTACACATCATCCTACATTTGCCTTCTTCTTAGAATCTGTCTATCTTGATTGGCCTTGATTGCATCCTTTCTAGACTTACGGCCGCATCACGTTGAACCATTGGTTCCCATACGATCACCGAAATTATACAACGTCGAGTCTGGTCAGTACCTACTTGGGTGACCGCTTGGGAATACCAGGTGCTGTAAGCTTGGATGTGTGAGAGGTGTAATAGATAACAGCTCAGAATTATTAAGTTCCAAGTTGTGTGGGGTTTGTTGTATTCACTTACGCGCAAATAGAAAGGTATTAATCCCCTTCTCTCCTCCAGCTAAGGATTAATTATTAAAACTAGTATCACTAAACCATTATTATGCCCTCTCACCCCCCACCCCCCAAAATTCTTAAAATATTTTCTGGTTGTAAATAACCTTCAAAGGGTTGATAAGCTGTGACGACCCACACCTCTGCTCTAAATGTAACTCTTTCATTATAGAAACATCTTATACGCAAAGCCAATTCTCAAGTCCAGCAACTCTTTCTGTCTGCTGAAGAAAAGACCATAGAGCCACTTTTCTTTTAATTTGTTATGCCGATTTTCCTTACGTTGGTTCTTTACTTCGATCTCAAAATTTCGCTTTTCCCATCTGCTTTTCGTGCAGCTGTCAGAAGCAATCCACAATTAAGTTAGGTTAAACATTAGCTAAATGAGCCATTATCAATAAATAATGAACTGCTGAACTAGAGAAATGTGTATATGCCATATATGATCAACCAGGGTTCACTTCTGTGTCTGATGCAAGATACGACTTGTTTGTGACAAAAATACACTTCAGGTCTGGTCTAAGTCTTTGTTCAAACTTAAAGGTATCGATCCAACAATGCTGCCTTCATCTAAAACAGGGTTCTCAAAAGTGGTCAATATTGACACCTGGGGGCCAATGGGACTATTTATGAGATCGATAAATGCCTGGAGATCAAAATGGAGTCGATAATAAATCTAAATGACTTACGACTATTACTTACCAATTTCCAGCTAATTAACCCGCTATCACCCTATTTTCTTTAGAGCACTGTTTGAAATCACAGACAAAAGTGTATTCATTTACTTTCGGGTACTTCTGTCTAATTTCACAACAATTCCAATCCAAGAATTCTGCAGTATAGCGTAGCAGAGAGATTGTTCTAATACTACTTCATGTGATATTTCTACCATTTAGTTTCGTTTTGAGAATTTTTCTTACACGTCTGAAGATCTCTGCTTTAATATTTTCTTTTATTTCAGTTTTAGTTTCACTTGTTTGGTCTGCAAAAAGCCTGAATACTTATAATTCTCTTCTCTCTCCCTCCTTCAAAGATCTCGTCACTTCTCCATTCGGTAATTGTATTCGCTCAGATTCAACTATTTTGATATTTAGGCTACCATATTTATCAATGTTATATTCTCCACTGAACACATAAACCGTCTGAATCAAAGAGTCCTAAGCCTTTTCCCTCCAGACATACAATTTCGAGCCATTCGTGAACAATAAGTGTTTGTTTTTTTCCCCCAATCCTAGCAAATTTATAACTACTTTCTGCATTCGGCAGATGTGTCAATTGGATGAAACACTTAACAAACATAAGTGGCCAAAGTGAGTCTCCTCGGAAAATATGTCTTTTCATGTCGATTTGTCCCAGTGGTTCATCACCACATGTTAATGTAATTCTATATGATCGCATACTGTAATTGATTTAAAATGTCCAAAAAGTCAAGGCAAGCTAGAATCCAGAAATGTAGCACTGTGTCATAGGATTACTTGTAATCTGTCCATGCCATGGTTCCTTAAAGTAAGTAAATTTGATTCGGTCCATATATAAACATATTCAGCTGACATGAAGTTGAAAGACTATATTGAATCCACTGAAAAATTAGTTATCTTAAATATTCCTGGCTTATTAAACAAGAGAAATGAATTGATGGTTACATGTAGGCATAAAAATCTGCTTAAATACGTTGATCCAGATTAATTTTTAATGTTTCACTGAAATTACAGGGCTTTGTGAAAGAATAAAAAAAGAAAATAGGACGACACTATTAAGGAGCGAGATGAATAAAAGACGAATCGAGAAGACTCCTAGGTTAATTAAAACTGAATACGCAAAGAAACTAAACTTACTAGTTATCAAAGTGCATGTGCACCTAATATTACTGCCTTTGTAATTGTGTAGCGATGATTTTATAAACAAGAAGATATGTAATTTAATCTTTTTTAAATATCTGGCTATCGCAATTTTAGCGCAGTTACATATTATACTGGGATTACAGTTTTTTTTTTAATTTAAAGAAATATATTTGGTATTGAAAATAAACGGTGTTTGTATATATATGTAAAAAATATTTTAGGAGTGTGAATATTATTTTTTTAATTTTTTATATTAATCATAACGGGAGATTACTTGTTCTTCTTTAAAAAAAAACATAATTTACGTTAAAAATTAATCTGGATCAACGTATATAAGCAGATTTTTATGCCTACATGTAACCATCAATTCATTTCCCTTGTTTAATAAGCTAGGAATATTTAAGATAACTAATTTTTCAACAAAACATAAATTAGATCTATTTCCTTTTCCGCTGTAAATTTTGGCTGTTGCTACAGTAGCCCAGGCGATAAAAGGTGTACTACCATCATTCTTTAATTGTCAGAAATATTTAGAGACAGCAGTGCTGTTTTTGTATTTTATATTGCCAAAGGTCACACACACACACACACACACACACACACACACACACACATATATATATATATATATATAAGGGAGAGTTGTCTTTGTGTGTGTGTGTGTGTGTGTCCGGCTAAAACTAAAAACTACAATAATTTATGACCAAATTAATATATATACAGACTCGGTATCACCCAACCCACTTTCAAACGAATGATGCCACACACACCTATATATATATATATATATATATATATATATATATATATATATATATATATATATATATATATATATATATATATATAATAAAATAAAATAAATAAATAACTTTAAACGTTATTTTTAGTGAATATGCATATTTGAGTAGCGGCTCCGTTTATTTCAAGCAGTATATTTATTTTCATCTAACAGCCTGAATTTTGATGGGATCTTAAAGAAAAATATGCGGCCTTCAGTAGGATTCGAACCTGCATTTAGACCGACGCTTTTGTATTAACTATCCCACAAAGTGTACCGTTGTTCAAACAGGGCTAAATACTGCCATTAAGTGAAATTCTTCTCGTCCCAGATTCTCGAAAGTTGATATCTGCTATAGAATCCGATCTGTCCTGTTTCTCCGATTCCTCAGTGTGTGTGTGTGTGTGTGTGTGTGTGTGTGTGTGTGTGTGTGTGTGCGCGCGCTCGCGCGTGCGTGCGTGCGTGTGTGTGTGTAAAATTTGATTAAAGATAAAAATTGCTTAACCATTCACGTTTCTGCATGAATGAGCATAGTACAATGGTTTGTATGTGTAAATATACTGTAAAAGCTTTTGATCGAGTGCTTTCGACTTTTCGTTTCTCTATTATCAAAATCCGATATTTTAATGTCTTTAGAATATCATAGGAACGTTTTTCATTGTGTTGTAATCTGGTAATTTAATGTAATGTCGCAAACCATGAAAGGCCAGATATAGTAAAACATGCTAACAACCCGCTAAGTCCTTTGATAAGCTTTACGAAATGTCAGCTGTCTTCCCAAGCTGTCACTAGCTTTTCTTAACGTCATTTAGACTGAACAAAGTTTTGTCTAATAGGAAAATCACAATATACATTGCTAGAATGAATAAGTATTAGTGCTGCGTATGAGAACTTTATCCTCGTATATAAATAAATCTATCTTAAAAAGGACCTCTATGAGCAATATTTAATTATTTAATCTTACTAGCCATCAAATCATTCGACCTTTTCTAAAAATAAAAATTAAAAAAAAACAATCTCATTGCCCTTGTATAGCATTCTATAAGCCATCTCTGCATAAAAAAATCCTATTTTTTATTATATAAAATTCCACTGGATGATCAACCAGAATATAAATCAAAGTCGTTTACCTCCAAACGGATTTTGCTAGAGTTAGCAGAAAGGCAAGGAACATTGTCCTGCTAAAAGAGACTGTTTTAATCAAGAAAGATTCTCTGGATAGTAGGAAGCAATCCACATCACAGAATATCCTCGTATTTTGCAACGTTTAAATTGGTTTGTTCCCACAATTTGTCGTCCTTTTGATTGAGAAAGTATCCTATAATAAAATACTGCACGTCCAAAGACAGACGACCACGGTGATAGATTTCACTGATTAAAACATCTTTAAGAGGTATCACTGACGAATTTAAATCGGTTTTCATTGCCATGGATCAATTGGGAAAACTTGTCATTGTATTTGTAACACTGGACAAAATGGCGCCAGTCCTTGACAAATTGGAAAACCAAATAGCTATTTTGTTTAAGATATGGCTACACATTCTGAATTGAATTTTTTTTCAGAAATTTTCTAAACAGCGTTCATTTAAAAACAGTTTTTTTTTTCTTTTGTCTGTTGTTATTTCGAATAAAAGTTTTCTTGTTCCTTTAAATTTATTTGATGCATTTGTCATCTTTTCTTGTGATAGATTTTGGCTCCCGAGTGTCTTCCTTGGGAGGTTTTTAGCTTGTTCTGCCATAAAGGCCATCAAATGTGGAGCTCTCAATAAATAGCAGATTCACGAGTAATAGTGTCGCGCGCGAAAGTAGTTAGCAAATTTCTGCTCCACAGCGAAGTATAAACATATAATTAATACTGATGCAAAAATAAATTCAAACTAACCTGATATAATTCGGTCCATTAGGTACCATCAAAATGGATGATTTTTTCCCGAAAGCAAAGTAAAATATCGCTACACGCTGTTTTAAAATATTTGCCAAAAATCAGTGAATTATCCGATTCAAAAGAAATTTTCAGTATTTATTCATTAACGAGATTCTTCCTTTTTTTTCTAATGAATAGATTATTTTTAGTAAAAATCTTTGGGGAAATATTTTGGAGGGTATATTTCAAGCTCCACCCTTTTCGCGTGTACTTCTTTAATTTGGGAGGTGTCCGTCCAAATATTTTACAGTTGTAAATGCTGGTTGTGTTTGGAACGAATCCTGGTTTATATTACTATCGGTAGTCTCCCAGGACAACGGCGGGAGAAATTTCGATAGAACACAAAAAATATCTGATTGGATGAAAAATTACCCAATCGGTGATTTTATAACAAAAGCATGTTTGTGAATTAACAGTAGGAAAAATTCAGTGTGGTGAATGCGATCAGTAAATTGTCCTGTGATAGTTAGTATTTATTATTTGATCAATCACAGTTGAGAAAAATGTAGGCGTGGCAAACATAGTAGTAATCACTACAATCACCCCCACCCCAAATTGGAAAAAGTTGATGAAAACAGTTTCTTTCAATATGTCATGTAACTTTGGAATTTTCGAGGCCAATGGATCTCTCTTCCTTTCTTTGTATATTGGTGTGCAGGTTTTTCGGGTTGATGTTGTATATTGCTCGGTGATGTCGGTTATTGCGATGTTTGGTTGGGTTCAGTACTCCGTTCTACGTAAGCTGGCTTAAGGCGATCAATCGAAATGTTGGATCGTCCACTAGGAAGTTGAACGGTATAGAATTTATTATACCGAGCAAGGACGCGAAACGGACCTGAGTAACTCGGGGTGAGTGGCTTTCTAACTGCATCTTGTCGAATAAAGACAAAGTCGCACAAGGTAGGAAACGAAGATATCCTTAGTTTGAAACCGAGTAGGCGTAAAGGCTAAAGTAGACATCCTACTCTGTAGATATTGGATAAAAGATGAAGAAGGGTCTGAGGATGAGCTATCAGACAGAAATTGTCCTGGCAAAACCAATGGTTGTCCAAAAACAAGGTCAGCTGGTGAACATTGAAGGTCTTCCTTAACTTGTGACCGGAGTGAAAGCATGACCAGGGGTAAATTGTCCATCCAGGATAATTGGTTATTAGCATTGGAGCTAGTTAATGCCGCCTTTAGCTGGCGGTGAAAACGTTCAACAAGGCCATTAGAACAAGGGTGATATGTTGTGGTAGATATATGTCTCGCTCCAAGAAGATTTATGAATTCCTTAAAAAGTGCTGATGGAATTTTGGGCCGCGATCTGTTGTTATCACTGATGGGCATCCAAAAAACGAGATCTAGTTTTTCAGTATAGCCTTGGCAACAGATTCAGTGGTCGTAGATTGGAAAGGAATTGCAACTGGCCATCTAGAAAATCTGTCGATTATAGTGAGAATGTATTGATGTCCGTGGGCTTCCGGTAATGGAACCACCAAGTCGACGTGTAGATGACGGAAACGGCCGTCTGGCGTGGTGAAATTACTAGGTGGTGACTTGGTATGACGATGGATTTTAGTACGTTGGCAAGTAATACAACACTGAGTCCAGCTTTTAATGTCGCTGTTCATGTTAGGCCAGACAAAGCGTTCGGAAATCATTTTTGTCGTAGCTTTGCGACCGGGTATGAAAATGAGTGAAAATGATTGAAAATCTTCCTTCGCATGCTGACGGGTACCAAAGGTCTGGGATTGGAATTGCTTGTGTCACAGGCGATCAACTTTGCACTGAAACGCAAGGGTTTTTGTTCAATTTTCAATGACGAATCTTGCAATGAGTTAAACAGAGTGACGTCCCTTACTTGTTCGTCTGCTAAAATTTCCATATCCAGCTTTTCTTCAGTGGTACTGTGTAATGAAGCTCGCGATAGCGTATCGGCGAAAATGTTGTCGTTGCCTGCCATGTGCCGTATATCGGTAGTAAATTGCAATATGAAATTCAGCTGTCTATAATCGCGTGGATTATATCTATCTGATTTTGGAGGGCGAAAACTAAAGGTTTGTGATCGGTGAAAACAGTGAAGTTCCGACCTTCCAAAATATGTCTAAAATGTTTTATAGAAAGATATATAGCAAGCAATTCGCGAGAAAAAGTACTATATTTCTTCTGGGTTGAAGTAAGCTTAACCGAAAAAAAAAAGAAATTGGTGTGGTTTGTTTCTCTGTGTGTTGATGTAAAACTGCTCCAATTGCCTCCGATGACACATCAGTAGTTAACGAAAGATTTCTTGTGTTGTCATCGCGTAAGTAAGTTAGCTTCGTGAAGTTCGCTAAAGCATTACGTGAATTAATGAAAGCGGTAAGAGCTTCGTCAGTAAGTGTTATTGTGACGTTTTTTTTTTCTTGACCTCGAAGTAGGTTGGTTAGGGGTGCTAAAATTTGTGAACAATTCGGAATAAACTGGCGATAATAGTTTATTAAACCGCGGTATCGACGAAGTTGACGAAGTGTAGTCGGTTGCGGAAAATTTTTTACTGCTGTCACTTTTTCTGGAATCGGTGTGATTCCTGATTCATCAATTACGTATCCGAGAAAGTTAAGTTTGGAAACAGCGAATAGACATTTATCCGGGTTTATTTTCAAACCGAAGTGCTCTAGAAGCTCAAAAAATTGTGTCACGTGACGCACGTGATCGTCCCTATCAGCGCTTGCCACTAGTAGGTCGTCGATGTAAGCGAACGAGTGATTTAAACCGCGAAGTGCTTCATCGATCAATCGTTGAAAAGACTGTGCAGCGTTTCGAAGTCCGAAAGGCATTCGCAGAAACTCATAAAGGTCAAAGGGCGTTGTTATTGCTGTTTTATGCACGTTTTCATCGGCTACTGGAATCTGATAGAACGCTTTTCTCAGATCAATTTTGGTGAACACATTCGCGCCTTGCAGAGAAATTGCGAAATCTGCTAAGTTCGGCACAGGATATTTGTCGGGCACCGTTTGTGTGTTTAGTCTTCGATAATCTCCGCAGGGTCTCCAAGCTCCCTCTTGCGCCTTAGGTACCATGTGGAGCGGCGACGCGAAAGAGCTAGATGACGGGCGAATTATTCCTAGGTCTAACATATGCTGGAATTCCGCGCGCTGTAGTTTGTACATTTCAGGGCTTAACCTGCGCGGCTTGGAAGAAACTGGCGAGCCAGATGTTTGGATTTTATGTACGGTGTGGTGCTTCACCGTTTCAGTATAAGTGAAAGGGCAGACAAGCGAAGGAAACTTATCCAACACACTCTTAAGAGGATTGTCCACTGGTAAGGCCACACACAATTTAGTGGAAGTGAGGGTGGAGGTAATTCCGTAATTTGTAAGTTTCGTGGTTTGGTCTAAGAGTGAGCGTTTTGATATGTCCACAATAAGTTTGTAGTGTGCTAAGAAGTCTGCGCCTAGGATGGAGAACTTGACTTCTGCTACTGGGAATAACCATTGGAATGTTCTCCTCAGGCCTATGTCCAAAGTCATCGATACTTGACCGAAGGTCAGTATTTGCGAACCGTTAGTAGCACGTAAAGTGACTGAAGATCTTGTGTTGGGAAAACCGGGACTAGGTGGAATTACGCTAACTTGTGCACCTGTGTCCACGAGAAACAATTGGTCGGAGTTTCTGTCTCTGACGTAAAATAGACGGTTGGCGTTTTCTACCCCAACAGCAGACGCCGTCTTCATGCGCTGTTGGGACTGGCGTTTCCCGCCTTCTGGTTCGATGTAGAATCCAATTGCTGTTTGAAACTGCACGGTTTGGTACATTTTCTAGCTGCTTGACCAAATTTGAGATGATACCAGTAATACGTATCGTTTCTTCCCCGAGAGTTAGATCGGGAACGTCGTTGGGACTTGTATAAGTTGTGAGCTGACGACGATCGCTCTCTGTACAAACGATCTATCTGTGCAGATAGCTTGTTAATCTGTTACTGAAGCTTGTTGACTACGTCGTCAATTGGCGTGTCGTGTGGCACTGGAACGTTGAGGCTGCTGATAGTTGTAGCATCACTTATTTTGTCTGCTATTTCCGCAGTCTTTTCTAGGTCTAAGTCTTCGGGTAGTGTTCCTAGGATTTGGGTCGTATGGGTTGGCAACTTATCCATACACAGCTTGCGAAATAGTGAATCTGACATTGCGTTTTTGCCTAGCAAATTTCTCATTTTCCGCAGTAGTTGTGACGGCTTACTATCTCCCAATTGTAACGTGTTGAATAAATTCTTCAATCTGCGTTCCTGAGACTTTCCTGTCCTGTAGATTATTGCCTCTTTCAGTGTGTCGAAAGGGTTATGTGTCGGGACGTGTCCAACAAATCCAAGACATCGGACGCAATTTCAGGTGGCAGTTTCTCCACAACATAGGCATAACGTGCCATCTGTGACTGTATCTTTTTTGCTTGAAAAATAGCCACTAGCTGAGCGAACCAAACATGCACGTTGGTCGTGTCAAAAACTGGCAAGTTGAACATTATGTTTGCCTCGCTGGCGTTCTGTTCGGCCATGTCGGATAGATGTTTTCAACGCACGTGGTGGACAAAAGATTTTCGCTCCAAGCTTTGTACATCAATCTTTTGCTGTCGCTGGCACAAAATAGGGTTTACTTCACTTCTTTTTGTGTTTTTATATTCCTTGAATTACGTCGGTCAACAGCTGTATATTGTATTTTCCTTAAACGACGGGTTTGCCAATGTATTGGAGTTGATTTTCTTCGCCATTTTTTTTTCTGTTCACGCGTCGGGGTTACCAATGTAAATGTTGGTTGTGTTGAAAAGATTGATGTGGCTGCGTGTTGAATAGTATTTAACAATTATACATTTTTGAATTAAGGAAAAACAATGGAAAACCGATTTTTGTTTCAACGATAAAATATATATTAAAATCAACAAATACAAAACATTTTTTGTAATGTGTGAAACAATAAAAAAGAAGTAGTTTCCCTTTATCTGTTAGTTGAAAGATTAAATGTAATAAAACAAGTTTTCTGAATAAGAATGTTCAAAGTTCTGTATTAGATAGAATGATGCTTTCAGAAGAACATGTAGTAATTCAGTTGTGGATTAGATATAACTAACAGAGCTGTTGCAACTTGGCTTGTTACATAGAACTGATGGTGAATAATATTTAAGTTCTGTGTGTGTGTGTGAGCGCGCGGTGAGTAGAATGAATAAATAGTCTGTGTAGACGCGTTTGAGTTGCTGAGTTCTACTGAGTTCTGCTTCTACTGTCTGTTTTTGGAACGAATCCTGATTTATCCAGGACAACGGCGGGAGAAATTTCGATAGAACACAAAAAATATCTGATTGGATGAAAAATTACCCAATCGGTGATTTTATAACAAAAGCATGTTTGTGAATTAACAGTAGGAAAAATTCAGTGTGGTGAATGCGATCAGTAAATTGTCCTGTGATAGTTAGTATTTATTATTTGACCAATCACAGTTGAGAAAAATGTAGGCGTGGCAAACATAGTAGTAATCACTGCACAGTTATATAAAGAAAAATCCCGAAAGATATTATTTTAGTAAAAAAAAAAAAAATTGGAATACCAAGTGTGAACATACGGAAAATTCGACCTGCATCTTATAAAAAATATTTCAATAAAACTCAAAAAAATATTTTTTGAGAATTGATGCTCGCATAATTTAATAAAACACGTTATTTTCTTTCAGATTCGATAGAAAAAAATTATACCTAATATTTATTTTTTAAAAATGACTTGTAATTTTTCAGTGCATTTTTGAAATTCATCCCGTTGCTTTTCGTCACAAAAGTTTCTGTTAATTAAATAAAGACATATTTGAAGATTCAAAAAATGTAAAGTTTCAAAATGCCATTTTCGAGTGTGAACCTTTTTAAAATAATTTTATTTTTTCCTTTTAGCAACGGTTAGATTATTTTTGGTATGGATATACAAAAAGGAAATAATTCTGAAATCACGCTTTGACTGACTATTATTCAATATCGAAAGAGTAATGTAATCTAAATTCATATATCCGGTTCAGTCTGTCTTTGTGTCTTGAAATACTGTTTTCTGACCCATTGGTTTGGTTGGACGTTTGTATTTTTTCGCGTCTCTCTGTTTTCCTACATTTATTTAAAGATTCTTGTATACAAGGAGGACTAATAGTGACTTCAGTAATAAAACCTAAGTTATTATTTTAAGCTTTTATTATTTTAAAAACAAATCTTTGTCTTACTTTTTCATGCATAATTTATTCCCATTGCCACCAAGAAAATTTTCAGATTTACGACGAAACTATTTCATTCGCTTAAAAAGATACTTTATACTGTAATTTCTCTAAAATTTACTCTTAGAATAAATGTTTTTCTTTTCATATTATTAATCGAGCGCAAATTACAGTTACGTTATATTTTTGTTTAGTTAGCAGATTAATTATTCAAATTTATTCATTCTACTAAGTTTAATAAAAGCGTAAAGAATAAAAAATTATATTTTTAAACTATTGGTTATATAAGCTTAAAGAAAATTATTTTTAAACATAAATAACAAATTCTTGATTTTGCACTGCTGGTCTTCCGTATTTCTTTAGGTTTTATTTTTACTTTTTCACGTGTTTTTTTTTTTTCGGACAGAGGTGTTTCTATTTTGTTCTTTGACCTCTCCGGCTACTGTTCGTAAATAAAACGTTATTTTCATTCTGTTTTAAGTAAAAAGATAAGCATTGCTTTCAGAAAATCCAATTAATCCTTAAATTTACTAATAGACTTCCAAACACATGAGCTCTTCGCAATGGTACCTAAGCGCAATACTAGACTGCGAGATCTCATCAAGTTACAGTTGAACTAGCTAGATGTAGCTGTAACTTCTATGCTGACAGTTTCTTTTCTCGCATTTCTGGTTTGTGGAACTCCCTTCCGGCTCCATGATTTCCAGCTAACCTTAATCTGCAAAAATTTAAATGCAATGTCAATCGCTATCTGCTGTCTTCCTGGCCTCTCTTTTCTCCTTCTACTCATTACTAATGTTTATGTTCCTAATTCCTCCATACCCTGTAACCCCCTTGCATGTTAGTGGCTGTACTGCCTTGTTTGGGGAGATACCGATTAAAGAAAGTCCGGCTCGCAGTCCTCAATTTGGAAAAAAAAAACAAATTCCCCTGAATGGAATATGGACTCGCCTGGGACATAGTAAATGAATTCGGCCCATTTGAATTTGGAATCCTAAACATGGCTTCTCCAGAAATCACAGAAGAATCTCTATATTATATGTAAGACTCTTCTTTTTTGTTTTGTTTCTCCTTACTCTGTTTTGCTGTGTAGATATATGGGATATATTTTTTTCTGCGCGGGACACGTGTATATATATATATATAGTTTTGTGTATGTCTTAATAATACAGGGTAGCCACTGAAATACTAAATGATATAAAACCAACATAATTTTTACAAACATGTTTTTTTTAATATTTTATTAATTTATATGGATGGAAACATTTTTAAATCCAGTGACAGAATCTTCTGAAGCAATGTTCTGGCGATCCCTAGCGGAGCAGAGTGACGACCGGCAGAAGCTGATGGACCCTCAAGGACACTCTGCCGTACAGCTTCCATCGCTGCGTCAGTGCCCACATTGCGCTTAGGACCTCTTCCCGGAAGATCGCCGACTGATCCAGTTCTTTCAATCCGGGCGGTTAGGTTCCGAATCATGTTATCGCTATGAGATACTTTGACATTAAAATGTTGCCGGTATTTTTTATGAGTCTGAAAAATTGAACTTTCATTGAAACAAAGAGAAACTCAATGAATCTTGCTCGTTGCGGGACATCATACGTAGCCATTTTAATCTTCAGTGGATGCTCTATAACCTGCAAAAAAAAATGTAAATAGAAAGATTGAAAACGAACAAGTTGTGACTTTTTTTTTTTTTTTTTTTTTTTTTTAGTTGCCACCCTATATAAAAGTCTCTCTGAGAGCAAAGCATGTTTGACATTCCGTTTTCCTTTCAGTCATTCTGTTCCGTCTGTGAACTACGGTCTTATTATATCATTGATATAATAATGCCCATCATGGGGGAAATACACGTGGGAGAATAAATCTTTCTTCTATAGGTTTTTCCCTTTACACAATCATTATTAACAGAAAATGGCTATTATACGTATAATGCTTATATACAGGGTGGATGGAAAGAAACTCCCTATTTAAAATTATTAATAAGTTTATTAATTATTGGTCGATTTTCATAAAGCATGTATTATTTTGAACACTGTAATAGTAGAAATAGAATAAAGTGTTAAAATTCTACATAGGCACCAGCGTTGTCCACTCATGTTTGTAATTGTTTGGGTATACTGTCGACTGACTTCATCATTTCCTGTACCATTCACACATTTTCTTCCAATCTGGATGTTGAAGGACAACTTCTTCTGTGGGTATCAATCACAGATCACGTACTCATCAGCTCCGAATGACAATTTCTGGTATTTTTAGCATCTACTGAAGCACGAGGTCCTGAAACACTGCGCCACCATCTCTGCACTTGTAAGACAGACTGACACATTTGGTAACAGGAAGCAACCTGATCATGTTCATGCAGTGTCAGGCGTTGTGTCATTCTGGAATAAAACCAGAATTTAGCAATTAAATTCTACCACTTTAGGGATCACAGTATATTTGGTTTCGTGCAAATGTGGGGAAATTAAAAAAACATAAGTGATTTTCAATAGGGAGTTTCTTTTCACCCACCCTCTATATACATATATATCCTTAAGATATTAGACCTTTACTATTGGATGCTTTATGCATCTGGTCAAACTAAGTTACTCTTTGTAAATATCGTTAGAACCGTCATTAACTGCACCTTATCCTTATCTATTCGTTCGTGGATTCTATCAATGACAAAATGTTTAAACCTCAGTTCATTTCCTGATAAGAAACTAAAACTGACGCATCTACCTGGAATTATTGAGAAGTTGTCACCTGTAATTTCGGTGTCTGACACCCACACCTGTTTCTTTTTATCTCTTTATGTCTGACAACCCACGTAGGACAGGTGACGCTTTTTCGTAAACATTTTTTTATAAACTGCTTATTTATTTATTTATTTATTTCTCTTTTGCATAGTAAGTGTTTTGAAACAAGCACCTGCTGGTTGAGTCTAAATTGGGCGAAAAGGTGAGATTGAAACTTGTATTTCAAAAGGTAGAACGCAGGAAGATTGTTTTTTCAAAGTAAACTGCACGTTTTTGGCGCCTTTTCTTTTGGGTGATTAAATGCAAATAACGCTCTCGAATTATTTACAAGCTTCACACATTTCTTTCTTTTACCTTCATATTATGGAATAAACTAACATATAATACCCATAAAAAATGATAGGATTATTTATGTGTGAATCAAAATGCACTTCTATCGAGTATCACTAGAATGCGTATGCATCTTGCCGAGGTTAGGATTTATAAGTTAATTTTACCGTGCTGTTCAAACGGTAGACTGCTGTTGGGATAGGCATGACGCCAGAAAATAAAAAGTCGATGGTTGGCTAAATCATATGTTAAGAGTGTGGCGGGTTACTAAGTCAGAGATTAAGTTTATATATATATATATATATATATATATATATATATATATATATATATATATATATATATATATATATATATATATATATAATTTAATCTCTCATAAAATGACTTTTAAATCTATTATCCTATCGTATTTTTTTTTTAATTTTATTTTAAATATTCATTTTTTTGCCGTTCGTTTGTACTTATTTTCTAGAATGAGAACTATAGACTTTTTCCGCTTATGATTTATGTTTATGTTTTAGAAGCTAATGTTTTGAAAAAAGTAAAAATATAGATGAAGTTCTTTGGTTTATTTAAAAATTAATGGTAGTAATCATTTTAGAAGAATGATACAGTTCAGTTCTTCAGCATTATCATAGATTTAAGAAAAGAAGAAATATCTTATATTTAGTTTTCAGTTACAGCAAAAAATAACGGGGTTGAGGCCCCCCTCCTTCCTATAACACTGTGGATAATATGTTATTTATGATATTTTATCTCTAGGTCGGTCATTCAAAACGAATCAAGATTTGCTTATTATCTTTACATATTGTTTGCTTTTAGCATGGCAATTTACAGACTGGTGAACAAAGAAAGAGAGAAAATAAAGTAATTCCGCTCATAATTCTCGGTTCAAAAATGAAAAAAATACTTGTATCCTATAATATGAAACACAATATTACGTGATACATTTATCGGTTACGTAGCCTGATTTACCCTCCTCAGTTATGAGATATTCCGTTCTTTAGTTGACAGGTGTTATTACATAACGTCAATAAGCGAAACCGCCTCTTGTTACCATAATAACAGAATATCTCATTAGGAAGTAATGAGAACACGTTGCTAATAAAATTAATTAACTGTCTATATTTCTGGGATGAGGTATTGCAATTATTTACTCCATTTACATTGTCCCGGCTGTTCTCCTCATCTTTGTTGCCATATTCACGACGTTTCGGCCGTTATGCGCCCCGGCCTTCTTCAAGTGATTGACAACAAAGATGGGGACAAAAGTGTGGACAATGTAAATAGTGTAAATAAAAATTAATTAAAATTGTATTTTTATTTCTTTTCTTTTATGTTATCTTTCTTTGTTTGGATATGATTTTTTTTTTGTTTTTTTTTTACTTGCAATAATTTAAAAAAATGTCTCTCTTTAGCAGAATTCTTTCTTACGTGCAACGAAAATGACGGCGTAAATATATTTGTTCCCAATGATTAGTGATGTACTTTACTCTTTCACGGAGTCAGGCTTACCACTTCCAGGCTTCTTGATCTTGAAACAGTCCACTACTGCTAGAACAAAGACATTGACCACCGGCGTTATCAATTCAAAGGAGATAACTCTTGTACAGCAAAAAGTTACTAAATCAAAACAATCTGAATCTTTTTATTATTGTCTAGGAACGAGTGACAGTAAGCCTTTTTACATCTCCAAGATTATCCTCATTGACTTCAACATTACTATAATCAGAATAATCTAACTTCTTCATCTGATACCAATTTCTTCCAGTCTTCGTGATTGATCGATTGGTTCATTTTCTACAGATCATCACCTCTCTGCGGTAAATTTAATAACCAGAAAATATTTCAAGGTTGTAAGAATTTTTTGAGATAATAATGATTTAGTGATATAGGTCCTACTAATTAACCCATAGCTGGGTGGAAGAGGTAGATTCACACTTTTCCCAACGGCACATAAGTGAATATAACGAATCCAACGCGTATTGGAACTCGGTTATCCGATTAATAATTCCTAGCCATTATCCATTACGCTACCCGCACATTTAAACTTACAGCACCTGGTATTCCTAAGCGGTCACCCATCTAGCTACCGACCAAACTTGACGTTGCTTAACTTCGGTGATCGTACGAGAACAGGTGTTTAAACGTGATATGCTCGCAAGCAGTCTACTCTGAAGAAAAAAAGTGATTCAGGTACTTCAATGATTACTGATTCACAGCTCTCACTTCGCCAGGCATTGTTTCTGTGGGTTTTGTAGCAAGTAGTTTTTTTTTGTTACCGGATGCAATTGCTAGACTCGGTTTGAATTCAGAGTTGTTCTTCTCATAGACTGGTCTTCAACCAAGGCTGAAGAGCCCAGTCTATCCTACTATTTAGCCCATACAGAGAAAGGATGGATTCACACATTTCTCAACGTTATTAGTGCGAAAGCGAATCTAACGAACTCGACAATTCCTCGTTCCTAACGACTATGAATATGGCTATGGCTATTAATCTCATGCTGAACAAATTCTTCAGTTCTTGAACAATGTCTTGGTATTCTTTCATCATTATTATAATTATTGTTATTATTATTATTATTAGTAGTAGTAGTAGTAGTAGTAGTAGTACTCACTTTGAATTTCACCCTGTTTCAACTATACCAACTATGTGACTAATTGTTATTACCTATTTCCAAAATCTGATTTCGTCTATGTGTCTAAGATAGAATGGTGCGCATCAGTTTTAAAGAATTTTACTCTTTCGATTTTCTCATAATTTGCCCATACCATATCGACCCCAACTCGTCTGCACAGTTGCCAGGGAATCCATGCCCCTAAATATTTGTTTGTTTTTACAATCTTTTTAGGTTAGTTTGCTATATTTACTAAACTACCATTACTTATACCTAACCAAACTCCAGAATTTATTCTTTAATATAAAACGCAGTGTGAATTTATAAATTCATCTGATCAAAGTCTAATCTTCCTTTCTTAGAAATGAGATATTCCGTTGTTATAGTAGGCGCATTGGGATAGCCAAATATGACTTCCTAAAGCTAGTCAGAGTATTAAGAAACAGAGATTTTCTAAAAAACAAAGAAAAGAGTACTGAACAGTTATGTTATATCAGTCCTTCCTTATGGCAGTGAATACTGGACAATCTCCTCACATATGAAGAAAGAAACTTGAAGCAACAAAAATGTGGCTCTACAGAAAGATGCTGAGGATACTGTGAGCAACGACGAAATTTTAGAGAAAATGGAAACAAAATGGAAACTTATATTTAACATCAGGAATTAACAGTTGAAATTTCTATGGCTTTGAAAATCTGATAGGACAGATTGAAGGTAAGAGGAACAGAAAAATACAACGCATAACCTGCCTAGCGAGCTTGATTAAATGGATGGCGGATCAAGGGTTAGGAGAGATAACGAAAAGAAAACATTTATTAAGAGCTACAAAGGATAGGAAATTTTGGAGAGCCATGATCACCCACGCCCTGAAGTGGCACATAGAAGTAGAAGAAGTGTTATTCGATACCAATAAACGAACTGTGAGTGTAATGTGATCTCATTAGTAAGTAGTGAGATAATGTTACGAATACATTGTTTTAATTTCTTTAGTTCCGTATAAACTTTGGATTTAAAAAGCAGAATTCTTTCTTAAACTCAGCAAAAATATTCTAAATTACTAATGCAAAAAAAAAAAGAAACATAACCAATGCCACCCTGAGTAAAACAATAAACTACATCCGCGTCCTGGGTAAGACGATAAACTATATCCGCATCCTGGGTAAGACGATAAACCCACATCCGACAGCAAGGCCTTTGATCAGAAGGTTTTGAGGAACGTGGAAACAACTCTTAAATGCTGGCGTTCCCAGGTCCACCATGATCCGGGGTGGTAGCGCCTGTCAGGGTCCCAGCTATGGGCAAATAGTTACCCCCCACAAAGGGGTCAAAACACTATGAAAGTATAAAAATAGGTATTAATGCCAGCAATACATTTTTGAAAAAAAACTTACCAGCAATACATTTTTGAAAAAAAACTTACCAGCAATACATTTTTGAAAAAATATTACCAGCAATACATTTTTGAAAAAATATTACCAGCAATACATTTTTGAAAAATATTACCAACAATACATTTTTGAAAAAAAAAAAATTACCAGCAATACATATTCGAAAAAAAAAAACTTACCAGGAGTACATTTTTGAAAAAAATATTACCAGCAATAAAAATCTTGACGGCATTAAGTAACCCATTGAAGTTGATATGCCGTAAAACAAAGCAAACCAAACCAAGCCATAACCAATGAAATTACAAAAATTACTTAAATATTGCTATTATTTTTGACTAGTACTTTATTATTAATGTTAAATGTAAATGGGAGGATGTTATAAAACCATTAACTGCGGTAATTAATCCACAGGTTATTGCTACGAGCTGTTATAACTAGTGATTCTGTTTTGTTTTTCAAGTGTTCTCTACGCAGCCATATTTTATCCATATTTTTGTTTATTCATACAGAATAATCTCTGCAGTAATTTAATATATTTGTTTCTACCGTTTATGATTGAGTTTTCGTTCATTGTTTATTGTCCTTTTTTTCGGTAGTTTCCTGCCATTATGATAATCTTTTCTCTGTACACAAAGCCTGCTAATAACATTACTGTCGTTGCCATTACTAATGAAAACACTTTACCTTTTAATGAGAACACGAGACTTAGTCTCCCATATTTAACATCACATTTTATTTTACTCCAACACTTTACTAATTTCTGTCTGTCAGTATGTGGCGTGTGAACGGTCTCGTGTTGCTCATGGACCATTCTCGTCTGCGAGACAATCTTTCTCCTCTCTAGGGTGGTTGTTCATATATCTGAATTACGGCTTTTTTCTACGGCTGCATTACACGTACAGCTGGATTCTCGGAAGAACACTGAGCGTAATGTCTTTACTGGCATACTACATACATTCATTTTTGTTAATTTCTGATCTTTATATT
>OZ038485.1:119402859-119490359 GCA_964036315.1 Acanthosepion esculentum | reverse complement strand
GTTGATCAGGTCAGATTACGCACTATCTCCCAGAAATTATAACACAGGCCCGGACAACATAGTTGCAGTATAAACCATAGATTGGTTCTGTGAGTTCTGAAGAAATATACATGTTCCTGGGCAGGCGTCTACAACAGGGATTAGTGAGCAGACGGCTATACTGGGAAACTAGCAGACAGCCATCATCATTTATTATTATAGACAGGAAAGAGAGAGAGGAGGGAGAGAGAGAGAGAGATTGGGAGAAAGAACAATTTAGAGAGAATTAGATTCAAAGCCATAAAGAGAGAGACATAAACTGAGGGCGAGAAGAAAAGAGAGAAAGTGGGAGAAAATATATCTATGCTCTTCTATTACCAGACATCGATCAGGAGATCAATGGATAAACAGTACACTGCTTGGAGAATATGTCGATAAAACTGCCTGACAGTATTTATGGAAATTGAACTGACAGAACGATTTCAAATTCTTGTGGTAAAGGCGTGAACTCGAATTTCCCTAAGCTCATTCGCAATACAGGTTATGATAATGTCTCCGGTTATATGTATGATACCATTTGACTGAGTTTGGTTGAGAGTGAGGCTGAGTCATAATTGAGATTCAAGCAGAAACTCCAATCCCTATAGAAGATTAATGTTATTCATAGTATGCACATACCGATTTAAGGTATTTCATATGTTTAGCCTGGGAATGTCGAAGATAAGTTTCATGAGAAATGAACAGAAAGAAATTAGGAATAATGAAAGACTTGTTTAAGGTTTAAGCAGCAGCCGCTTTCACTTTCTTACCATCCTAACTCATTCTTGCGTCTCCCGCCAGTCTTCCGCTCGAGACGCCATATTGAATTATTGATTTATTCAATACTATAGTTATGATTTTCATAAATTGATAAGCATATATTGGATTATATCGATTTCTTGCACATGTAAGAGTTCAAGCCAATGACAGGCAAGTTCTCAACTAGTCTGGGTGTCACGGGGTATACATGCGTCTGTATATCGGTATGTCTGTGTGTCTACTTAGTCTGACACAAGACCACTGTCATGTAAAACCCACTGAGGAGCGAACTGACTATACAAGTAATATCAATCCTCATTTATGACCGTGAATGTTGGACAATCTCCTCAGAGATAAAGAAGAGACTTTAAGCAAAAGAAATGTGTTTCTGGAGATGGATGTTAAGAATACCCTCGACCGAACATGTGAGCAATGACAGAGTTTTAGAGAAAATGGAAACAAAAAGAGCAACCCCCCCAAAAAAAAACAACAACCTCTGATGGAATCTGAATTTGGTTCGCCGATTTATTTCCGCCTCATTAACCGTTATGCCAACTGCAGACCCTGTCTTCGAAAATAAGGGACAAAAAGAAAAGAAAAAACCTTTCAAATATATGACGTCCCAATAAATACAAGATTGAAATTGAAAAAAACAAAAATAGAAGTATGTGTAAACCTTGTTTAAGATCTGAAAATCGAGCAATATGAAAGTGAATATTATACTGCTCAACAAACAAACAAAAAATGAAATAGTGTTGAGACACCAAACATCATTTTTACCTAATTTGAGAGCGCTGAATCTGAAATTGACCTTACTTTTTCTTGGTTCGCTATCGTTTTTGCAGTACAGAAATGCACCATTTTTGGAAAAAAGGTATTTTTTCACTTGTTTTCTGTATATATGATACTGACCGATGGCAATATTTCTCAAAATAAAATCGTAGAAACCACTCAATTCATATTTAATCCAACTAATATTGGTCTGCTTATTCAGAAATACTATTTTTACAATAACAATCAGACCCTAAGTCTTGAAAAATAACCAGATTGAATATACCAAGACCAGCAAGTATTTTCATCAAATCCTTTTATAAACAGAAGAAATAAAAACTTCGTGAACTATGATCATAAATGTTCTCTTTCTTGATTGTCTGTCATGTTCAATGTGATTTAAGTCCCTTTTGATGTTCCAGCATTATCATGTACAATGGAATAGGTGCATTCTATTGGGATGTCTTTAGTTGCAGTTTCTTTCCAACTGTGAAAACAAAATGCTCTCAATGTGCATGGTTTCCTTCTGAAGTGATGAGATACAATTATGAATATCAAACAGATTTTAGGGTTTCATTTTTTTAGATGTCACCTTAATTATCAGGTTATAAATAGGAAAAATTCGGTACTTCTATTTTTAAATTTTTGACTCAAAAACACTTTTTTCTTATAAAAATAGTTTATTTCGGGTGGTTGACATAAATTGATCTGCCTACCTGAAAACTGCTGGGTTTCTACGACCTTTATTAACTAAATTTGCGATCAGCCAAGATCGTAAATTGATCTTTTATTTCCAAAAATGAGGAATTTCAGTACAGCAAAAATGCTAGCTAACCATGAAAAACTAAGATCATTTTCTGAATCAGCACCATCATATTAACTAAAAAACGTTTGTTTCTTGGCACCAAAAAACGTCTTGACCAGTGTTATAGCATCACTTAGAACGATTCCAAACACATTTGCAGGAAGATTGAAACAATTCGATGTAAGAGAAAAGATTCAAACGATTCAGATCGCAACATTACTGAAGTCGACGAAAACTTGAAAGAGGGTTTGAAAGCAGATAGTTATTAGGACCTTAATGGGCGCAGTAGAAATTATAACTGGTGATTATATTTATACTAAGTAGAACACTGGGAATTCTTCCATTGAACCTGTCAAAGAAAATGGAAGAATAAGAAATTCGTCGTGACCCGAAGGTTCTATGTAAAGATAATTCAGACGTCAATCTTTACGTGTACCACCAAGACAGCTACGTTTAAAAAATTATATATACTAAAAATGCCCGTGAAAATTTCACGGTTTTCCTATTTTAATCTTTTGGTAAATCTTAATTCTTAAGTTAATGATTGAATAAGCTCATAGCGAGTTCTACAAGAAAAAATATCTATAGAAATTCCCCCTATTAAATATTTGAGTTTGGCAATTTTAACAAAATATAGCAATAATAATCATAAATATGAATGTTGGTTGTTATTTTAAGAAGTAAGGGGGTACAAATAAAAGATTTGAAATTGAAAACTATTTCCATTTCATTGAAACAGACGTTAACACTTGTTATCACCTCTTGCGTCTTCCCTTCTTTCATTCTTTCTTTCATTTTCTCGCTGGAACGAAACAGCCTCTCTGATATGTCCTTTCCGACTTTCCACACGATCAAAATGAAATCGTCCATTATTTATGAGGTATTGGCAGAGTGTAACGTGCGTGATAACTAAGGAACCAAGGGAGGGATAAGTAGAATTATAATATGATAAATGATGACTACCACCTCCTCATAAAAATGTGAGAAGGTAAGTGCTTTAATAGAAGTGCTTAATAAGAATAAAACTGTTAAATATATTACTATTTTTTATTTTAAAAATATCTACGAAAAGTTTCTTAAGACCGAGTTTACATATTATTCGCAATAATACTGTAGGTATCTTGGGCATCTACGCTATTTCCGTTTCAGTATCTTGTGATTCTTTTGCATATGACAAATCAACTTGAACCTTTTATATCGGACTTCTAGTCTATAACTAATTGATAGAAAAAGAAAGCCTAAAATATTCTTAATCTTTAGCATTCTGCATTATTATTATTATTATTATTATTATTATTATTATTATTATTATTATTATTACCCTTTCCATTGCCTTCTTTTTCAAGGCCTCTCAATTACGGTATCCTTATTGTTAATTTCATTCAAAGTTGTTTTCTGTTGCTATAGCAACATATGACAACACAACTATGAAATTCAAACACACTATTGTTCAAGGATCAGAGTCACCTTTAGTAGCAGGATAAACTTTTGTACAGCAAATGAAGTCACATACAGAGTGATAAAGGTTAATTTAACCACGTGTAATTTCTGGCACCTCAGTTTGATTTTCATTAATGAATATATAGGAAAGATCTAAAGTATATTTGACCAAAAGCATTTGCAATAAAATTTCTTTAAATTGATCTTTTCATTTTTTTTTTTTTTTTTTTTTCTGAATTGTCGGCGCGGAATCGTTTTGCACAGAAGTGTCATGAAACAGAATTTCGGGAGAAAGTGAGACGCCGAAGACCACGGCACTATGGACGTTATCTAGAATATTGAAGACAGGAATGGAGATTTGAAGAGACCTGTTATCACTTTATTTCCGTCCCTTAACCACAAAATACCTCTGGAGTGAAGATACTAATAAGAAGCTAATGGCATGACATAGAAACTGTCCTTAATAATAAGAAAAGTAAAATAATTTCGGCTACTGTAATATAAAGCACGATCGCCTAATCTAGGCCAGTGTAGACGACCGTATTGTGACAGATAATGGGAAAATAATGTCAAATGGTAAATCCAACAAATAGTAAATTACAACAGTGTAAATTTAAAAGAGAGCAAGAAAATATTAGGTTGGTGCAAAAATAATGTCGTTTTCTCACATGAAGTTGAACGTCAAAAAACGACATTATTTTTGCACCAACCTAATAAAACATCAGGACCATGCTCGAGAGATGCAGAAAACATCGATTGTCGGACACAAGAGCAATAAAAAGTAATGCAATGCGCAGGTATTATGCGGGGCCGAACAAACAGTAACAGGGACTACCAGGAGCTGTAAGCTTGGATGTGCGGGTGGGGTAATTGATAATGGCTCAGAATTGTTAATCGGAGAGCTGAGTTCCAATTCCCGTCGGGTTCGTTATATTCACTTACATGCAAATACCCTTGGAAAAAGTATAAATCCACCTCTCCTCCTCCTAACTATGGGTTAATTAGTAAGACTAGGATCATTAAACCATTATTATATTTTTAAAAAATTCTTAGAATATAAAAATATTTTCTGGCTTTAAATAACCTGCAAAGGGTTGATAACCTGTAGAAAATGAATTAATCAATCATAACTTTGTGTGGAGATGCAAATATTTTCTATTAGTAAGGTTTGAATTAATTCCTGACCATTGGCAATCCCCCTTTTTTTTATCTTGAGATTCTTAACAAAATCCCAAGAAAGGTCTCTAATGTTATCTGTTCTGATCTGGCATCTCGGTTTCAGTCACGTTCCCACCGCTGACATATAGCTTCCCTGTCTTTTCTACAAATATTTTTATGACAATTTTTCTAATGAGATTTCCTCCTTGGTAACTCGACCTCATCAATTTAAACGTCGTACTAGATTGGCATCTAGATCTCATCGTTTTCCTGTTGACATAACTAGATGTAACCGTAAGTTCTATTCTAACAGTTTCTTCTCTTGCACTTCTCGCCTGTGGAACCCTCTTCCGATTTCCTGATTCCCCGTCAACAACGATCTTTAAAAATTTAAATGCAACATCAATCGCTATCTTTTGTCTTCCTGAATCATGTTCTTTCACCTCATTAATGTTTTCTCATTTTCTTTTACTCTCAGCAACCCCTTGCGTCTTAATGGCATTATCGCCTTGATTGGGGTGAAATGATTAAAAAAAAAACATCATAAAACAAAGAGGAAAAAATAAAAGAAAAAAGTGTCGATATTATGAAGAATTGCCGAATAGTTCTCAACTCGATCCACTTTCCAAAATCAGTATTTTAATGACCAAATATGGGAATACCATTTAATGACCAAATATGGGAATACCGTTTAATGACCAAATATGGGAATACCGTTTAATGACCAAATATGGGAATACCGTTTTTGGGTAGTAGGTAGGGCCAAGGACAATTCTTTGGCACCCCATCGTACTATTTCGATTATTATTCATAATATTATTTATTATATTGTTAAGAGAAAATCATTTAATATTAACTGCTTACGACATAATCTATTTGGTGAATGGTAATGGTTAACAAACTTGTTTGGTTGTCTATTACAACTGATATTTCTGGTGCCTTTATGTATTACCTTGTATGAAACTATAATTTATATCATAACAACTACTTATGACTTGTCATGTTATACAACTATAAAAATAACACCAATTTGACTAACATATAATAATAGCATACATAGTTGTATCCATCAAAATCTACTTTATATTATGGCCAACTGAAACGGAACGATCAATTTGCGATAATTATTAATTTATTGAAAAATAGTGATTGATTGATCTTGATGAATAAATAATGATTGGTGATTGAATAGACAAATTGTTGTGGAGATTTATCGAACTGGCCCATCTCAGTTTTTGTCCGTCCAGTAATGACAAACCTCAGTCAAGGGAGGCTTTGATGACCATACGACCGGACATCAGGTAGAATTGGATATTAAAGGAAACATTTCTTTCTTTCTTTCTATCTATCTATCTATCTATCTATCTGTCTTCTTCGCTCTCCGATTATATAGTCTGCTTATTTTTAGCTTAATCTGTTCATTTCTCTCTCCCTCTCTCCCTCTGTCTGTCTGTCTGTCTGTCTGTCTGTCTCTCTCTCTCTCTCTCTATATATATATATATATTTTAAGACATTTTTTATGTTTATACGTTCTTTTTATAGATACAAATATTTAAGTAAATGCTCTGTTTATAATAAACAGTATTAACAACATTTACCGGCCTGAATCCGAGAAATTTTCATAGAAAATATATAACAGCAAAATTGTCTAAATCATGTTACAGCATAATTGTCCATCCCACAAAATGTTTAATATCTAAAAAAAAACACTAGACTAATTGAGTTTCTTTTTTCCAGGTTTTTAGATAAGACGTTTAGCTAACTTAATACTATTTGTCGTAAGAATCACTGAAAATCCCTTTGAATTATACACCTGGAAATAGAACAGGTTAAATCGTTTTGTCTCAGCCCCACTGTCTTCCCAAATGAGCAATGGTGGGAGGAAAAAATCATTCAGGGCCTTCAGTAATGGTACCAACATTCATACTCTGGCTTCCATCTTCAAAGTCCATTCAAGAACCATCAAGAGAATGGTGAATAAGTTTAAAAAAGAGGGAAAAACTGGATCAGAAGGTCAGAACAGGAAGAGAGATCCTCATTTCAACGTAGAGCTTAAGAGATCAATTAGAAAAGATCGAACTCGATCCATAAGACGTTTGACACTTGAGAGAGAGGTTTCAGCTATGACAGTTAAAAAGCAGTGAAAAAAGGCTTGAAAATGAAAGGCAGCTTGTTACTACAGGGAAGAACGTTAGAATGTTAGAGAGGGCGAAGATCATCTTGAATAAGTTGGAAAATGATCCTAGAATAATATATATATTTGAACTTTATTTCGATACTTCATGAGCTTCCGATCTTTAGCTATGCTTAATTAATGATGAACATGTTACTTTCGTTTATGATCGATTTTATCACGATTCTTCTGTTAAGCTTGGAGAGTAATTTACGTTCTTATTGCTCAAAGTAGAGTTCAATAGTGTTATAAAAACCTCGGAGAATTCCAGTAAGATATCTTTAATCATTTCTAAGATACAACGGTTCAAAGCTTAATTTAACAATTGTACAATTTTTATGTTACACCCGGTATATATATGATGGAATATTCATTTGTGCAAAAAAGAAGGCTTTATATTGTTCAAAATTTTCTATATTATATGGCGGGTTCATTGATTTGTTGCCTTTTTATGACTTATCAACCCATTGTGGGTTATTTAAAGCTTCCAAAATATTTTGGATTGTAGATGTACGAGACTGCTTACAGTACCCTGAGTGCTAAGCGTCTTCTCGCGTACACACCTAATTACTGGGCGGGGTCGACGCTGCTTAATTTTCGTGATCAAACGAAAACCAGTGTTTTCAGTGAGATTTGATCGTATGATTATATGGAGGAAGAGTTCTCAATATCGTAGATGGAGTGTTTCGACTTACAGACAGTGTAGACATAGAAATCAACAATGCATGGTGACTGCCAGTTTCACGCCTCAAGTGATTTTCAGTTACTGTGCTGCGTTGATTTCTGTTCTCTCTTTCTGTCTGTCTGTCTGTCTGTCTGTCTGTCTCTCTCTCTCTCTCTCTCTCTCTCTCTCTCTATATATATATATATGATAGTTACCCATAATCAAATGACATCATATTTTAAAATCTTAATCATATTATTATTAGATGGTTTTTACACATGAAAGTGCATAGTACAACAATAATAATTAGATTTTTTCTTTCGAATTATTGTTTTGGAACTCTATACTTTCATGGGGTCGGCCTTTTCACTTCTCGGTTTCGTAAACGTCTGGGAACAGACCGCTATTGTTATATCAAATACTACCACCTGGCGTCGCTAATGCAAGGGAGATGACCATCGTACAGCAGAATTTATACATTTTACAAACAAAAATACTTGATGTATTATATGCATAAAATAAGAATATTCGGCTTCTTAAGCCAAAGAATTCACTGAATTTCTTGAATAAAAGTAACTGCTTTGACAGGCACATCGGTAACAATTTTTGCTCTTGTGCCAGCAGCCTAGAAAAAAGAAAAACGTGTTGAATATTGAACCTTATGAGCACGCTCATAATGACAAAGCGGTTTAACGCTACATGATCTCCCAAAATTTACTAGTAGCCAAACAAGTATCTAGATTTTGTTTTGTTTGAAGAAAAGGAAAATTGTGTCAGTTTGAAAGGGATTTTGAAAAAACGACAACTATCAGAATCTTATCTAAGAGCTGCAGAAAGTGATGTGTGTGCCCAAAGTAAGCGGAACACTTGGAATGATCCTATAAAACACTAGCAAAGAAAATGAAAGAATTAAAAATCCATTTGAAAGACAGTACAAATAAGAAGACTGTTAAATTCGATAAAAATATTGAAAACCTAAGTCAACCTGTCACATGGCCTCCATTCATATTCTACCCTCTTCTATTGTGATGATAATAATAATTTTTGTTCTTTTAAAGCTGAATTAATTTTTTTCTGTTAATCGGTGACAATTGCAAAAGGATCATTTAAAAAGAAAAAAGATACAAAACAAACAGATCTTCTCTTTGTTACATTCATTTATTCCATTACTGTTAATGTGCATATTTTTAAAAAATATTAAAGCTTGTCTGGCTATACGACTTTATGGAAGAATCAATGCGACAAAAACAAGTTCAGATTGCTTCTTGGCTTACCTTCGAATTGAGACAGTTTAGTATTTCCGACAAGTACCAAAGGTTGGTGAGCGAGCCCAAGTTACAAACAAGACAAAAAATAAACTGGAATTTCAATTTCAAGGTAGGAAGACACTCATCATTGTCTTTCTCCAAAGTTGTTTAAGCCTCTATTTCCCCCTCCCCTCTCCGCCCTTCTCACTCACTCACTAACACACACACACACACACGCATGCACGCATGCACGCACGCTACACTAAATTTGAAGCTGTAGACGACCTTTGGAGCAAAAGGTCGAAAAAAAAACACCAGGTGATGCTGCAACTGTTTTAGTAACCTAACAGGTTTTAATTCAAAATTGTTCTCCTAGACAAGTTACCAAACAAAGCTAGAAATTCCAGCTGGCGATTTTATTTATTACAAGCGGTAATATATTTGCCTAAAGGCAACAGACTCAGGCGGGATTTGAACTAGGTTCCTCGATTTCCTTTTGCATACTGAGAAGCGTCACGTTAACAGCACATCCACATTGAACTCAGTTTGGTAAATATCAACTGAAAATAATCATTAAAATATCGATTTGATTGATTCAGAAAAATGATTTTTAATGTTATATCTCTTTTCCTGTGTTACTGAAATCTTTATTCATTGTTGAAAGAAAAATAACAGATGGAGAAAATCATACTCAGTTTATATATATATATATATATTTATATATATATATATATATATATATATATATATATATATATATATATATATATATATATATATATATATATATATATATATATAGTGAGTGTGAAAGCAGATGCTTTAAGGGTTTCGTTTGTTTAATCAAGTAAGTGGTTCTCCGTCTCGAAAACGGAAACAGAATGTAAAATGTAAAATGAAAAAAGTCAAAAGAAAAAAGCAAACACGTTTTGAATATTGAGTTTCACAATGTGAGAGAAGATGACTTCTTTTTTTATTGTAAAGAATTAATTTTTACTTATTTGCAAAACGTGCAAGGTCACCTGGGACTGAACGAATTTTCCCGATCGTCTCTGAAATCGAACGTTTTCCTTATATTTAATGATGTGTTTTTATTTAGTGATTTATTTATTTAGTCATGTATTTTTTTATTTGTTTTACGTGCTGATAGAATTTAATCGAGCTAGAATCGAATATGGTTGAACTGAGAAGTTTGTGTAGTGTCAGTTTTACAAATGTGGGAGACCTTTCTGCAAGACATTTGGCTCAAACACTAAACACTCGAGTTAGCTCAAAATAGGTAATTGTAACAGTCACAAGTCAGACAGCCTATTAAAAGTTTATCTTGATTCTTAACATATATTTGTTTGTTCATAGAGTAGATTCATCTGAAAACATAATTATGTTCCAGTCTTCAGCTGTCCAGGTTTCATGTTGCTTAGCAAATGCCAGACACTTGAATTTTATAGCCGTGGTTTCATAGTCGGTTTGAATGATTTCAGACCAAACTCAAATCTGTGAAACTGTCATAGAACTGTCCATTTTCAAGCAGAACATGTATCTTAAAAAAAACTCGTGTATCAATGCGCTTCGTCGAACGGTCATTTCCAGCGCTGGTTTTTCTTGCACATCCACTTATCCCCAGGTTGCTAAATGTCCTTGAATTTTGGAAATTCATAATAGCAGTGTTCACAGCTGTTTTGCCACAACCTACTTTTATACTTATTTCTTGTTCAAAATAGCCTTCATCACGTAGAACCATAATTTGGGTTCTTCACGTCGGTGAAAGTGAGGATTTTTACCCATACTGTAAGCCTAATCCACTACACAAATACTATCAAAATGGCTGCTAATTTGGAAATGACAAAACTTGTTTTAAACATAATTCCCGTGTGAATAATGGCTGATGTAATAACGAAAGGCAGTGGCATCATGCAATCTCATATGATACAAGCTAATGCAAAAAAAAAAAAAAAAAAAATTAAAATAACCATGTTACAGGAAAGTGGTCTTAAACTTTTATTAATGACTGTACAACCAAAGCAACTTTAATTAACTTCATAAGATTGGAAATATTTCCAAACTGTAAATTTAAGATTTTGAAAGATGATTACAGATCTGAAGAACTATCGAAAAGGTGAGAGATCTGAAGACATAGCCGGGAGGCGACAGATGCAGAGAGAAAACCGGGTGGTGATACATCTGGAGATTAAACCATGAGATGACAGATCTGGTGAAATAGCCAGGAGGTGACAGATGTAGAGAAACAACCGGGAGGTGATACATCTGGAGAATGAACCATGAGATGACAGATCTGGCAAAATTGCCGGGAGATAATATACCCGAAGAAAGAGATAGATGAAAGGACTCCGTGAATGACCGGTGGGTATCTCGTTAATCTCGTTAGAATTCTTCAGTATTTTGACATATTCCATATTAAGTTCAGTATTTTGTTAGAATTCTTCAGTATTTTGTTAGAATTCTTCAGTATTTTGACGTATTCCATATTCAGCCACTCTAAATAACTCTTGAAACAGATTCTATATATATATATATATATATATATATATATATATGAAGAAATATAGTCTTAAAGTGAGCTATATTTTTGGGATAAAGTGCTCAATATCAGAGATAGAGCGTGTGTAAATATAAAAGTGAACATAGAAGTCAACACTTAGAGGCGACAGCCTGTTTCATGCTAGATGCAATCGTCAGGCCACGAATGCTGTTATTTTTCTCGGCTATTTATATATACGGGTCAGTAGTGCATTGTGGATAGTCTATTTTGGCAGATATTTTACCGGAAGTCGTTTATTTGTTTATTTGTGTCAAATTATTTTGCTCCTGGCCTGACGATTGCATCTAGCATGAAACAGACTGTCGCCTCTAAGTGTTGACTTCTATGTTCACTTTTATATATATATATATATATATATATATATATATATATATATATATATATATAAATCATGTCTATTTAGTCAACAAGTATTCATCCAAACAAGTTTGATTTAAAATTACCGTCAAAATGTGTTTGTTTAATTTCTATTGTATTTTTCCAATTTTCGAATAGGGTGCCGAGTATTGTGCTCAAAGTTGTGGATAAACTGTTCGAAGTTCATATTTTGTTATTGTTTTGTTCAAGTATTTTTGACCATTGCAATGAATAACCATAATGAAATATGAACTTTGGACAGTTTATCTACAACTTCGAGCACAATACTCAACACCTTATTCGAAAATTGGAAAACAAAACGTGTCGATTCTTTTTAATCAAACATAATTGTATATACATTACGGGCAAAAGTTTGTAACCACTGCGCATGTCTTAAAAACATCTTAAAATGGGATATTTTTGTATTTTAATTAAAGTAAAAGATAAAATTTCAGTATCTACAGTGTATTTGCTTTTATTTTTCAGTCTTTCTCCAGGCTCCCCTTACTACCAAAGGGTTCAAATTTGGATTCGTCCGTCTACAATACAGTTTACTAAATTATGAATATTTTGTATGAGAAACACACATTAACGTCTCCGTATACTTTTTGAGATTACCTAAATTTTCAACTAAGTAAATACAGGTTTTAAATGTTAACTCAGCACTGACTAATGTTGTAAATAAAACATATATAATTGTCTCTGAAGAAAATTGATTGTGCCATGATGACAGTATTTTCGTAGTATTTTTAAATTTATTTTATTAATTTTGAAGCAATTTGCAAAAAATGGCAAAACTCAAAGCATCTAAGCATTGAAGTGAGGGTACAAATTGAAACTGTATTCAAAGAAGGCTAGTCTAAAAGACAAATTGCCAAGAAGCTAAAGATTTATAGACATGGGGTGCAATATTTACAAAGGCAGTTAGAACCTGGCGCAAATGCTGATAGAAAAAGAGCTGGAACACCGAAAGTGACATCTGCTACTGAAGATAAACACTTGATTATTGAGAGCAAAAGAAAAAGAAAGAAAACTGTTTCAGAGTTGACAGCTGAATTTAATTCTTCTCGATGGCTACCAGTGTCGCTCTCAACTGTGAAAAATCGACTTAGATCAGCGATGCGCAATGGGTGCATATCCATCAAGAAACTCCTGTTACGGAAGGTGAATAAATAGAAAAGACTGTTATAGGCAAAAAGCATAAGAACTGGGCACTGGAAAAGTAGCAATATGTATTATGTACAAAGGAGTCCAACTTTAAAATTTTTGGTAGTAAGAAGAAAGTGTATTTGAGAAGAAAGGAGAAAGACTGAATGGCGAATGTGTGGTTCCAACAGATAAACATGGTGGAGGGTCTGTTATGGTGTGGGGGTTAGAGGGCTGAGATTTGATTCAGGTGAAGGGAATCATGAAAAAAGAACACTGTCATTCGGTTTTGTAAAGAAAAATACCATTTGGTTTATGCATAATTGGAAAAAGTCACCTTTCAACAAGACAACGACCCCAAAAAATCTTCTAAATTATGTCAAAATTTATGTAAAAAGGAACAAAATATTAGAAATTATGACTTGGCCGCTCAATCGCTTGGCCTCTCCTCCATTGAAATAGTATGCGATGAAATAGATAGGAGAGTTCGAAGTGAATACCCAAAGAGTGAGAATGAGCTTTTTCAGCGCTTGAAGAATGCCTGAGAAGGTCTGCCATCTTTTTATTTTTTCAAAAACTGTTTGAAAGAATGACACGAATTTGTAAAGCAGTGATTAAGACAGGTGATGATTTTCTTGACGAAAACAAAATATGACGCAGTTGTATGTTAATTTTTATAGTTAAATGCTTATTTTTGCCAAAATAAAAGCAAATACACTGTAATTACTGAAAGTTTATCTATTTAAAAAATACATTTTAAAGTGATTTTTAAAGAAATGCAGGGTGGCTCCCAAATGTTGCCTGTAGTATATATATATATATATATATGTATATATATGTGTGTGTGTGCGTGCGTGCGTGTGTGTGTGTGCGTGCGTGCGTGCGTGCGTGTGTGTGTGTGCGTGAATGCGTGCGTGCGTGCGTGCGATGCACCTCCAAAAAACTAAAAGATATTTCCTGCGTACGGACGGATGTAAACAGGATTAAAGCATTAGTTAACTTGGATATTTAGATGCCGTAACGTAAACGACGCGCCGACATAGTTCAAATAAATTAACAAAAACAGCAAATCAGAATTAAGGATTCAAAGTTGACCACCCAAACGGAAGATCGAGAATTAAAATTTTGTTCAAGTTGAACCTATCTCTACCAAGATAAACAGAGGAAAATTAGCTTTTAGACGGTGGTATAGCGACAACAGAGAAAGCAACCACATCGACCGAGCAGGAACAACACATTTACACGACACACCTGCGCCTTAAAATTCCATTCACTACTCCCAGTTAAGAAATTTAACATGAGAACTAACGCTCTGCCGATAGATAATTGGATTTATTTGTAAGTATGAGCTTAGCATACTAAAACCAAATACGCTCCCAAAAGCTTGCAGGTGTGATTTATGACTGATACTTGCTTTTCCCTCAACGACAGACACCCTTTTCCTTTTCCATAGCGCAAGTGTTCAACCTAATAAATAGTTGCTATTGTTTGTTCTATAACTTTATATTTGAGTTTATTCATGTTTCTGTAGTTAGAGGCGTTGTGATATTAGGGCCGACAAAACAAATCATAGCCACCATTCTCTGTCTGTCTGTCTCTGTCTGTCTGTCTGTCTGTCTGTCTGTCTGTCTGTCTCTCTCTCTCTATATATATATATAGGAAATGGATTAAATACGACCTATTGTTATTTTTTATTTTATTTTGTTTAAATGATATTTTTACGGATACTCATATTCGAGTAGAAGCTCCGTTTTTTTTTTTTTTAATTAAAGAGTATTTTTTATACAACTCTATCTACCAGCCTGAATATTCGAGAATTCTTGTCAGAAAAATATGCGTCACCCGGATTCGAACCTGCATCCCCTATGGGGAATCACTAACCGCTCGGACACGTAGGATTTCCAGTGCAACAAAGCCCAAATAGTGCATTTTTGACACACACTCTCAAAACATCCATATCTGCTCTGTAGTAGAGTTTAAACAAAATAAAATTAATTAACACACACACACACACACACACACACACACACACACACACACACATATATATATATATATATATATATATATATATATATATATATGAAATTTCACCCTAAGCAATGTAATAAATCCACTAAGATGCATGTAGTTACTGAAGATGAAAGAATACGCATAAAAAAATGTTATTAAGGAGAAAGAACACTAAAAGAACAGGAATTAAGAAGACAGAAGATAACAATTTGCATTTAAATTTTTGAAAATGAAAGTTGACGCAAGAAGCAAGAAGTCGGGAGATAGTTCAACAAGCGAGAAATTCGAGAGAAAAAATTGTTAGCATAGAATTTATGGTTGCATCCAGCCATTTCAACTGTAAAGTGATGAAATATTGCTGCCAATCTATTACTGCTCTTAAATCCATAGTTTAGGTACCATAGAGGACACACACACACACACACACACACACACACACACACACACACACACACACACACACACACAAATATATATATATATATATAAATATATATATATATAGTGTATTAGAGGAGCAGATCATTATTCAAACATATATGGTTAAATATAAAATATTAAAACAAAACAACTCACACTCAACAAAATTATTTTTCAAACTAGTCACAACACATTACACTGCATCTAAACAGATGGTCCTGCTGTTATTATTTCGTTCTCTCACGTGGTATGGCGTCATAGAACCGCATCGCGAATTTACGATCTGCGTCTGTTAATCCGCGACCGTTATCGTCGCATAGTAAGCTTCTATGTAAACATAACAGGATATCATCTTTGATGGTGAATATCTTTGTTGAAATGGCCATGTAACTACTCTGATGATGGCTCCTGTGAGCCGAAAGCTTAGATCGTGGAACAGCATAATAAAAAAAATCTAAATGTTGGAAAGTTTCTGTCTTTATTTTCCCCCGAAATTAAAGCAACTATACGTAGCTTAGAACGGCTCATGATCAAACATAATAGACTTTCCTTGTCTGTTATATTTAACACTATATGTCTGAATATATATATATATATATATATATGCAAGTATAGGATTGGTGTATACAGAATAAATTCCAATAACTAACAAATACTATTCTTAAAAGAGTACTCAATACAGAGTAGAGCAAATATAATTATTTATTCGAAAATTATAACATAAATATGTTATAGAATCACTACAAAAATAGCCATTTTGTTTTGAAACTTCTGGTGTCTTATCAAGTGATGTTGTTGAATGTATAATAAAGGGTTTTAAAAGGTTTAAATCGACCAAAAACCACTTGCTAGGGGAAACACTGTTACATAAGTTGGAATGACCAATCAAAATACAAGTATATGAGAATTCCAAAAACTTGACAACGAACTTTGGTTATAATAATTAATGCTTTAATGTTAGGGTTAGACTAAAATAGAATTCATTTCAACTAATAAATATTAAATTATACTATAAAATTCAAAATTACCAATTTTAAATTTAATCTATATTAAGTTTAAAATTATAAAATTATTTAAAGAAGAAACTGAGGGAAAAAAATACATGTTTTTTTCTATTTATTTTATTTTTATTAAGTTGGAATAAACGTTCAAATGCTGCTCTGAACTTCGTGACAACACAGATACATTTGGAGTGAAGACATGGGCAGGGTAGGGTGAAATCTTGCGAAAGACAATACATACACAATCAGATTATCATACAGAAACACACAGACATATTTGGATATATAAACACACAACAAAGCGACGAGACAGGAAATATGTTCACGACCCATTAAAAAAAAACAAAAAAAAAAACGGCAACATACATAGACACCCGTGTTATTTTTCACTTATATATCTATTATTAGGTTTTTCCTATACTTTTTTGAAAACACATAAATGACAAATTTTTAAACGTTGACTGATAGTCATTTCCTTAATTTTATGTAGTTATTGTTTGCATGTAACCTCCAACGGATGGCTAATCGCGCAAGCAATGATTTTTTTAAAACTTAAATATATTTTTAAGATTCTCGTCGCGCGGGGAAAAAGATAGCATTGTGAACTTTAACATCAACTTAAATTAACGGAATTCAACAGAAAATCAATATTATCGCAAATTCTGTAGACAATATTTGCATGAAATTTGTTTGTAAACTGATAGTATTTAAAAGAAGCAGGATTGTGTTGATTTTATGTAGGTACCTCCAAAAATTCGTAGATGTATTTTTCATAAATGAAAAACCCTTTTAGAAGCTTTCCAACTGCGTCAAGTTAAAGCTAAAGGATTCAATTTTCTAATTCCAGAAAAAAAATACTGTGGAATATTTCAAACAGAATTTTAAATGATTTTTAGTCGATGCTTCCGAAAAAAAAAAACAATCGAATCGGCCATTTTTAACTTTTTTTTTTAGTGAAAAATGTAAACGAACTTATTTTTCAGTTTTAAAATTCCCGCTAAAATAAGATATACACTTCTGAAAGGTTACTTTCGTAAAATTAGGAAATTTAAAGTTAAATTAATCTGTTCTGAAACAAAAATCACTTACTTATAGCATAAAATTTTCTAGACAAACATTTCTTGACCCCGGGGTCTTGTTATTTTCACGTCTCCATCGATAATTTTATGACTGAAAATGTGTTAACATGTTTAGTACGGTGCATCAAAAATGACATAACGTTTTTTTTTGTTTCTTATAATAATTTAAAATACTATAAAAATTTTTTACATTATTGAGTTACTTCTATCTCTTTCATTATTTAATAGCTAAGATAATGATAACTAATTTATTAATTATGAATATTAAATTAAGTTAGTATATGTTTAATTTAATAACTGCGATAATAACTAATAAAATTATTATTATATTATTAATTAAAATATCTCACTGAGTTATTAATTGTTTAAATTGATAAATGAAATAATTTTATTATCTCAATTTAATTTTTAATTTAATAACTGAGAGTGAGATAAGACCTTTACATCTCAAGGACGAGACAAGCTTTGAAATACGTGACCTTTTAACCATAATGTCACTTATGAGATATCATACAAAATATAACATTTTGACGCACAAGAAAAAATCTTTTTAATTATTGTAAAAAGTTTTGGTAGCATTATTTGTATTAAGCTTTTAATTATCACTTATTAAATATAGTCTTCACTTAAAAACTTAATAACCGACCCCATGCGCTGCATGAAAGTATTTTAAAACATTTTTAAAATTAAAGAAAAAAATGATTAAAAATTAAAAGAAAAAGGCAAACAATTCTTGTAAAAATTCTTTGTTCATCGAAAAAAAATTTTATCTTCAGATAATAATGTCCTTAATGTATATTATTATAAAAGCAAATAAAAGCCTATCTAATTTGATAATTAGAGAGTTTATTGCAGTTTTTATTTCGCAATTTGGAGCAGATGTTTTTAAAAGTTGGCTTTAGTTGGGAAAAAAAATGATTATTCAACTTCTCCAAGGAGTCCTGCTTATATATATATATATATATATATATATATATATATATATATATAAAAAGTTTGCGCACTCTTCGAAATTCTATAAAATTTCATGAAATTACTTTGGTGGGTGAGGGGTAACTGATGTAAAAAAATATATTTTTACTAAGATTTTCTAAAAATAAAAATTTCAAAAATAAATTCATTCATTTTTGAATAAGTCCTGAAAGTTTCATTTAAATTAGACAATTATTTGATTTTTGCAATAATTTCAAAATTAATGGGTTTTCCCCCGAAACTGCTACACTAAAAATTGCGATGACCACTAGTCGTACGGTTTTAACAAAAAAATTTTTGACCCAAATTTAAAACGTGTTAGAAAGAAGAAAATTTTGTTTAAAAATATATAAAAAATACTTTGTTATTTCCTCTTAATAATAACATAAATATTTTAATGATGAAACTTTGTTTTTATTAAGTTTCGGACCTGTTATCATTATGCTATACTGATTTTTTAGCGAATTGTTGGAGGTACCTGAAACATTTTTTATCCATTAATTGCTGATTTTCGCTATTGACAATTTATTCATGTGGTCAATTGATGGCATTGAGTTGATCGAAAGCTTACCCTTTATTTCGTATCCTGCGATACCTTCTCATTGCTATAACCAGAGGAAGGGGAAAAACAGCTAAAAAATTAACATGAATAGAAAATAGTAGTCAAAAAGTAATAACAACTGTTAACAATGCATCTTCTAATAAAAAATAAAGATGAAAGTTAATACTAGGCAAAAATGAATAATAAAAATAGAAGTAAATACTAGTAAAAAAATAATGGTTGACAATGCTTTATTTAATAAAAATTAAGATGAAAATAAATGCAATCAATAATAATTGTTGACAATGCTTCATCTTATAAAAATGAAGATGAAAGTAAAAACTTTTTAAAAAAATTCGACAAGTAAAAAACAAATAAAAAAAAATAAATAAAAATATTACTACTTCTATTGATACTGCTAGTGTAAAAATAAAAAAAATAAATTGCACCGAGAGAAATCGTGGAATCAAGTGATGAGTTATAAGTTAGATTTGATCATCTGCACAACTGTAAAGTTCACGTAAGTTAGCAGCTAAAGCAAATGTGCATCCACCAAACTTCTATGAGGCAAAAGTAAATGAGTTCGAGTTTCACCAAGAGTTTATTCTTTATTTCCGACCTCGCGATGTCTATTCACTGGTATAAATTGGCAAATTTTGTAAAGTTGCGATAAAAATCAACCGACAAATTAAATCAAAAGAAACCTTAATAATAATTATCGAAATAACAACATTAATAATAACTACCAAAATAATTTTAAAAAAAATTTTGCTTCACGAACCACAAACTTATTTGCAGTCTAAGATTTAACCTTAATCTTGAATTTGTAGTTAGTTTTGGGCTGATTTCAAGTGTGAGGATTATATGAATCATAATCCCTTGGAGTTAGAATGAGCTGTTATAGATTCTATACGCTCAGGAATGTTGTAACCGCTAAAAGGTAGGGAAATCGTGCGTTGAAAGAATTGAAAAAAATCCCGCCTCCATTAAAAATATTTTAAATCTGGACTTATAAATGGACTCGAACACCTTCCACTCGTACTAGAAACAAGTACTCGACTATATCAATCTGAAAACCGAAGGGTTCTTTAAAGCTCGGAAACTTTGAGATTTAAAAATGTGTTTAAGTTACATAATTAGTCTTCACATTAATAGTATAGGATAGTTTTTACTGGAGGTCTCGAGACAGTATGTCTCTTTAATATGATTTATAACTTTAGTAATTAGCTACTTCAATAATTAAATGTGTAAGTTTTCTTACGGGAATACTTTGTAGTACATGAAATAAATGACCAATTGATTTGCAGTGAAAGATATCATTTATTAAACAAATTAAAGAAAGGAAAGTTTAACATGAGTTTCTTTTGTCAGAAGTAAATTGCGTAGACAGCGAAATATTCATGAAATTGCTATAGTGGGATTTACTGTATTGGTGTGTCTTAGTGTGAAGCGTTCACAGACATTTTAGCTACAGCGTGGAAGGTTCATATCTCCCGTTCGAAAGAAGAAATCCTAGAAGAGAGAGTTACTTTAGGGTTCACGTGTTTTTATATTCGAGCTGCTACAGACACAATGTTTATTTAGGGTTGCTACTACTACTATGTTTAAGGGCTGCTACTGATATTATTTTTAAGAGCTGATATTGATATTAAAGTTACTACATAAAAAAGAAACGTGTTTCCCTTTTATCTCACGGAATACATTTAATGAGGTTTGAAAAACAACTCGATCGAAAAGTGGGTTAAAAACGGTAATTATACGAAGAATGTGGTTTATTTGTCCGACCAATAATAAATATCTTCAGTATTTTGGCATTCTTTTCAATATCATGCTGATTTTACCAATGTCATCGTTTGGATAGTTTCAATTTTTCAAACATTTTTGAAAAGCTATTCAGGACAGTTCGGTACATACTACTAATGATGAGTAGAGCAGTCATCTTCCTATTCCATAATCTTGTGGGATTACGCCATCTTATTTGCTAGGGCATTTCGCTTAACTCCTGCTAAGCAGTGTGGTAATAAACGGCATAATCGGAGACATAAAGACTTTTTTCTTTTCCTTGCTCTCTCGCCCACAGAATTCATTAGCAATAGCATTCGTCCCCTCCGAGGAGGCACTTTCCAAGCAAGCCGACTACTTAATTTTAACCAAACCATGTTACGCACTCAGTAACACACATACATACAGCTAAGTATATAGATGTTTTTTCCTTCTTTTTTTTTTTTTACTAATAGCTATCTATATGCATATCTGTTGTTCTATCCGCACTCTTTCTCCCCCCTCTCTCTCCAGAAACATATAATAAAAATATAGTTTATCTGGACTGGTAGCCTTTAAAGCTTTCGTAAAAAATATTACTGTTTGTACTCCATGGGTGAGGGGAAGTCAGGAATGGGATGGTTCTTGTCGTCTATTGTGGATTTAGAAGCAAAAATCGAGCCTTGCATTATCGATGAGGAGAGATAACCTCAGACCCATTTCTGATAGTAGGAACTAACGTTTTCCTCTGGTGAAAATTTAATTAGAAATTTTCTAGAACTTAAGGGATTAAAGTCGTTTGCTTTCGACCTTGACTTGGACTGCTTGTGCATAGTTGCGCTTTGCGTTTTCGAGAACTCCCTTGAATACAGCAAGTCTCCCACTATACTGTTCCTTGTTATAGATATTTTAAAAGTGGTTACAGTGAGCTTTGGTTGAAACACATTCTGGAGTGGACCAGGGCTAGTTATTTAGTTTTCATTGGTATTTTCTCTAGTGTATAAAACTCTTCATGCCAGAAAAGAACCCATTCAGAGATTACAGTGGAACCTCTATATTTAAAGAATGTTGAAAGAGAAGTTTCCGTCATGTAAGATCTGAAGCTATCCCAGTGATCTTTTTGTACTGAAAAATCATCCTCTTAAACAGCACATCAGGGGATACCTTAGGTTTATCAATTTTAACGGAACATTTTTCAGGGGAGGTGGTGAGGAATTAGGATGTGAAATATGATCGATTGAGTGATCCTGTAATTACCCACTTCTCCCCGAATTACGATGCAAAACTGATCGATTGGGTGGTCCTGTATTTACACACCTCACCCGAATTAGGATGTGAATTATGATCTACTGGATAGTTTTTACTCACCTATCCCCGAAGTAGGATGTTAAATATGATCAAAGGGTGATTCTGTATTTACCTAGGATCTGAAATATGATCGATTAGGTGATCCTGTATCTACCCACCTCTCCCTGAATTAGGAGGTGAAATATAATCGATTGGGTGATTTTGTATTTATCCACGTAACCACAAATTAGGATGTGAAATATGTTCGATTAGGTGATTCTGTATTTACCTAGGATCTGAAATATGTTCTATAGGTGATTCTGTATCTACACACCTCTCCCTGAATTAGGAGATAAAATATAATCGATTTGGTGATTTTGTATTTATCCACCTATCCACGAATTAGGATGTGAAATATGTTCGATTGGGTGATCTGTATTTACCTAGGATCAGAAATATGATCGATTAGGTGATCCTGTATCTACCCACCTCTCCCTGAATTAGGAGGTGAAATATAATCGATTGGGTGATTTTGTATTTATCCACGTAACCACAAATTAGTATGTGAAATACGTTCGATTAGTTGATTCTGTATTTACCTAGGATCTGAAATATGTTCTATAGGTGATTCTGTATCTACACGCCTCTCCCTGAATTAAAAGGTGAAATATAATCGATTGGGTAATTTTGTATTTATCCACCTATCCACGAATTAGGATGTGAAATATGTTCGATTGGGTGATTCTGTATTTACCTAGGATCTGAAATATGATCGATAGGTGATCATTTACCTACCCACCTCTCCCTGAATTAGGAGGTGAAATATAATCGATTGGGTGATTTTGTATTTATCCACCTGAATTAGGAGTTGAAATATAATCGATTGGGTGAGTTTGTATTTATCCACCTAACCACAAATTAGGATGTGAAATATGTTCGATTAGGTGATTCTGTATTTACCTAGGATCTGAAATATGATCGATTAGTTGATCCTGTATCTACACACCTCTACCTGAATTAGGAGGTGAAATATAATCGATTGGGTGATTTTGTATTTATCCACCTATCCACGAATTAGGATGTGAAATAGGTTCGATTGGGGGATCTGTATTTACCAAGGATCTGAAATATGATCGATTAGGTGATCCTGTATCTACACACCTCTCCCTGAATTAGGAGGTAAAATATAATCGATTGGGTGATTTTGTATTTATCCACCTATCCACGAATTAGGATGTGAAATATGTTCGATTGGGTGATCTGTATTTACCTAGGATCAGAAATATGATCGATTAGGTGATCCTGTATCTACCCACCTCTCCCTGAATTAGGAGGTGAAATATAATCGATTGGGTGATTTTGTATTTATCCACGTAACCACAAATTAGTATGTGAAATATGTTCAATTAGGTGATTCTGTATTTACCTAGGATCTGAAATATGTTCTATAGGTGATTCTGTATCTACACGCCTCTCCCTGAATTAGGAGATAAAATATAATCGATTGGGTGATTTTGTATTTATCCACCTATCCATGAATTAGGATGTGAAATATGTTCGATTGGGTGATCTGTATTTACCAAGGATCTGAAATATGATCGATTCGGTGATCCTGTATCTTCCCACCTATCCCTGAATTAGGAGGTAAAATATAATCGATCGGGTGATTTTGTATTTTCCTAGAATCAGAAATATGATCGATTAGGTGATCCAGCATCTACACACCTCTACCTGAATTAGGAGGTGAAATATAATCGATTGGGTGATTTTGTATTTATCCACGTAACCACAAATTAGGATGTGAAATATGTTCTATAGGTGATTCTGTATCTACACACCTCTCCCTGAATTAGGAGATAAAATATAATCGATTGGGTGATTTTGTATTTATCCACCTATCCACGAATTAGGATGTGAAATATGTTCGATTGGGTGATCTGTATTTACCTAGGATCAGAAATATGATCGATTAGGTGATCCTGTATCTACCCACCTCTCCCTGAATTAGGAGGTGAAATATAATTGATTGGGTGATTTTGTATTTATCCACCTGAATTAGGAGTTGAAATATAATCGATTGGGTGAGTTTGTATTTATCCACCTAACCACAAATTAGGATGTGAAATATGTTCGATTAGGTGATTCTGTATTTACCTAGAATCTGAAATATGATCGATTAGGTGATCCTGTATCTACACACCTCTACCTGAATTAGGAGGTGAAATATAATCGAATGGGTGATTTTGTATTTATCCACCTATCCACGAATTAGGATGTGAAATATGTTCGATTGGGTGATCTATATTTACCAAGGATCTGAAAAATGATCGATTAGGTGATCCTGTATCTACCCACCTCTCCCTGAATTAGGAGGTAAAATATAATCGATTGGGTGATTTTGTATTTATCCACCTATCCACGAATTAGGATGTGAAATATGTTCGATTGGGTGATCTGTATTTACCTAGGATCAGAAATATGATCGATTAGGTGATCCTGTATCTACCCACCTCTCCCTGAATTAGGAGGTGAAATATAATCGATTGGGTGATTTTGTATGTATCCACGTAACCACAAATTAGTATGTGAAATACGTTCGATTAGTTGATTCTGTATTTACCTAGGATCTGAAATATGTTCTATAGGTGATTCTGTATCTACACGCCTCTCCCTGAATTAGGAGGTGAAATATAATCGATTGGGTAATTTTGTATTTATCCACCTATCCACGTATTAGGATGTGAAATATGTTCGATTGGGTGATTCTCTATTTAGCTAGGATCTGAAATATGATCGATAGGTGATCATGTATCTACCCACCTCTCCCTGAATTAGGAGGTGAAATATAATCGATTGGGTGAGTTTGTATTTATCCACCTAACCACAAATTAGGATGTGAAATATGTTCGATTAGGTGATTCTGTATTTACCTAGGATCTGAAATATGATCGATTAGGTGATCCTGTATCTACACACCTCTACCTGAATTAGGAGGTGAAATATAATCGATTGGGTGATTTTGTATTTATCCACCTATCCACGAATTAGGATGTGAAATATGTTCGATTGGGTGATCTGTATTTACCAAGGATCTGAAATATCATCGATTAGGTGATCCTGTATCTACACACCTCTCCCTGAATTAGGAGGTAAAATATAATCGATTGGGTGATTTTGTATTTATCCACCTATCCACGAATTAGGATGTGAAATATGTTCGATTGGGTGATCTGTATTTACCTAGGATCAGAAATATGATCGATTAGGTGATCCTGTATCTACCCACCTCTCCCTGAATTAGGAGGTGAAATATAATCGATTGGGTGATTTTGTATTTATCCACGTAACCACAAATTTGTATGTGAAATATGTTCGATTAGGTGATTCTGTATTTACCTAGGATCTGAAATATGTTCTATAGGTGATTCTGTATATACACGCCTCTCCCTGAATTAGGAGGTGAAATATAATCGATTGGGTAATTTTGTATTTATCCACCTATCCACGAATTAGGATGTGAAATATGTTCGATTGGGTGATTCTGTATTTAGATAGGATCTGAAATATGATCGATAGGTGATCATGTATCTACCCACCTCTCCCTGAATTAGGAGGTGAAATATAATCGATTGGGTGATTTTGTATTTATCCACCTGAATTAGGAGTTGAAATATAATCGATTGGGTGAGTTTGTATTTATCCACCTAACCACAAATTAGGATGTGAAATATGTTCGATTAGGTGATTCTGTATTTACCTAGGATCTGAAATATGATCGATTAGGTGATCCTGTATCTACACCCCTCTACCTGAATTAGGAGGTGAAATATAATCGATTGGGTGATTTTGTATTTATCCACCTATCCACGAATTAGGATGTGAAATATGTTCGATTGGGTGATCTGTATTTACCAAGGATCTGAAATATGATCGATTAGGTGATCCTGTATCTACACACCTCTCCCTGAATTAGGAGGTAAAATATAATCGATTGGGTGATTTTGTATTTATCCACCTATCCACGAATTAGGATGTGAAATATGTACGATTGGGTGATCTGTATTTACCTAGGATCAGAAATATGATCGATTAGGTGATCCTGTATCTACCCACCTCTCCCTGAATTAGGAGGTGAAATATAATCGATTGGGTGATTTTGTATTTATCCACGTAACCACAAATTAGTATGTGAAATATGTTCGATTAGGTGATTCTGTATTTACCTAGGATCTGAAATATGTTTTATAGGTGATTCTGTATCTACACGCCTCTCCCTGAATTAGGAGATAAAATATAATCGATTGGGTGATTTTGTATTTATCCACCTATCCATGAATTAGGATGTGAAATATGTTCGATTGGGTGATCTGTATTTTCCAAGGATCTGAAATATGATCGATTAGGTGATCCTGTATCTACCCACCTCTCGCTGAATTAGGAGGTAAAATATAATCGATCGGGTGATTTTGTATTTACCTAGTATCAGAAATATGATCGGTTAGGTGATCCAGCATCTACACACCTCTACCTGAATTAGGAGGTGAAATATAATGGATTGGGTGATTTTGTATTTATCCACGTAACCACAAATTAGGATGTGAAATATGTTCTATAGGTGATTCTGTATCTACACACCTCTCCCTGAATTAGGAGATAAAATATAATCGATTGGGTGATTTTGTATTTATCCACCTATCCACGAATTAGGATGTGAAATATGTTCGATTGGGTGATCTGTATTTACCTAGGATCAGAAATATGATCGATTAGGTGATCCTGTATCTACCCACCTCTCCCTGAATTAGGAGGTGAAATATAATCGATTGGGTGATTTTGTATTTATCCACGTAACCACAAATTAGTATGTGAAATACGTTCGATTAGTTGATTCTGTATTTACCTAGGATCTGAAATATGTTCTATATGTGATTCTGTATCTACACGCCTCTCCCTGAATTAGGAGGTGAAATATAATCGATTGGGTAATTTTGTATTTATCCACCTATCCACGTATTAGGATGTGAAATATGTTCGATTGGGTGATTCTGTATTTAGCTAGGATCTGAAATATGATCGATAGGTGATCATGTATCTACCCACCTCTCCCTGAATTAGGAGGTGAAATATAATCGATTGGGTGATTTTGTATTTATCCACCTGAATTAGGAGTTGAAATATAATCGATTGGGTGAGTTTGTATTTATCCACCTAACCACAAATTAGGATGTGAAATATGTTCGATTAGGTGATTCTGTATTTACCTAGGATCTGAAATATGATCGATTAGGTGATCCTGTATCTACACACCTCTACCTGAATTAGGAGGTGAAATATAATCGATTGGGTGATTTTGTATTTATCCACCTATCCACGAATTAGGATGTGAAATATGTTCGATTGGGTGATCTGTATTTACCTAGGATCAGAAATATGATCGATAGGTGATCATGTATCTACCCACCTCTCCCTGAATTAGGAGGTGAAATATAATCGATTGGGTGATTTTGTATTTATCCACCTGAATTAGGAGTTGAAATATAATCGATTGGGTGAGTTTGTATTTATCCACCTAACCACAAATTAGGATGTGAAATATGTTCGATTAGGTGATTCTGTATTTAACTAGGATCTGAAATATGATCGATTAGGTGATCCTGTATCTACACCCCTCTACCTGAATTAGGAGGTGAAATATAATCGATTGGGTGATTTTGTATTTATCCACCTATCCACGAATTAGGATGTGAAATATGTTCGATTGGGTGATCTGTATTTACCAAGGATCTGAAATATGATCGATTAGGTGATCCTGTATCTACACACCTCTCCCTGAATTAGGAGGTAAAATATAATCGATTGGGTGATTTTGTATTTATCCACCTATCCACGAATTAGGATGTGAAATATGTACGATTGGGTGATCTGTATTTACCTAGGATCTGAAATATGATCGATTAGGTGATCCTGTATCTACCCACCTCTCCCTGAATTAGGAGGTGAAATATAATCGATTGGGTGATTTTGTATTTATCCACGTAACCACAAATTAGTATGTGAAATATGTTCGATTAGGTGATTCTGTATTTACCTAGGATCTTAAATATGTTCTATAGGTAATTCTGTATCTACACGCCTCTCCCTGAATTAGGAGATAAAATATAATCGATTGGGTGATTTTGTATTTATCCACCTATCCATGAATTAGGATGTGAAATATGTTCCATTGGGTGATCTGTATTTACCAAGGATCTGAAATATGATCGATTAGGTGATCCTGTATCTACCCACCTCTCGCTGAATTAGGAGGTAAAATATAATCGATCGGGTGATTTTGTATTTACCTAGTATCAGAAATATGATCGGTTAGGTGATCCAGCATCTACACACCTCTACCTGAATTAGGAGGTGAAATATAATCGATTGGGTGATTTTGTATTTATCCACGTAACCACAAATTAGGATGTGAAATATGTTCGATTAGGTGATTCTGTATTTACCTAGGATCTGAAATATGTTCTATAGGTGATTCTGTATCTACACACCTCTCCCTGAATTAGGAGATAAAATATAATCGATTGGGTGATTTTGTATTTATCCACCTATCCACGAATTAGGATGTGAAATATGTTCGATTGGGTGATTCTGTATTTAGCTAGGATCTGAAATATGATCGATTAGGTGATCCTGTATCTACCCACCTCTCCCTGAATTAGGAGGTGAAATATAATCGATTTGGTGATTTTGTATTTATCCACCTATCCACGAATTAGGGTGTGAAATATGTTCGATTGGGTGATCTGTATTTACCTAGGATCAGAAATATGATCCATTAGGTGATCCTGTATCTACCCACCTCTCCCTGAATTAGGGGGTGAAATATAATCGATTGGGTGATTTTGTATTTATCCACGTAACCACAAATTAGTATGTGAAATATGTTCGATTAGGTGATTCTGTATTTACCTAGGATCTGAAATATGTTCTATAGGTGATTCTGTATCTACACGCCTCTCCCTGAATTAGGAGATAAAATATAATCGATTGGGTGATTTTGTATTTATCCACCTATCCATGAATTAGGATGTGAAATATGTTCGATTGGGTGATCTGTATTTACTTACCTCTCCCTGAATTTGGAGGTGAAATTTGATTGATTGAATAATCTTGTATTTATTCATCTCTCCCTCCGGAATTCGGATGTGAAATATGATCGATTGGGTAATCCTGTATCTACCCACCTCTCCCTGAATTAGGAGGAGAAATATAATCGACTGGGTGATTTTGTATTTATCCCCTTCTCCCCGAAATAGGTATGAAATATGATCAATTGGCTGATTCGTTTGAATTTCAAAATTCCAGGAAATATTATTTTTTTCTATTTATTGAGGAAACTTCTGCTATGAATGGCTAAACTCTTTTCGCTTGTGCAGTTCTCAGAAGGCCACTCTTCAAACATAATATGACGTATTTTGTCTTAATTTCTTCACTAAGTTTTCACAGCAAATGACAATCCAGCATTTGACCCAATTCTTGTTTTTAACGACTTATTATTTATCAACGCTTCTCTTTGATAAGGCTTGAATGAAAAGCTGGCGACTCAAGAGGACTCATACCATCTTTTTCTTTTGATAGTAATTTTCAACATGTTCCCGCTTCTTTAATCCATAATTAAATTAAATTGAAGCTATTTTGAGTTTAAAAAGTAAAAGTCAAAGTGGAGTTTCAATTTGAAGAATGAGTGGCAATAAAGTTACAGTTACTTATAATTAAAAAGCAAAGTATTGAAGCAGTTGGTTTGCAATTCGAACACTATCGGTAATTAATTTACTATTGTTTAACAGAGAATTTTATTGTTATTAACCAAAATTAACCAGAACTGGACTGTTGATTAATTTAATTGCTTTGTTTTAATTGTTATTGAGTAACTGTAGTGACTTTATTGCCACCCTGTATTTAATTTTTTTTAAAGTTGCCATTGAAATGCCTGTAAATCTCGTTACTGTAGTCATGAACGCCTTTTTAGAACTGGTATTGACTTGACAGCAATCGTGAAAAAGAGAAACATTGCGAAACTTTTTTTTACTTTTAAAACTTTATGAATTGAGAGGGTCATTTTTCTCCAGGGTGCTTTAAGTAATTGTCCACATATTTCTTATAGGACCCTACTTTTTTCTTAAAATACCAAGATAGAATGTCCTCACAATGTTAGTTAAGGATAAAAAAGGTAGATATTTTTTTGTTTAACTATAATTGATCATTAAGGATGGTATTTCTTTAGCCGTAGCGTTTTTTTTTGTTTTTGTTTTTTGGGGTTCTTTTTTTGTTCACCATTGCATTTTTACTACGATGAAATTAATTTAATGTAACTTTGCTGAATTTTTAAATTTTACTAAAAGCGAAATAAATGAATTAAAAAGTAAAAATGAAAATTTTCACTCAGTATGTAAATTAATAATTAACTGATTAAAAATATCATAATACCAAAAATAGTTATATTATTTTTTAATTGTTTTTTCCAACGTTCAAATTTCAAAGTTTATTTTTAAAAATTTTGAATGAAAACTAAATAGACAGGTTTCAGATGAATAAATTAAAAATATAAAAAAATACATTCAAATTTAATATAGGGTTACAAAATACATCAGTTTTTGATAAGTCATTAAACCTGCCCGCTTGATTTTCATAAAGTAAACATGACAAAAACAAAATGAATGGAAACTGGAAAGTTTGTGAGGTTTTTAATTCGATCAAATTCAAATATCCATCAATTTTTTCAGCGAGCAAACATCATCAGCACCAGCAGCATCAATGGATCGGTGATCGACGGAAATTACCGAAGTGTGTCGAACACCTTCACATGGCCGTTCGTTTTCCTGGTCCTTCATGTCTTTCTATTTTACCTCCTTGTATCTAATGTAGAGAAGGCCATAATGGCTTTTCTTCGTCTGCTGACTTAGTTGATGAGTGTTTCTGTGTTATTTTCATCGGTTCTGCTTTCCTCATAGCCAATAATACTGCCTTTCCTCGGGCCCTCCCAGTTTGTACAATACACACACGCACTGGTTCAGTTATTCTGGATCGCCAGGATATTATTTACTATTGAGTACAGTAACACATCGTACTCACTACTACAGTTTCTTCAGCTGGACAAGAAAGACAAAACCTTCTATTCTGTTTAGCGAGTGGCAATTAATATTGTTCAGCTGATTTATTATTTTCTTTCACCCACGGGTATTTATTTATTTTTGTATGTTAACTTAAAAGTCTCTTCCTTGCTTCGGTTGCCCAGGTCTCTTTCTGCTGCTGTTGTACCGTGGGACTCTTGTTATTGCAATGGCGAAAGCAGTTGGGGTTCTACTTCTTGTGGCTACCATCATAAATTTGTCTTCCCAACAAGGTATGTTGATCATATTTTATCTTCATTTGCCTTTAATCAATATTTTTTACCTTTTTTTTTTCTTCTTGCAACACATTTTCCATTATGTCTCCACCGAAAGAGAAAAAAAATGTAGCTTTTTAGCACCTTGCAAAGAAAAACAAAAAGTTTTAAGTCTTTGTCGAAAATAAACATAAAACAAGATTTTTTTTTGTTTTAAAAGTAACATTTAAAACATAATTTAGTCTTTTATGTGTGTGTTTTTAAAATTAAAGAAAGCACTATTTCTACCTTTTTTAAACGAAAAAAAACCTTTCTCTCTGAACCCAAACTTTTGTCAGTTTTATTTTATTTCCGTAGCCTTTAAAAAAACAATTTTAATATGGAAAAAAAAAAAAAAAGCAATCGTTCCCTGCCCCGTATTTTTCTTTTTATTATCACTTATTTTAACTTATTTTTAAAAAGCTTGCCGAAATTAAACGTAAAGAAAGAATGTTATCTTTATTTGGTGTGGTGAAATGTTTAATTATTTTTAAAAAAATTTTTTAACCAAAGGAAAACTTTGTTTTAGGCTGAATAAAATCTAGAAACTCTATTCTGTCATCATTGTTAATTTCTTTATCGTTTAAATGTGTGAAAATAGTTTTTTAAAATGTTTTGTTTTATCACACTAAAACACATGACTTAACTTTTTTCCTTTCCTTCCAATTTCTGGTGTTAGTTTTAAAAAAACAAAACATTAATGAATGATTGATTCTTGTTTTTCAGTTATCCGTAAAAAAATATTATTGAGAATAAATTTAAGGAACCCAAGCATAACCTATTGTTTTCTTATCTGGCTTCTAAAAATAATGGTACTGATTTAAAAAAAAAAAAAAAATCATTTTCAATTTAGCTTTCGTTATTTTGGCAATTTAAAATAAGTGTTATTGATATAATTATTTCACATTTTTATTTAAAAAAATCTAAATCTTCTAAAACAATATTAAACCAGCATTGTCATTTTTTTCTTTATTAAAATTTACATTTTGTAATGTTTGATGTCAGAATGAAAGAAGTAAAGGTTCAATTGAGTTTTTCATTATTTTAAGAGACGATAGCAAATAAAACGTATAAATATTTTTCGATATTTTTGTGATTTAGTACAAATGTCAGGTCAGAAAAATGATTAAATTGTATATACACTGTGTAAAAGTACTCGTAAAAATAATCGATTTATTGAACTGATGGTTTGATTATTAATTGTACAAAGCTTCATTTGACTCTTAGCTGACGCATGTAAACGTGACATACGCACTTTACCGGTTTTTTCATGATTTTTTTTTTTTTTTAACATTCTTTTTGCTTTAACACACCCAATTTATGTACAAATGAACACGTATGACAAATTTTTCTATCAGACTTTCTTTTATTTAAAAGACAAATTTAAACAATAAAAAAATCTCAGTGCTTCTTCAAGCAACTGGGGTATTTCACTCTTTCCTGTTTATATAGCCTTCTTTTGTTGTCCAGTATTCAAACCTAGTTTTTTTTTTCTTTTTTTAAGCTGAACACGTTTTTATTTCTGGTTGTGCTTTATACTTTTCTTTATGAATACATTATATTTTTATATAAATTCCGCAATGATCATAATTTTCAGAAAAATCTCTTCCTCTCAAATCTTTATTTACATGTTTAGATATTGCGCGATCTCTTTGTTTATGTCATTGAAATTCGTGCACTAAGAAATGCATGAATTTGTAATGGACTTTAAAAATGCCAGTCAAATGCCTGGATCAGTGATTTTTTAAGTTTTGATTTTGAGCTGAGGTTTTACGAAAATCCGTTATGTAGTATTTTTGCGCTTTTTATCAATCTAAATTGCAATTTTTAAGACTAGCTTTCCTCTTTTTTCTTTTTTTTTTGTCGATTTCAAGCTAATTGTTTCATGGTCTTTCTCTCTCCTCTAGTCTCTAAACCATTTATTTTTTTTTGTTTAGTTTTAAGAAGGAACATCTCTAGTTCAACTCCTAATTTATCATTTTAAATTTTTATCTACCCTAAAATTTTACCATTTTCTTATTTATTCAATTCGCTCTTTTAATTTTCAAATTACTTTTTTTGACTGTCGAATCAATATGGTAAAGAAAGTTTCAAATAAAAATTATTTGGGACACTTTCAAAAGAGAAATGTCTCGAATGTGGAGTGAAAAAAGACGACTATTTTCTTTTTTATTTATTAAAAAGGAAAATGTGAATAAATAGCTAATGTCAATTTCAATAGCGAACCAAACAATACCATTTTTGGCAATGTTGTAGGAAAAAAATAAAATAAAATAACTTGTATATTTAAAAATGATAATGAAGTAATTTTCATTATTTTTTTTTTTTTTTTTTTTTTGTGTGCTAAAAATGATGTCTTAATCTTAAGTAAGAAGTTGTCATCTTTGCTTGTAAAGAAAGACGTTCAAGCGTTGAATAATAAAAAGCTCTTTGTTTATCCATTTTCCTTTCTTAAAAAGAAAACCTTACCTTTTGATTTTCATTTCAATGTTACTCAGTTTGTCATTTTATTCAATTAAAATGTTCTGATTCTTACTCAAAATAAAAAAAAATTCTTTTTTTTTTTTCATAATAAATGCGCTGTTTTTTTTCTCTTGTCGATACTAAAGAAAAGAACTGATTGACCCTCTCTCTAGTCACTTGTTTCATCGTTGAAATAATAATCAATGAATAATGGGAATATTTTTTGTTTCTATTGAGCTGAACAAAGTAGAACTTATCCATATTTTATTTTTACCGTAATTTACAGGAGGGCTGGCCTTTTCTCTTTGTAAAACTAAAAGTAAAAACGGAACATTTATTTTTTTTGCCTTATGTATATTTTCCAAATGTTTGTATTCCCAAATTACTCGATATTTTTCTAATCTCTTAAAATTATTAAAAAATAATCAAATAAAATACAATTTTGGTCTCATGAAATCTTTTATGGTATTATTGTCTGATTGCATAATTGCTTTCTTGCAAGTCTGTTTATTAACAAACTGGCATTTTGCATTTGCAGCTTTTTGAAGTACGTGTTTCAGTTTAGTTTAGTGTTTTTTTTTTTTTATTTGTTCATGTTTAAAAAATGCTGTCACGTTTTTAACAACACAACCACAATTAAAAATCGATCAGTCTGCACTGGGAAGCCTCCTTTATCGTGAAAATTTCTTGCCATGCTTTTTATCTTGAGGCCAGGAAATAAAAAGGGTGGTGAATGTTTGTCTTCTTCTTTGCCCTCTTAGTCTTTTTTAACAAACATGCTCCATCATCATATAAGGACGCGCAGTCTCATGAACTTTTTTATTTCTTAGTGTTTTTTTTTTCCCTAAGCCCTGGGACAGAGAGCTTGTCTTTAAAAATACAAACAAACCTGTTTTTTTTTTTTTTGTAAATAACTTTGAAATTTTTAAAAATAGTTTTCATTACAAAATGTGATCTTTCTCGTTTCTTATCATTTTTCTGAAAAAATAGCAAGAGACCATTTTATTTTAGCGTTATTGGCGCAATGGCATCTTCATAATGCCTTTTTCTACTTTGGTAAATAAATATTAAATATCATTGACAACCGAAAAAAAAGTACATAAGCAGTGAATCTTGCAGTTCAAAATGACTGACAGTTTGATAGTATTTTTTTTTTTTTTTTTTTTGACGACCGTAATGTCGTCCGTACCATTGAATTAGTAGATCCACACTTGGTGTTAAATAAATCTTTGCATCAGACTTAGTTCAAAGTTATGTACTAAGTCTATATTCTTTTTTGTTTTCCGACTACTCCTGCAAGGAGTAAAAAAAAACTTATTGGTATTGAATATTGATTGATTAAAGAAGTTATGAAATACTTTTCTGAGGAGGGTTTAAAAGTTTATAAGCATCAAAATATTTAACAGTTTCTGTTTAAATAACTCGTTTGTTAATTGTTGAGCAATGACCACAACTTTCTTTATTGAATACAATGTAGCTAGTTTTGATAAATTTAAAAAACGAACACTTTCTTTTAGTTTGTTACTAAAAAAAAATAACAGTTGAATATTTTAAAAGATTAGAGACGATTCAAATTTTTAAAATGGAATGAGTTGAAATAACTTTTTGTTTGTGTCTACGCATTTTTAGTATGACTAATAATTCTGTCAGGGTAGGTGGAGAGAAATGCTAGGAATTGGAGCAAATAAATCGGGCCAAGCCCTTGACAACGTTAAAAATGGGACCAGGTGGAACCGCTTTTGTCAATAATGACCTTATAATTGCAAAAAGAAAATGCTATTGTATTTTTATTCCGAAATGTCATATTCGGATGTGAGTCGTCCAACACTTGCTTTTCTTTTTCATGCAAAGCAAAAAAAGCATTTTTTCTTGCTCTTTATCAGTCAAACAAAAACAAAACAAAAAAAACTAAGTAAAACTGATTTGCACTTCGGTCCAAATTGGTAAAGGCCATATCCAAGGTCTTCTTAAATCAGTGTGGGTTGTGGCTGTCAGTGTCAAGCATAGAAATTTAAATACTCAAATTTTTCGAAAATTATCAAGTGCTGCAAACTTATCAACGTTCGATTTTATTTTTTAGTCAGATTCGTTTTTTTTTTTTCTTTCTGTTTTTAAGCATATTTACTCTACCTCATATTGGAAATTAACATTATTTATTAATCTTTTAAATTTATGTAAATTTTTAAAAAATCTTAAGATAAGCTTAGCATGGTCTGACACAAGGCCATATCTGTACGGTAGCCGAAGATGATTGAACTCAGTGGGCTTTTGTTGAGGCTATTGACGGAGAAAGTATTTATTTTGCAAAATTATGTTGTAAAGAAAAGGGAAATTGTTTTTTTTTCTCAGACGATATTTCTGATTTGTTTGTTTGCTTTTTTAAATTCATTTTTAAAGCGGGCGATAAAACCCCTCGGGTGGTAAATGATACAGCCTCTTAAAATAAACAAAAAACTCTTCTATTTGTTGGCCATTATTGTCATTGATCAGATTTTGGGTAATAGGTCGTACCGAGAACACGGCACTCCCTTCGTATTAAATAATTATCAACAAAAAAACTTTTAAAATACTGTGATATAGTGGGCATAAAAATAGGAGTTTCGACTTGAGAGTCAGTATCAATTCGGGTTATTTTTATATTTTTAACCCAACCGGTAATCATACTATGAAAACGAGTTACAGAAAAAATATTCTTGTTCACTTTTTTAAGATTGGTATATATACTTTCTTTTTTTAAAACAAATAATGTACAGTTGGTTACTATTGAACCCTTTCTCGTTAAGTGCAAAACACCACTGTTAGGTCATACGTTGATCTTTCGTATTAGTTTTGTTTCCAGGTCTCTGTTTCAGCCGTTGTCATAGACAAGAGATGTGATGATGAAAACCGGTTTGAAATTAATTAATGTAGGGACTGAAGATTTCGATTCAGAGAAAAATGTTTAAAAATTGACCCCGTTAGAGCTTTCTTTGTAACTGTCATTTTTGTACAAAATCAAAGATAAAATTAAAAACTTATAACAAAAAGAATTATATCTTTTAAATTAAGAGTAAGACTAAGCTTAAGTCAAAGAAAAAAAAAGCTTCCCCTCCCTCGCATTTTTTCTTCACAAAACTCGACTAACTGGTTTCTTAAACGTAAAAAAAACAATGCAACAACAGTGGGAGGACACACCTTAGTAAAAACAAAAAACAAAAAAAAACAACAAACTCTCACGGCTTAAAAAAGAAAAAAAAAGTAAAATGCTAAGTTCGTTTTCGCCCACGTCCTCTGATGGACATGGTATACAGATGATTTTTCTATTAATTAATTAGATTACTTTCTGTATAAAACTTTAACTGTTTTTATTAAATATAGAATCAGTTTAGTTAAAAATAGTTCCAGGCTCATTTAGTAAAGACGTTTAACACGTTTGCCGCTGTGAAGTCTTCTTTCAGCATGTGGTCTCTATTTCTATTTTCAATCATACGCACACGCACTGAATTTTAATGTTGATCAAATAATTTATTTTAGAATTCAGTGTTAATAACCTCCAAAAAGGATTTGAAGTGCGATGTTTGGGTTCAATTCAATCAAACCTTCCTTACCGTTTGTGAGTAAATTTAAAATATTGTTTTGGAATACAAGCCACTCTCGTATGCCAAGATTTTATACAAACAAAAAAGCCACTGTGTATTTTGCCTGAGCTGAGCGAGAGATCCTACCCTACACCATAATTATTTATTTATTTTTTTAGCGTTGACTCTATCGACACAAGTTCGCTAGTATATTTATAATAATGGCCTTTTATTTGTATGTAAAGTGTTTTTTGTGTTTTTTTTTTTTTTTTAAATAGATATTTTCTGTTTTATTTTAAAACTATTTTGATTACGAGTATTCATATTTATTTTTTTAAAACCTTTTTTCCTTCGCCCCACCGACAATCTTAGAATTTTATTTTGCATTTACGATTAACTTAACAAGGTGATCTGTTGTAACCTGGGAGATATTGCAAATAACAGATTCTAAAATAAATTATATTCGCTCGTATGCTGCATTTTCCCGATGAAAAAGGAAGGCTTTTTTACCGAGTCAGTTAGGCTAGTATAGGCTGCAAACTAGGTCTTTTTAGTAATGAGCTATTTTAAATTTACTTTAAAATTTTTATACCTTCTAAAAATAGTTTCATAAACTGAAATGTTATCAATATGACAAACTCAATTATTTTTATTGTTAATGCTAATGCTGGTTATAAAGTTTTTTTTTTTTTTTTTTTTTTTTTTTTCTTGGAATATGTGCTAATTTGGTTTGCAATAAATAGTAAAATACTGATATTTCTTGAATATTTTATTGACAAACAAAAGATAGCTATTCTAGTTTATTTAAAGAATTTTCAATAAGTTTACTTTCAGTTTCAGCTATGTAACTGTCACTAAAACAAATATCAAGTAATATCTATTTTCAAGACTGGTACAGAAGTGGCTCTGTCTGTGTTAGGCCCCATAATTTCATTATCCTCTGTGTTTAAAATAGTGGGAATCTATTAGTGGGAGGTCGTCCTGGGTATGACGATAAACTATACATCCACATCCTGGGTAAGACAAACTACGTCCAACAGCAAGGCCTCTGATCAGGAGGTTTTGATAAGCGTGGAACCACCTCTTAATTGTTGGCGTTTCCAGGTCCACCCTGACCCGGGGTGGTAGCACCCGTTAGGGTCCCAGTTATGGGCAAATAATTGACACCCAAACTTGTGTAAAAATAGGTTTTAATAGCAGAAATACTTTGCAAAAAAAAAAAAATTACCAGCAATAATTTTTGAAGGAAAAAATATCAGCAATACTTTAAAAAAATAAAGTACTAGCAATACAAACAGCTATACATTCTTTGAAAAAAATATGACCAGCTACAGACTTCTTCAAGAAAAAATATTCCCAGAATTAGATTTTTGAAGAAAAACATTACCAGCAATAAAAATTGTCGGCATTAAATAACCATTGAGGTTGATATACCGTAAACCAAACCAAACTTAGTGGGAGGGTGGTAGTTTTAATCCTTCAAATATTTGTCAAGAAAATAATTGATATCATTGACCTAGATCATATCTTTTGACCTGACTATTTGAATATGACCTTGAATATTAGTTCAACTCTTGGTTTTAGATGAAATTTTATTAGTAACAGTTTTATTTATACAGCTTATTCCCCACCTCAACAAAACAGTTGATTTTATTTTAAATAGTGGATTATTGTAGGTTGTATTTAGCATTGCCTCTAGCTGGATTTAAACCATTTTTCATGTATTGGTCAGTTTGTGCAGAGTAGCTGGAGATAGGATTTAAGCTAGGCAAATATAAAATAATCTTCTTACCCTTATCTTCACGACATTTGGTCTCCTAAATATAAAGAATCATGCTAGAGTTTTCATCTATATGGTATAGTCAGCTTTGTATTTTTCATCATGTGCTAGAGGTTAGAGTGCAAGCTTTGTTAAAAATTAGGATTTTGAATGCTGATTTTCAAGGTAGACTACTTTAATTTTTGATAATTGACAGTTTTGTTTACCTTTGTTTAGTCTTGCATTTTACAGATATTTGTTTAGTGTCATGTGGCCTGCATTTTAGCTGAGAATTGTCTTCCGAAGACAGGCCCTCCCCTCTTGGATGATTGGCACAACACAATCTTCCTTACATTTGGCATTGTTGTACCCAGATTAGTTTGTGTATGCCCCCCCACCTTTAAAGACACTATAATTGAAAACTTTTTTTTATACAGTGATATTCACTTTGTACAGGGTCTGACGGTTATAGAGTAAGAGGCACTGCTTATGGGATATGTGTGGAAGATAACAGTTCAGTTTGTAGTGATCTGGGAAGTAGGCTTTTGGCTGTCAGTTCTATAAAGCATATAGAGGGTTACAGAGTAAAAGGCACAGTTTATGCATATATGTGTGGAAGATAACAGTTGACCCTAGACTTGAACAGGTTAAGATTGTAGTGATTGGGGAAGCAATCTCTTGGGAGTTGGTTCCACAGGGCAGTGATTTGTGGGAAGAAGCTGCTTGAGTGGAACCCACAAGGGGAAAGTGAAGACTAGGCAGCTCTCACCCACATATATTAGCAGTACTCCATTTTCAGTCTGATTTGATGCTTGTAAAGGTGTAGGATAGCTAGAAGAGTGAGGTACTTGCTGTAGTGGTTTAGGGAACTGGCTATTTTCCCAGCATCTTTAGCCAGGGATCACATGTACAACTTCCACTTGAGGTCTGGGTTGAGTTTGTTCCAATCGGTGCTCAAGGCACAGGGCCTCCCTGAGTGAGTGGAGTTGGGGGTTAGAGAAGAAATCTGGTGGCAAGTAAGATACATGTGCAACACTGCAATGCTCTATTTTTTTTCAAGTTGGGCAAGACAGCAGCAGAAGTGAAGAAAAATGATTGAAGGCTATGAAGATGATTCAGATGTAAGTGGGACATGTGAATGGTTGCAAAGTTCAAGAAATCTGATTTTAACTCTGACAACAAATCATACAGTGCTAGACTATAAGTTTGGAAGCAATAACTTGCTAGCTCTTGTGGTTCCTCACTCTCTTCAGTCAGTGTTGGAATTGTCTGAAAAATTCACTGTCAATCATTTATTTGCAATGTATTGGGGGAGAAATATTTAAAAACTGGGAAAATGTGTTTCACATGAATTGTTTGTGAAAGTGGTACTCTCTGTGGTTTGCTGGAAAGTTTCAGTCACCAGAAAAAAATTCATTTTAACAAAGTGTTACTGGAGAGGAAATGTGAGCTCACTATAATAATCCAAAGAATTGAAAAATCATGTGTGGATCCAGGACAGACTGTAGAACAGTAGTTCTCAACTTTTTTGAAGTCGGAGCACACTTGAAATCCTACCAATAACTGTAGGCGCACTATATACAAATTTCAGAAAAATGTTATAATGAAGTCAAATATTGCAGAAAAGAAATAATGCAATAAAAAAAAAATATAAAATGAAACGTACGTTAAGTTTATTCCTTCTTGTGTTTATGAGAAACATGAGCCCGATGAGCCTTACCGATTTCTTCAATGTTTGGATGTATATTTGATAGGCGAACTGTCATTTCCTCCTCAATACATTGAAGAGTTCCTCTCTTTTTGCACTTAATTGTGGTGAGTGCAGGAAAGCCTAATTCACATAAATAAGAATGAGGTAGGTACCAAAATATAATAAATATATTTGTCTTGTGTTTGGACACCTATTTCTCGGGAATGCCAGGGTGCACCTAGACATCTTACAGGGTGCATCAGTGCATCCAGGCACAGCGTTTGAGAACCACTGCTGTGGAATTAACAGCAAGACTTTTTTTTTTTTTTTAAATTTACTGCTCTGTTTTAGGTGGTATATGAAAGCTTTTCTATTACAAATTATTAAAACCTGGTGAAACTATTACTGCTGTGTGTTACAGATGTTATTGTAGCAATCTGACACCTGCAATTGTATAAAAAGGCCATTTAGATGACATGATCACTGCATGACATTACATGTTCACATGTTGCTTTGTTGACCTAGAAAAATCATAATAGTTGGGATGGGAAATTCTTCTTTTGAAACTTGGCACCATTGTATTATCACTTATTTTGATCAATGCAGCATTACTAATATGGCCAAAGATTTAAAGACATCTTTGGTATACAAAATTTAATTAACTTTATTGCATGTGTCAGTCTCTGAGTTTATCATTTTTGAATTTGAAAACTTCTGGAACATTGGTGTAAAGTCATAGAAAGTTGAAAATATTTTGTTGATTTAATAAATTTATGTACTTGTCATTAATTTTCTTTAATAAATTCGTGTAAGGCTCTGTATCCTCCCCCATCTTAGAACAGTCCAGCTTGTACTGCTAACATATAAAGAACTTCCTATTGGTCTTTTATGTATCTATTACTAACAAATGACATTTACAACATAAGCAATAACATTTAATTGGCATAAGAATTTGTAAAAGCATATTTTAAGTATTTTTATGTTATTTATTAATTCAAATTTAATAAACTGCCATATACAGAGTGCGATGGGTGAATGTCTAAATTATGCCAAAATGAAAATAACACAGATCTCATTTTAACAGATATATTTACCAAAATCACACAAAATGCCTTGAAATACTAAAGAGTAAATTTATTCAATAAAATTGCCATTGGCTTCAGACACAGCCTCCAGATGACTTTGGAATCACCTGCAACTTTTCTGAGCAGTCTCCTTGATTAAATTGATGAATGCTGCCATAATCCTTGCCTTCAGTTTCTTTGGTCTTACAAGGAGTGTTGTTGGTCTCTTGCTCAACTGCAACCCACACATAATAATGAAGGGGGTTGCAGTCTGGGGAGTTAGGTGGCCAGATGTAAGAGGTAATGTGGTTGCAGAAATTGACTGATAGCCATGACTGAGTTCTCCTGCTTGTGTGCAGAGCTCTGTTGCCTGATCCTATATCTTCCAGCAACCACCCTCTTGACCCAGGGCAGCAATACCTCTTCAAGGCACTGATGTAGGCCTCCATGTTAAGTCTGAGGCCCTGTGGGAAGATGAATGGAAGCATAAAGTCGCCATCACTAGTGACCACTCCAAACACCAAGATGTTGACTGGATATATATCATCCAACTCATTCTGAATCCTCTGTACTGTCCTCAAATTGACACCCAAACACTCTGAAATGTTTGTATTGGAGCTTCTGGCACTAATGCCAAGCATTACAGCCTGCTGTCTACAAATTTCTGGTGGAGTGAATTGCATCATGGTGCTTTTTTTGTCACAGATGGTGCCCAAGTGAGCCCACTACACTGTGCTTCGACAAAATCAAAAACAACACATGTGTGAAATTAAAAATATGAAATGGCAAAAATTTACCCATCACACCCTGTATAAGCAATATTTCTGTTATGTCATTTTTTTAATTCATGTTTGAAGGAATTTATTTCTGCCTTGTCAAAATTCAGTTGTAAGTTAGAAAACCTACAGAGTTCATAATACGCATTGTTGTCATCTGATATTTCACATTTAACCAAACAGCTGAAAATAATTCCATGGAATTATCTAAATCAAAATAATCTGTTTAATTAGATTTTAAAACTGTACCAAATTATTTAAACAAGTAAAAACTCGTAAGTTTTCTGAATTTTTAATGATTATTTGAAAATAATTCACATGTTTCTTTAATGGTCCTTTTATGTAGCTATTCTTAGCACAGGGGTCGGCAACCTTTTGGGGAGAGCAGGCCAAAAAGCTATGCATTGTCTCTGAGGAGTGCCATAATATCAAATGTATTATAACAAATTGTCTCCCCCCTCAGACCACTGCATCTAGACCGCTGCCTTGGTCTGGATGTTTAAAGAAGAAACAAAGAAGTCAATGTTATATTATTTAAACAATGTTCCTTATTTAACAAGACATTTGTTTTTGCTTATTGTTTGATAACGTCTCCGCATCAGGTGGAATATTTGTCGATGACAGGAGCAAAAGATCATCTTGTTGGTCATCACCCAACCTTGTTAAGCGACTTTTTAGCATATTTCATTTTAGAAGAAAAAATTGTTCATAAGCATATCTACTTCCAAATAATGATATCATCATTTACACATTATTCAATAGGCTCTTATATTTTCTGCTTAGTAAAACATATTCTTGTAGAAGTCATCAGTGGACTTGAAATTAAATTTTGATTTAAAAAATTCATTGCATTGTAAGTGAATTAAATGCAACTGATATTTTTCTGCCACTTGCTCCACAAAGTAATTAAATAATTAGTGTCCAGGTATTAAGCTGGCGGGGCAGACAAAAATCCTTTGCAGACAGGGGGCTGGAAGTTACTGACCTCTGGTCTAGAGTAGGAAATTCAAAAGGGCTTAGCGTAATGACAGAAAGAAATTTCTAAAATGGATGTCTTGCTGAAAATGTTCATAGAGAAATTTTGGAAAGGTAAGAGAACTATGACAACTTACTTTTCTCTGTTCCTAAATCAGGCATTTGGCTAGTGCTCAAAATATGAATTTTACAAATGAAAGACTCATAAATTCTTTTTATGGTCAGCAACAAGTTTATGTTTAGACTGTTAAGAGAATTGAAAATTTAGAATTGTAAGAATTTGAATTAGCAAAGTGGTAATGCAAACATTTTTCTTATATATATATATATTTATATATATATATATATATATTACTAACAAATAGCATTTACAACACGAGTAATATTTAATTCGCATAACAATTTTTAAAAACATTTTAATAAATATTTCATCTGTGTTATTTATTAACTCTAATTTTAAAAAATGCCATATATAAGCAATGTTACTGTCAATAATCTTTTTTTGATTTGTGTTTGTATAGAAATAATTTATATCTGCCTTATTAAAAAAAATCGATTGTTAAATTAGAAAACGTACAGCATATGTAATAATAGTCACTGTTGTCATTTGATATTTCAGGTTACTACAAATTAGGCAAACAGAGCAGAAATTGTTTTTTAGGGAACTGTCTAAATAAATCAAAATAATCTGTTTAATTAGATTTTCTTAAAACTGTACCAAATTATTTAAACATGAAAAAAAAAAATTAGTAAGTTTGCTGAATTAATTTATTATTGTTATAAAAGTTTAAAAATTATTTAAATGCTTGTCATAGCTCTACATGGCTATGTACAGAGTAGGAAATTCAAAAGGGTTTAGCGTAATGACAAAGAAATTTATAAAATAGATGTATTGCTGAAAATGTTATTTATATAGAAATTGTAAAGTTAAAGTGAACTTCTATTACAACTTATTTTTTTACCTGTTCAAAGAATCAGTATTTCGCTAGGAATAAAAAATCTCTAGAAGATTTTGCATGCACCTAATAAATATTTATCAGCCCTTCATGGTGGGTGAAATTTTAAGTTTCTTAACTACTGACAGTATTTTTGAATATAAGTAAAAGCTAGCATTTTGAATACTTAGTTAATGGGCAGGTTCTTCTCACTTGGAAAATTATTGCAACCCACTTTATTCCACCCACCACCCTTCACCAATTCATTTAGTTTTGTGTTGAATTCACCTCAGCTTGGTAAATATTTCTAAGTACATCATTCTACTAAATACATTTGTTGTAACTGGTTTCATATACACACAGGTTTAATAAAAATTACCCACCTTTCATTACCACTCCAGATTTTTATTTTGCAACTATTTCCTTCACATTTTTGAGTAAGCCTCAACAAAAATATTAGAGCTGTTAAGTTTCATTGTATTCTAATGAACGGCCTTGGCTATTTAAGAAGCAGTCTTTCTTCAACATTTTCACTTTGGTTTACTGACACTGTTCTAATAGTGTTACACTTATGTTCTCATCATTATCACAATTTATTCAACATAAAAGTATTCAGAGGATCTGTATTCTGAACCAACAGCATTCTTTTTCAAGAATTATGGTGCGATTTCTTAGACCAGAGAGACCTATCTCTGACCTCAATTCAGAAAATTCAAGCAAGACTGGGAATATTGGTTCAAAACATTTCAAGAAATTTCTCTTCATATCAGGCAGTGACATAGACAAATTGCACCTCCTAACAAATTTTATCCCCATCCCTAGGATTTACAACACAATTTTCATAATCCATAATGTACAAAGAAACCTCAATGTGTTACAGTTTATGAACCTTGCTAATGAGGTTTTTTTTTTTTTTGCATGGTTTTGATTGACCATCTGTCATCAGTAGACAAGAATTCTTGGATGAATATTTTTAGCCTCTGAAAATTTTGTGCATGGATTGCAGTTTCAGGAACACAATATTGGTACGAATACATTCCTTCATTGTTGGTCTGCAGTTTTTTTTTTTTTATCCTTCAATGATTATTGAAAATTAAGATGTTTGACCAGGTAAGAACATTCAAAACAATCTTGAAAAATTGAGATTCCTAAGGTTCTGAACTGATCCTACTACCACCAGTGAGTGCTGCTAAACCTGATCCGAAAATGATGCAGAAGACAAATTTACAGCCTGTAAGTCTGTCTGCTTTATTTAAAAAAACAAAAATGCTTTTTTGTAGAGGTTCAAATCACCCACATTCTGATTGCCCAGCATTGGAAGCAGTCTGCTGAAGGTGTATAAAGTTAGGATGCTTCACATATTCTTGTACCTCAACTGTATCTTCTAACAATGTTTTGACTGCCACACAAAGTTAATTGATAAAAGCAGTTGCAAAAGTTTCTTTGGATGGTCTAGTTGTGGTGATACTGGAAGCTATATTCATCTTTGAGTGGTTGAACACTATTCATTGAAGGTCTACTATTCTAACAGTACTGTTTCAATAGCTTCAGCTTCACTTTCCATTAAAATAATGGGATATTGCCAGGAGACCCTTCAAGTGAATGGACATGACTGCAGCTCATTTTATAAACCGAAGGGCATTTATAAAAGGGCCACTGTGTAATCAAGAAAATTTGACAAAGGTAATATCGACTACAGGTTACAAATCTAATATAAAAATAACGATTATCTAATCCAGCAAGGACCTGTATTTCTATGTTCTAAAACACATACGTATACACAACATATTTATATTTTCACTACATACATACATACACACACACACACACACACATATATAAAAAAATATAAAAACAAATTGGGAGCAACCCCATGTATAAAATATAGAATCACCTTTGTCACATTAGAGGCTTGGTATAATAGATTGGTCCAATCAGTACATTTGTGAATGTTTTTCTTGGTTTAGACTACTAGAGGGATATATATATATATATATATATATTATTCTTTTTTTATATACTGTAGTTAATAGTCACAAGGAGCCTGGCCCAGTTCAGATCAAGATCTGCAAATCCGTCCCTGCTCATCTCTCCAATTTTTTTTTTTTTTTTTTTTTTTTTTTTAACCACACATGCAAATTAGCAATAGTTTTAAAAGCACCAGAATCACACAAGCTTTACTTAACTTGCAAATGGTGGCTTCGACCAGGTAGGTTAGAATACCTTGGTCCTATTTCAGCATATATAGGAAAAAAAATGTATCTTTTTGTTTTCATGTAAACAAAGCACACATGCCTGGAAATCTGGAAAAAAGATCAGCAGAAACATTTTCATAAAATCTGAGATCAATTTTCCAAACAACTTGTGATAAAACAATCATTTGAAAGGAATAGCAGTTTCAGAACTAAAACTCAAGACCCCATCTATAAAAGGAAATTCTAGCAAACCCTTATTTTTAGCATTTTAGGAGGATCTTAAACATCAATTGAGGACTACTAACAGCTGCAACAGCTAAAATGGATAGCACATGTAACTCGAAGAGAAAATAACTACAGTCAAAATGATGACTTTCCATACTACCTTAGATAAAAGATTAGGAAACTTTCATCAGTACTGAAAAGATTGCTAACAGCTACTGGACTTAAAACGATTTTTCTGAAAAATCGTTTTAAGAGAAAGATTTTATAAATTTCAACCAAAAACAGTACTGGCTGCTTGGTCAATGAATGCCAAATATTTCCTTGTAGGGAAACGGCTAATATTACCATTAATGAACTAACTTTTTGCCTTTTAAAAATCATTTTTGTATTGATTAGATTTATTTAAATCCTAATTTATTCTACAAGTCTGTGCAAGAAATGTTTTTTTCACATGATTTATGATAGGTGCAATTTTAAAACATTAATTCTCCAGTAATTAAATTGGGTGAACTATCAAGGAGCTTCAGTCATAGTGCATTTGATTTAGCTGGTATATTCCCTCCGGTATATCAGGCTTATTTTATTATCAAGTGCAGTTATCTTAATTTTTAAAAGAATTCATGGTAGCAATTTAAATATAATGTAAAATTATAAAAATAAATGAAATATTAGGAACTTTTCCTTTTTTCCAGCAGGGGCTCATGATTTAGTACCATTTCAAAAATTATTTTGAGAGCTAATTTCAACATTTTTAACTTTCATTTCCATTTGTTTTGTATCAGTTTTTCAGATGTTAAACACAACTTTGAAAACGGAAGAAAAAAAAAAAAATTTAGAACAAAGAGCGTTGGACAAATATTTGCATCTCCTATCTTAAGAGCTCATCTTTATTGACAATGCCTTAACCAATTCGGCATCCAAATCTGTCAATTAGTGATCTAATCTGTTGTTTTCTGTCTTTTCCATGCAGTATTGTTGACTATCTAGTAATACTCTTACTTTTTTTTTTTTTTGTATACATTGTTGTATTATATTGACAATTACAAACAGTTTGACAAGTTTCCTTTCATCTTTTGCAATTTTTTTTATCCATTATTAGTAATCCTAATACAGCATTTAATAAAAGACAGTAGGAGAAGGTAACAGGAAACATTTTTGAGAATTATTTTGAGGAAAAATAATGTTTCCAATGTCTCACAGCTTCAATAAATGCTCAGGCATCTTTTTCAACTGCAGTATGTCATTTCTCTGGACATTGTAGAGTTCTAGAGAAGAACATAACAGGCCACCCTTTCTGAATTAAGACAACTGCAATAGCAGCCTCTAAGGCATCAGCTTCAACCTCAAAACAAATACTCTCATTGATAGCTTTCACAACAGAACCTTGTATATCCCTTTTAATTGAACTAAAAGTTCTTTTCATCTCCTCTGATAAAGGGAAAATTTTTGTAGTACTTAAAGAAAGGACAGATCTTGGTGGAAAAATAAATACATTGTGAATGATATGCAAAAGGCCAAGTAGACGTAGTGACTTACAGTCACTTAGAACCGGAAAATCCATTATATATAAAATGATATAAGACAGTGGCTGAGGAATGTCAACAAATATTCCTGTACTTGTGTCTGAGATCAATATGTGGATTTTTATGCAGGTCATTATTTGCAGGACTGAAGTGTCACCTGCAATACAAACATAAAAACTGAATGAGGTTGTTGGATCCAGATACATTGAATTCAGCTGGAGTGTCCACTATTACTGAATGAGTTGTGGGATATGAATGTAAGCGGAGATAGTGGGAAGTGAAGATTATGAGCATAAGGCGGATAAATCATGATTGACCCTTGACCTGAAAGGATTATTTGATTAAGCAAGGAGAGTCTACACTCTTCTTATACAATTTTGTGCACAGTTAATGTATATAGCTTCTGTTTGTCTCAATATATATTGATATTTTCTCTTGCTTCCTTATGACAAATTAAGGTTGATCAGATATCCCTCCAGTTGCCATGTTGAATTTTTTTTTCAATTCCTCTATAGATATGGCTTTTCTTTGCTTCTCAATTGTGATATTCAGATGTTGTCTTACAACTTAGTTGACTAATTCTTTTTAAATGGTACAAAGCAGAGATGACTAAGCTATCAGCCGTGATAAAAATAACATTTTTTAATTTTTTTTTTCCTCACACTCTTACTTATCTTTTTTTTCACTTCTTACCTGCTTGCAAGACAAACTACAAAAGCCAAAACAGGGTCAGTCAGATATTCATAAATTTCTGGTGATAATTGTTGTTCTAATATTCAGTTACCTGTCAATTTACTTGGTAGCTAAGACAGTTGTGTTTCTAATTCACGCTTGAAATTTGTGTTCAATTCCAAATGAAGTCAGGATTTCAAATACAGATTTTCAAGGCAGGCAGATCTTTTCTTTGTAAGATTAAAACAACTTTATTTTCCTGGTACCTTAGTAGTCATTACATTCATGTACTGTTAAAATCTACATTATTTGAAATGAAGTTCCTTTTATTAAAAAACTATTATTTGACGAACTGTTAAATCTATGGTAGACACTTCATTGTGGCATCAGTGTTAGCAACCTGCTTGCAGGACATAAGGACTGAGTTTACTCCTCACTTGGTGCCCTATACTTGTGGCTTTATGCCAAAAGTAAATTACCTTTTCTATGTCCCACATCCATTCAAGATTTGGGTAATCACTGTAACCCTTAGCAGTTTTTCTCCATTTGCTAAGGCTCTCCTCATCCATTCACACAAGTTCATCAGTGAGGTGATCTCTCTCTCTCTCTTTCCCTCCCCCCCTCATTATGTACCCAAGGAATTTCAGCTATGTTTTTGTTGCTATTTTCTTTAAGACTTCCTTGTTGATTAATCACTCCATCCATGGAATTCTCAGCATCCTCCTGCAGAACCATATTTCTGTTGCCTCCAGTTTTCTCTTAATATGTAGGAAGATTGCCTAGCATTCACTGCCATATAAGAGGATAGATATCACATAGAAATTCACTTATCACTCTTTTTCTTGTATAACTGATATATTAATGATCAAATTTAGTGGTTATCATTTGCTTATCTTATAGTGTTAAGATTATGCTGATCAATACTAAATTCTTGTAGGGGTCTCCGGTTCCCTTAAGATATTCTTGCTGTAGCTGTTGAATAAATCTGGGGAGAAGACACATCCTTGTCTTAAGTAATTTATGGGCACCTGGAGGTTGGTCAGCAGTTAGTGAGCTAGTCTTGTTAACCATTAATATTGAGTAGCGAGTTTGAGTCTCACCGAGTACCTCATATCTCTGGCCATGTGATGATATTGGTGACGATATATGTGAAATGTATGCTATGGTACATTTGATATTTGCTGTTATAAACTTGTATACAGAACTTTGTCTGGTACAAGGGCACACTTGCAAATCGTACAGTGAGAATACTATCCAATATTAAGTCTTCTGACTATTACACCATGGTCAGGCCTCCATTTTGAATAATTAGCTTAGTCTGGTACAAGGCAACAATAATGGAGCAACCTCTAATCACTACACCAAACTATGTGAAAATGTAAATAAAGTAGCAAATTCTGACCAGACTTGTTTCTTATTTCTTCATGGATATCATCTCAACCAATTCAGTCATGGAAACCTTACTCATTAAAGTACAATTGACCTGGAGTGTTGTAATAAAAAAGCTACATTAAGATCTGCTTCATCTTTAGGGGCCTCTAACTCGGGGGCAAAACCTCTCCAGCACAAATGGTGACTCATGAATCATTATGATGACTTTATGGCAGAAGTTATGGAAACTGTTTATTTTTTATTTTTTTTGGTTTGCTTGCAGTTGACTCTGGAATAACCAGAAACATTAAAAGTGGAAATATTATGGTTTTTACTTCATTTTATGAATGATACAAGGTTAGCTGCTCAATGCATGTGTTGAAAATAACCCCAATTAATGTCTATGTAATAGGTTACATAGACATCAATTGGTGCATATAACAAGTAGGATTTTTTAAGTAAATCAAAACTTTAATTTATTCTAACTTGCTTAAATAGCATTCAAAGCAACTTCTGCCGGATGACAAATCACTTCCGGATGACAATTAAACTTGCATTGTCACTGGTATGTTGCTATGGTTGATGGAAAAGTCTGCACACAGGTAAAGGATTATTCTCCTCTTATTAAAACTTGGGGAACAACTCTAATTAGCAGTTAAGACCTGAACAGACTATTTTCTCCAGCATATACCTAATTAAAAAAATTAGTCTGAAACCAGTGGCTTTATTGGGCTGAAAATTGCTTTAATCTCCATTAGAACACTTTTGTCAAAATCCTCTAACTTAGATGTATAACTGATGTTTAAAGATAAAATTTAGCTTGTTTTATGAAAGGGGTTAAGTTGATGGCACAGCACTAAGTGAAGAAAGTTTTTTTAGCAAAACAGTTAAATTATTTATTTTTTTTTAATTAAATTTTATCTCTTAATTTTTTTTTAATAGCAGAACATCACCTTTTTCTTTAAATGAACTTAAAAACTTATTTTGTGAATGCTCAGATAGCTTCTTTAAAGAGTGATTTTGTTTAAAGTTTGTGCCTTTTTGCTGACTGTTATTTATTTTTGTTTTCAGAGGGTAATTTTAGAATTAAATATAGACAAGGAAAACCTCTTTCTAATTTTATCTTTGCTAGGAGGGAGATTTAGAAAAAGGAAAAATGACAATTTTCTTTGTCAAACATAATGACAACTTTCCTGAAATGAAAGCTTTAGGAAATACTCTATTCATTAAGAAAACTTTTAGTCAGACAAGAAAGTAGAAATTTATTGAAAGGTCACTTCAACTTTTATTTTATAATTTTATTTTTCTCATCTTGCTATGATGAATGAAATGTTCATCTTTTAGAGACTGTCTAGAAAGTCTTAAGCAGTTTGTCCGAGTCGTTATGTAATTTAAATTCCTAATAATTTCTCTTCTCTAAAAAGATAAAAGTATCGGTGTTAATTTAGTCATTTCTCTCTAACTTGGATGTTTTTGAGATCGTTGGTGTCGTTTAGATTTTCAATAACTTGTATATAATATCAGACAAAATATAAATGAAAATTTTTAATATACAAGTTGTATATGGAAATTTCTTTTTCTTTAGTCATTTCACCCCATGCAATGCAATAAATTCACTAAGGTGTTTACCGAGTGTGAAAGAATGAGAGAAAAGGAAAAACCTAGAGAACAATAAAAGAACAAGAGTTAAGACAGAAGATAATGGTTGACATTGCATTTAAAATTTTTAAAGATAAAAGTTGATGGCAAGCAAGAAACTGGAAGAAACAAGCAATAGAAGAAACTGTTAGCATAAAATTTATGGTTACATCTAACAAAATGAGGAGACCTAGCTGCCAATCCAGTACTGCACTTCATAAAATTAAGGTGCCAAAGAGGAAAGCTCAGAAAAATTGCCATGAAAATATTTGCAGAAAAGTTACATTATGGAAGTGGGAAAGTGACTGAAGCAGAGATGTCAGGTCAGGACTGATAACATTGCAGATTATTTCTTGATTTTTATCAGGAATCTATACTAAATACATAGCAGAAGCACCAGACCAGATGTAGCAGAAATATTCAATGCATGGACAAATGGTAGACTTATAGATTCCGATGAGAAAAATTATCTAGCACGACATAACGAACCAACTTTCCTAGCAACAAACCTAACAATTGATTCAATATAATCTTTTCCACTTCATGTCACTCTTTTGGATGTTAGCATCAGCCATGATGATAGAAAGCAAAAAAGAGAGCAGTTTTGTTTTATAGACATTAAAATTAAGAAGCCATTTCTTGCTCCATTTACCAAAATTATAGGTCATTTTTGAGACCAGCTGCCAATTTGAGATTGTCGAACCAATCAGGCTTACCATTAAGACAGGAGTTTATAGTTGAGCACTTGAGTATAACATTTGAACAAAAGTGAAAATTGTGTAAACATCAGGCAAAATGGATATAAGCTAATGTTATACACTGAGCTTTGCTTCTAGACAAGAACCTTGTGAGAAGGTAATGAATGCGATCAGTTCTTATGAGAAAATTAGCTAGATATGTTTAACAAAATTTAAAAACTTTAACCTAGCCACAGAAATTTTTAATTCTGTGTTAAAATAATATGTATGTTGTGTTTTGAGTGAATTTATTTAATAATTTATTTTATCATCTGAAATAGAAAAGAAATTATGAAAACTAGAATCTGTTAATCTTCATTGAAAGATCATTTTCAGTTTGAATGTCATCTTGTCTCTGGTAATGGTTGGTGAAATCATTATATAAAATGTCCATGTCATCCTTGTTTAGCCAGAAATTTGGTAATGTCTCTAAATATTAGAGATAATAAAAAATCTATTTTTTGTACGTATTTATAGTGTGTATGTATGTATGTATGTATGTATGTGTATATATATATATATATATATATATATATATATATATTCTTTTAAGGTATGTCATATTTATGGATTAAAGTTCTCAATATAAGGGATAGTGTATGTAAATATAAAAGTGGACATTGGATGCAACTGTTTGTTTAATGCGAAACACAATCGACAGGCCTCCAGGTATTGACTTCAATGTTCACACACAATAATTTAGATAAGGAAAAGTTCAAAATATATATACCCATGCACTTTTTTTTTTTTTTTTTTTTACTGTTTGTATTTCGAATTTTCTGCTGTTCACTAGAAATTTAGGGTTTTGAATACTTTAATGGCAAACCCTTCTAACTTTGTAAAATGGTGCTACACAATCTTCCTACACCTATTTCTTCATTTTATATATGTTAGAAATATATAGAATATATTTTATATATTTTAGAAAAAAAAAAATCTTATGAAAGTGTGGTATATTACTTCCTATATTTTAATAAAATACAAAGTGTGAAAAAGTTCTTGGGCTGATCCAATTCCCAAAATCTGAACAAATGTTCAATTTTGTGGGGCAAGGACTTCTTGGTTGGGCTGAGAACTTTCAGCAAAGTATATGCTCGAATTAGCATGTGCAATTATAATTTGGTGAGAGAGCTGGTGCGTTTGGGCATATAATGTTGCATGGTGACTCAGTTTTAAGATTGTTTGCAGTATGAAACCGATAGCATTCAACACTGTAGAGTGAGTGTGTCCACATTGTATATATGCGTGTCCACATTGTATATATGCGTGTCCACATTGTATATATGCGTGTCCACATTGTATATATGCGTGTCCACATTGTATATATTTACAGATGCTGTCTCACATACAGAGAATTGTTCTCATGAATATAGCAAATTTTTAACACTTGTTAAATTTCTTCTATTCTTAAATTTTGAAGGTACATGCTGGTAATTCCACTGTTCATATAGCTTACAAGACTGAAAGTTACTAATTAAGTTATAAATTTATTTTCTGAATTGCTTTGTGTTCGATTTTAAAATTAGAAAGATATCAGGTGGAATTGATGAAAGCCTCGTTTTTCTTTTTTTTTCCCCCTCTTTGTCATCTCCATTCTCTGAAAATTGCAATGTTTTGTAATTTTCAGTTTTACTTTTTGACCACACCCTTGCTTCCCTCCACCCCATTTTTGCTGCTTCAAATGTCTTCAATAGAAATTCAAAACTGATTATTAAATGCATCAAGTAATTTTTCTAGGTATGTTTGTATTGATGTAACTTTTGAGTTGGTTGTAGTTATTTACTTTAGCAGAATTGTAATTTACCGATTTTATTTCCTTGATTTACTGATTCATTTGCTCTTTCTCTCGTTTTTCTAAATTCAATGCCCTAATAAACTAGGGAATTCAAAGAAAAAAAAGATATACATATGTATATAATCGCTGTTTACTAAGCTTAGTGTCCAAGAGCTACTGCCTAACAGCTTCTACATGCAATGATCATGTGATATCAGCTTGTTAGCCATTATACTAGAACAACCTCTCTCTCTACCGTGTGAAGATAGCCTATGGATAGGATCTTCGACTGATGCCAAATCAGTCGGGTTTTGATCCCGGCTTGAAGCAATCGGATGTCTAGCCACACTGAAGAGCTGTGATATAGTCTATCTGTGGATGACAATACACGCACACACTATATATATATATATATATAATATATATATATATCTATATATATATATATATCTCAAAACTGTTTATATTTACATATGGTCTGTTTCTGATATTAAGCATTTTCTTCCATAAATATAGCATTTCAAAAACTCTATTGGCACACACAAGTGTGCATGTGTGTAATGGTTGGTGATTTCTACCAAGGTTGTATCCATTTGCTAAGATAGCTAGCTAATCCCTGTTTTCAATATCCACAAAGCTAACCTGTGTTTTATATTGTAGTTATGCTAGGCAGACCTTATCTAGAGGTTCTGGGAGAGAATGCACAATGCCATAATCAGTAGATTAAGAATGCCAGTAGTGATTTTCCAAGCGTAGCTTAAATGTGGCACAAGGTTGAAAGTAGGAGGCACCCAGTGAAGATCAAACTCACTACTGTCATAATTGTTTTAGCGTGATGAGCTTGCTAACTATTACACCACCTCGGGGTGCCCTAGATGAACAATGCCAGTATGCTTAAGCCCTCAATGACAATAGCTTATAACTCCATACTGTTACAACTACTGTCTTTCAAAAAATTTTGTCCACTTACTTTCCTTCATATATCTTGGGTTGACTCATGGTGGGGTTTTAAGGCATTTCTTAGGTTGATATTGTCTAGAAGTCATTTCGGTAAATTGACTATGGTAGCATTCATAGTCTGAATGCTAATGGTCTAACTAATAACCTAGATGCACACTGGGTCTGTGGATTTTGATCGCTATAAATCAATGTTCTTCAACTTTTCATTCACCCACTTAAAAAAAAAAAAAAAAAATGACTCAGTTTTAATTTTTTTGTGTGTTCATACACATAAGTGTATCCATCACTACTGGTGAGAAAAATAAGGCTTTTTTTTTATTTTTTTTTATTTAATTTTAGGAAATTAATTGTTTTTGGAATAAATATAGTTATTGCAAAACTTTTTGTCGTAACCTAGTGAAGGTTACTGAATAGAATAATCACACAAAGGTTGGTAATAGATGATAATACGTAGGACAAGAACAACACATATAAGATTTGCCAGCGGTGCGTAGAAGTAGTAGTCAACTGCTAGAAGTGAATCAAGTGAATTCTACGATGAATCTCCAACTGCAGACCAACATGCAGTATTAACTACTGTATTTATGTGAATGAGGACATACACATTATCGTCCGTAGGTATGCTACAACACTTTGTATCCTCTCATCATTCTCAAAAATATTAACCAGTCATCCCAAATTTCTGTTCTATTGTTTCTGGAATGACATTAATTTTGAGCCTTGATATAATAGTCTTAGTTTTTTTTTTTTCACAGATAGTTCTCCAAGTAAGCAAATGTATCAGTAAGAGAGTTGTCAAGAATGAATTTGTTTATAATGCATTGAAGCAAACAAGTGATTATTCCTAAGGAAATATGGCAGTATGAATGATCAAAAGCCTCAAAATCAGTGTAAGACTTATCAAGTATTGAAGGTAGGTAAATTTCAGATCAATTGTGCTAAAGAATCGATATTGGGTCATATTACTTGCCAGTGTGTCAATTGTTGCTTGATTGTAAGCATCTAATGGTGTGAAACAGTTCAATCTCTGAGTAATTGTCTACCTTTCTTTGTGTATGTTCCTCCCCCATGAGAAGTCATGACAACTTGAGCTCAGAAAGGAGAAGTGCTTGGCTCAATTATACTTTTTTTGTAAGATGTTCCTTCACTTCAGTTGTTTATCTGGAGAACTAAACTATTGCTTAAAGATTTGCTAAAAATGAGAATACATGATGAAAAAAATGCCTCAAACTTAATAAAAAAAAAAAAAAGTTTTATCAAAATCATTATTAAGAGGAAAGACAAGATTTTTTTATTATTAAACTATATTTTTTAATCCTTTTTAGAACCTTCAAAAGTTTGGTTAAAGATTTTGTTGTTCTTGCATCAATGGGTGACTATATTTTTTTTATTTATTTTTAACACCTGTTACCCCCCCCCCCCATTTAATTTCATGAAATTTTGAGAAGTTAATTTTTGGAGAGCTTAATGTTTATATTATAAGCAAAAGTCCTTGGAGAAATGAAATCAATTTTAATTTTAAACGTTTTTTTGTCAAATAGGATCCCTCGGTTAGAGAAAATCTGCACTGAATTGTAAAATAAAAAATGCAATAGAGCTAAGACATGATTTAATTAGAAAAGTTTTTAATTGCTTTTATGAATAACATATTAGGGACAGTATTGTCTGAAGAAAATTTCTTTTTTTCTTAATTATATTAATTTATAAAGTTTTAAATGTTTTAAAATTCTGTATTAATTTGTAGCAGTTAGGTGATATTGTTAAATAAAAACTATTAATCATAAATGCAAAAGGTTACAATTTATTGATCCTACACTATTTTAAAAAGAATTTTGATTTTTGTTATATGTATATACATGTTGATTTTTGTGGATGTCCACAGTGGAGTAATGGATAGCAGCTCGGATTGAGGAATCGGAACTAGTTCAAATTCCAGACAAATCCATTACATTCACTTACATGCTAATACTTTTGGGAAAGGTATGAATCCTCTTCTCCCTCCAGCAATGGGTAAATAGCAGGACAGACCAAGTTCTATAGAGGTTGGATGGCAGCTGGTCTATTGCTGAAAGAAATGGCAACCTACTGTGGGAAAAATATCTGCCTCGTCAGTCATGAATTTCAAGATACAGGATTGCCTAAGCGTGTATCATGTACGGCATATAACTGAACTATAGTAAATTTAAAATTTATTAGTAATTTTGTAACATTTCCTCAATGAGCATCTTTGTAAGTAAGACTATAAAGCCAAAGTACCTAAAATCCTCTATTTCTGTCTATATTTCTGAGATGAGGTATTATGTACACTATTTACATTATTCAGACTATTGTCCTCCTCTTTGTCGCCATGTTTATCACAACGTTTTGGCTGTTGTACACTCCGGCCTTCTTCAGGTGGTTGGAATGTCAAACTGAGCCCTTTATTTCAATTTGACATTCCAACCACCTGAAGACGGTCGGAGCGTACAACAGCTGAAACGTTGTGATAAACATGGTGATAAAGATGAGGACAATAGTCAGAATAATGTAAATAATCCTCTATTTGCTTTGAATATTTTCCTTAGTTCCTAAGATTACTGGATAGTTAAAATTTATATGAAAAAGGCGTTCATATTATATTTAAGTAATTGTTACAATTATGTCTCCTCTTAGGCTTATGTTTGTGAATTTTTTTTTCTATCAAGAGAGTAGTCAACACCTCATAAAAACACTAGTCTTTGTTAAAAAATAAAAAATGCTTTTTTGTGATAAACTATTTTTTTTTTTTTTTTTTATTTATTTATTTATTTTTTTTTTTAAACTAAAAATATTTTGTTTCAAATTAGATTAATTAAACTTTTAATCATTAATCTTCCTCAAAGTTTCAGAAAAGTATATTTTATTTTTGAAAGATTTTTTAATAAAGCTTTGTCAATATGGACAATTTCAGCATTTTTTTTATACTGATAATAATAAAATAAAACTCCATTTTAAATTCAGTTTAAAATACAGCAAAATATATTTATTGGTACTATTAAATTTAATCTATCAACTCAAAATCAAAACTAAAATAAGAGCTTCAAGAAAGATTTTTAAAAATACATTTTAAAACTTATGTATTGCTTTTTTGTTTTTTTTTCTTTATATACCTACTTATAAAGTGTTATGAGATAAACAGGATTTTATTATTTTTAGTGTAATATTATAAGGTCCTAGCAAAATTACCTGCACCTTTTTGAGTGCCACACGTTTTGTTTTTTTTTTTTTTGTAAGAAAATGATGATTGATTTTAAATCATTATAATTTGTAGAGAAAAATGATGCATTTCTATATTACACAGCGATCTTGCCGATGTGACCTCCATCTTCTGGCTTTCTCCTTTTATATTTTGGATAAGAGTCATTCCCTTGTTCAAATTTAGGTTTAATTTAAATCAAAGGGGGGAAAAAACTTTTTCAGTGCAGGGGGTGCAAAAGCAGCTTGATCTGACCTCTTTAATATGTATTTGATGCAATACATGATTGAATTGATGAGCAGATTTCAATATTGGTATGACAGTTGAATTTTCACAACAAATATGTATTGTAAGACACTATCCACTGATTGGTGATTTCTTGCTCAATTTGACATTCATATTGTCTCATTTTGCTGATGCAATGTCCAGTTTTTGGCTTTCTCCTATATTTTGGATAGAAGTCATTCTCTTATTTAAATTTAATTTAAATCAAAGTTGGGTGGGGGTGGTTGTTCCCCCATGGGACCCTCTTTGATCAAAATGAAATATACTTATCCACATACTCTGGGTAATGTATATAATATATGGTTGGGGGGGGGGGTCTATCTCCAAAACCCTATGAGGAGTTTGATAACAGACAAATGCTACAACTTTTATATATATATATAAATAATTATTATTACTACTACTATTACTACCACCAAACTCTACATAAGTGTTAGTGAAGTACTCGTATATTAGAGTATTATATAAACTGAATATCTTGACTTGTCTAACAAAAAGTTAAGGAGAGGAAGCAGACAAAATGGCAACTTTTCCTTATCGAAATTTACATGGATTGTTTGCTGCTGCTTCAAATCCTCTCCAAAGATAACATTAACACACAAATTAAACATCACAGGCAATCCCATTCTGTTATTGACAGCTTCTGAATTTCACAATCATATTATAATTCTCCTGGTCCCTCCCTTAGATTTTTAGTAAGCCTGTTCATTACTCCCAGCCACTATATTATATAAATAATGGACCATTCTGTTTTGATTGCATGGAAAGAGGAGGAAAGACACTACTTGGTTTCAGTGAGAAAATGAAATAATGGAAAATACAAGTGTTTAACACCTTTTTCAGTGAAATTGAAAAAGTTGTCAATTTCAAATCTTTTCATTTGTACCCACTTCTTAAAATAACCAGCATTCATATTTATTATGATTGTTGTTACAATATTTTGTTAAAGTTGGATCTGGATAAGTGTGTAATGTAGCCTCCAGGCACGGGACTGGCATAGAAAACTCTCAATACTACATGTGAAAACCCTTCCTATTTCATTTAATCAAGGTAGTAGTGGAAGGTAAAATTTCTGAGGTAAATGCAAGAGTTGGAGATTGACGTGTGAGATAGAGCAGTGCAAAGAAAAAAAATGAAACTGGAAGAAGCTAATGCAAGAAGAGCCTCTATAAGAGAATGTGCAACTGAAAGGATTCAAAAAGAAACAAAGGAAGAATCTAATGCAAGATGAGAAAATGAGAATGTAAATGGAAGAATGTCTCTGACAAAGTGAAGGAGGAATGAGAATTCTTGTGCCATGAGAAATGCAAGAAATAGAGATTCTTGATAAAATCCAAAGAATCTGTTATTGGTCCTGACCTGGCATCCTGGCTTCAATCACTTTCCCATCGCCCTGATGTAGCTTCCCTGGGCCTTTTCTATAAATGCTTTCATGGTAATTGTTCTGATGAACTTTGCTCTATGGTACCTAAACTTTATGAATTTAAGTGCAGTACTAGATTGGCAATAAGGTTTCATCATTTTACAGTTGAATTACCTAGATGTATCCATAAGTTTTTTGCTAACAGTTTCTTTTCTCACCTCTGGAACTCTATTCTGGTTCTTGCTTTTCAGTCAACTTTGATCTTCAAAGATTTAAATGCAATGCTAAGCATTATCTACTGCTTTTCTTGATTCCTCCTCTTTTATTGTTCCTGCTCCTTTATTTTTTCTTTTTCCTATTCTTTCACACTCAGTAACTCCTTGTGTCTTAGTGACTTTATTGCTTTGCCTGGGGTGAAATGATAAAAAAGATAATCTTCTGCTAACTGAAGTCAATTAACATAACTGCTAACTGAAGTCAATTAACATAAAGATAAAATAAGCAGTCATTTTTCACTGTTTGGGTACATAAGTATTGATTATAGCTTGTGTTGTGGTTATCCAGTTTCATTATGCTAACAAAGTGCTACATTAATTTTTATTTATAAACAAATCCAAAAGATAAAATCCACTGAAACTCATTTGATTAACACAACATATCCATATTCCTGAATATAAATTTATTTTATCCTTTTCTATTTTAATCTGGTCTACTAGTCAATAATCTTCATTAATCTTGACATTTGCAGCAGTTATTATTGCTTTCCTGAGATCTTCAATTGAATATTATTTCACATTCTCAAAGACATTTTTTTTTTAATGATGGCTTGTTTTCTATTGGATAGATGTCTGAAGAAGCTGGAAGCTATTCCATTAATGAGGTATCTTTTGAAATAGTTATTGTCTTACATGAATATGCTCATTAGCTAAAATCTTGGTGGTGACCTGTAATGATTTTTATCTTCATCACATCATTAACATTAAAGAGTCCTATAATTTTACTGCTTATAATACTAGTCCAAAACAGTACTCCACCTCTCCACTAGTTGAACATTTCCATGAAGGACCCAACCTCTAGCTTAGCCTTCCATCCAATGTAGCTCTACATTAATTATGAACAATTGTTGAAAGATTGGTTTTCATGTACTACTTCACCCAACTTACACAAGAGTCTGATCATCACTGATACAAATTTTTTTCAAATTTAGTATACTTATAGAGTTTCATGATATGAATTGAATGGTATGCATTTTACATCTCGAAGGCTTCTTGTGATATGACCCTTTGACCTTTGCCAAAAATGTGAATTTGGGAAAATAGTCACAAACTTTATATATCAATATCTCGGTAGACATTTTTTCTGCTTGAATTGTTAGGACACTATCCTAGTGAATTAGTGTTGATTCATGTAGATAAAATAAAAAGTTCAGTTTGAAATTCCCTGAATGTCACCAAGTACTAGAAAGCCTAATACTTATATTTATACAATAATTAGACTATATGAATTTCAGCTTATATCTCCATTAGATTTACTTACTATAAATTATTTGGTGCAGTATTTCATTTATATATGTAAATAAATACATATTGATATATCAATATGTATTTATTTCAAACTTTATTACTACTCGGTTATTGCTCAACCTGTTTCTACTGAGTGTAAGTCTGTGCAACTCAGTTCAGTGATTGGACTCACAATTACTACATCACCAAATTCTTGAACCCACATTTTAATCAAGTAGTCTATTGTCATAACAATTCAGGCAGAAAATATGTCTATACTGAAAATTTTACTAATTTTTGTAAAAACATTGAATTGCATGATAAAAACAGACCTTGTCTATATAAGGGAGAGATTTATAAAGTTATCTATGTGAAAGTAAGTTCTGTCTGTATACAAATATAAGTGTAGGTCTATGTGATGACATGCACATACTGTTTTCTGTAAATGTGTCCTTATGAGAATATGTTGTCATCTTGTAAATTCAGGATTCATATAATGGTTTCCCTTTCTAAATAGCAGAAAGCTAAACATTGTCAAACATTTTTTTCTCTTAATTTTACAGTGTAACCATTGACACATTTAGAAGCTTAAATTGTTTAACTTGACCTGGACTTTTTATACTGGCTTTGAAAAGCTGATTAAACTCTAACTGAAAATATGTCAGTGTTTCTTTCATGTCTAAACTAGTTTTATAAGCAAGTTCCTCTTTCTTTTTTATTCTATTGTGTATATATTCATCTGTATAGATAGGTAGGTAAATAAATGTTCTCTTTAAGTTGTGTGGGTAGAATGACATTTATAAATCTATTATCAAAATTTTTTTCATATTTGGAAGTTAGGCTTCAATTTTTACTTTTATTTTTATTTTTTTTAGATGTTAAATTTTGTTTTTGATTAACCACTTTTCTCATCTGTGAAACCTTTCATTCTCTAGTTTTCTTTAGGTGATAGATGTTCAAAACTACACTGAAGTGTGAGGTATTGTGGGATTGTTTTTTCTGGATTACAGCTTGTTTGCAGGTGGATAAAGAAGTAGAGGAAAGATTAGCTTGAGGATTTATGGGAAACCATATTTATAACACTATTGGAGCAAAAGTGTTTACACTTTTTTTTTTTTTTTTTAACTGCTGTTCAATATAATACTTGATAGCAACTCAAAGCAAAGGGTTACTGAAGTTAACCTGATACTTGATGAGATTAAGGTTATATTGATCAGAGGAAGTATTAAGGTTATATTGATCAGAGGAAGTATTCTTTTGGGGTGGGGGGGTCTTTTTCACAATGTTGTAGTTATTGGTATGAAACTGTATGAATGACACTTCCTACACTTCCTAATAAAATATGTAAATAATAAGAATGATTCCACTCTGTATACATGATATGTATATAAAGCAAGTGCACTAAAAAGCACTTGGACACACTAAGGCTACCTTCAGACATCTGAAGATCACTTTTGCATGAAACTCTGAGTAATGATTTTGATCAGAGTCCCTGAATGCTTTTTAGTGGTTGTTATTATTTCTGCTCTGTCCGGGTTTGATTACTAGAGGTATGGAGCACTTCAGGTTTTTCTCTTAGGTTGGTTGGTATCATTTTATTTATTTTTTTTTTTTAGCAGACTTGGTATTAGTAGGGTTTTCTTTGATACTGTGTGTGTGAGATATATATATATATATATATATATATATATATATATATATAGTGGCTGGAGCGCTATGACAAGGGCATTGAAGTTGGATAGTCTTACATTGATGGAGATTAGTTTTGTATTGATTGGAAAAAGTTCCTCAAAATTCTCAGAATTTTTGGCATCTACCTTTTTAAATGATAGACATTGCCACATGGCTGATGAGTAAAAAGAAATATTTTGGTAGACAGCAAATTTTGCAAGAAATTCAGGTGTATATGAATCCACTTTCTCACATATGAAAATATTGCGTCAGTCATCATTTTAAAATATATTGTTATTGAATGTCAATGAAATGGATAAGTGGTGTGTATTTGGTACCTATTTTACAGAGCTTTCTGCTCAGAATGATATCAGAGCAATAATTTTTTCTCTTTTATAGATTATGCAAAAAGCATTTCATAAAGTATGTCACAAAGAACTATTTAAACTGTTATGTAAGCTCAATATATTTGGGAAGGGTATTACTGTATATACTCACGGATAGGTTGCACTTTTTTATAAAAAATTTCACAAAATATTAGGGGTGCAGCCGATCTGCTCGACATAAATGTAAAACAACACTACCTTGTCACCATGACTTCTGAGAAATTGGAAATGATGCCCATAAACACTAAAACTGTTTTTTTTTTTGTTTTTTTGTTTTTTCTCCCTATAGAAACAATTTATCATATATACTGACTCGCTGCTTTAAACTTACCTCAGGGTGCTTGATTCACATATCCATCACAATAAATAAAATTATAAAATATTCATTGATCCATCAGTCACTGTTTGGTTGGGGTCCTCACACTAGATTGATATAGAAACCCTGAACATGCATATATAAGTTAAGGAACCACATGTAGATGTTTGACAAAGAACAAATAGCCCTATTATTCATTCTGCAAAATGTATATATTTTGTCAAAAATGCACTGGAAAATATGACTTAAAGAAATATATTCTTTGAGATAATTTTTTTTTAATGGTTGTTTCATATAACATTAAAAGGCATTAAGTGTTGTTTACAAATAACAAAGCACATGAACCTAGTACCCAAAATGTTTGCACTATATTTAACTGTGTAGTGATATAGTTAGTAGCCAAACTTATAGTTTATAATTTTAAGTGTAACAAACTCTAATCATGAGTAAAAGAGTTATGAAGCAGGTTTTAAAATACACTTTTTTCTAAATGTACCGTAACATTTTCTTCTGTAAATTTTTTTTTTTTTTTTTTTTGTTGAATTGACTCTATATAAAAATAATGTGGTAAATATAAAAATACCGGTGCAACAGTTACTTCCTTTTGTTTACATGATTGACGAATTGTATTTTAACTGCAAAAGTGTATTAATAGTTGTAAGTTTTGAAATAGATAAAAATCTGATAAAAAAGGTCTGTGTAACTCCTCAGACTATAGTGCGACCTATCTGCAAGTCAACAGTAAATTTTCACTTATTAAGCCATAAAGTAGGGGTGCGATCTATCCGCAAGTATATGCAGTATAATAATCCAGAATCTATATTGGCAGCAAACTGCTTGAATATGTCTAGAAAATGAATTCAGCAAATATACAAAAATAGAAAGAGGTGTAAGGCAAGGATGTGTCTTTCAAAAATTAGGCAAAGTATTAAGAAGCAGAAGAATTTCATTAGAAAAAGAGTACTGAACTGTTATACAATATCAGTACTCTTATAAGGCAGTGATTACTTGACAATCTCCTTACAGGTGAAGAGACTTGAGCCAGTTGAAATGTGGCTCTACAGAAGGATACTGGGAATATCATGATACTGAAAATGTGAACAATGACAAATGAAAATGGCACTCTAAAAATCAGTAAGTGATAGTTGACATTTTTAGTGTACATAATGAGGAAAGTAGGCTTGGAAAATTTGACATTCACAGGACATTGAAGGCAAGAGAGACAAAAGAAAGCAGTGAGTAACCTACCTAACGAGCTTGTGTAAATGGTTGGCAGAACAGGTATTAGGAGAGCAAAAAGACAATTTAGTAAGAGTTACAAAGGACAGGAAATTGGGGAGAGCCATCATTGTCTATGTCCTGAAGGAACAAGGAAGGTGAGAAATTATGATAAATTGTGATTATACTTAATTCGTAGGACACATTAACTAAAATGTTCACTTTATTTTAGAAACTGTCCATGGTGCTCGTTTTTGTTATTATTTAAATGGTATTTGTTTTTAACTGTCTCTTCAGGACATAGGTGATCATAGCACCATTCCTTTTAATGTTTGCAAATTACCATCATTAAAAACAAAGAAATGAGTGCTGAACTGCTATGCAATGTCAATCCTCATATATGGCAGTGAATACTGGACAATTTCCTCACAGACAAACTTGAGGCAACAGAAATGTGGTTCTACAGAAGGATACTGAGAATACCATGGACAAAATGTATGAGTAATAAGGAAGTTTTAAGAAAAAATTGAAATGGAAAGGATGTTTATACATACAGTTGAAATTTCTAGTACACACGAGGAATGAGGGCTTGGAGAATTTTAAGCACAGGATATAATAAAGACAAGAGGAGCAAAAAGAATAACCTACCTAACAAGCTTGTGTAAATGGATGGCAAAACATGGACTGGTAGAAATAGTGTTGTAACCTAGGAAAAGGCTACTGAATAAGAATAACCAAAATGAAGGTTGGAAATGGAACGATAATATTTATAACAGAAACAACATACAAGATTCACCAGTGACATGTAGTAAGCCATCAACTGCTAGTGGTGAGCTAGAAGTGAATCAAGGCGAATTGCAAATGTAAGGCCACAGTATACATCACTGTGTTTATAGGTATTGGGATGTACCCATTACCGGCCATAGGTACAGTATAACGAATAGTAAAGAGATGAGAATAGGATAAGAAGTTTTGTAAAGTTATGATCGCCAACAGCACCAAAGTTTTTGGGAAAGGTATTGGAATGGTTTGTTGTTGCCTTATCCATGCTTTTAAAGTTGTTCTCAGACTGGTAGCCTATCAAAGCTAGAAGGCCCAATCTACCCTGCTATTTTACCTATAGCTGTGAAGTGAAAAATGGATTTTTGTCTTAAGAGCATTAAAGTGAAGTGAATGAAGCAGCTTTTGTTGGCATTTGAATTCTGTCAGATTTTTTTCTTCCCACCAATGACTGCTACAACACCTGCACGTCAGTGCTATTAATGGATTTTAAAAAAAAAGTTCTGTTGTGGATGTAGTTTGAATCTGCAAGCATTAAGTTTTGAAAGACTGTCATTGTTAGCAAATGAACGTTTTTCTTTCCTATTTAAATCTCCTGGATCAGTTTTTGTTTCCATTAGTGCTGCAACTAGTGCCTATTTATTTTTTTGCACCAAAAATTGCATGTGTGGGAGTGACTTGATCTCTCTAAAATTAACCTGCACTTATTACAAAGGTTAAGGTGCCAGGACCCAAGCTTTTTGATTAGTTGATCGAATCTTGTCTTTCCTGTTAAACAGGTTTTCCATTTTATAAAATGACAAATTGGCGGTAGTTTTTGTTTGCTTGTCTCTTGGTTAGTGAAGGTTGGTATCTGTTTATTTCATAAAGCTGTTAAAAATGTTTTTAAAAACTCAGCTTTTTGCAAATATTTTTCATGAAGGCTAAAGAGGATTTCTGGGCTTGGGTTTGTTCCTTCAATATAAGTTGAGGGTGGTGGGGAAAGTTGTTTCTTGTTGGATCTTAATTTTGAATAGTGAACCCACTCCTCTTATAGATTTAGGTTAGGGCAATTAATGTAAATATGCGGTATTATAACGGTTATTAGCTGGAAAAGTAGACATTTGTATGCTGTTCATGATTTGGTCACGCATATTTTCTGGGAAGACATGCTTTCCTTTAAATTCATTATTTAAAATCTTATCGTTTTTTTATTTTTTTTTATTTAAAATCTTATCGTTTTTTTATTTAAAATCTTAACCTTTTTTTTATTTTTTATTAACACTTAGACTAATGTCCTCATCTTTATTATTATTACAATGTTACAGCCATTGCACCCTCCAGCCTTTTCAGGTGTCTGTCAATTTGGGTAACCTTCAGGAAAATTATTTAATTTGTGGGGTGGAGACTTCTCATTCCACTATGCCTCTTGTCTGGTTCTTATTTATTATTGCTCAGTTATTACTCAGACTCATTGGAAATGGTGAGTATGTACTACCCAGCTCAGGGATTGAACTCTCATCACTCATCAAGCAGGCCCCAATGAATTTGTTTATTCCTATTGTCTTTAGTATACATTAGACTACCTGTGATCCATTGGGTCACTGACGGTTCAGGTTATGAAACATTGAAGTTGATTTCAACAATAAAAAAAATTGTCTGTTTGAAGAAAGTTGAAATAAAAATACTTACTGTATAGACAACTTGTATTTTTAAATCATATTCACTTAAAATATTTTTTAAAATCAGATTAATTTAAAAATATTTAATATCCTAAGAAATATTTTAAAATCATTTTCATTTGAAAATATATTTTAAATATTAAAATATTGTTTGTTTAAAGAAAGCTGAAATATAAATAATTATTCTACAAACAACTGGACGAAACAGCAAAGCAGGATCTCTTTGTGTCTCTTTAACTTAAAATGTTTCAATTAAAAAAAAAAAAAAAATTGTCTGTTTGAGGAAAGTACTACTACTTACTGTATAAACAATTTGTAAATCATTATGTGCCAGACGGACCCAGCACACATGCAATCACAGACTTTTAGTATTATATAAAAGATAGATTGATTCATTTGTTCCTCAACTTTGTGTTTTATCACTAGTGAGCAGTATATCTCCTCTTTGACTGGGTTTTTCATTACTGGGAATTTTTTGCCTTTTAGTTGGAGCAGTTTAAGTTTAAAGTTAGCCCACCTGAAAATCAATATTAGTAACAACATTTGGGTGCAATTGAAGCACATCCCCAAATGGAGGGGGCAATTTGAATGGGGGGGCATGAAAAGGGAACTGTATAATAATAAATAATATTGTACTAATTTAAACTATTTATTTTTATTAAAGTTTTTATGGAAGATATATATCCAAAAACAGATAGTAAAATGTTGCTGAGTTATAATGGACAAGAAGTAGTGGAGAGCCATTGTCACCAACAATTTGGACTCAAAACTGGCACTGAAGAATTATCTATCAAACAAAAAAAATTTAATCAAAATTGGATGAAAACTGTGGAAATGCATAAACATCTGATCACATACACATTTTGAGAATTATAGATGTCCTCACATCAGTCTATACTGGTTACATCTCATTCTAGAAGTTAAAACAAAAACTGTTTTTCTTTCTATAAAGTTAAAGTATTTCCGAAATTATTTTTATGTGGTTTTTGGGTTAAGGTGATTTACTTCCTTAACCCTTTAAGCCCTGCATTCCTGAACAGTTTTAATGTTTCTGCCTGAGCTCCTGAGTCAAAATTCACAAATAATTGATATGTAATGTTTCATGGTAGATATAAAAATACTTACAAGTGTTTACCCACCATTCAACTGGTGGCTAGGCATTGTCATTTTTCTCTACCATTGGTAAAGCAGTAGTCACGGCTCAAAGGGTTAAAAAATTTTTTTCTTCATTTCAGTGTGTTTTCTTTTTTTTCCCTCTTACCTATTGAGTTATTGGTGTCCTTGTATCCATTCTAGTTATTAATTAGGTTCTATGGTTTACGATTATGATTCAGTCTTGCATGAACATAAAAATCTTGTGGTAGGATGGAATTTGACCTCAAACTTTCCATAAATAAATGGTCTCTCTCTTGTTAAGCTAAAAAGAAATAAACAGTTTTAAACAAAATTCATTAAAGTACTTGTATCAGTAAAAAAAAAAATGTAATGGATATTTTGTTTTCTGAAGGATTTGAATATATGGAATATTTCTGTTTATTTTAGCAGTACTCTAAATTATTCAAATGAAGTCAGTAGATAGTTTGAAAGACTTGTTCAGACTTGTTCAGACTTGAATGATTTTACTATTTTTATCATTACTGCTACCATCATTGTTTAAGTTTATGGATTTTCATTCATTAAGCAAAGTTTGATACATTTAATTCAATCTATTCAGAAAATTTTCCTTATCTTAATTGTTATAGATCCTATGTTGGTTAGGGAAGAACAGGTATTAGGTTTAAAATTCCAAAATTTTATTACCTGATTTGTATGGCCATAGTCATTTGGTCACTGGGTTAGACAATGTTAGTCACACTGTGCTTCAGGGTGGGGGGGAAACAAATTTTGTATCACAAGGATGAATTAGTTGATATCCTTGAATAGATTGCAAAATGAGAAATGTTGTCCAAAAGGATAGCATATTATGTCAAGCCCTTAGTAATATTAGATTTTCACATGTGAGTCTTTAAATATATTTTTAGCATTTATACAAATCTGTATTAATTTTAGAATGATCATTTTATTATATAATAGCAGAAAACTAATCTCTACTTTGTCTAGTAGAATCTTATTTTAACATTAGCCATGCTGTTGAAATGATTATGGTTTATTTTATGTCTTTACTGTTATTGGGTTTTTACATGTGATTCTTTAAAGATATATATATAAATATTTACTTGACGCCCCACTGAGTCAGGATGTGACACAAGGTCAGTTTAACGTGGGGAACCCGAGTGGAAACACTCGGGCCACTGGTCTAAGCTGGTCTTAGCTGGTCTAAGCTAGTCATAGCCGTGATACTACCAGCACACCGGTCGGAGCACAGGTATATATAAACTGCCATTGCATTTTATAGCAAAAAGCCTTATCAGTATATCATGTTGAAATACTGATTCTCATATAATCACCAAGGTCAAGCAATGTCGAGCCTGGTCAGTACCTAGATGGGTGACTGCTTGCTGTAAGATTGGATGTGCTGGTGCTCTAATGAATAATGGCTTGGAATTGGAAATTGGAGTTCCAGTTCCAGTATCATCATATAAATAAATATTACATATATTTATATAATTTTGGTATAATCATATAAATAAATATTACATATAAATGCATATAAATACCCTTAGGAAAAGTATGAATCCAGCTCTCACTAGGGTAATTAGGACTTGTATCAGTAAAAATTATCTCCAAAAAATTCTTACAGTCTAAAAATATTTTCTGGCTTTAAATTACTTGCAAAAGGTTGATAAGCTGTAAAGAACGAACCAATCAATTTTATAGTAAAAAGAAGTTAGACAAAAAAATTACTTGGTATATTATATAGTAAGAGTCAACTTTCAGCATTAACACATTTTTTTGAAAGTAATACAAAGCAGACTTATTAAGAGGTCATTCATAACAAAAAAGAAACAATTCATCATGAAAGAGGGATAACAAAAAAAAGTATATTACTTTAAATTGGTAATACCAAAATATGATTAAAAACAGGTTTACCGGTTCTCTCTCCTCAGAGCAAAGATTGAGGACAAAAAACGTGCACAATGACAAAAATACAACCTCAGGCTAATGTTGTATGCAAACAAAAAATATAACATTAAAGTCTAATTACCTTTAAGCCAAGCAACTATTCCTGTTTAGAGACATGGTTGGTAGGACTTAATATATACTTATTCCAAAACAGTCAGGTGATAATTGGTATCAGTCTTACTCAGCACTGAGAACATGTCCAGGCTATAAGACCAGGCACATTGCTGATTTTTAAACTAATGTTCAGCTATAGCTGAACCTGATCATTAAGCACCTATGTAAATTGCATGGATGAGTTTACCCTAATATAGGGGCAGGCAAAAATTGCCTTGGTGGACCCTTTAAAAATGAGGGCACTGCAGATTTGAACATGCATAATCCTTTGCAGGAGAAACCACCATATTATCTGGCATCTATAAATGCATAGTTCAATCATAAATCTCCTATTAGGGCCAGAAATTTCTTTTAATAATTTCTGTCTGAATTTCTGGGATGAGTTATCATTATTAATAGTTTGCATGTAAATAATTTTTTTTTTTTTTAATACTAGATGAGATTTCATTAATTGTAGTTTAACACAATGTGTCAGCACATTGTATTTTAGTCTTTTCCATATATACTATTGATAAATTAATTAAAATTAATGCTTTACAAGTATCAAAAAGATTTCTTAGCCTGTTCTAGCAAAACAATGGGCATGGAAAGATTAAAGAATGGATTGCTATATTTTCATTACACACGTCATGAGTTTGCATGAAGCCTAAATTATTTTTTTTATAATGACTTGATTTAAAATTTATATCACTGAAATTCAAAAAAATTGTGTAAATCTTTTGGAGGTTTGACAGGATGTTGATTGTCTGCATCCATTGTAGATGCTTATATTGCTTTTATTGGTATCTTCCTAAAAATCTCTTGTAGATCATCAAAGTTAAGCACTGTCTAGCCTGGTCAATACCTAAATGGGTGATCATTTGGGAATACAAGGTGGTGTCAGCTTGGACGTGCAGGTGGTGTAATGGATAATGGCTCTGAATTGTTAATTGGAGACAGTTATGTGCCTTGCGTGACACATTTAGGCCATCATATATCTTTTGATACCTGACTGATAAGGTAGATTTTTTTTCCTGCAGTAGGTTGCCATTTCTTTCTGCAGTAGACCAGTTGCCATCCAAGGCCATAGAACCTGGTCTGTCCTGCTATTTACCCATAGCTGGAGGGAGGAGAAAAGGATTCATACCTTTCCCAAGGGTATTAGCACGTAAGTGAATGGAATGGATTCGACCGAAACTCGGCTCTCCAATTCCTCAATCCGAGTCACTATCCATTACTCCACCATGACGTTCGTTATATTGACTTACATGCAAATATCCTCCTCCCTCCAGCTATAGTTTACTTAGTAAATAAGTATTTTCTGGCTTTAAATAACCTGCAACAGGTTGATAAACCATAGAAAATGAATTAAAAATATTCTTGTAGAGCAGTGATTAGCATCTAAGATGCACTGTCATAAGCTGTTGACGAATGCTGATAGTGTCAACTTGGACCAAAGTTGGTTTCATCCATTCTTGTGGACTGCAATTGGAGATTATCAATATTTGAAGTTTAAGAAAAAATTTTTTAGAATGTTTAGGAGAATTGTAAAGTTGAACATTTTTAAATTTTTTATTTATTTATTTTAGTCTATGAGCATGTATTGGGAACCTTTTTTTTTTTTTCTTCTTTTTAATGCTTGTCTGAAATTTCTGAGTTTGTGTTGATGGTAGACAGCGGGGGGGAATATTCATGTAATCTTAGCTGTTTATGTAATAAAAATTTTGATTAAGTTTTATTTCTTTTTAAGTTACAAATATTTTGGATGTTTAAGTTGTTTGCATAGAGATATGGTTCTTGATAGGCCAGTAAACTTATTTCCTTCAAGTCTGACTTGGAATCTTCTGATAAGGCTTGGCTCTATAGAGTTTTAATTTTGCTACAAATCTCTTGCAATAAAGAACTTTTGTTTTATTTTATTCTTTTTATCATTTCAATATTTTCTTTTCCATTTCCATCCCTTTTTATCATCATTTCAATATTTTCCTTTCCATTCTAGTGCATTATAAAAACTAAATAAATGATAGATATTTAATTCTTGAACTTGTTACTTCAGCAGGGAATTAAAAAAGCAAAAAAAAAAAACAACCACCTTCCGTTTTATCGTGTCTCCTTCGACTGCATGCACACACATACACAAGGGTAGAAGCTTCTGCATTACACACCCCTCACTATTTTCTCCTTCAATGTAATATACTGCAGAGTGGTTTGGGGGTGGGTACCCAATTAAAAACTGCCCTATACCCATCAGAGATTAGTCTTACCTGTTGAAGTAGACAAGCTTTAACCCACTTTCTTGAAAGCTCAAGGCTACTAAATTTGACTAACACTCCTACAAAATGTACATTTGAAATATCTGTTACTGTCCATTACTATCCTACATGCACTAATTTAAATTTTTTATTTATTTATTTTTTTATGTAGCTTGGAGAAATTTATATAAATACCTTTTGTCTACTTTTTTTGTTTCATTTCAAGTTATTTTCACATAATATCCATGAATCTGTATAGAATTTTTTTTTTTTTTTTTTTTTAAATAATCCTTAAGGGAAATTATAATTTGAGATAACATTTTTTACAAGTCCTGATGATGGCAGTTTTAAATACCATAATTCCCCATGTATAATATGCATATTTTTATAAAAAATAATAAGCAAAATCAGGAGTGCGTATTATGCACAGCTACAAAATCTTTAAAGAATTGCTGTAAAATAAAACAAGAATTACATTAAAACTAAATTAAAATAATATTCTATATTTCAAAACTCTTTTTTAAATAAGAGTAGGAAATGCTGGCCATAATGAAATTGGAGAGGTACAATTTAGGGTTTGATTACCAAACAAGGGGTATGTATTGTGTGTGAGTAGAAGCATTTCCCCATGCTTTTTCAGCATAATTTTAAGGGTGCACATTATGGATGAAGGTGTATTATACATGGAGGAATTATGGTAATTGTTTCTTAGAAAGTAAAACATTGTCATTAAGAAATCTTATTTGGTCTTTTAAATAAGATGTTTGCTACTTTTCTTTCTCAAATGATTACCACCTTTATTTTACTATTTAGTAATATTTTGAAATTTTTTTTTTTTTTTTTTTTTTTTTTTTCTGGGAAACATTTTCACTTAATTTATTTTAATCCATGTTACTTTTTTAGCCCAATTCATTTTAACCAATCAAATAAACAAATCAGAAACAAGTATTTTCAAATAAATCTACAACCCTGTTTTTGGATTTTTTTTTTTTTTTTTGTGGTGAAAGTGGGTCACTTTCTACTGTTCATCTCTAATTGTATATGCTTCACTGATATGGGGAGAGCATAAATAGAAAACCAATAAATACTAATAAGTACCTGAATAAGTAAAATGGAGAAAAGTGCACAGAAATAAGATATTGCTAACTTATTAGCAGAAGAATTTCAAAATAACTCATCAACAGAATATTACTCTTATATTCCAAAAGTTTAAATCCAAGAAAACAAAAGCTAAATAATACTTCTGATAAAAAAAATTACAATATACCATTTAGTGCTCAAATGAATTGAAAGAGTACCTTAGTATATGCCATGACACTGATGCTGGACCAGATGTACATTATGAAATTTTTAAACCTCTGCTAGAGACATTCCTTTTAGTATAGTTGGACATATTTAATATATTATGGCACACAGGGAACTTCCCCAAAGAACGGCAGGAAGCTGTAATTATCACTATTCTTAAACAGGGTAAGGATACCTTGAACCTAAATAATTATCATCTTCTCTTACCGCCTTTGCAAAAACCTTGGAAAGAATGGTAAATGAACAGTTAAGATGGCTTCTGGAAAAACATAACATTTTATCCAAATGTGAAAGTGGATTCAGGCCTGACAGAAGCATTATTAATTTGTTCTGGAATTGTCATCATTGGCCGACTGAACTTGGTAAGTTCAATCTAAGGGAAACAATAATTGAAACAAAGCATTTCTTTTTATACTATAATGTATTAGTCAAAGATTAATGTAACCTGAATCTAAATTTGCACTCACTGATTTTCCATGCTACTTTCACATTTATTTACTAAAATAATCACTCATGAAATAAATATAGCAGAATATATTACAGAAATAAAAATTTATTTATTACTGATCAAATGAAAATCAAATTTTGTTCAGTCAAATTTTATGCATTGAATCCTTTATCTGAAATAGCTTTGTAAAAGGATATTATTTAATGTTGGTATTTTTTTTTACCTTAAAAAGCATACATATGACCTGGAAGTATGGTATTCTGAAAGATGTAAACATAGGAATAAAGGGTAAAATGTTCATTAAAGACTTTCTATCACAGTATAACTTTAGGGACTACATTGTCTGAACTCCACAAGCAAATGGGAGTACATCAGGAAAACATTCTGTTATAAATATAATTTATAATAAAAATAAACGTCATTATTAAAATGACGGATTTGAGGGGTTTTTTTTTTTTTTCTTTTTTTTTTGTGGATGATTTTGCAGTTGTCTGCTCATCACCATATGTCAAATGCAAACTCGAAACTCTTGACAAAATTGCCAACTGGGCTGACGTAAATATTTTTTAAAACCAAAACCATAGGCATGCATTTTTGTAATAAGTGATTCCTACATCCAGATCCTAGAAAAAAAACGAGACAGTGATTCCAATTGTTCAGTAAACCAGGCACCTAGGGCTTATTTTTGCTAACAATTTAAACTTTAGTGCCCATACTGATTGCCTAAAACCCTTAAATTTATTAACGGTATTATCAAAGATAGCTTCGAGTAGACTGAAAGGTAAAGTTTCATTTATATAGGGCTCTTATTAGGTTGAAACCAGATTAGGATGTATAATTTATAATTCTGCATAGATATCATATCTAAAGAAGTTATTACCTATTCAAAATCAAGACCTGAATGCTTATTGTACCTCCCCTACACATAGTTTATATGTAGAGGCTAATGAACTTGTTTCTTAGATGGTGAATAAAATGCTCTCTTCAATATGCAATTAAACTTCAAAATAAGCCCAATAACCAAACCCACGGAAAAGTAATAAAATTCTTACTGTTATACAACTATTCATCTATAATTCCTCTTTTTGTCTTTGTAATAAAGAAGCCATAGCAGAAATAAAGCAAAATCCTGACAAGATAGCATTATTCAAATATACCACCCTGCTGGATGACCACTAAAACTGATAGATCTCACTATATTTTTTTTTTTTTTTTTTTTTTTTTTTTTGAGAATCCTTTCAATCAACACATGAAAGTGAATACCAAAATAAATTTAGAGAATTAAGAGATAAATACCATTGCTATAGAGCAATTTATACAGATCTAAAGTTTCAAATGAAATGAGCTGCTGGTTGTATCAAAAAGTAAATGAGACTGATACTCGTTTTTTTACAGTGGACATGCAAGCAATGGAGATGACCTTTTGAATATATAAGGATCTCAGTAGAGCAGAAGTTTGTGATATTTACAGACTGCCTATCCTCTCTGATTGCCCTAAAAGATAAAATACAGCTAACCACCCCTTACATTGCAGGCATATTAGAGATTTATAACAACCTGGTGGAATTACAAAAATCCATTGTTTTAGAATGGATACCAGGCCATATTGGCATAAAGCATAATGAGAAAGTAGATGAACTAGCCAAAAAAAAAAAAAATATCCCTGTAACATGGAAATCAGATAATTCTGTATACAGATTTTAAAATGAAAATTTATGACTTTATAAAAAGCAAGTGGCCAGCAATGAGGGATACACCCCCCAAGAAAGACTTTTCAAACACCGAACAAGTGTTAGAAAACAAAACTACTAAAAGGATGAAGAGAGGACAATGTACTAACTTATGTCCTCCCACACTAAGAGCTGGGGATGTACCTTGATGCATCCATTGCAATTGTAGATTGATGGTTAAGCACATTCTGATTGAATGTAAAAGCTACCAGCTTAAATATAGTCAATACTACAATGTCTTTAATATAAAAACATTGTTTAAAGATGTTGACCCTGGCCAGAAAATAGGGTTTCTAAAAGAAATTATTTATGTAGGGATATATAAGAAGGATTGGTTTAAATGGTTCAAATTGACAGATGAACCAATCTATTTAAAATGAATAGTCACTACCAAACTGAATCCCTACAACTATTGGAAAAATTGGGGAACAAAGTATGTGTATGTAAAATATGTATTTACTTGGGCATAAAATGGCCCATCAGTGTTAACATGTCGTTAAACAAAATATAGCCAAACCAATCTTGTACATCCCCACTAATAGTTTTTTTTAGTCAAAGTGGAACACTTTCTACCATCCCTTCTTCTCTAATTCTATATGCCCTTAGTGTTTTTTTTTTTTTTTTTTTTTTTTTATATGACTCATAATAAACATGCTAAATAACTTTATTATGGTCAGGAAACAAACTTGACAAACAAGGTGGTAGAATGACTGCAGATTGCTTTGATTATTGATATTTCTGTGGCTAGAGTGCCATCCATCAAGGGATTTTCTGAAGATGTGAATAAACATTGAAATATTATTAAAATCACCCACACTTGTACACTTATTAGCTAATCAAATATCATTATTTATTATAGGAATAATTTTCAGTTTTGTAGTTAAGCAGTATCTAATTTTTTTTCTTCAGCAAGATGAGGTAATGTACAGCTATTGTTATAATAATTATTATTATTATAATAATAATTATAATTATTATTATTATAATAATAATTATTATAATAATAATAATTATTATTATAATAATAATTATTATTATTATTATAATAATAATTATTATTATAATAATTATTATTATTATTATTATAATAATTATTATTATAATAATAATTATTATTATTATAATTATAATAATTATTATTATTATAATTATAATAATTATTATTATAATTATAATAATAATAATTATTATAATAATAATTATTATTATAATAATAATTATTATTATTATAATAATAATTATTATTATTATAATAATAATTATTATTATTATAATAATAATTATTATTATTATAATAATAATTATTATAATTATTATAATAATTATTATTATTATAATAATAATTATTATTATTATAATAATAATTATTATAATTATTATAATAATTATTATTATTATAATAATAATAATTATTATAATTATTATAATAATAATTATTATTATAATTATTATAATAATAATTATTATAATAATAATTATTATTATTATAATTATTATTATTCAAGAACCAATTCTCATGTTTGAGTGACTGAGATATTTATATTTAGATATCCGTATACAAGATATTGTTTTGGGATAGATGACTTATGCTAAAGATATTCATAACAGCAGCAACTTTTTTTATATGATCTTTACTATTGCATTGTCTTTGAGTTACCTTTGAAAACGTTTACAGTATGTCACATTGGCATCATATCTAGAGATTTTCATAACTATTTCTGATTGGATGAGCAAATTCAAGCTCTTACTCCTCTCACCATAAAGTGGTACTAAAGATGTCAGATTGAACAAAAAAAGTACTAGCAGATTGCTCTTACCCTGCTCCCCAATCTCCTGTACTATTTTACCTCCCGAGAAAATGTTAGGATTTTTTAAAACTCTGTCTTGAATACATGACAAATAAGGAAGAAATAATAGAGAACAGGGACTATGAAAAAAGTGTTGATAATGATTGGAAGGAAATAGCTGAAATTTGGGGGATGCATGAGGAAAGGTAGCTTGGAGAATTTAATTCACAAAGGACAGTTTGAAGGCAAGCGAAACAGAAAAATAATTCATCCTCTTGACAAATTTATACAAAATGATAGAAAAACGAGTACCACAGAAAGAGGGAAGGAGAAAGTTTTGCTGAGAAAGACAGGAAGTTAAGGAGAGCCACAAATGTCTGCATTCAGAAGGAATATAGCACACAGATCAGAATTTTTCATCTTTTTTTTTTACAAACAAAATTTTAGTGATTGAAGAAGTATAAAGTTCTACTGCATTTTCCATGTAAATTTTCCACTTAATCAAACCAACACAAGTCCAGCACAGAGTTGCTAAGTTAACTTGTTTGGAGCAGAGCAAGTCCTCTTTCAATGCATTTAACTCCTGTCACTCAACAATTAGCGCTTTTTCTTATTTTATGAAATAATAAATTTTCATTTAAAAAAAAAAAAAAGAAAAAAAAAAGTAGTTTTAAAAAACAAAGCTAGGTCTAGCGACAAGAGATAAATTTGTAACTCTTGTCTAATGCAAGAACTAACCACAATCTTCACTGAACAAAGACTCACAGCAGTGATTCTGAAGGCTGTTTTCCTCCAGTCAGGTACCAAGAATAACCATTTTTATCACCAGTAAAGGCTAGATGGTGCAGTCTTTGTTCCTCCTCTTTTGGGCATATGCAACATTTTGCTAACACAGCATTGAAACTCTTTATGGCGTCTTTCTTCTCTATTTCACAGCTAAACAAATAGATTTGCTTTATAGATCATTTCTTTTAAGGAAATTACATTTTTGTTGTTGCATGAAGTGTGTTAACCAAATAGGATAATGGGGGATCTGCAGATATGAAGAATTAAAAAAAAAAAAAAAAAAAAAATTGTTAGAAAGTATTTTAGTCACAGTGAAGAATAAAATGAAGTTAAGGCTAGAATTTCAAAACTGGGGAGATGTTAACATATGGTATTTAACAAATAGCACATTAAATGTCCTTTGGTGTTTTCACATTGAACGGCTTAACAAGGGATCTTGGATTCAAATTCTATGCTGACTGTAATTTTACTGTTGCACTTTGCAGATGTTATCAGTAAGTAAAACTCATTAATATTGAAGATACATAAGTTTTGACAATTTTAAAATAATACAACCCATCACAATATAGTCAAAAGTAATCTTTTTTGATTTAATTTTTATTCTTTTGATCTCTACAGCCCAGTCAGCAGGATCTCTAGTTCTTATAAACTCTGTTTAGAATAGCTGAGAATTAGGAAGGCCATAGTTAGAGTACTGAAGTAACAGAAGACTAGCTAGAGGAAACAGATGTTTATTAAATACCCAAATATAGAACAAAAACACTTGTGTAAATCAAATACTACTTAAATCATACTCTAATGTGGCTATTTATAAGTAGGTGCAGTCCATTGTCACAATAGTAGGGCAGAGAAGGAAGTACACCGATTCCTACTCTACAACATAAACATTACCTAAAATTCTGAAATAAACACTTACACTGTTGCACTGTTATAGCATTGTTGCCTGGCTTTTCTGGCCTATTACGGAAACATAGAAAATGCCATTTATTGGAAATAAGCGACTATAAAAATATTAATGGCAATTTCTCAAAGGCATTGTCATTTTGGTTTCAAGTGGAAACTAAGCTAAACAACAAATCCAATACAATAAAAATGTTGCAAAACAAGTCGTATTGTACACTAGAAAACAATGTTTCACAATGGCTAGAAAACATGTTGATGTCATGCAGTATAAGTTTCGTAAAGATGTAGAAGTTTAATCATGAAGTGTTATTCCTTTTCATTATTAAGGAATCTTTTGGCTGAATATCCTCATCTCCAACATCATCAAGTGTCTGTTATATTCGATAGTTTTTTAAAAGGATCCTTAGTATTGGCCACAATTTGATTAAAATTAATTTGATCATTTTTGTTCACTCTAAATCTGTGAGTCACTCTAGGCAATCGAAAAAAAATATTTTTGATTTTTCAACCTGATATGACTGAGGAAGGCAGGAGAATGTACTGATCCAAATTGGAAGACCCTGATAAAAGCTCAGGTTTGTTGCTTTGTAATACACAAAAGGCATTCGTGTCCATGTGAAGAAAGTCCACTTAAAATAGCTTTCCTTACTTAAATCTCTCGGTGGACAACTGATGTATGGATAACAAAAATGACAAAACTATCTACTAAAAGTATATTCCCAACATTTGGGCAACAAAAGTTGTTTGATGAATAAATAATTTTTTTTAACTTGAAATGAATTGGGAAATTTTGATTTATCTCGGTGTCCATTTCTGTGACTTTGAAAATCCAATGTGCTGCTCAATTTAAGCGCAAACTGAAACTAAATTGCTACAATTGTTTAATAAACTTAACTTTGTCTTGTATAAGACTACATTAATAGAGAACCAATTATGGATCAAATTCTGTGTATTAGTGGGGTGGTAGCACCTGTTAGGGTCCCAGCTATGGGGAAAATAGTGATCCCCTCCCCAACAAAAACAAAACATTATGAAAGTATAAAAATACATTTTTATAGTTAAAATACCACCAGTACATATTTATAAAAATTTTTACCAAAAATACATATAATAAAATTACCAACAATACATTTTATCTCTAGTTGAAGGTATACAAATGTGTTCAAAATATATTTTGTTGAAACTATAAAATTGTTCAAAATATTTAGATTTTGACATTAACACACAGAGGTTGATATGCCATTAAGCAAAATCAATTAAGCAACTGTGTATTAGCCAATGGATGGCTAAAGAACCCTGATAACCAGTGTGCAATAATAGGTAGATTTGTTTTTTTTTTTTTTTTTTTTTTTTTTACAGCTCCTCAACGTTTTTCAGATATGAATGTTTTTGGAGATATTTATTTACCGATACAAGTCCTACTAATAAACCCATGGGGGTGAGGGAATTTTGTAGATTTCTCAAGGATTTTTATACCGTAGCAAATATAATGGACCAGACTGGAATTGGTACTCAGCTCTCCAATTTCTAATTCTGAGCCACTATCCATTATGCCACTCACACAGCCAAGCCTACAGCATCTTGTATTCCCAAGTGTAGGTACTGACCATTTTTCGAGGTTGATTAACTTTGGTGATCATACAAGAATTGGTGTTTCAATGTGATATGGCTGTAAGCCCTGCTATGGTAGGAGTTTCAAAGTTGTTACCAAATAATTGCATTTTATTGAGGCAAAGTATATGCAACAGGTGGACTGGTCCCCTCTCCACCTAATGCAGATGTTACAAACTTCTAAATGGATACTCCAGACACATGTGTGACCTGACAGTTGTTACAGAGGTTGACAGATTGTAATTCCTAAAATATAAATGTAAAATAAACATCATGCATTACTGCACAACGATAGTCCTTGGGGATAACTCCACCCACATGACTTGATTGATGGAAGGGTGCTGCAGTTAAACAAGTTATGATGGCAGGAATGTACATTATTTACATTATTCGGACTATTGTCTTCATCTTTGTTGCCATATTTATTACGTTTCGGCCGTTGTATGCTCCTCAAGGACATGTCACATTGGATAAAGCCGTGTGAGTTTAGTACCTGGTTAAGACAGTGGAGAACTTTCAGAGGGAAAAAACAGGAGATAACTGATAACTGACATCCATTAAACATGGCACATGGAACTAGAACAGTCTACCCCAGTGAGCAAAATAAAGGGTTCAGTTCGACATTCCAACCACCTGAAGAAGGCCAGATTGTACAACAGCTGAAACGTAATAAATATGGCGAAAAAGATGACAATAGTCCGAATAATGTAAATAATGTACATAATACCTCATCTCAGAGATATAGACAGATGGCAGGAATGGTCTTAATATTTTCTCTTAGCCTGTGCAAACAATGGAGCGTTGCTGGCCAGAGCTGTCCAATCTTCATTTTCAAGTCTCAACAAAGTTCAAAAAGTCTTTGTGCCACCTTGTGGGTAATGAATTGTTCTTCTCATTTCAACTCCTTTCCCCACATGTGAAATGTTGTTAGCCTATCACTATTCTACTACTATTTTTATGGCAGATGTTTGGGTGAAATACTTCCCTTGGTTTCACCAGTCCTGCTGTGCCATGTACACTGGGGGTGTGACACTATTTAGCTATGGTAATTGGCTAACTAATTAATCATAGAAATTAAAAACGGGAAATACTTAAAGCAAGGAGAGGAGCTAGATCAAAAGACATACCGAGCGACATTATTTTTTTTTAACAAAAAGAAAAATGGTTAAAAGATTTTATTTCATTTACGAAGAAAGATATTTTTTTTCGCAGAAGACAGAAAATTTGTATGGGAAGCAGATTTTGGATTCTGTCACAATTAATGTCATAAGAGAGTGAAGTACCAAGGGAAACAGAATACGGGTAAAGAATAACAATCTGACCACATGCGTAGCAATAATAAAAATTTCGATTCGGTCAACTGCATGTAGGCAGAGATAATCGAAATTCAGCTATCTTAAAATCTGATAAAGAAGCCAGTCGTATGAACACAGACTTTGATACGGACGCTAAGACTGCCTGTTCAAGCTGTTGGCGACACTCTCTGTCACCAAGAGCGAACATCTGGAGCTTAATACACGAGAAAGACAAAAAGATTTGGTCGTCAGGTGGAAACGACAACCCAGTTAAAAGTTGACTGCAATCATTAATGAGTTGGCAGAGAATTCCGCTAATAAATTCCAGGTGCCCCAGAATAAGATAAAAATTTAATGACCCGCAATGTACGATTCATAAGAATTCCGGCTGATAGAAAGAAAAGGGAAGATAATTTTTTTTTCTTTGGGCGATAATGTAAACTAATGTCAGTCTAGCACACCTCCCACACCTCCAAGAGATCATTGGCTAAGTGGTAGCATGGGTGATAGGCAGAGGTGATTGTATGAGAAAGAAGGGAAACTTGTTGATGCCCACTGAAGGGATTGGTATGTGACTTCTAAAAATGGGAAGTGATAAATTTTCAAATGACAAAGAGAATCCTTATTGGGGACTTGGAATTATCGAAGAACCCAAACCACGTCCGGCCACAGACTGGGTTTTTGTTGACATCCATATAAACGAACGTCCCTGGGCGTTCAAGCAGTTCAGTTCCAGAACAGTTGAGTTCGACAGTGGGCTTGGAGAATAGGGCCTCGCTGGAGGTGACCACAAGATTCCATGCCTTCCGACTTGGACTTCTAAACAAAAGCAAGTTTTACTGAATATCGACTTAAGATACCAAAAGCAAGTTTTACTGAATATCGACTTAAGATACCAAAAGCAAGTTTTACTGAATATCGACTTAAGATACCAAAAGCAAGTTTTACTGAATATCGACTTAAGATACCAAAAGCAAGTTTTACTGAATATCGACTTAAGATACCAAAAGCAAGTTTTACTGAATATCGACTTAAGATACCAAAAGCAAGTTTTACTGAATATCGACTTAAGATACCAAAAGCAAGTTTTACTGAATATCGACTTAAGATACCAAAAGCAAGTTTTACTGAATATCGACTTAAGATACCAAAAGCAAGTTTTACTGAATATCGACTTAAGATACCAAAAGCAAGTTTTACTGAATATCGACTTAAGATACCAAAAGCAAGTTTTACTGAATATCGACTTAAGATACCAAAAGCAAGTTTTACTGAATATCGACTTAAGATACCAAAAGCAAGTTTTACTGAATATCGACTTAAGATATCAGAACTCGCTTAAGAAATGCAAAAAGTGTCATGAATCCATAGAAGCGGGCTGGGAGAGACACGCACTCCTGTATTCAACAGACAGATATAAAGATAATTGTTATTTCTTAACACATTTGAACCTCTTGAGTTTCTTTCATTATTTTTCTTTTACATACACTTGTGCAGTATCACCTTCACCCCGGATTCAGCTTGCACTATGATCAGACGCCTGATTGACTTCGTCTGCCTAAGATCAAATCACAATGTGGGTAGGTTAGACTAGAGATCAAAGCTGTTACTTTGGTGACCAGACGTTGAAAGCGAGCTGAGAACGACAAAGCTGATATCGAATCTAACCAGGTACCGGGAGGTCAGTGTCACACATTGGGGCAGTGATCGACGCTAGAGTGGTTGTGGGTGTCACAATTGGTGCTGCGACCAAGACATTGACTGCGACCACCCAAACCATCCAGGAGTTAGTGTCACAGGGGTACTGAATCCATTTTTTGGGGCACTAAAAATCCTTCCCAAATAAGTTTAAATCGGTTAAATGTAAAATTTAATCTCTTTATAGAAATTTAGGCAATTCACTGCAGACGAGGATTTCTAGACTAAAACCCATCTTTTTTAAAATTAGAAATGTGAGTCTTAATTTTTCTCTTAAAACCAAATAATGTTAATACAATTCTATAATTGAGTTGAAAATCAGAGGCCTCATAAACCACAAATGTATGTGATGTCACCTCCTGCCACTTTTGTTCAGCAGAGGGCCAGTATGTGTAAATGGGTGACATCAGGTGTAGAGCTTGATTTATCAAGTTAGTTTTTTTGTAAGTGATACAAAATGGAAGGTAGACATAATGCTGCAAATGTACAGAAGCTTTTGTTACAGGATGTGTGGGTAGCCGAAAGTGAAATCAGTGAATAGATACAGTTTTCACTTCATCAGTTGTATTCACTTTGTATGAATGCCCTTGGGAAAGGCAGGAATACACTTGTTTAAATAGTAGCGTAGACTAGGCTCTTTAGCCTTGGGTTGGTTTAACCCTAGAACACTAACCATCAATTAAAGTTACACCACTACTAAACATGGGTATATCATACTCGATTTTGAAAATATCAAAAAAAAAAAAAATATATAAATCTTTATTTGAATTATTTTACATGCAGGCACTTCAAACTTTGAGTTAACAATAATAGGAACTGAAAAACATTATTTAGGTAAGAAAATCAGGTACTGAAAATTGTAATGAAAATTAGGAAAATTTGAGCTGGGTATATTATACCCATGGTTAGTGTTCTAGGGTTAAGAGGACAATTCTGAATTCAAAACTGGAGAAGGAAATGGAAAATCACTCTTCTATTTTCCCCCAAGAAGTCATGCCAATTCATTTTTGACCTCCGAAAACAGGCTAGTGTTGGCAAAAGTTTGAAATAAGACAAATATTAACCATATATGCCATAGCATTTTGGAATGTTTTATTTGGTTTCCATCCAGTTAGACTTAACCAATAATTTATATGCTATGAAAAGTAAGTTTAACCCAGGCCTATGTCTTTCTGTGTAGGGTTTAACAAAAAAAAAATTGTCCTTTATAGCCTAATGAAATTTAAAATTCTGGATATTAGCCTTTACGGATAGGGATGTATATTTCTGTCCAGTCCTTTTGTCCAGAAACAATTTGAATGGGGTGTGGGGGCCTGGAAAGGGAACTTTATGATTATGATGATTATTATTATGATGATGATGATGATTATTATTATGATGATTATTTAAACTATTTATTTTTCTTATTTTTTTTATTAAAGATACATATCCAAGAACAGATAGTAAATAGTAAAACATTGCTGAGAGTTATAATGGACTGGAAGTAGTGGAGAGCTATTGTCACCAACAATTTGGAATCAAAACCACCACTGAAGAATTATCTATCAAACAAAAAAATTTCATCAAAATTGGATGAAAACTGGAAAGACATAAACAACATCCAATTCCGCACATGCACACACAATTTGAGAATTATAGATATAGATGGAAATTTCTTGATAGCAAAATATTATCCTCTTTGTCACTGAGGGGGTACTTTAATTCTACACTTGGATTATTTGCCAAAATATTGAATGAATAATAGTAATTGTTATACTTTTTCTTTTTTTTTTTTTTTTTTAACTCTTTCCAAAATTTTTAGTTCAAATGTCAAGTTTTTATTGAGAAGGTAGAAACTACAAAGAAACTGTTACTAACAATCACAAAGAGATAACTGAAACATTTGGAACACATAATGAAAAAAGAAGAATTTGACACTCAGAAAACACCCCAAAGGCAGGAGGAGTAAGAGAAAGTAGTGGGTAACCAACTTGGTGAGTATCTGCAAATTAACTATTAGCTTGCTGGCTGAGGGAAGAGACAGGTTTATGCCTTTCTCAAGGGCAATTACGCAAAAGTGAATGTAACTTTCAGCCTAAGCATAGCTGATTTTAGAAGTAAAATCTCAAGTAGTTACACTGGGCTTTCAAATATTGCCCAATCTGGAAATACTACTTGATTTTAGTAACTTACATTTTTCCAACTCCATTTACACTGGCCATAAAATGATGAAATAACAATGAAAACCAA
>OZ038485.1:119355359-119392859 GCA_964036315.1 Acanthosepion esculentum | reverse complement strand
TGTGCATATATACATATGCATACACACTTATATGTATATATACACTACAGTTCAAAAGTTTAAGGGAACTCCTGGTAATTTTAAAAAATCTGCCCAAAAAGTAGTTGGACTTTAAATAAGAGAAAAATCATTATACATGGTTAAAAAAAAAAGTGAGACATGATTTTTATTAGAAATTTTATTATGACAAAAAAATTTTATGATCAAATTTTGCTCTCGTCAAAATATCCTCCTGTATACTGTACCCTTGATTACTACAACATAAAGTTTTGGCATTTGTTATAAATGTTTCTTAAAGTACAAGTTTGATAATTGATTCTATTTTCTTTTTTTTCTTTTTTTTTCTCAATGATTCTAAGAGCTCTTTTTCCTTTTTTGGATGGAAAGGTTTCACTCTTGTCAAGTTCATCCCATGCTAATTCAAACTTTTGAAATGTAGTGTATATTTCTAAAAAGTTAATGGATTTATTTTAATCCAATATTTTTATTACTTCAAATGTAACATTTGACACTTTTTATTTAAAATAAACACCTCATTTTTATTTATTTACTAGACTGTGTGTAATACAGGCTTTTGATCTTTCCTTCCAACAGCAGGGATTGAAACCGTTTTCCTCTTTATAGGCAAAATTACCGTTTGATCTGGCCATGCTTTACTGCTTGGCCATGAAGGATTTGCTCTTTTTTGATAGCCATGTTACACAGTTTAATATTAAATGTCTATTGAAAATCCATCAACATTACTCTGTAAATTTAATGATATACTTTCTACCAGCTAGATTACCGGGTACATGTTTCACAACAACTAAAAATGTACACCAAAAACCAAATGTTATATATATATATATATATATATATATATATATATATATATATATATGCAGGTGTGCAGTGAAATAAATTCTCACTTGACAAGGAAGCGGGTCCAGACACCTTAACTTTACATAACTTAAAAAATTATGTTAGGGGTCTCGGCTCTCGCTTTTGAAACATGAGAACTCTTATGTAGCGGAGGAATCATATTTTTAAAAACTAAAAATATTATTATATATATATATATATATATATTACAGGCTAATTGCTATTAAACATGCTAACTTACAGGGATGGCTGGTAGGACTTGGTATAAACAGATTCCAACACCTTCAAATAAAATTCAGAATTAGCCTTCCTCAGTACTGAGATCATGTATTGACTGTAAGACCAAGCACATTGCTGGCTTTGTAACAGATTTTCAGTTATCACCAAACCAGTTGTATTTATGCACAAATGCAAATTGTCCGAATATTGGCCAGTATGTGCTGACTGATCCATACTGCCAACCTTTAACACCTATTTACATACTTACAGTGTCCCACTACTATAGATGATATAATAGTTAGGTATTCTCATGACAGTGATTCTGCTCCTCCATCACTTACTTGAATTTCCCATGACGAAGCTGATGCCAAGGCAATTGCCTTCATTCAGAAAGAAGGGATTCAGGTTCCAATAAAGAGAAAGAACAATCAGATTAAAAATTCACAATTCTTTGGCATTTATTTTTTTTTAAAAGTGCTTGATACAAATTATTTTACTATTTAAAATATTTTTTAAATATTTTATCGCGACAGAAATTCCCCAGAGTCTGTCTATATTTCTGAGATGAGGTATTATGTACAGTATTTACATTAGTCGGACTATTGTCCTCATCTTTGTCGCCATATTTGTCACAACGTTTCGGCCGTTGTACGCTCCGGCCTTCTTCAGGTGGTTGGAATTTCGAACCGAACCCTTTATTTCGATCACTGGGGTAGACCGTTCTAGTTCCATGAGCCATGTTTGATGGATGTCAGTTATCAGTTATCTCCTGCTAATTTTCCCTCTGAAAGTTCTCCACTGCCTGAACCGGGTATTGAACTCACACTCTTTGGGTCTGTCACTGGATCTAACCAACGCCTTTATCCACTGTGACAAAAATGGCCAAAAATTTGTGACAAAAATTTCGGACACATGCCCGAAACGTTGTGACAAAAATGGTGACAATAGTCCAACTAATGTAAATACTGTACATAATACATTATCTCAGAAAATCGAATGAAAATTTTAGTTCTGATACATGGGAATTTCTGTGTTGTGATGATGATAAAATATTTTTAAAATATTTTATATATATATATATATATATGCTCAAAAGCTACTCATGGTAAAGGGTTAGTGAAAAGTCTTAATAATATAACTATCAACCAGTCATAATTGTACTGACAGAGGCAATAAAGTAAGCACCAAATATGACAGTTTTACAATATCCAGTTACAATCGTAGTATTAAGCTTTTGAGAACAGATCTTCAATCCTTAATTTCTTTAAGTGTTTCACCCCAAGCAAGGCGGGAAACCACTAGCACGCAAGGGGTTACAGAGAGTTGGAGCTAGAGCAAATAGGAGTGATAGAGGAAAGGATGAAGAGAAGGATAGGGGATAGATCAGGGTATCTGGAGATGTTGATTGACATTACATCTGAATAGTTGGAGATTATAGCTATCAGGGAAACCGGAAGAGGGGAGGGAGTTTCACAGGCGAGAGGTGCGAGACATGAAGCTATTGGCGTAGAAGAGACTGTTATATTTAACAGTTTCGACAGTGAAATGGTGTGAGCGAGATGCCAGCCTAGTAGAACACTTAAATTCATGAAGTTTGGGAACCAGCGAAAGCAGCTCCTCTGAGCAGTTACCATGAAAGTATTTGTAATAATGACAGAGGGAGGTGATGATGAATACAATGTTTGGAATCTTATCTCCTGAAGCTGCCATCAAAGTTTTGACCAATTCAAAACTCTTACTCAAGGGAATTACATTAGCAGAGGGTGAATTTGATAATGATTACAGACAACTTCCAAATAATATAAGGTGTGTGTGTGTGTGTGTGTGTATATATATATATATATATATATATATATATATATATATATATATATATATATATATATATGAAATTATTAGAATTTGATAATTTAAGCGATTCATCAAGTCTGAAACCTCAGCAGAAAGTACTGGACGGCCCTTTCGTCCTATATTTGGGACTCGTATATATATATATATATATAGTTTACGAAAAACTAGGTAATCCGTGTGTGTAGACCCAATGAGGATAGAATCCAGAGAGCTCAATGTAAATCAGAGCTAATAATTTAAATAAAAACAGATTACTTTAAGATTCCATATAATAAATTATTTCACCACAGCCCTTTTAAAGGACAGTGGATCATCAGATTTATTTCCAAATGTTAAAATGAAAATAAATTTACACATTTATGACAGGCAATAATAAGGAAATTAATATATATATATATATACATATATATATATATATATATGAGAGAGAGGGCATGGGGTATAGGGGTTACTGTATAGATTGAAGAAGTCTTGTTGAGAGGCCACCTAGGTCACAAGACCTCACACCCTTGGATTTTTTTTTCTGTAGGACCATTTGAAATCAGTTGTTTGTTAGAAACACCCAAGAAATATTGAAGAACTTAATGAAAGAATTTAATATGAATTCAGTAAAATGACAGTGGAAACTCTCAAATGTGTTGACGAATTATGTCGGCACATAACTGAAATGTATTTTGAACAGCATATGTTACAATTAAATAACTAGTAATTAAAATGTTCATGTGTGGTTATACTCTTAATTATCCTTATGGTGCACATTTGTCTCACCATCTGTGTGTGTGGGCATTGATTTGAAGCTGACACTGAGGTGTGAAACTGATGGTCACTATGCAGTATTGATTCCTATATCTACATTTATAAATGCTCTAACTCCAATACTGAATACTCTTTCCCTCCAAACATAACAAAGTGTGGCACAAAGCATTATGATAATGGAAAAACAGACTATTACACCTTTTTTTCCAAACGGAAAAAGCTAGTGTGCCCATAGAATTAGTATTCAAAATTGTTTGATGAAATTCAAGGCTGGGCAAATCATTCTAAGGTGGACAGTAATGTGCTTTACCAATGAAAGGTGTGAACAAATGACAGGTCTCAAATATTTGATAAAAATGGCATGATTAAAAAAGATAAATTGAATGTCCAATTCCAGAGACATCATGGAATCACATACACAACTTTGTACACATCAGGTGCTGTTGTAGATTGAGCCAGGAAATGAATATATAAAAATTATAAATAAATATTTCACTTTGCAATAAAGTCTGTAGAAATAGGTCCATTTTAGCTAGATCTTAGAATATCTATATAAAATTCAAACAACAATCAAAACGAGATTTATTTGTGGAAAAAAAATTCATATCCTTTGTAAATCTTAAGACTCATTGGAGATCACACAATTTATAAGCCACTCATTTATTGAATGTTTTTATACATAGTAATTTTGTACATAGTAATTTTGTCTATATAATTTGAATCATGTAAATGTATCTTTGTGAAGCACATGATTTAGTGCAAAATTAGTATAATAATATAAATTTTTAATGCAATAGTTGTCTTGGCTTATATGTTAACGTGTGAGAAAATAATTCTACTGACCACTTTAGATTTTTGTAAAAGAACAAAGAATTTTGAAGAAAACAGGCATGGTCATTTTATGAGATTTGTACAATCTAATAAGTGATCAAAATAGATTTTTGTGCCATCATTGCAGAAAAAAGTGTAAATCCTTTGCAGGGTTAAAAATTCATTAGCAATCACACAATTTGTAGATCACATGAAGTGAAAAGATTATATTAAGGCAATTGCTAAGTCTACCATTTCTCCATGCATTGAATATTGCTACCACATCTGGTTTGGTTTTTCCATGTATTTAGAAATTCTTGATAAAATCCAAAGGAGTATCTGCAATGTTATTGGTTCTGACCTGGCATCTTGGCTTCAGTTACTTTCTCACTGCCGTAATGTAGCTGCCCTGTGCCTTTTTTTTTTTATTTTTTAATTTTTTTTTTTTTATAAATACTTTCATGGTAATCGTTCTGATGAGCTTTCCTTTTTGGTACCTTGACATTAACAATTTAAACACAGTACTAGATTAACTGTAAGGTCTCATTTTATAATTGAAATGGCTAGATGTAACTAAGTTCTGTGCTAACAGTTTCTTCTCTCACACTTCTCACTTGTGGAACTCTTGTCTTGCTTCCCAGTCAATTTTGATCTTCAAAAATTTTAATGTAATGTCAATCTTTATCTTCTGTTTTTTTTAATTCCTGTTCTTTTATTGTTCTCTCTTCTTAATGTTTTCTTTCTTGTATTCTCTCACACTCAGTAAACCCTTGTCTTAGTGGCTTTATTGCCTTGCTGGGGGTAAAATGATTAAAAAAAAGTTTGACAATAGATTATTTATTGTATTAAATTTTTCTTTTCATTGGAATTATTGAATATCTAATTTAATATCTGAACTTCAGTTTTTTTTCTTTCTAATTTGCATTTTATTTTTTTATTTTTATTTTTTTTAAAAAAATCTGAAAACACAATGAATTATGCATGTATGTGTAATAATTTTTAGCTTAAGTATTGTTTTAAAATCTACTTGAACACCAGTTTTAATTCCCAAAAGTGATATTTGAAAAAATTTCTTTAAGCAGAATTTGCCCATAGCGAATTTTAATCTTATTTCTTAAATCCAATATTTGTATCTCTCATTTTATTTATTTTTCTTTTCTTTTAGCCACTTTGACAATTACCCCAACTGAGACAAATGTGGGAACAACTGGAAAGTTGCAGTGTTCAACATCAAGCGATAAAAACATCCAAAGTTGGATAATTAAGAAAGGTTCTGAGATATTAATCCAGCATGGCAAAGCATTCCAGTTTACGCATCAATCTTTGGGTGGCAGGGTTATGATCCATGACTTGAAAGATCTGAATATTGATATACAACCTGTGAAATGTGAAGATAATGGTAATTACACCTGCATTATCAGACAGGACAGTGACACTTTGACATCTGATAGCATTTTTTGGACAGTTAAAGGTAAGATTTTAATTGATTCTGTGTCTATTAAATTGATTGAATCTTACAGCAATTAATAATCTATTAGCAATCAGTAGTTGCTTTATCTCTAGCATCTGTAATTTTATTTTATTTTTTATTTTTTTTTATTTTTTTTATTTTTTTTTTTCTTTTTTTTCTTCTTTTTTTTTTCTTTTTTTTCTTTTTTTTTATTTTTTTTCTCTTTTTTTTTTCTTTTTTTTTCTTTTTTTCTTCTTTTTTTTTCTTTTTTTTTCTTTTTTTTCTTTTTTTTTCTTTTTTTTTCTTTTTCTTTCTTTTTTTTCTTTTTTTTTCTTTTTTTTCTTTTTTTTCTTTTTTTTCTTTTTTTTTCTTTTTTTTTCTTTTTTTTTTCTTTTTTTTTCTTTTTTTTTTCTTTTTTTTTCTTTTTTTTTTCTTTTTTTTTTCTTTTTTTTTTCTTTTTTTTTTCTTTTTTTTTCTTTTTCTTTTTTTTTCTTTTTCTTTTTCTTTTTTTCTTTTTTTTCTTCTTTCTTTTTTTCTTTTTTTTCTTTTTTTTCTTTTTTTTCTTTTTTTTTTCTTTTTTTTCTTTTTTTTCTTCTTTTTTTCTTCTTTTTTTTCTTCTTTTTTTCTTCTTTTTTTTCTTCTTTTTTTTCTTTTTTTTTTTCTTTTTTTTCTTCTTTTTTTTCTTTTTTTTTTTCTTTTTTTTCTTCTTTTTTTTCTTTTTTTCCTTCTTTTTTTTTGCTCTCATCATAAAGAATATTGATGGTTCCTCAGAAGGAACAATACATACATGTGCATTTAGATGAGTACCTTCCCCCTCAGCATCATATCTCGGATCCAGTAACAAGGTGAAATTCAGAACAGCTTGTTTGAGGACCAGATGCAAGGAATAAGTAGACCAGAGGCTTTGATGAAAAGAATTGTAATATATAATCCAGCAGAAGGTTTGAACTCACAATCTCCAGTTAACTTGAAACTAGAAACCAATATTTTTACCCACCTGTTTATTGTTGTGAGACTTGCCTGTCACACCTGCTGATTAGAATCAGTTCAGCATATGGAAATCAAACAAAATAAATAGATCAATAAAACTCTGATCACTACAATCTTGCTCTTAGAATCTACGATCAACTGTTATTTATCCTACATATCCTTATATTCTTTACTTCTTATCCCCCCCCTCCTTTTATGTTCAAACATCATCATTCAGTAACCTTCTAAATTCAGTGGATCTTGGGGGTTGGGAAAAATTACTAAAAAAAAAAAAAAATTTTAAGTTTCCTGGTGAATTCTATTCAAGAATGTCCTTTTTTGCAATTGTTTCTAATGCCCATTGGCTGCTTGACAATCCTTCATGCGTATTGTTGATGTGTATTGACCTGCTCACAAAAATATTCTATGGTCTTGTAACCGAGTGTCATTTAGCCTCCTGACCATGAGGAACATTTTGAATACTACGATAATTGGTTTGTGAAGGAGGTAACGTCTAGATAATATTGACCTAGTGAGATGCAGACCTGTTGGAAAGTACATGAAAAACATACAAAGATTTGACCCAAACCTTGTGAGTGAACTCTTGACAGTTTTGTTAGCACAAATTATTTTCTTCTTTTCTTTCTTTTTTCCATTCCTTGTTCCTTTCCCTCTTTCCGTTTGTCGTTCCTTTCCCTCTTTCCGTTTGTCGTTCCTTTCCCTCTTTCCGTTTGTCGTCCCTTTCCCTCTTTCCGTTTGTCGTCCCTTTCCCTCTTTCCGTTTGTCGTCCCTTTCCCTTTTCCCGTTTGCCGTCCCTTTCCGTTTGTCGTCCCTTTCCGTTTGTCGTCCCTTTCCGTTTGTCGTCCCTTTCCCTTTTTTTCTTCCTCCCTTTCTTTCCGTTTTTTTCTTCCTCCCTTTCTTTTCTCCGTTCTTCATTTCCCTTAAAATTTTACATAATGACTGCTGTACTGTGGTGTCATATTATGCACAAGAAATAAGTCACTATTTTGGTCAGTATGGTCAGCCATTAATCTCCTTTCAGTCCCCTAATTCAACATGCAACTTCCATTTAAAAAGATAATGGTGAGTCAGATTGGACTTTTCCATTCAGGAAACATTCAGCATTCATTGACCTCAGTTGAAATTTACCAAATCTTTCTCTTAAGACAGTTTTTCAGGAAATTAAACTTTTCCATTTTAGTTATTGCTGCTGTTGAAAGCCCTCAAGTGATGTGGTTTCTATTATTTGGTACACTTCTTTGTGATTATGTAGTGTCAGTCTGACATCTAATGAAGGATAGTATTCTATAAAACCTACAGGGCCATTTATTTGAAGGCCATTTTTAATCATTGATCTGAATGTATCTGATTATTTAGACATTTCTGAATGTTATGCATGAGATCCATATGAATTTGGAACATAAATCTTCAAAATTCTTTGTCAGAATGTTATATTGTACATGATATAACACCTGAGACTAAAGGTGCAGCTAAATTGTATTGATTATGAGACATCAGGTTCTGGAAATTTATAACAAGGACAGGCGAGTCATATATTGTCTTTAGATATGTACATGAGATAAGCAATGGAGTAAAGCCCCGTAACCCCCCCCCCCAACTTTTGAAACACCATAATAATTCTGAGCACACATCACTTTATTTACCTTTTGATTTGCACATCTATATAATTTGTTTTTATCATCGATTCAACATTTCTCTGTTGGAGACAACCGTTGCCTCACACATCATTTATATATTGCTTTGAATTTGCATACTCTTAATGTGAGATGTTTCCTCCTTCACCCAAAACAAATTAACTCCATGGCTGCAATTTATTTTACTACTAACAGATCCATGAATGATTTTATTTAAACAGTACTTTGTCAGTTTAAAAAGACTAATGTTGAGTTGCTGGAATGTGACACTACAGCTGTGACTGGTAGTAAATTTATTTCAGTGTTCTTTATTTTTTTATGACCATCAGTGGCATCTGCAAAGTGGAGTTTTCACGGCAGCCACTCACTTGGAATAAAATATTAAATGAACAATTTTTGGATCAAGTGCCACTTGACTGGATGTTGGAGATTTCCATTTGTAAGCTTATATAAATAGTTAGGATTGAGCATAGCTGATAGGGACAGATTGTTCATGGAGATTACCAAGTACATGCTGTCTGTTGAGAATGAGAGTTTTGAAGCTGTCTTTTGTGATGTGAAATGGGAAGAAGGGTGGTAGGAGAACTAGTTCTCACTGGTTAAAGAGAAGAGCTGAGAGAGGTAATCTTATAATATCACTTGTAGCCATAGATGTTTACAGGAATATACTTGTCAAAACTTAGTACTTAGATATAGATAATTATTCTGCATTTTCCAAACAAAGCAGAAGATTGCAAAAAAAAAAGTTCAAATAGAGCTGGAAATGGTTTAAATGGGGAGTATGTCTTGTGTTTAATATGGTCATCCAAAGGATGGTATTTAACCATCTCTCCACTTGGGAAGGATCTGATACAAGGTCATTTTTATGTGGGATGCCAATAAGTGGACCGAGGACAAAAATTGCCAAGTCCTCATGATCACTGTAATACTAGTGTCAATATGCAACTAATCTTCTCTCTTTTAGTCCAATGGTGAAGGTGCTGCTGCTGCAGAGTCAGAATTCCCAGGACCAGGCACTTTCTCCATTAATTAATGACAAGAACAGATACTATAGATTGATTTCTGAATGAAGGCTGAGAAGCTATTTTTTTTGTTTTATTCAAGAACTATCTAAATTTTTTTACTATTTTATCTCCTCTTAAAACTGATTCAGTTTTTAATATCATGAAGAGTGCAGCCGAAATACCTCCCACATAATGGTAAGACATTAGCTAGATGAAGATGCTGCTGTTGATGTTTTACCATTATGTGGGAGGTATTTATACTGCACCCTGTATAACAAGCAAATGGGCTTAAAAATTTAATCTTCAAATTTTTGAATTTGAAATCTTGAGCCAAATTTATTCAATAAGTCTGAAATTCTTAGAAAGTTATTGAAGATGACCTAACTGAGGGAAGGTAGAAGGTACAATGTGTGAATTGTTGGCTTTAACAATCAAGATGAGGATATCAATTTGAATTAGTGAATAAATTTAGACAGAAATAACTATTTTAATCATGAGAATACTGGTTATAAAAGGCTTGTTGCTTTTTTATTCTGTCCTATAATAGTTATAATATATGAAATAGATATGGAAATGTATCAACTATTATTGCCATATGTGGTACTACTACTACTACTACTTAAGTGCTTTTTTTTTTTTTTTGTGTGTATGAAATAATGCCCACACTGCCACTCTATCAAATTTGTTTAGAAGGTCGTCTCAAAAAAGGTTTTCATTGATCTATGCAGACATACTTCAGACCCTTTTGTCAATTTCCCACTTCCAATTACATATGAACCCCACCATCTTAAGATTGCTGGTATTGTGGTGGTGAATTTTTATTTTATTTTATTTTTTTTTTTGGCCTTCTAGTTATCTCATAGTCTTTGAGTATAAACCTATACTTTTGAAAAAGAATATTCAATGTGTTCTCACACACACACACACACACACACATTTTTTATATATATATATATATATATATATAATGTTTTAAGGTATGCTATATTTATGACTTAAAGTGCTCAATATCAGGGATAGAGCATATGTAAATATAAAAGTGGACATTGAAGTTAACACCCAGGGGCGACAGTCTGTTTCAGGCCATGAGTGTTGTTTTTGTTTGACTTTTTATATATACACATCAATGATGCATTGTGGGCAGTCTATTGTATCAGTCTAATGGTTATTTTGGTGTGCGTGGTTTGGTAATTTGTTTATTACTACCTAGTTTATTTACGTATTTGTCTGGATTAATTTATTTTACTTTATTTTCATTTATTCTTGTTCATTTTCAGTATTTGATTTTTAAGTAACATAGTAAAAATTTATTCATTTAAGTAACATAGTAAAAATTCATTTTCATGACTGCATTTTGAGATGAGTTCTGATTGTTTTAGTTGCTTGTTTTGGTCTGGGAAGGTAATTGTAGTTATCCCCCCCCACCAGGCAGAGATTGAACTATGATCATTCAAGTGAAATGTAAACCTTCTTGTCATCATCCTTGTTGTAAAACCAACATACATATTAACATTTATTTTAAAATCTCCCAGAGGACACTTAAATTAAATGTTAGTCTTTTGTAAGATGCTAGTCGACAGAAGAGTTATGGATGACTAGGTTGGTTGTATTAAATTTAGTATAGTATATAATTTTTATTTTTTTACTTGATCAGTAGGGGATATATTAGTGTTTGAGTTTTTTAGAACTTTCTACATTTCACTTGAATGATCATAGTTTAATCTCGGAACACTATGTCCACATTCACAGTTTAGACAGATATTAGTTGTTGAATATACATCAGTGCTCCATCAAGGTAATAATAAGCAAAAACTTAAAATTCTGGAAGAGAATTGTGGCCAAAAATATAGTCAACTATGAGTATCACAACAAAGTTTTTAATGTTTGTAGCAGCAAAGTGCTATATAAAAAAATCTAAATTAAAGTACTACAATTAAAAATCTTCAACAAAAAATCATTTTTGAAAAATCACATAAGTTACCTCCCTTGCATGTAAAAAAAATAAATATTTTTTTTTTTTTGAATTTATGGTGTTAAGGCATAACACATTACAACTCCTGAAGATGGTCTCAGATGAGATTGAAAGTACTTGGGGAAGTAATAATTATTTGGAAGGAAATTTTTGAATTTTTCTTAATCAAATTTTCTGCAAGAAACTAATTTGTGGATTTGAAAGGATTAAAGCTAAAATAAATAGACATAATACATTTTATATATATATATATATATATATATATATATATATATATATATAGTGTAACCCGGATATGAGAGATTTTATCTGGCCCTAATTAGAGCCTGTGTTAATGTATATATATAATAGACCAAACCCGGATATAAGAGACTTCTTCTCCGGTCCCGACAACTCTCTTATATCCGGGTTACACTATATATATATATATATATAGTGTAACCCGGATATGAGAGATTTTATCTGGCCCTAATTAGAGCCTGAGTTAATGTATATATATAATAGACCAAACCCGGATATAAGAGACTTCTTCTCCGGTCCCGACAACTCTCTTATATCCGGGTTACACTATATATATATATATATATATATATATATATAGTGTAACCCGGATATGAGAGATTTTATCTGGCCCTAATTAGAGCCTGTGTTAATGTATATATATAATAGACCAAACCCGGATATAAGAGACTTCTTCTCCGGTCCCGACAACTCTCTTATATCCGGGTTACACTATATATATATATATATATATATATATATATATATAGTGTAACCCGGATATGAGAGATTTTATCTGGCCCTAATTAGAGCCTGTGTTAATGTATATATATAATAGACCAAACCCGGATATAAGAGACTTCTTCTCCGGCCCCGACAACTCTCTTATATCCGGGTTACACTATATATATATATATATATATATATATAGTGTAACCCGGATATGAGAGATTTTATCTGGCCCTAATTAGAGCCTGTGTTAATGTATATATATAATAGACCAAACCCGGATATAAGAGACTTCTTCTCCGGTCCCGACAACTCTCTTATATCCGGGTTACACTATATATATATATATATATATATATATATATATATAGTGTAACCCGGATATGAGAGATTTTATCTGGCCCTAATTAGAGCCTGTGTTAATGTATATATATAATAGACCAAACCCGGATATAAGAGACTTCTTCTCCGGTCCCGACAACTCTCTTATATCCGGGTTACACTATATATATATATATATATATAGTGTAACCCGGATATGAGAGATTTTATCTGGCCCTAATTAGAGCCTGTGTTAATGTATATATATAATAGACCAAACCCGGATATAAGAGACTTCTTCTCCGGTCCCGACAACTCTCTTATATCCGGGTTACACTATATATATATATATATATATATATATATATATATATATATATAATGTTGTGTACTGTGGAATCATATTCCATTTGTTCTCATTTTACCTGGAGATATATATAATTGTTCATATGTGAACCAGTATTTCAACATATTTTTTTCTTTCTCTTTGGTTAATTTAGAAATATTTTGAAATTTTGAAATTGATATCATTTTATTTTTTCTTCTCTTTAGATGTTGCAAAAGATGTTACCTTGACTGCCACATTCATTGACCTAAACCGTGATGGTGAAATTGAAATTACTGCTTTGAAGCCAATTCACCTATTGTGTCAAGGTAACCTTGGAAATCCTCTAGGAAATCTGGAATGGTATGTTGCTACAGTTGATGTTGATGAGGACGTTAAGGAGAGTGACTACAAGAAAACAACTACCAATGTGACAAGGGCAGATGCTAAACCTGTGGCCGACTCTTGTCAGACGGTGCAAAAGAGCAGCATTAAGTTTTATCCCAATAACTCCATGAAAGTGGGCATTAGATGCCAAGTGCAAAATGAACTAGGCAAAACATCACAGGAAAGGATTTTTAAGATCAGTAAGTGAATAGGGCACTTTTATTATTTTTCTTTTTTTCTTTCTTTCTTTCTTTTTTTTTTTTTTTTTTTTTTTTTTTTTTAAATATAAAATTCATTTCTCTCTTCCTCCATACACATACACTTCCAAGATATGTTCTTTTTAATCTTTATCACTCTTTCATTTGCTGTACAAAAAGTTTATCCTGTCACTGAAGGTGACTCTGATCACTGAACAATAGTGTGTTTGAATTTCATAGTTGTGCTGTCATATCCTGCTATGGCAACAGAAAACAATTTTGAAATTAACAAGAAGGATACTGCAATTGAGGGGCTTTGAAAAACAATGCAGTGGAAAAGGAAGTAATATTAATAATGCAGGGTGTTAAAGGTTAAGTGTGTGTGTGCAGGATTCTTTTAGTATTTCTTTTTTTTTTTTTTTTTTTTTTTTTTTGTGCGTGTACATGAGACATCTGTGATTTAACCATCTCCTTACTGAAAAACAAAATTGTAAAAGTTTAACTTTATATAAACCGATATTTTTATTTTTATTTTTTTTTTTCTTCACCTTCAACAATAAAATTTTACAAACAGAAATTTGTCCTACCTCTGGGTTCTTGTATCAGCAAACCTTTCTTGTTCAAAATATATTAAACTAAAACTACTTTGAAAAATATATATTTCAAAGGAATAGAATATTAAGAAAACCAGAAAAAGATGTAGATATAGCATAAATCTTTAATAATAATTATATTTTGAAAATTAAAAATCAATTTACATCTCTTCAAAGCTGTCAGTCATCAGATCCTGATGGACGAAGCCGACATTATTTAAAAAAACAAAAAAATAAAAAATTTTTTTCATTTGGGTTATCTCTGTATGTTATATATTTTTTAGTGGGGGAGAGCTGCATCCCATCTGTGATGGGTTTACTGCATATAGTTAAATGTTGGCGAGTTAAAGTCAACACTAAATTTATAAGTCCAGTTCGACATTACAATTAACTGGAATTAGACAAATTTGGGCTTTTTAAAATTTTTGTTGGGAAAAAATAAAATTAATTGCATTTTAAGACAGGATGTTTATCTGTAATTGAACAATTTTGAACATAATAATTTCAACTTCTGCATTTACTTGGCAGGGAGGGTTTTGAAATCTACCTGACTCTGTTATAAGAGATCCTACTTGTGTATTTGTGTGTCTCCCCCACCCATATATGTTTAACGTGTTTGGTTTTTTTGTCTTTTTTTTTTTTTTTTTTTTAAAATATCTTTAAAAATGCTTGGATAAAAACAATATAAGAATAGAGATTTAATATTTTCGTAGAAATTTTGAACATTTTTTTAAAGATACTTGTAAATGTGTGTATGTTTTTGCTTGATATTTGAACTGTTCTGGAGCATGTTTCATTCAATGTAATTGGCCAGGGCTTTAATATTAATGATATTTTCATATTCTTAGACAATTCTCTTGTGAGAATTGTCGGCACCTGTCACCATCAGTTATGCCAAAGCAGCTATTAATAGGAAAACCTGCCTCCCTTTATATTTTTCATTACTTTCTCATTGGTGGCATTTTAACAAAAAAAAATAAATTTGTGGCATATGCAAAAATTTTCAAAGTTTTATATGCTGAATTGAACATTTATATATATATATATATATATATATATATATATATTCAACAATCATGTTTTTGAAAATTTTTTTTACTGGTGGGTGAAAATAATTTTAAAAAAAATTGCCACATTTATTTAACTTGAAAATGCGAATAAAATGTTAAATATTGAGCAATTCTTTTCTGAATTTCCTACAAAAGGTTAATCTATAATTGATGTGCAATTAATACATATCTAGGGATGGGGGTTGGGGGTTGAGCGTCTAGGGAATGTGCATTGTTTGTAACTTGGGGTACCATGGGTTTTTATTTTACTAGTTCACTCAAATGATTTCACGTCCTGGGTACGGCGATAGACTACATCCGCACACTGGGTACGGCGATAGACTACATCCAACAGAGAGGGCGTTTTTGAAAAACGGGTCGACGGTTAATGAAGTGCGGCTGCCCTGGTTGTGTCGACGGTTGGAGGTTGATGATTGCATGGCTGCTCCGGTCGTGTTGACGGTTGGAGCCTGATGATTGCGTGGTTGCTCCGGTCGTGTCGACGGTTGGAGCCTGATGATTGCGTGGTTGCTCCGGTCGTGTCGACGGTTGGAGGTTGAAGTGAGTGCCGAAGAACCTTCCGTAATAATTACTATCACTAGTGCACGGGAAAGGTTTGTTGGTCGTCGCAGGTGGGCTTCGCTGGTTGTCAGGTTTGGGTAACACTGTTGGTCGACTGGTCTGGTTATTGCTGCTGGTCGGCTGGTGATCGCTGCTGGTCGTGGCTGGCGTTGCGGGTCGAGTCCAATCGAAACCTCCCGTAATAATTATTAACAATAGTGTGTATGGGGAAATGTTGCGGATGACGTGCGGGCGGCCAGTAGGAATGGCATGCCGAGAGTCGGAAGTGTAGAGCGAGAGTGTGTGTGTGTGTGTTCCAACTCGCATACAGTTGGCAGACGAAAAAAATGGGAGCGTAACTTAATACACAGCCCAGGGCGGCATCCTGGCGTCAAGGCCAGGTGCCTGTGCACCGACCGTGTCAGAGGCAACCGGTCAGCACCGTGGATTTACTTGACCTCCCACAGGGCCAGGTTGTGACACAAGGTCGGGGTTTAATGTGGGAAGGGAGCAGGGGTTTGACCCGAGTGTTTCCACTCAAGTAGCTGGTCTTTAGCTGGTTTTAGCTTGTCCAAGCTGGTTATAACTGGTCTTAGCTTGTCCGAGCTGGTCAAAGCTGATCATAGCTAGTTAGACGTAGCTGCGATACTACTAGCGCAGGGAATTCCCACAGACGAATCCCCGCGACCGGCCTGTATCAGTGATCGAATCTCAGCCAAAAGGCGATCGTCCAGCGAGTAATCTGAGAACAGATACTACACCGTGATCTTAATATTTATTTGCATTTTAAAATACAAAATATGCCACAAGGGCGAAGTTAGGGGAGTGGGGAAAAAGGAGTGGTCTTCTCTAGTCTTAACTCAAAAATAGCTAGTCGCTCTCATGGACCCAATCATACCGGCAATAATCCTTTCACCATAATACCACATTTGCAACAAAAACTCTCGCACCACAATTATCAAAATACCTCAAGTATTCCACTAGAGTCCTAATATGAAATTTTATTTACAGGAAAACAGGGCGGGGGATACAATGAATATATGCAATGAGACATGCAAAATAAATATATGTTAGTATCAGGTCCCGCCCAATGGTGAAAATGCGTCAGAAATCCTGGTTAACTGGGTAGAAATATCAGACATTGGTCACTCCAGAGAACAAGAACATCTGTTGCCTAAAAAGGTTGGGAGGGGATGGGGAAATAAATACATGTGGGACAAAAATCGGGGCCTAAGCACTTGCATTCTCTAGCTAGTTCTGACAGAGTTGGTCAATCGCCTATCTTACCTTAATCAGGTCTGGGGTGACTGAGGTTTCAAGCCGTGGCTCAAAATCCTTTTGCCTAAGTTGCGTCTAACAACCACTCAAGGTCAGCTCCTCTCACACGCACCAATTGCGAAACTCTCACCCAACATTTGCCGAATTTCAGCGAAGAGAGACGCACCTTTTCCGCCCTGATCTTAACTTTAAGCTGATGCTTAAAGAAAGCGACCAGTTGAGAAGAGGAGAACCTCTCATCTCTGTGAAATTCCTTCTGTCGCGTCGTCCACACAACCATTCGCATGATGCCACGTAAACACAAGAGTACATACTGCTGGTCCTTTGACATAGGTGGCACCACACTGGAACAAACGGTGCTGGCATCAAGGACAAAGAACTTTCCGCCCAAGATGCGAACCATGTAGCCTTCAATCAGCCGACACAGCGGGTGTATGACACTACAGTGAAGGAAGGTGTGCGCAATGGACTCCTCCCAGTCACTGCAGCGCACGCGCATTGGTGTGGCCACCAGCCTCGCTGCGTAAAGCTTCTTGTCAACCCAGAGAGCCCCTCGCAACACCTGCCAGGTGAGTGATGCCTCATCGTTATTGAGGCATTTCAACCCGGGCGCCCACGGCACTACGGAGCGAAACTCCTCGTTCGTAAGACCGAGCCCTTCCCGGAGTTTGTCTTTAGCCCCCACCCTAACTATAACCCGATATAACACCTGAGACAACGTTCCGGTGTCGGAGAGGCGATCCTTCACCTCTAAGAGGCAGCGCAGCGCATCTCGACATTCCGCATAGAACGGGCATTCGACTTCAGGTGTACTGTCTACATCTACCTGTCCCGCATGCAAACTTTCCAAGGACAGGAAGGCTCGGCGAGCGTCTTCCTTCCAGAAAACGCACTCCTCATCCTCGCCATCATCGTACAACATCCTTTGCAGGAACGTCAAACGCAGCGTGTGTTGACGAGTCTCGATGCAGGGCATACCTAGACTGCCTTCTGTAGGATGGAGGCAGCAGACCTCGCGATGCACCAGAGGAGCCTTTCCTCTCCAAAGGAAATCGAAAAGGGCTCTAACGAGAAAGTCTCGTTCGGTGGACAAGAGTGGCAGAACGGAGAGACGGTAAAGGAGAATCGGGTAGATGTGCGAAATGCACACTTCCGCCCTCCCCTTCAAGGATAGGTTCCTTCGAGTTCACAGACGAGCTGCTTCCTCGACCCCCTTCCGAACCTCTGACCAGTTGGTGTCCAGCTGAAGTCCGGGCCCGAACCAGATACCGAGTATCTTGACGGGGCCGTCCGTCCAGCTGAATGGCCCTGGGAGAGGAACACCCTCCCACTCGCCCAACCGCAAGCCGACAGACTTATCGCGATTGATCTTGGCCCCCGCTACCATCTCATACCTGCAAATTTCCTTGCCAACCTCGTGGATTTCAGTGGTGTTTTTAACAAACACCGACACGTTATCGGCATAGGCGGAATACCTGGCAGCGTTGCTGGCGCCAGGCACAGAGATTCCGCGAAGGACCGGATTCGCCTTTAACTTGCGTAGGAAGGGCTCCAACGCAAGGACATAGAGCATAGGCGAAAGTGGACAACCTTGTCTAATAGAGCGAAACAAAGAGAAAGGCTCTGACCTCATCCCGTTTACCTCGACCAGAGCCCCAGGGGACTTGTACAAGAGCCGGATCCAGGAGCGAAATTGCGGCCCAAAGCCGGCAGATGCAAGAACAGCCTCGAGGAAGCGATGGTCCACCCTATCGAATGCCTTGGACTGATCCAAATTGATCAGCATGGCTTCTCCGTTGACTTTTTCTATGATCTGGCATATCATGTGAAGGTTGTCCTGAATAGTCCTGCCCTTCACAGCACAAGTCTGTTCGGGGCCAATCAGGCTAGACAGGACAAGCTGCAAACGGTTGGCCAAGACCCTCGCCAAAAACCTTGCCATCTGCATTTAGCATAGTCAAGGGGCGGAAATTATCTATCCCATCCCCTCCGTTTTTCTTCTTGCATAACAACTTGATGACGCCCCTGGTGAAGCGTTGGGGTATATTCCCATTCTTCAGCCAGTGGTTAAACATCAGTGTCAGCAAGTGTACAAAAACAGGCGACAGCCTCAAGTACAACTCGTAGGGAAGTCCATCTATTCCTGGGGTCTTGTCTCGACAGACCAGCTTAAGCGCATCCCAGACTTCCTCCTCCGTTATGGCCCCCTTGCACATATCCGCTTCGACCGGCTCGAGACGAGCAAAGTCGGCCAGATAGGCGTTGAACTGAGCAGAACTCGGTCCGGGTTCCCTGGTGAAGAGGTCCCGGAAATAAGACCGGAAGGCCTTGTAGATGCCTCCGTTTGTGGTCGCTTGTCGTCCGTCCGGTGTCGTGACACTGGGGAGATATCGATCCGAAGCGCTGCGCAACTCCTCTTTCCGCAGTTCAGCGGCCATGTTTGTCGCCTCGGCAGACATTCTCTTTAGTCTAGACCTAACTACCAGAGCTTTGTCCTTCTTGATAAGCGAGGAGGCCAGCTCAGCCCTAGCTACTGCGACCTCCACACTATCTCCCAATTGGATGGTGCCCTCTAATCTAGCTTTGGCTGCTATTTGCTAATCTATCTTTGTTGAGCCGTCGACTGCAAACGACCTGATGACTGACTTAAGATGGCCCCACCACTTATTCCCAACCACACTCCCCGTCATTTCCCTCTGTATGGTTAGTACTAACTAGTCACGGAAATCTTTCAACTCGAGCAGAGACGTGTTGAACTTCCAGTAACCGTTCAATCTAGGCTTAGGCTTATCTAAGTTTACTCGCACCCGGACGAGCCGATGGTTCGAGAAAACTATCAAATGGAAACTTGAACACTCTAAGAGCCCTACGTCGACTCTCCTCACTAAAACCCGGTCGATATAGCTCGAACGAACTACCGTATCCGAGCCGCCCCTATTGGTCCAAATCCATGCTGCCTCTGGCGGATGCTCATTTCTGAACTTATCAACTAAATCAAATCTGTCGAGATATTCGCGAAATGGTTTGACATCTGGGTTGTAAGTACCTGATCTCTCCCCGCTACGATCTAAGTCGGGATCAAGGACGGCGTTCCAATCACCTGCTAAAACTACCTGGCGAGACGTAGTCAAGAACGGCTCGATCTGCCGAAAAAAGGCAGCCCGCTCTGCCTGGCTGTTGGGCACATAAACCCCGATGAAGTGAAGACTTTCCTTTTATGGTGACATCCAGGACGGTAAATTATTACCAGAAATGGAATTTTTGAAGGAAAAATATTACCAGAAATGGAATTTTTGAAGGAAAAATATTACCAGAAATGGAATTTTTGAAGGAAAAATATTACCAGAAATGGAATTTTTGAAGGAAAAATATTACCAGAAATGGAATTTTTGAAGGAAAAATATTACCAGAAATGGAATTTTTGAAGGAAAAATATTACCAGAAATGGAATTTTTGAAGGAAAAATATTACCAGAAATGGAATTTTTGAAGGAAAAATATTACCAGAAATGGAATTTTTGAAGGAAAAATATTACCAGAAATGGAATTTTTGAAGGAAAAATATTACCAGAAATGGAATTTTTGAAGGAAAAATATTACCAGAAATGGAATTTTTGAAGGAAAAATATTACCAGAAATGGAATTTTTGAAGGAAAAATATTACCAGAAATGGAATTTTTGAAGGAAAAATATTACCAGAAATGGAATTTTTGAAGGAAAAATATTACCAGAAATGGAATTTTTGAAGGAAAAATATTACCAGAAATGGAATTTTTGAAGGAAAAATATTACCAGAAATGGAATTTTTGAAGGAAAAATATTACCAGAAATGGAATTTTTGAAGGAAAAATATTACCAGAAATGGAATTTTTGAAGGAAAAATATTACCAGAAATGGAATTTTTGAAGGAAAAATATTAACAGAAATACATTAAAAAAAAAAAATATTACCAACAATAAAAATTGTCGGCGTTAAATAACCCATCGAGGTTGATATGTCGTAAAACCAAAACAAACAAACATGAAATGATTTCTCAAACATTGTATAAAGAAAATGTTAGTTTACCATATTTTAAGTTCCTCTTCATTAGAAATAAAGAGGATTGGACTGGATTGCTATGTGATATCCATCCTCTTATATGGCAGTGAATGCTGGCAAATATCCCCACAGATGATACTGAGAATTTTATGAATATACCAAGCAACACAGATCTTAAAGAAAATGTCCCTTTTTTTTTTTTTTTTTTTTTTTTTTTAAATTGTCCATGTTTGAAACGATGTGACACATGGAAAAAATTGAGGAGTCAAAACTGTTGCTGTGGGCAATGTAAAAAGCCAAACCTTTTTCCCACTCCTGGCATTTAGAGCTGAAACTCTTTAAAATATTTTCACCTTCTCTTTATGCCACTCTGGTTTAAGTATTCAACTTAAAAGAGAATTATAGCAACTTACCTTTATTGCCTACCTCACATACCACCTGGGGTAATTTAAATGTTTGGGTCACTCACTGTCAATGAATCAGGCCTTAATGTATATCAGTGTTTGTTCTTGTGATGTTTTTTTTCCCTCCCAATGTTTGTGTTCTTGTATCTTTGTATATTTGAATTGTCTTTGAAATTTGACAGAAGACTGATATTTTCTTAATTTTAAAATTTATTTATATTAATTTTACCCATCAAGAGATAGGCCCAGCTGAGATTTAGCAAATTCATCTCCATTCCAATCAAACCTTTGTAATTTTTTTTTTTTTAAATTCCTAGAGAAGGAAATCTGTAGCTGACAATTTTCTCTAACGAATGCTTTATTGAATACCAATCATTGTTTCTCCACTTCATCTGCCCTTTCATCTCCTTTCATCATGAGCACCTGCTCTTCTATACAAAACAAATTCTGAATTGAACAAGCAGCTTGCATAGCACACTGATTATAACAAGAAAAATCTAATTGACTTATTTTAAATAGAAGTTCAATTTTAAATCTTTTATAAATTCTATATTATGAAACTGCCTATTTAGCCAGATCTCCGAATAATTTTTTTCATGCCAAGGTAATAATGTCAATAAGACGCAAGAGACTACCAGAAGTGAAAGAGAAGGAAAATACTTTAGAAGTAACCAGAAACCCAATCCTAAACAGAAAACAAGGAATAAACTTCTATTCCTGTTCAAAAAACTGGGGAGGGTGTGAACTGGATGATGAATGTATCTATTCCTATTGAGGAGGAAAAATAAATATTATAAATTTTAGAGTTTAGGCAGACATTAGAAATATAGCTGAAGCAGAATTTAAAAGGAACTGGAAACTCGCTGCACTCTTTCTGCCCATGTATCACACTGCAGCATAAAACAGTTTGGCCAGGAATTGTTTGGAAAAATATTGATTGTTAATCTTTACTTGTATATAATTTCTTCTTTTAACATTATTTATTATTGGTGTTTAAGACTTTTTTTTTTTATAATGTAGACTTTGGTAATGGTAATATTAACCATTCCCCTACAAGGAAACATTTGGCTGATCAGGCAGTTAGGAAATATAGCAAATTGTGTTAGAATAAAAAGCAAATTTTTAAAATATGCTCCTTTTTAAATATTAGTTCTTTTAAAATATTTAGTATATTTTCGGTATTAATTTACTTCGGTAGAAAACTGTAATTGGGATTTGATAATGTTACACGAGTCTCCCAAATGGCTAATGTCCGGATACTCAGAAAGTCACATTTTCTTTACCTGGACTTGAACAATAATCTGTGGCATCAGTTGTAAGCAATTCTTATACAGGTAATCAGAAAGTTGATCTGATCTAACTTAGTTACATAAACATGGATAGTGTATTTTTTAATGTTTGCTTTAAATACATGTTAAAAAGTTGTTTTTTTTTTTAATTTCCATTTTTGACTAGAGAAGATTCCTGAAATTACAACATTTAAAAGCTGATATTAAATCATAAAATCTTCAATACTGAATTATTAATGTTAGAAAACTTTGAGACAATGAAGTTATTCAAATTTAAAATTTCCTTAACAGACCAGAAAACAAAAGTCATCTTTTTGATTTTGAACCCTTGTCAGCTACTAAAAGTATGAAGTTTTAATTTGCTTATCAGGTTCATTCATAATGTTTGCACTGTGATAGCAATAAATATTATTTTTCTCTACTTTCAAGTACCTAAATGTTAATCGGGTCTGGATTATCTCTTAGGCTGGCATAGGTTACAACCTAGGGCCACCCAAGCTTTTATAAAGCAATGATTTTTATATTCTAGATGTTATAACTTCTAAATACTTTCATAAACTGAAATGATATCAACATGACAATCTTGTATTTATTTTGTCTTAAGTAAAAACTACATTTACTAATCATAAATGGAAAAGCTTACTAGAATTTAGTGCCCTCCATATTTTAAACAGAATTGAATTATTTTTTGTGTATAGTAAGCTTTTCCATTTATGATTAATAAATAATAATTTTTACTTAATAACCATATCACATAACTACTGCAAATTAATACAGAATTTTAAGATTTAAAACTTTATAAATTATTAAAATTAAAAAAAAAGATTTTTGTAAAAATTTATTATTCGTCAAAAAATTTTTTTTTGAGACAAGAGTGTCCATAATATATCTTATTCATAAAAGCAATTAAAAGGTTTTCTAATTAACGTCCTGGTTTTATTGCATTTTTATGATTCAGAACAGATTTTTGATAACTGGGTGTCCCATTTGACAAATTGATTATTTTAAATTTTCCAAGTACTTGTGCTTATAGTTAATATAAACATTAAGCTCTACAAAAATTAATTTCTTTTAATTTCATAAAATTAAATAAGTGATGGTAACATGTTAAAAAAAAAAAAAAAAAAATGACAGGATTTTTTAAAAAATGTTTCTAAAATAATTTCTTTAATTTGTGTATAAGTCCTGAAAATTTAATTAAAATTCAACAATTATCTGATTTTTGCAAGAATTTCCAAATCAATGTTTTTGTTTTTTAGCATGTTTTAACTAGAGTAAAAACAATACTCTCATAACATTGGTGAAATATCTCGAAATTTAAAGAAAGAAAACATAGGGATATACTTTTAAATTGTAATTAGTTAATCTAATTTCTGTAACAATACAGCTGAAGTGAAAAGTATTTAAGTAATTAGTATTCAAATTACTTCATTTAAAATTTAAATAGTGACTCTTTTTTTTTTTTTTTGTGCTTGGATCTGATCCAGAGAAAAGAAGTGTAACTAAACTTGTAAATTTAAAAAAAAAAATGAAATAAAATATTTAGTAACATTTTTTTTTAATTTTTTTTTTTTAATATCAATCATGAAGTTGTTTTTTAAATTGAGTCAAAATCAAGTCCAGTTGTTCATAAAGTGTTTCTAATTAGCTATCATTACTACACTTGTATTTTGGAACTATTATTTATCTAGTAAAATTTATGAATTATTTCTGGGCTTGACTGCAGTTAACTGATCCTGTTGAGGAACGGAAACTATTATCATTTTATGACTCTTGGTATTATGTCTTGCAAATAATATTTGGTGCCTCTTTAGTGCCTCCTACCACCACATTTGTATCCTACATTAACATAAAGGGTAAAGGAAAGAGGGATGCCAGTTATTGTACGAGAAAATTTAAAATAAAAACAAATAAATTATAAAACAAGAAATCTGACTAAAAAATCATGAAGCAAGATATTTGAAACCTTTTTAAATAAAAATTTCTGAATGTCGAGAAAAAAGTCTGGACAATGCCTTAATAATGTAGAATACAAATGTGGTAGCAGAAACAGATGAGTAGGACACACACTAAAGTGGCACACAGTATTTTGCACACTCCTGTGAGTCTGGGTAAAAAACACAAAACATGGAATTTGAACAAACAAAAAATTAAAATAAAGAAAGAAATGAACTTTGTTAAAGTTAGTGATAGTTCAACACCATCTTTAGTTGATGTCTCAGAAATAAGTTCTTCAGATGCTGTGTGCATCATGAGAAGAAAGAAAAACATGTTGTCAATCCTTTTAATGTCAAAGGAGAAAGTGATCAAGCTTTTAAAAAAAAATGTTTCAGTGCCTGTAATTTTGGGCAGGGGTGGTAATCCAAACCTGAGAAAAATGAAACCACAGATTAAATGGTCATCAGGAGAAGACTACTGCCTTGATCCTAAGGGTTCGCTTCAAAGTATTACCTTTTATCTTACATCACAAAAGATCATTTGCTTTGAAAACTCTTGCTTCGGTGTAGAAATTCAGTTTTATGGACTGTGGACAAATTAATCTAAAATGTAAAGCAAGCTAAAAAAAAATTTTTTTTTATTTGTGGCTCATATTCAGAAACTGAAAAGTTTTACAAAATGCTCTTCCCCATGATTGTGGCAACTGTCAGTCTTTAAGTAATAACTGTCAAATTCGTCTCACAAATAGACTATTGTTTTGGAATTTAATTTGGTGTTCATATTTCTGTGACCTTGTGCTATAAAAGTTGGGTAAATCTATGCTGCCTTTTGCATATTTTTCAAATAACTAAATCTTAAAGAAATATGGTAGCTGAAAAACTTGTTCAAGATCTGAAAGCTGCTTCACAAGATGATAAAATCCAACTCCTTTTTTATTTTAATTACACAGAATATTTTAATGTCTTTATTTTCTACAGTATTACTTTATTCCAAGTTATTTACTTTCTCAAAGCAGTATTTCTTTTTTAGGTATATGAATAACTTTTCATATTGTCCCCTAAAATGATTTCCTTTGACAGTCCCCACACCCATTTTGCTATGAAGTGGAGATTATGTCTGCAATTTAAAGTGTTAGAAATATATATATATATATATATATATATATATATATATATATATATATATATATATATATATATATATAATTTTTTAAATCATTTATAGTTCTGTAGCAAGACTTTGACAATTTAACTGGCTGGTCAACCACCTGGTCGGCTTTCTGTTGTCTATTTGTGTCTCTTGTTTGTTTTTTCTTTTCTTTTTAATGTTGTGATTCTATCATTTCAGATGAATCAAGGTTGCATGGTAAGTGTGTGTTATGAGAAACATCTGTTAAACGTTGGTCAATTCTGAGACACAAATGGAAGCTGACGGTGTTTAATGGGCAGACAAGCCAACCCTAACCACATGGCGTTTGTTGTCTGTCACAAGCTCAATTGTCAGTTTTCCTTTTTTTTTCTGCTCATATTTTCAATTAGAGCAAAAAAAAACGAAACAAAAACACGTTCACTGCTACTTTTTGGTGTTCTATTTAAAAATTTAAATTCTAGATATTTAAATATTATGAAGCTTCTTTGTGGAACTGACTCCCAAGATGATGCTTCCCTGATCACTACACTATTAACTTGTTCAAGTCTAGGATTAACTTATCTTCCCTGCACATCCCCCATAATCTGTGTCTGTCTTGAGTGGCTCTTGGGCCATGTACAGGGTGAACATTATTTTAAAAAAATTTGCAAATATATATATATATATATATATATGATGAAAATGTGGAAAAATACCGTCGGATCTACATCCACACATTTGCTTACAGGAATCCCTTGATTAGTGCAGCTAATGTGTACATTGGTAACTATAAGAAAAAAAATCAATTTTCAATTACTATAGTTAAACTGATAAATGTTTTATTGTACTAATTAAATTTTGGTATATAAAAATTTTAATTTTAGTATATTGAGGAATGACTGCATATTGTTTTTAAAGAATTTTATTTTAAATGTATTTTTAGTGAATACCCATCTTTAAAACAGACACCTATTCTCTTTTTTATTTTGAAGTGTATTTTTTTTTTTTCCCTTTTATCAACTCACACCAAGCAAGGTGATAATGCCACTAAGACACAAGAGGCTACTGGGAATGAAAGAGAATGAGAAGATCTTAAAAGAAATCATCAATCCAATCCTACATTAATCATCCTGGTCTGTGCTCTTGATAAAACCTGATAAATGTGTTTGTGCGTGCGCTCTCTGGCAGGGTTTGAACCTGCATCCTCCTTTGTAGGACTAAAACATGCCACATCAAATAGTGGGGTCTTTTCTAGCTGCTGGTGAGCACAATGCTAATTATATGTCCCCCTTGGCAATGAGATGTATATAATTTTTTATTTCTCTCCATTGGCACCATGGTCATCTCCCCATCCTTACCCCACAAAAAAAATCTTTAAAAATTAAGGTTTTAAAAAAAAAACCTGTGAAAGCTTTTGTTATTTAAAGGAATATGGAAGAGATACACATGTGCATCAGAGGCAATAGCAATTTGCCACAAGATGTTTATATGCTTTGTGTGGCAGTAAACGTGTTAACTAAAATGTTTCAGCCAAGGTTCATTCCAAAGATGTTCTCTTTCTCTATCTCTCTAGATTTGTGCATTTTGAAATTTTTTTTTTTTTTTTTTTTTTTAAATAAATATATAAACTTTACCTTTTCTTAGCTTTTGCATGAACACTGATGACATTTTATATTATGTATTCTCACAGATTTAATGAGAAAAAAAAAAATTTAATTTTCATCAAAATTCCATGAGAAAGAATTGAAAATTATTTTTTCTCACTTAAAGAAATGCCGATACTTGAATTTGAAAATCTGATTGAATTTAAACAAAAAATAGAATTTGAATGCTTGATGCATGTTTTTAAAATTTATAGACATTCGACTAATTATCGAAATGTAATGAAACCTTACTGTATTGCTGAACAAACTTATTTTTCTAATGATAAAAAAAAAAAAATCAGGGGTGTGTAATATTTTGCTTTCCTTATAAAATCTTTAAAAAATTCTTTTTAATATTCAATAAAGTTTTACAGGTTTTAAAAGATAATTTGAGAGAATTAAATTTGGTTTCAGTTCATCAAAATTCTGCCAATCTGTTTCATGTTTGAACACAGTGTTCATAGCCTGAAGATTATTTTCATACAGGAAACTGATGGTTGCCACTCAGTGTTGACCTCAGTATCCACTTTTAAATTTACATACTATATTTTTATCATATATATATATATATATATATATATATATATATATATATATATATATATAAGAAATCTTAAGGTGTGCTATATTTATGGGATAAAGTGCTCAATATCAGAGATAGAGCGTGTGTAAATATAAAAGTGAACATAGAAGTCAACATTTAGAGGCGACAGTCTGTTTCCTGCTAGATGCAATCATCAGGCCACGAGTGCTGTTTTTTTTCTTGGTTATTTATATATATGGGTCAGTAGTGCATTGTGGGTAGTATATTTTGGCAGTTATTTTGCTGGAAGTCATTTATTTCCTTTTTTATTTATTTATTTGGGTTAAATTATTTCGCTTGTTTTTATTTATTTTTTTATTTTATATATTTATTTATTTTAATTTTAATCGGTGTTTTATTAAAAACTGCTCCTGCCAAAATAATAGAATAAACAACAATCAAACCCAAAATTGAATAAATAGCTTTATTTTCCCAAAATAAAACAAAACTATTAAATAAGTGTTAATGAAACACTGATTAAAATAAATAAATAAATATATAAGATAAGAAATAAAAACAAAAAAAAAACAAGCAAAATAATTTAACCCAAATAAATAAATAAACAAACAAATAAACGACTTCCGGCAAAATAACCGCCAAAATAGACTACCCACAATGCACCACTGACCTGTATATATAAATAGCCGAGAGAAAAAAAACAGCACTTGTGGCTGATGATTGCGTCTAGCATGAAACACTGTCGTCTGTAAGTGTTGATTTCAATGTTCACTTATGTCTGTATGTCTACCTGCTTGATGATTAAATTAATTATCAGTAATTAGAAAAATTAGTTTGCAAACTATAGTACCATGAAAAGGTGTCTTCTACTCAAAAGGTTGGATGTTTGTAAAATTGTGTCTTTGTCAAAATAGTATCTGTAATTTTATCTAAATTTCAATTTTTACAAAACAAAAATGTTTTTTGAATTTGAACATTGTGTCATTTCTGGTTATGGAGGAGACAAAAGTTTTTTTGTTTTTTTTCCAAACCTTGCTAAGTCTAAAAAAAAAGAAGCATGCTGCCATTTTTTAACTTTTGCTTTATGGGCATGATGGATTAGAATAATCTTAGAATCTTGAGCGGATATCTTCAAGCTTTATTTATTTATTTTTATTTTTTTAAGGCATGTACAGAAGCCCAGTTCTTCTTTAATCAGTATCCTACCAGTCTTTGACTAGTGGGTGAATTCAAAATGTGTTTTCTCTTTAATAAAAAAAATTACTTTTGTCTCATAATAGTTGTTACATTTTAATATATTCACTGTTTCACACGTTTAATATGACAACTATTAAAGGACAACTGTATTAAATAAATATAGATTTTTTTTTTTTAATTTTATATGCTTACACTAACCTAAATTTATTTGTTAGTTATTGTTTTGGTGATTTTTTTTTTTTTTTTTTTTTTTTTTTTTAATTTTGCATGCTTACACTAACCTAACTTTATTTGTTAGTTATTGTTTTGGTGTCCATTCCGCCTCTATCTTTCTCCTTTTCTGTTTGACATTGTAGTCAATCATTGTTCGTCTTTGTGGTGCTTCTTGTAACAACAGATTACTAACATATTGTCTTACACAATTTAATGTACAAATTGTCTTAAATTTTTGTTTGTTTGTTGCATATTGCAACATGTCTGCAATTTTATTGTTTTTATGGAATCCTTATTAAAATATGAAATATTTAAAACCGTTTTTCTGAGGTTGCATAATTGCAAGTTCAAATTTCTGGGAAGAATTTTGTATATTTGGTTAATAGCATTAGTTAAGAAACTAAAACAATGTCTTTTCTTTTTACATTTTTTTTTCTTCACACATTTCTTTCTATTAGTTTTTTTTTCTCCTCTCATTTATTAATTTATTTTGTAAAACTGATCAACACAAGAAAATTCCTAATATTAAAAAAAAAAAATTCAACCAATCTGGTTTTAGTTCTTCAAAGACCATTTCTTTCGCAAACTACTGCCATTTATATTGCTCAGCCTGGATACAAAACAAAATGGTAAGAAAGACTATTAACCTCTGCATTCTGAGATGCATGATAAGAAAGATGTTAAAGGGCCCACTAAATGCATCAAAAGTGCAATGAAATTTTAGACGTATTTCAAAGATTTAAAAAATACGTAGTTGAAGATTTTAGTTAAATGCCAATTGAAAAAGTAAAAAATTTCTTAATTTTAGCTAATAGGACTTTATAATTATTTTATTACGATTTTTTTTTTTTTTTTTTTTTTTTAAACCAAAATTTTTTCAATATGGCATATTTATTTAATCGTTTACTAAAAAAAACTGATGAGTTATTTTATTTGAAATATTTATTGCATGTATTTGTTAGTAATTTGTATTTTTAAATTTAATTTTAAGTTTGTCAATATTTTTTTCTGCTCTTTGTCAATATTTTGAAAAATGGTAGCAAAATGATTCATTTTGTTGTTCAACTATTTTTGAAAAGTACTTTCAAGTAAAGCTGAAGTTGTTTCAGTTGTAAGTATTATGCTTCAGTGCCACATCAGTCAGATTTCTTACCAACAAAACTTCTAAAATTTAACATCAATTTGTGATTATGTTAACAGATATTTTGGACTTGGTTGCAGTACAGATACTAGTCTTGAAGGGACATTTTTTTTGTAAATAGCTTTTAATTTAAACTTGTAAAATCTTCAAATGAAAAGTACCATGTCCCCTAATGATGTAGGTTCTCATGATACTCCACAAATTCCTTTTCTTTATCTGTTAATTGCCATACACTCTTCAGAAAGATATTAGAGTAGTTTCGTGTTGGCTTCTCCAGGACTTATACAGAATTTTCCCTCTGGATTAGTTGCCACCCATGGTGAGAGCCCCGTCTACCCTGCCAATTAAAATATAGCTAGGGAGACAAGACATGGATTCATGACTTTCCTGAGGGTATTTGTGTGAAAGTGAATGTAATAGACTAGCCTAGAAACTCGGATTAATGATTCCACTTTCCATACTGATGTCTGTTTGGCACATTCCAAAATTTTAAGTTCCTTATTTAAAACGCTTATGCCATTTACTGTTAAATGTACTTTTGTGAGATGAGATAAAAAATTTTTTTTTTAAAAGTCAAGATGGTGAACATATTTTCAACATAAAATCCTACTTCTACTGCTGTTCAAAACTGCAAGACAGGATATCACTAATCTCTTAGGATTCTACTACTGTCTGTCATGCAGATAAATCTTATTTGAGCCTCTTAATCAAAGGGAGATAACTTAGATGGTAGCTGCAAATTTTGTAACTCTCCACTTGTGCAATTTTGTTAGAAATTTATCTGAAGAAAAATATCTTATAGTTAAGAACAAAAGTAGAAGAGTAATCGTAGCATAAAATTCAATAAATGAAGCTTAGTTCTGTAAAATTAAGTATAAAAGAATGATTTATATTCAACTAAAATGTGTTCAGATATTCAGGCGGTATAATGGTTAGCAGCTCAAAATGAGAAATTGGCAAACTGTTTGAATTCTAATCGAGTTTGATACATTTACTTTCACACAAGCACCCCCAGAGAAAGGTATGAATCCATCTTTTCTCCTTCCAGCAGCTTTGGGTTAAATAACAGGGCAAACTGAACTCTTGAGCTGTGATTGGCAACTAGTCTAGGGGAAAAACAACTTGTAGCTCTTGCAAAGCACATCTTATGCAGCCATTGAAAATATTGTGGTGTTCACAATGACACTATGATCTCAACTACAGTTGATCTGATGGAATAGAAAATATGGCTGGATTGGCATGATTCCCCCACCCCATCACTGGAAATGAAATTTATTGCTTTGCACTCTTGGATATTTATTTAAATGCATTTTTAATTTATTTAAATGCAGTGTTTACTAGGTAGCTTGATATATTTAAAAAAAATTTTTTTTTTAATGTTCTAAATTCTGGAAAAGAAGTGAGGAATTTCCTTTTCCTTTTGCTTCAAGTTGAAACTGCTTCAGGGATGAACACTCTACTTCCCTGTGGCACTTAATCATGCCTCAGATTTAAAAAGTGAAAAAAAAAAAAAAGCTATCGACAATTTATGGGTTTGTTGAGTCACTAAAAGAAAAACTCCCGCAGCAGAAGGTGGCCCAGGAATTGGCAATAACTTGTCTTGAGTTTTGGGGCAACGGAGGATATGATAGTAGCAATTGGGATTATGAGGTAAGCACATTGTTGTTCCCTTTCTGGCCAGTGTAACAGTTAAAGACATTTGGTTTCTTTCCACAAGTGAAGAAGAAAGCATAATTGCTATAGTTATAAAGATGAGAATGCTTGTTTTCATTTACTTGCCTCAGCAGAAGACTGATAGGAAACCTGGATAAAAACGAGTAATGAGATCTTTTAAGTGGAATTAATGAGAACAGATTAAATTTTCTTATGTAACTTTCCTTTTTTCTTTTTCAGTGGATCCAGTTGATTCTGAGAAAGGTAAGTATTTAATCTTAACTTCCACCTTCTTAAGGAAAGAATCAAAATATTTTCAAAGTATTTTTTTTCTTTATGCCACAATGAAAATTTTCCTTTATTACACATGGTAAATTTAAATATTTTTTTTAAGTTTGTTCTAATTTTAGAAATTGTTTACAAAAAACAAAAACCTCCTTTTATTTTTTATTTTATTTTATTTTTTTTAATTCAATTCAATAATTAAGAATTTAACAATGAATAACCAAATCCCTTATTGCTAAAGGTTGTTTCAAAATAAAATCTGAACATCTGTAGTGAGGAGATACTTGTGATTTCAACACTTTGCTTAATTAAACTTAATTGTAAATGGGTTGGAAAATAGAGAAATCAAGTAAATACCAAATTACTATAAAGTAGAGCTGGGGCTTTTTAATCTCGGAATTTGTGAGAGAATTTAGCTCCAATTTCGTATTTATTCATATAGATTTCATAATATAGATTTTACTTAATTAGCTATTATGTTTCTCTAACTCTTCAAATGTTGAATGTATAACTAATTCTAATTTCTATTTTCCCATCTTTACACTATGTTAATTTTATCTTATAAATTCTCCCGTTCTGTCACCCATGAAATAAAAGTAATTGTTTGTACGAAAAATAAGGATCTACTTACGTCAAATCATCTTTAAATTAATTGGCAGCAGAAGAATTATTGTTGAACTTTTAAAAGGTAAGCTTAAACATTAATTTAATACTTAGATGCAGCGATCAGTTTTGAGTTCTTCTGTAGTTTATTGATGCCTATTGCGTCTACTCCTCCCTAGCTATTGTGATGATGGCCAAACCAAAAGTTCTCTACAGGAGCTAGCTTAAATGCCACCTGATAGCTAGCTAAAATTTTAAGCTAGCTACACTATTGGATATGAAAGGAAAATAACAGTTACTCCCATTGAACAATGAAAGCAACAATAATGGCTAGTATAATATATTAATGAATATTTTTAACCTTGCATAATCTAGCAACCCTGAATCTGAGCTAAACGAAAATCATTCACTGTGTCTAACTTTCCTATGGCTTTCGAATGAACTATGATTCCTTGAAATCAGACCAGTGGAAGAGTTACTTGGACATGCACAAACACACACACATACACTGTACTTTATATATAAGATATATTTGAATGTCATTGTTTATAAATTGTCCACGGATAAATAAAATTTATTCTAGAATATTTTTTAAAAACTGTTACTTTCTTTGAACCTAATTTTTAAATTTCATTGTAGCATTTAAAGCCTTTGCTTTTATCTTTCTTTTTTTTTCTTAACCCTAATATTAGCTGGGTGTTAAGTTAATGGATATTCCCTCATCTTTTTTTTTTGTTTAGTGTCTAAGACTTTGATCATCATTATTGTCCTGGCGGTGATAATTCCAGAAATCATCATTGCAATTATTTTGGGAATTGTTCTTTATATCCGTAAAAAAAGGCAGAAAAAGAAGAGGGAATTGGAAGCTGCTGAAGGTGAGTTGTACCAAAATACTTTTTTTTTTTTCCCCCCATCTAAATCACCACCCACTTTCCTACCCACAACTTGTCAGATTTTCCATATTTCACCCTCTCCCTCCTAGGCTATCTCTGATCACAGCTTTTTGGTTCTGAATCTTATTCTCTCCCAATTATTGGGTTGGTGCATAATTATCAGGCGTTTTAAAACAATATTTATTATGGAAAAAAAAAGAAGCATAATAATTCAACAATATTTTTAAATGAATATAATTATCAACACACACTTTTATAACCTGAAAATAAAATATTTTTATTAAAAAAAAAAAAAGTAAACAACAATTTTTATTAAATATCTTGCCAACAAAAACGCCTGGTAATTATGCACCAACCAGTTGTATTTGTATTCAGTTTTTATTTATTTTTTGTTTTTGTTTATTTTTCTTTTTTATTATTATTTGTTTTGTTTTTGTAAATACACGTTTATTAATTAGCAATTTTATTTGCATTTTAAACCTACTTTTCGATTTCCATCTTTTGATAGCTAAAAACATACTTACTCCTGGCGTAAGTGCCCAATATAGCAAATAATTTAAAACATTGCTCATATATTTGTTGTAGAAATCTGTAACTATTTGAGGCTGTGCTTACAACAGAAGTTTCCAAAATTCATTATTTTATGTGCCACACTTTCACAAACATTTAATGCACATCACAACAAATATTTTGTTGATCAGAAATGCATTTAAAAAACAAAAGCTCGAACTCATAGTACTACCTTCTTTGTAACAAGAGATACAACTACTTTATGAAATGATTGTGACATCCAGAAAGTATAAAACAGGGTAAAAATCACAAACCTTTATTCTCAAAATACAGATGAGCCTCTGACATATGTAACCTTAAGTGGTGAGCTCAGCTAATCTAATTTGAGACAAACAAGGAAACCTTTCTTTAGTTTTTGAATACTACTTAAACAGACTGGTCCACTCGTTTTAAAAAAAAAAAAAAAAAAAAAAAATTAGAAATAATGTTTGTAGATTAGCATTCTTTTGACCTTCTTTGATTGAAAAATTATTATTTTTTAGAAGTGGGGGTCCTGTTTCTGATATCGATACAGTGTAAAATCGATCCCTGACTTTCAAAGAGTTATTGATTAATAGTAGTTTGAAACCATACTTATGTCACTGATTTTTTTAAAGATTTTTTTTTTTAAAAGTAAAGAACAATTAAATGTATACATTTTTATGTATACATCCTGGTGTTTTATTTTACAAAATATCGTAAACAAGACCTATTTCAGTGAAATAGATTTAAAAATAGATTTTTATCATTGAACAGATCAATACATTTTAAAAATAGTGCCACATTTTTAATTAGAGAACAAAAATTTACATAAATTAACAAAAGTATAAAAAATATGCAGACATCAATGATGTAAGCACATAAAAGCAAAATGTAGATAACTCCTGTAAAAGTCAGGAATCAATTTGTCACTGTTTTAATATTATAAACAGGACCCCCTTCAAAGTTGATAAAAACTCAATATTTTTTTATTCTAACAAATTGTAGGTCAAATGAATGTTGATTTACAATTTTTTTAATTTTTTTTTGTTTTTTTTTTTTGGACCACTCTATTTAAATAGTGCCAAGTTTTTGATATTTTTCACTGCCCCAAATCCCTGTTCACAACAGAAAAATATCTGCTCTTGAATAGATGTTTAGATCCTGTTTCTTGTTATTGTATATCAAAAGTCCAGTGACCTACAGCCTAACGTGTAATCAGTCAGAATGCAAATATTTTTTTTCTCCCTGTACAAAAAAAATGTTTGTAATTAAAGGTTATTTTTATCGAAAATGGAATCTGGCCATAAATGAAAATGTCTGCTACAAGATGGCTTAAAATCTTGAAACTTTCTTGTTTCTATACAGTTTAAATGTTTCCTTGTTTGTTCCTTGATACTCCAACCTGCCCAGCTAGATTTGCCATGTGCATAACAGTTTATTCTTTGGGATCCACTGATCTAGAGAGCATATATAAGTGAACATTGAAGTCAACACTCGGAGACAACAAACTCTTTCATGCTAAATGCAATCATTAGGCCTGATGATTGCATTTAGTATGAAACAGTCTGTTGACTTCAATGCTGACTTTTATATTTACATACACTCTCTCTGATATTGAGCACTTTATCCCATAAATATTGCCTGCCTTAAACGTATATTTCTTTTGACAGAGAAACACTTAACTGCATTCAATGTTCTGTTCATTTGCAGATTTACTGAAAACCGAGCTTGAGTATCGTTTATTCAGTAGACAAAGTAGTAATAATTTTTCAGTTATGGTGATCCAATTGTTCTATGAGGCCTAAGCTTCAGGGCTGAGTTCTCGTTCAAGCCTAAACAAGATTAATTTTTTTTTATGGCTTATCAACCTTTTTGAGGTTATTTAAAGCTGAAGCATATTTTGGGATTTTAAGAAATTTTTGAGATAATAATGATTTTCTGATACAAGTCGTACTATTTAACCCATAGCTGGTAGGAGAAGAGGTGGATTCATACCTTTCCCAATGGTATTTGCATACAAGTGAATATAACACACCCAACTGGAAATCGAATTCAAGTTGTCTGATTTCTTATCCTAAGCCTTTATCCATTACATCACCTATACATCTAAGTTTACAGCACCTAGTATTACCAAGTGGTCACCCATCTAGGCATTGACCAGATTCAATGTTGCTTAACTTCAGTGATAGGATGTTTCAACATATGGCTGTAAGCACCTAAACTAAGATGTGAATCAGAAGAAATATGACTGAGGGGGCTTTAAAGCTGAACTTAACTGAGAAATCAATTGTCTAAATGGGAAAAGACAAGCGGTAGTTGGGAGTTAGCCGACAGAAATGATGTTTTAAAGGTTACAATAATTTACTCGGTCTACTGAAAACACGGATGTTAAATGAAGTTACATTAGCATTAAAATATGACATAACACTTAACAAAAATGTTTTTTTACATGAAGTACAGTTAAAAAAAAAAATAAAACGTGTGCAAAGAGGTTATATTAAACAATTATTCAAATAATTGTTGCATATTAAGAGTAACATTTACAGAAAAAAATAAATGCCATATGCATTTAGGGAGAAATTTGGAAGACGTAGAAAGTAAAAAGCCATTGTACCTTAAGCTTGTAACTTATTCTGAAGTTTTTATTACTTCCGAAAGTTGTAAAAATGGTCACTAATCTGAAATGTACATATATTCAAAAGGGAGTGACTAAGGGGAAATAAAACAATTAAAATACTGTATTATGATAGAACTTTTCTTTTCAACCTAAAATTTATTTGGATACTTAACTTGAAGATCACACAAAACTGGAATTTGCAAGTTATTTTACTATAGAAATGCATTGAAAAATCAGGCAGAGCTTGTCACTGGACAGAAATTAATGCAATCATTATAGAAATGATTTTACTATAGAAATAAGTTATCTGTAAGACAGGATTTATTTCGGAAGGTGAGGGATTAATGCGAGTGTTACTGGGGTGGGGGGGTGACCATTTTCATCCATACATATTGATTTG
>OZ038485.1:119245359-119350359 GCA_964036315.1 Acanthosepion esculentum | reverse complement strand
GACATCGACATCTAGGATTCCACTTCCCCTGTATCCATCAGTGTTACGCTCCCCATCAGACATCTATTCCAAGCACGTGAGCTCCTTCCTTCAAACATTCTGGGTCTTTGCACATCAGTCTATACTTGGCCAATTTTGCCCTGTCATCTTCTGCCGACGTAGACACGATGCTCTTATTGACATAGACATCATTCATGTATGCCAGTATTGCTCTCCCAACTGACTCCTCCTGTGATTGCAAGACTTTAATAATAGACTTCATAACTAGAGGTGCCACGTTGAGGCGGAATTCCAACTGTGTTAGGCGAAACCACTTCCCCTTGATCATCATGGTTTGATATGGCCACAGTGACTCATGGACTTGTACTTGAAGATACGCATTTTGCAAGTCAAGTATGGCCACAGTCGCCCCTTGTTGGCACCACTCTTGCAGTTTGGCAAAAAAAAATGTTCGCATTTGCAGTGACTACATCAGCATGTTCGTTGAGTTTGTGATAGTCCACCAGTCTGTGCACCTTTCCTTAGTTGTTCTGCATGACAGCCATTAATGATTCTAATCCCTTGGGTGGCTCCAGTCTCTTTTGCGGGTATAGTATTAGTCACCATGTCTGGAGTTCTTGTTCATAGGCATCCCTAATATCTTTCGAAATGGGTTACTCTGACACTGTGTTGCATAACTGAGCTGGTGTGACACTGGCTGTTCGTTTCCATTTTACAGTAGAGATCCTTTCTTTGCTGGTGGTTGAATTTCACAGAAAAGTCAGGTTGGTCTATATGGATCACTGCACATGTTGGTATTTCTTTGCTGCACAACCATGTGTCTATGGTCTGAATGATATGGATGCCAGCTAATGGAGTTATTGCATCTATTCCAGCAAGTAGGTCGAAGCCTAGTGGTTTGTCACACAGCACAAGGACTTCAACCTCGGCTTAGTTGCCACTCTCTGTGCAGATATTAATGGTATTGACACCACAGCATGCCTGCATTCTGCCACCGATCATTTCCACCTCTTTGCTATCCTGTCCATAACTGACTTCACTCGGCACTAATGATTAATCGAGAGCAGCCATTGAGAGATGAACACCATTCCCAGTCGACCAATATGTTGACTACAGCACCACATTTACATCTGGGCGTGGAATGAGACTGGCGCCTATGTCTGTTCTGATCCATTTCCTGGGCATTTCTGCAATATATGGCCAGGTTTGTTTATCACAGCGATAGTAATGTACAGCCTTGCTGGCTCCTACTTTGTCCAGCTCATCGATTCAAACAATATCTAGCAAAGTGATTAGCACTACCATATCTGTGGTAGATGTTATTGCTCTGCGGATCATTGGCAGAAGTTGTTTGCTCAGGCTTTGCAGCTGCCACAATAAATTCCGCCACTGGTATATCATCCTTCAGTATGGCACTATCCCCCACTCTAACAGCTGGTTGACACCCAGTACATCCATTCAAGAGGAAGTGTGAAGCAGCCTCCTGATATGCTTAGGCAACCCTGCTACAAATGCACATGCAAGTCCATGGCCAGACACCCTTCTATACAAGGTTGACAGAGTAGACATCCAGAGTGTTGTAATGGAATGTCTCACACCCCCCTATTGCCTATGTGGACAGATTATATCAGTAGCTATATATAGTGAGCACAGGAGATACCTGGGGGCTTGCTTCGGGAATTAGTTAGAAATTCGTCTCCAGCTAAGCTAGTCAAACTCTCTGCATTCGGGCTGAGAGGAACCCAGATGAGGCTATGCCGAAGGGCAGTCTCTCGTCTTGGGTGGTAGACAACTATTCGATCCCGTTTTTACAGGGTCTACGGGGAATTTTTTAACCCTGTATTAAAAACTGCCTTGTGCCACATCCTGCCTCGCAGGGAGGTAAGGTAAATAACCTTGCTGTGGCAATTATTAGCTTGCCACCCGACTCCCTGTCTTTCAGTAGTGTGTTCTCATTTAATATAAACCTCTCTGCTTTCATCTACACATGTGTTGCTGTTCCAACACTCAAGTACCACCTGTGTCTGTTTTGTGATCTCTTTAAGGATACAGCACAGAGATTTGTTCGAGTCCAAGCACCTAGCCACAAACTGGTTACATACTGTGAATGGATCTATGGCAAAGACAATGTACACCCTTTCTTTCTCCCTTGCTGGGTTGTTGGAACACTACAAATGTTTCCCACCACTTGGAGTAGCAGAAAGCTAGCAGTGTTCTTCATGCTGCCCAGATCAAAGACCAGTTCAACGCATTCAAACCATTCAGTGATAGTGAAACCCTGTTCTGAACTATCAAATTCAGGGATTAGCCTCAGGTCAAACTTGCCAGGTGTTCTAAAATAGCTTGTTGTAAACTATGGCAAGGGTGTATTGATGTTGGTGGGGAAAGGCCTAAACGATAGTTCTCCCATGAGAGTAATAATAGGCAGAGAAAGGAAATGAGTGGTAACAAAATGACGCTACCTTAGAAGGCACAACAAATTTAGGAACAAAATACCCATGGGGCTGACTTCTCAAGACAGTCTTGCCTATTGCTGACTGCTGGTTTTCCTGTCACTTTTATTGACAGGAAATGCTGGCAGAAACCTGGATCTAGACAAGTTGCAGTGAGGCCCGTATCTGAACATCCCAAGCTGTCCTGCTTCTAACAGGGGTGGGGACCATGATGTAACTGGTTTTGACAGATATGTCCACATGCCAACTGGGCCTTTTTTTGTGTCTGTACTGATGCACATTCACCACACACACACACACACACACACACACACACTTCTAGAAAAATGTTGGTAGAAATTTCTTTAAAACGAGTCAATGCCAATTAAAAGAACAAAATTGAAAAAAATTTGATCCTGCTTTGGACAAATCCTTAAAATAAGCTAGTAAAATATATATAATATTAGTGGTCAATATATAAATAAATTCCCAAGAGGATAGAATCCAGGTAGAACTCAATGTCCAGGACAGAGTAAGAATATAATAAAAAAGGCTCAAACACTAATATTCCGTGGTTATAATTTATTACACTGGAATCATAATCACGACCCAATTCATCAGACCTACAAATTAGAGATACAAATAATATGCTTTATGCTAATTGTTGTGTGTAATTTTGTAACTGTAGAAAATATGATTTTACAATAACTGGCTTCTGTCATGGTTGACCATGAGTGTAACAGTTTTTCACTGTTACTACTGGTTGGGCAGGCAAGTTAATTATGGTAGATTGGTATGGCCAAGTACTTATTCATCTATGCTCTTGTCTCGCCCTGGGTATAATGATAAACTACATTCGCGTCCTGGGTAAGACGATAAACTATGTCCAACAGCAAGGCCTCTGATCAGGAGGTTTTGAGGAGTGTGGAACCCCCTCTTAATTGCTGGTGTTCCCAGGTCCACCCAGACCCAGAGTGGTAGCACCTGTTAGGATCCCAGCTATCGGCAAATAGTTAACTCCCAGGGTGTGTCCACGTCCTGGGTATGACGATAAACTACATCCAACAGCAAGGCCTCTTTTTTGAAAAAATAATATTACCAGCTATACTTTTTTGAAAGAATGGTGTTGTCGGCTATACATTTTTTTAAAATATTACCAGCTATACATTTTTGAGGAAAAAAAATATTAACTGAAATAGATTTTTGACAAAACAAAAATATTACCAGGAAAAAAAAGTTGTCAGCATTAAATGCTCCATTGAGGTTGATATGCTGTAAACCAAACCAAACCAAACCAAACCATTCTCTTGTCGGTCAACTATCATAACATGCTAACAATGCAATACTTCCATTAAGATATCTGGTAATAGAGAGCATGGTGAAAAGTGAACTCAAGCCTTTCCTAATTACTGTGAACGGCTTAAATGGCCCTCTGGTGGTCATTATTTGTATTACAGAGGTAAAAATACTTTTTTTTTTTTTTTTGTCCTTTATTTTCCAGTAACTGGAAAAAAAGTCTGACCTCTTGTTGGCTTGGAAATTTCCAGTTGGATGTCTATTTCATAATGGATAAACAAAAGACGGTATTATATTTAGTTAACCTAATGGACACAAAGTAAGGGTCCAGATCTGCATTATACGTGTAAATTTAACTCTTCACACAAAGCTAAAAGCCTTTTGAAACTTACAAAAGTTAATATACTGAAAATCTACTCCTGTGGCCAATTATTAACCCCAGAAAATATGGTGGCTGTAACTTGAGCCATTCTTGTGTTATGCAATCAAAAGCAGACAAAAATGTCATTTGACAAATTAGAAATGTGACGGCTATATTTAAGTAATTTTGCAGTTGCATTGTACTTGTAAAATATAATTTTTCTTGTTTTTTTGTTTTTTTTCTTCCTTTGTTTAATATGTTCTGAAAAATAAACTGAACAAAAAGCCATTCTATTCACTATCAAATAATTATGGAAGTGTATTTAGGAACTTTAGCATAAAATTTTATTTCTACATCTCCAAAATAGTCCACTACATAGCCAATTGCTTCTCTCCTGCCTCCTTTCTATCTCTCCACACACACACACACACACACACACACACTGTTTATATCTGCAGATTAAACCAATGACTAAGAGAAGCCAACCAGAAAGAAATAATTTCTTTAAAACTCAAATCGAATATAATCACATTTGATTTGAGTTTTTAAGAAGTTCTTATAAGAAATTAAAAACTGAATTTCATTCAATGTGTGTGCATGCTCTTTTTTTTTTTTTTTTTTTTTTTTTTTTTTTTTTTTTTTTTTGTATACTTGTATGTTTTTCTGTGCATTGACCTTCTGTCCAGGTGGAGTATTTTAATCAACTTGAAACATACATTGACCAGGTGAGTCCCAAAAGCTAGAGTTTGCAGATGTTTTAACATGAATCTTGTTCACACACACACACACACACACACACACACACACACACTTTAGCTTCTTTGTTTATGGAAAGAAACAAATTATCATAGATTTTTCAATTTGACTTCACATTGAAATTCTGACAAGAGCCGTTGTCATTATTCTTTGAGTTGTTATTCTTCGGCTAATAATCTGGTCTTTGCAACCTTGGATGATATTTTCTCGTTTTTCATTCATTCAGTTTTTTTTTTTTTCTTTTTTTTTCAGAGAAGAATCCTTCTCTGCATGTACAATTATACGTGAAGGACGAGGTGGAATATCTTTTAACAAATGAATTAGCTGATGAAGGTCAAATAATGTATTAGTTAGACTGTAATAATAAATTTCTTGCTTGAATGAATTTAAAGAATGTAGGTCTTGTCATATTTGAAGAATTTAAACTAATTTCTCACAAATTAAAAATTGAATTATATATAATTTTTTCCCTTTTTGTTATTTATTTTTTTCTTATTTTTTCCCAGCTGAAGAAAAAGCTGCCCTGCCTGACAGACAATCAAGGTAGGTTCAGACACCTTGTGTTGGCACTTCTCTTGGAAACTTCCAAATGCTTAACTTGATGTTCCTTATTGAAAACTTTCTTCATTCAGTATCTTCTCCTATACATTCTATTTATAGACTAATGTCTGTTCTTCCAACATCACATGTTATTCTCTGTTTTGCTTGCTTGGTGGTTGAAATATTTTTCTATGTCTCACTGATGCCAGTGATAAGTGCACAGGTGAACAGCCAGAATGTTGAATGTTTCTCAAAACTGGGCAGGATTTCTGTCTTTACTTGAAAGATTGGTGCAATACAGTCTTCCACCTCCCTACCATTTCCTTTCATTTGGCCTTGTGCCTATATATCTCTTCTGTTTAGAATGGGGATGTCTTTCCCAAAAGAAGTTCTCTTTGTCTTGTGACAATGGAAATTAGTAGTTTGTTTTACTCTATCTACCTTGAAGCTATTGATGGACCAACATTTCAGTTTCTGACTCCATTTGTTTCCTTTCCTTTCCTTTTTATCCAGGAACAGTTTTCAGATGAAACAACGGAACTCTTCAAAAGGAGGTAGAAGGAAACGGGATTCCTCCATGAAGGAAAAAGCTGATGCTCCAGAGAAGCAAGCCATGACAGGTACAGTCATATGACAGTAGTGGTTATGGCACCAGCAACGACAACAACAGCAGCAGCAGCGGCATTTTTCGTCACTTATTTCTTCCCTATCCCAACACATCTTTCTATTTGTCTCTCTCTTCCTCATTTCAATCAGCAAGTCTATTTCAGATCAAGGGCAGACAACTCTAATTTAAAATTATTTTTAAGATTTAACGTAGGAGTTAACGTTCATTAATGAACATTTTTAAGTATAAAATTAATTTTTTTTTTTTTCTCTTGATAATTTTATTTCCTTTGGTTGATCTAAAATGAATAAAAATGAGTATCTAGACTGCTGCTGATTTTTAAATTTGAATCTGATTTTATAATTAGCTTTAGTTTTTCTTGGCCAGTGTATTTGTCTAAGGAAGAAATTATTTTTAATCTTTGTCATTTGGAACAGAAAAAGGAACCATAAGAAATTTAGACACTTATGATTATAAAATGAACTGTTATGAAATTCTTCAACCAAAAAATTTATTTGAAATTTTACAAGAATATTGATTAATCTTTACTTTTTCTATTTAGGTAAAGTTTAATAGGTATTTTGTTTTATCATATCATGAAATAAGTTTTTATTATAAAAATAGTGAAAGCATATATATTTTTTTAATTTTTTTTTTTTAAATAAAAAAAATCTCTTCAGAAAGAGTTTGAAAATGGCGTCCTTCGTTGCTTAGGACTAAGGGAGATAACTCTTTGAATCTTTCTGAACAAATATTGATTTAAAATCAAATAAGTTTAATCCTTGTGGAAGCAAAGAAGCGAGTTATTTCCTGTAAGACTAAAGATTTAAATTGAATTTTGTTTTCATAATTTTGTCTGCCCTGCCTTTTAAAACTTAAATTTTCTTTTAGTTTCTTTTTAAAATTCTGAACTCCCTTTTTACCAGTACTCATGAAATATTGTAATGCATCAGAAATTCACACTTTGTTGCGATCAGTCCATTCTACAACCATTTTAAAATCCCCCCCCCCCCACGAAAAAAAGAGAAATTGTAACCCTCCACCACACGTGTTGTCATCATGAAAGGGAAAAAATGAGCGTGAAAATGAGAGGTACACCTGGTTTGAAAGCGGTTTACTCAAATTAAAATCATAAAACAGATGTAATTCCTGTTAAGAGATAAATTTTCTACAGTAAGACTTTTAACCCTTTGAACCCTGCGTTTTTAACCCTTCTGCCTGAGCTCCAGAGTCAAAATTTGCAAATAATTGGTATGTAATGTTTCACAGTAGATTATATTTATCAGGGAGCGATCATGATTGCATACCTTGTCTCTGATTCCTTCCCTGACGGTCCAGGTTGGGACTTTGCACACTTCATGGTAAAAACGATGTTTTTAATCCAAAACACATGCACAAAACACAATGAAAAGGCACGGCCATGTTGTTATAACTTTCGACATTAGAATATTACGGCTTTTCTGATTGGCTCTTCAAAATAAGACAACCAATAGCAAAACACAATGCAAGTGTTTACCCGCCGTTCAACCGGTGGCCGGGCATTAAATTGTTTTTCTCTAAAGCAGTGGTCAGGGCTCAAGGTTAATCTCGAGGCAAGTAGACATTAATTTCACTTTTTTAAATAAAAAACCCAACAGGGTTGTCTAATGAAATGATTGTAAATACTAAATATTAGTAATTATATAATATTCAGAATAAATTAGGCAAAATGGGATTTCTATAGAGTATAATTTTGTTTTTCAGTTTTTGTATGTAGAATATTGGATGATAGGTTTTATTGTGTAATCCAGAATGTCTTTAATAGTGGAAAGCAAAATTTGAAAATGTTGGAAATGGATATTTCTATCCTTTATGTCAGTCATTGTCTGTCATCTGTCTCCCACTCCTGATGAATTTGCTGGTTATTGTTTTGTGATATGGCATTCCACCCTTCAACTATAAGCAAGTTTCTCAGGGGTCACATGGTAGACAAACCCAAGCATAAAACCATTGATTTAACTGATCCCACAAGTTTGGGTTGAAATCTGATGGCATGGCTAGTGATCAATGTGTGGAGTATCAATCACTTGGAGATGTGTGATAACAAACAGTCCAATTAGCAACTTGAAAATAAAGTTTAGTGCCATTTGGCAATGGTCAAGTCGGTAATAACATGTAGGTAAAAATGTCCAGTGTATCCATCAGTAAAGATCAGATTTGTTTTCCTGTTGCTGCTTATTCCTCCCCACAGAATGTAACATTAACCCCCCCCCCAGCATGATTTTGGATTGTTCACCCCATTGCTGTGGACAACCATCAATTTGCTACAGTGTGCGTTCTGTACTTCTCAGTAAATAGCCATTGTTGCAATGTCTATCTCATTTGGAAAAGGGCGCACTGTAAGCATTTTTGGTGATGTCCCTGTTAGGCGGAATTATGTGTAATAGCCATCCCCCTATGCAGCTCTCAAAAATGAAGACTGGATACTCTTATTTACCTGATATCTCTTGGACATTTTTGGAGGGCTAGGTTGTAGTTGCATGGTGATACCTCGAGCGAGCATAGGTCTAGGTTTTTATATACCTATGTGATGATCATCATATTAGGACACTTACAATCTGTTCTCGTTATGATATTTGGAAATGTCAACCGATCACACTTTCTGATATGGGAAATTTGTAGGTGACATCAACCGGTTTTATTTCCTGTCCGAGATGCAGGTAAATGCAAAGTGTTGGTGTTATTAACTGAGTTTTTGACAGGTCATCTTGACCACATGGAAGTAACAACTTTCTAAAGATATTCTGCACCTTTTTTACAGCCCTAAAAAGGGGGGGAAAAAACCCCAACTTTATACAAGGCTCTTGACTTTTACTTTTTGAGGCTATGAGGAAAACTGAACAAAAACTGATGCTTTGTTTTCCTGGCTGAAGATCTAAATGAAGAGTTATCTTTATTTTTGTTGTTAAGCATTGGTTTGTAAATTTGGTGACATAGTAATTGTGAGTTCAATCCCAGGTACAGATGAGGGGAGCACCAACTGAGCAGTACTAAATAAGAACTAAATGAGTTTATCCATAGATATGGACAGTGGAATGAGAACACTCTAGCTTCATAGATTCAGTAAAAAGTTTAAAATTTCCTGATGGTTACCTGGTTCAAGGTCAATGGCTGAAATGTGATAACAACAAAGATGAGGACAATAATCTGAATATAAATAATAAAATGACAGACTTTAATCTTAATAACACAAACTTATTGTGGATAGTGTGTTATATATATGCACACTGGAGTAATGGATAGCAACTCGGAGGACTGAATTTGAATTCTAGTTTGGGAAAGGAATGAATCCATCTCTTCCCCCATCAGCTGTGGGTTAAATAGAAGGATAGACTTGATCCTATGGCCTTGCATAGCAACTAATATAGGAGAACAACTGAATTAAAAACCTGAGAAGGGATATTTGGAGGCCTTGTGGCTCATTACATGTACCAATTTTATGTATTTGTTTCTTCCAAAAAGAGCGCTTGGTTCTGCTCAGGTGTTTACTTCTATAATCAAATCATATGTGCAGGTAGTCTGGCCGTTCTCTTCTAAGAGCTGAGTTGCTGTAACATCATACGTTGAAAATGATGGGAGAGTCGTATGTGTGTGTGTGTGTGTATGTATATATGACAGTGGTCACGGCAACACCAACAGGGTGTGCAAGTCCAGGTTGGGCCTAACAAGGCATATGAAAAGGCACATTGGAAGTGATGATGATTAAAGTCAACTTCCACAACCCGGAGATGATTTGATATGCCACATATGTGACGTGACATGAAATGCAGATCGATTGCTGGCTTTATGAGCCACTGTCGTTCACACAACCGATTAATGCAGTGGTGGAGGGAGGGACTTTAAGTGATGGTAACACTTGCTTTGTGAGTTGACAGCCACCATATCTCTCTCTCTCTCTATATATATATATATATATATATATATATATAGTGAGAGAGTGAATATGTTATACAGGCAGCAGAGATTAGAAATTCATGTGTGGCTGGAATTGAATTATGTCCTGATATATACCCTCCTCTTCTGAAAAGGACTCCTGGATTGTACACACAGATGGCTATAGAATGGTTTGGTTGAAACCTTGTGATAAAAGTAATGTGAAGAATAAGTTCAATAATTTAAACAATTTTTGGAATGATATTGAAAGATTATAGAGGCAAATAATTTAGAACTTTTGTTTTATTGTCTCAAATTTTTCTTAAAAATTTGTCAAAGCTTAAATGTTGTAGAGCTTTTAATTGAATAGCTTTGAATGAACCTGTTAAAATAGTAATGAACAATGTCATTCAACTGAAGCTTGTGTAACAGGTTATATTAAAAAATCTATAGTGGCACTTGAGTCTCCATAAAGAAAAAACGATTTCTCATATTAAGAATTAAATTTTAGCTATTCTTGACATATAAATTCAAAATGCTAAATATTGTAGATTTATCGTTTAAACGATTTATAGAGAATTTTCCCATGGCATGAATAACAAAAAAAAAAAAAATTAATGATCCCCACACCCCATAACTTTGTTGCTGGCCTGCCTCTCTGTCATCAAGATTCTTTGAATGTTTTCTGCTGATTTGTCATTTTGTACTTTTTTTCTCTCCCCATCTTTTATTAGTTATTTTCTACAAAACTTTTTTGCATGTTGACAATGCAATCTGGATTATTCTGCATGTTTATATCTTGTGTAACCCTGCATTATCTTCCCCTTTTTTAACCATCTTTTCCTAAAAAAAAAAAAAAAAATTCTCTCCCTCACCTTTTAGAGAATAATGTAAATCACTTAGCGCTATTCATCTTCACATAAATTGAGACAATAATTTGCTTTTTATTGGTTCCTGCATCAGGGAAAAGTCTCTCTATTCAGTTCTTGTAGAATGTTGTTAAGATTTTTGGTGGTGGGACAACAGATTTTTTTAGTTTTCTCAAATTATCTGCAGGTGCTGGAATAGATAACAGCTCGGAATGAGAAATCTGAGATCAAAGTTCAAATTCTAATCAGGTTAGGTACATTCACTTACATGCAATCACCTTTGGGAAAGGTATGAATCTTTCCTCTCCCCCAGCTATAGGTCAAATAGTAAGACTTGTATCTAGAAAAATCATTATACTCAAAAAGTTGAAAATATAATATTCACTCAGAAAGAAAAAGAATTATCTTAAAAATCCAAAATGTTTCAGTTTTAAATACTCTTCAAAGGGTTAAGTCATAAAAAATAAATTAATCTTAAATTACCTTATTGGTAGTGTTATAGAGTTTATAATAATAATGAAAATTGTCTCTTATCATTTAATATTAATTAGAGTAATAATTTCCATTTTTATTAACTTTAATTAAAATATTAAATTAGTTCTCAAAATCTGAAATTATGACTCGGTCTTCTAGTATCAAGTGTAAAGATGAAATTGTTTCCTTACTGGCTACACAATGTGTGAAATACTAATCAACTAATAGTTTTCCATTTCTTTTAATATCTTTTTTTACTCTATAAATATGTAACATTTTTCTTACCAATTGTTTGTTGGGAAGAGTTTCTTGTAAAATCTGAAGAAAGTTCTCTCTAAACAAAAGCTTCTTATTTTTACGTTTTACAGCATCCATTAACCTGTTTTTTCTGGTGTCTGAGAGAGACATACATCTCTACACTTCAGGCTCTATCACCCTTCCAACACACACACACCCCTCAATAATTGGAATCAATATATAAAATCACTTTCAGGAATTGAATTCTTGTTTGTTGATGGAGAGGGTTCTGACTCCACTGTTGTCACCTAATATCTCCAACCATTTTAATAGAATAGAAATCCTTTTGTACACAATATTATATCAACAAGTCTCTCTTGTTGATATCATATTTAAGATTCTTACAACCATTTTACCCCTTTCCCTCTCACCAATGCCATTATTTCTAAATTCTCATGTAATGTTCATTACTAATGTATTTACTATTAATCTAAACTTCTGGTTGTCAGTAATGATCTGCCTTTCTTTCTTCTAGGCTATGAGGATGATCCTGAAGCATGTAAGTTTCTATTGCTGCCCCCACAAACCACATGCGCACCCCCCCCACTCTCTCTTTCTCGGTGATAGCAGATGACAGCCTCTAACATTGTTCACTCTCTTTCTCTGCTCTTTTTCTCTGCCAAATTAATACTTTATTTACTTTTTTTTTCTCTACCCATATTGTTTTGCTGACTTTCTGTGGCTTAACCCTGGCCTCTGTCCCTGCCACAAAGTAATCTTTCTCCTTTTTTTTTTCCTCTTTTTCCTGCTCTTGTTGAATTTTAAAGGTTGAAAGGTCAGAGGGCACTGCACAAAAATGTTGCATGTATTTACATCTTGTTACTATTAACCATAACTCACTTTAAACCTTTTTTTCTTTTTTTAACCCAAATCTTGGCACTGAGTTTGCATGAAGGAAACAGTTTCTGGGAATGGATTTTTTGTTTTTATTATTGTATTTTGACATTTCTTTCTTAGGTTGCATATGCATGGTACAGAATTTTGAGTTTTAAAAAATTCTATTTTTATTTGTTTTTGGTTTTATTTGTTTTTGTTTTTATTTGTTTTTGTTTTTATTTGTTTTTGTTTTTTTTTCCAAAAGGGAATTTTTTCTTTTCATTTTAACTAATTTTTTTTATTATCCATATTTTATAATTTTTATAATGGATATAGTTAAACCTGTTTTAGAAATTCATGGTTTTTTTTTTTGTCAATCTATCTAAAATCAGATTTGATATATTTGAAATGTATACATTTTGAAACTGTTGACACATCTTTTCAAGGATAAAAATAGTCTTTGAAGACAATTTTGTCCCAAAAAATTGGAATTGGATCGTTAATTAAAAATTTCTAGTGGTGGGAAGACCAACAATATCAATCTCTTCTATTAGACATAGTATGCATGTGCTAAGAGGGGGCCATTTGGCAAAATGTTTAACTAAACACTTCATGTTTAAATATGACTAAGTATTATTGTACCCCACCCCCAGGATGACAATAGGTGTAACAGCTTTTTGCAACTGCTACTGCATATATGTGAGAGTGGCTTGTCCAATTACTAACTCATTTGTGAGTGAGAGAATCCTTTGTCAAGATATTTGATAGCAGGGCAAGGTAGAGGAAAGTCAGTTCATGCCTTCCAAAGAGTAGTTTATATATGGTGAACATAAACACTAAATCAAAATTAAGACTTTATTTTTATTTGTCTTTTTGATAAATCATTAAGCCAGAATTATTTATAATAATCAACAAAATAGTATGAATTCAAAAAGATTGTAAACTATAGGACAAGCAGAGATATGAAATAATTTATACTTTTATTGACTGTAATAGGATAAGTGTTCAGGTTTTCTCCAAAGTCACATTTAAATAAAGAATCATTTTAAAAAAAAAAAAAAATTATTTAAATGAAATTATACTTGCAAAGAGTACATGGATGAGATCAACCATTGCCTTAAAAATAAGACTTAAAGAAAACTGAAAAGCTGACACTCAGGGAGAACTTTTAAATCTGGTATAGGTGATCATATCTAGAGAGAGAAGCGGGAACACCAGTCTTTATAGAATGAATGCAAAATAATAGACAGGAAGCAGCATTAGAGAATAAGGTGAAAAGAATTTGTGCATATTTGCTCAGATAACACAATCAGCAGACCAAGCAGACATTAGTAGCTTGTGAGAGTCATAAATCAGGACTTTGGTATTTGTAGTTATGGCTTAAGGGATGGGAGTACATTCAATATGAGGTCAGGTCAAGGGGGAGACAATCGTAAGAATAAAGTGTTGCACAAACAAATGTGCATGTTGCCTCAGAACGAAATTCTACAACATTGCAGTACGCAACAGATATGGTAATTTTCCAAGCATTGCTTAGATGTGACACAGCCGAAAGTAAGGGTCACCCGGTGAGGATTGAACTCATTACTCGGCCGTAATTGTTCTAGCGAGACAAGCTTGCTAACAATTACACCACCTCAAGGTACCCAAATGATTTTCTAAGTGTAGCTTAGATGTGGCACAAGGCCGAATATATGGGGCACCGAGTGAGGATCGAACTCACTATTCAATTGTAAATGTTTTAGCAAGACAAGCTTGCTAACCATTACACCACGCAAAGGTGCCCAGATAGTGATTTTCCAAGCATTGCTTAGATGTGGCACAAGGCCGAAAGTGTGTGTGTGTGTGGGGGGGCGCTCAGTGAGGATCGAACTCACTATGCAGTCGTAATTGTTCTAGCAAGACAAGCATGCTAACCATTACACCACCTCGAGGTGCCCTAGTATGCAACAGATATAGGCTGGAGAGTACGCTACTAAAATATTGTGAAAAAAAAAAAAAATATGAGATACCCTTAGGAAAGGCAAGAATCTATATCCCAGCAATCTGTCCTGTCAATGGCATGTGGTAATTGATGGAAATAAAGTGAATGAGGTAAATCACTCTCTAATGACTATCTTACTGCCCAGACCAGAGCTTTCCAAACGTGACATTTTAGTAGAATCAATTACTCGGGTTTAATTATTGACTAAATTATTTTTTTTTTTTAAAGAAAATTTGTTATAGCCAAATATGTTGCACGTTTTCTCTTTACCCAAGCAAATTTTGGAAAGCTTTTTCCTAGGCTGTGATAACTGTCAAAGGAACTGTTACACTCACTGTCAACCTTATGACATTCAATAAGATGTAAATAATTTGATTGAAGAATTTTAATCATCTGCAAGTGATGAGAAAAAAAGTTAATATTGAGATTTTATCTTGACTGAAAATTTGACTTGGCTGGGTTGATAGAGACAGGAGCACTCTTAACAAATTCTCCTTTATTAGAAATAATCTTTTCATGCAGTGGCTAAGAAAATCCTCTACAATCATAGATTAATTTGAATTCTCACGTTTATTACTCAACCTTCTTTCTGTTACACTGGAATATTTGATTTTCAAATTGAATAATTTAATGTTTTTTATTTCTGATATTTTAATTTCTTATTTTCTCATCTGTAGATGTGGGTAGCCTAATGGTTAACTCCACAGAAAATGAAATTGATGAATCAAGTTCAAACTCTGGTTGAGACATTTTTGTTTACTTTCTACTATTGCTCTTGGGTAAATCATGACTCCAATTCTCACTCACAGCTATGGGTAAATTTAGACCTGTAAAGAAGTTTTCATGGGTGTTAGGCTAATAATCCAGACCCATAAAAGTTAATTTGCTATTGAAACTGTATCTGTATCCTTTGGTGTGATGTGACCCTAACCTCAACAAGGCGTCTACAAAAAGTAAACCTTTTTCTCTTCTATAATTCAACTTAAAAAAAATGTTCTGATGAAATCTTTATGTCAGTTATTTCTTTACTGATAGTATTTCTATAAAACCAAGTTTAGCTATTCAGCAATTTTCTAATCAACTCTTTTTTTGTAGTTTATTGGAAAAATTTTTTTTCTGTTTCAATCTCGTGAAATTGAAACAAATTGTAAATATTGACAAAGATTTAAAACGTTATGGATTATCTCCCTTAGATTATGACTTGTCATTTTTTTTTACTCTCACAAGTTTAATCGACGCGCAAAAATGACAAGGTTGGACACACGTTAATGCTTCTTGCTGCTCAATGAAATTAATAAGAAAATATTGGCGTTTTTGTTTTTTAATACCTTTTATTAACTAATGTTAATTTTGGATATAAAAACTGATGGTCTGAAAATTAAAATTTTTCTCGCCGTTTAATAATCGAAGGGCGATAACTCTGAATCCATCGTTCTTTGGCGCCATTTGTGAATAGTCAATTCAGTATTTGTAGATATTTTTTTCCCACTCGATAACTTTTTTTTTTCTTTGATATAATTTATTAGTGGGATATTTCTTTTGTTTTGTTCAAAAGACCTGTTCATATGTAGAAAAATGACTATTGGTGCAATTGGTGATTTTTGACCATGTCTGACAATCATTTAAATTGTTGCATACAATCTTAAGATTCCATTTAATAATAAATAAAGTGATAACAAATTTATAGTTTCAAATATGTCAAGTCTGTGGAGTAAAGAAAGAATTCCCTTTCACTGCATATTTTATATTGGAATGTAATGGATAAGCTGTGAAGAATTGGATTCTTAAATGTTAACAAATCCCTGGACTAGTTTTGGTTTCAGTTTTTCCGATTCCCAAATACCCCTACACACTTCTTTTTTTATTATTCACTTTTACCCTCTTTCTTGTCGGCCACACATTTTCAATTCTTTTCCTTTTTGTTATTTCAGGAGCAGCGACTGAAGCCTGATCTGCTGAATATACCAATTTCCCACCCTGTCTCCTCCACCCCATCTCAATAAGAATGTTGTTGTTGATGATTCTAAAAAGGCACTAATGAAAAAAATTGACTTGTAAAATGAATTCTAAACAAGATTTGGACCTTTGCAAGCTGCTGGCTTGTTTATGGTTTTGGATCAACAACAAAAATTCAACTGTATTTTGCTTTTTAGTAATTTTTCATTTACTAATTTTTACTGCAACTACTTCCATTTCTTACCTGTAACCAACCAGCAACCTTCCCTACCCAATTACTTAGCAAATTCATCGTCATCATTTTTATAGAAGTGTTAAAAAAAAACCCCAAAAAAACCTTTCACTGCCCCCCATTCTTCATTTACAGCTGCTGCTTTGAAATGGTCAGTCAGTCTTGCACAAAAAGTTACCTGGTCACAAATTCCTGGATGGAAATCAACATTTCTGAGAAATGTTTTAGAAATGAGTGAATTTAGAAAAGAAAGTGCTTTGTGACTGAGGACAAATCTTTTCTGCGCCCTCACTCAAGGAAACACAAAAATTCCATTTCATATTTGGGATAAAGTCGGACTCTGGTACATTTTGTATTTGCTCCCCTTAAAAACTGGTTGGCAGTACTTTTTTCTTTTATAAATCAAAAAGAAAAAAAAGAAAGAAAAAAGCTGATCATATTTTTTAACTTCATGTTCAACATATTCTGTTTCCTTTATTTTATTTTTTTTTGCCATTTTTATCTGCAGTTTTCAATCTTTCGTACTAAAACAAGAAAAAAAAAAAGCTTTCCCTTTTATTAAATTCTAGGATTGATAATTTTTTTTTTTTTTTTTTTAACTGTTCAAATTTTATTTTTCAATGTCTCCATTTTCTGTGCTCTGCTTCTGTTAGGGAATTGTGAGCAAAACAAGTCGGTAGTAAATGATACTTTGTTAGCTTTTCTTGTCTTTCTGTAAGCTTTTTTTCTAAAGCAAAAGCCACTTTTTAGCTCTTTGCTTATTCTCACATAAACACAAAAAAAACTTTCCCTTCCCTCATTATCAAATAGATGAATGCAGAACAAGAAGCAAAACAAATTAACTTTTGGCTATATATTTTTTTATTTTATTATATAGCTCTTCAGAAAGGAAAATCTGAAAAGGGAGTATAAAATAGTTTTTCTTTTTTTCTTTTAGGAAAGTGAATTTTAAATGTCATAATGGTAACTACATTAAGAGTCATCCTCATGCAAAAGTGACAGACTTTTACTGCTGCCAAACAGTATGTTTGGTTAAAAAAAAAAAAAAAATGTACAGAAAATACTCAAGTTTGTTCACGAAATTGTGAAATGTTGATGTACATTTAGTTGAGCCATTCCATTTAGTCGTCTTTTGTTGGAGAAATTTGACTAATTCTGTATCAACGGCATAGTTGAACTTTTGGAAGCTAGAATTACTTCCCTTTAGCTTTCATCAACCGTCTTAAAAAAAAAAAAAACATTATCGAATGTGTTCATTCAAATATTATTCACCCCTCCTCAATCAAGTTGTGAAATATAATCTTAAATGACTAAATTTGACACCCTTTTATGTTCAAAGAGAAATTATTGAAGTGGGCCAATATTTAAAAAACAAAACAAAAAAAAACTTGTCTGTTCTTTAGATTTTTGTTTTTCTTTAGTATTTGTCAGAATGGAAGGAAAAAAAAAATTCTGTAAGATTTCTATTTGGTCCAAATTTATGAAATTCTCATTTGGGTGAAGGGGGAGAAAGTGGGTGTTGTCATCAAATATAATAGATTTTTTAAGGTGGAGAGAGAGTTTCTCTGCTTTCATCCAGAGGGTGAAATATTTTTTTTTCTTCTTCCCTTTCCTACTGCACTTTGTCTTTATTTGTGCAGGCAGGTAAAAATATCAATTTTCACTGTGTGCATGGGGATAGATGGATGTGTTTTTAGTCTTTTTTATTTTGGGCCCCTTGTTGCAAGCAGGCCAAAAAGCTCAATTCTTCTAAAGTAATTTAATCAAAAGACTGCAAATTTATTTTCTTACATTCCATTGTGCAGGAAAGAACATATTGGCCAAACTGAAAACTTTCATCACTGCCTCTTACTGCAAAAACAATGCTGATTTAAGTCAGGCATGTTTGTAGATGACAGGCAGTTACATGCAATTCACACTATTGTCTCCCTTTTAGAAGAAAATTATAAAATTATACATCAAAAGACTAGTTGAATGATTTAGTGTTGCCTTGAAACTTTTCTGTTCATAAATTTATTTTTTTTTGTAAATCTCCCTTTTCCCAAAAGAAAAAGTTTTTTTTTTCTTACCAAGGTGTACAAAGATGTAGGCTGTATTTTGAGCTGCAAACTTTGTGCCTTTTTTTTTTTTTTTTTAGATCACTTCCTTGGCTTTTCAATGTTAACAATTTAAAGAAATAAAACTTTTTTCCAGAAAAATGTTATTTGTTGTTAATGCTGAAGCTTTATTTTTTTCTTTGAATTTAGCCTATATTAAGAAAAAGGTACGCACGCACGCACACGATGCGCTCTACGCTTAATAAAATGGTAAAGGTAATATTTACATCTCGAGATGAATTGCAATATCTAAATTAAAATTTTTAATTCGTCTACACGATATTTTAACTATATAAGAATTTCCCCTTTTCTAAGACCTGAAAAGTGTTATTCAGTCAACTGAATGTCAAAATCAGAATTTTACCTTCTCTAAGAAGAATGTGGATAGTTAAATTGAGAATCTGTTCATACAGTAAACAAAGAAAAAGGCCTTTAGTTTCAAATGTTAACTGTTTATTGCAAGCAGGTTATACAGATGGCAGGTAACATGGATGATTTCTGAAATATATAAAATACAGTGCACAAGCACATTTCCAATATGAAAGTTTTTTGTTTTTTGCCCAAACATTGAAAATTGAACAGTAAAGAAACCAACAATGATAACCTAATGCAATACTCAGAAGAAATGGGGAAAGAAGGCTACATTTTGAATGAAAAAGTCAACATTAATGTGGTTGATTAGGGCAAACCCATCCTGTGCCTAAGACCGTAACCTGTCTTCAATGTGGGTACAAGTTAAACGGTCTCAGGGTAAGGGGGGGCGCCAGTCTGTTGAGCAGCCGCAGCAGCTTGTAGATAGATGAAGTGGAGACAACTGCATCTCTCAGACACATTGACAAACCATCACAATGTCACTGCAATATCACCATTTGTAACTTCCTCATCTTTGTATAAGACCTTTCCCTTTACTCTCCAGCTGCATTGAGTTTCAATGACTCCCTTTAGTCAATTTGTTTATGTACGATACCTGCCTGTCATATCCAATGTATTTCCTAAGTTCTTCTGTTCTTCCTTACAATGATGATCTGTCTCTCCAGTGTATATTTCTGCCCTGCCAAATTCATAGATTGAACTTTATGACTTCCAAGGAATAAGAAGTTTTTTGCTTTGTTTTTTTTTTTCTTACCAGTACTTATACACAGGACACTCATAATCTTATGCTTGCCTTATTGATTGGAGGAGATCATTATATATATATGTATATATACATAGCAAGTATGCTGCTGCTTTCAACATTTCATTTATTAACTGGGACTGAGAATGGTATAACTCCATAGATTGAATGAAGAGTTATATTCAACATTCCCAGAAATGTGACATACTGGAGGCAAAAATCAGGGGAATTGGTCTGAACAAATCAATGTATTATAAGAAATTAAAAAAAAACAAAAAAATTGTACATGTTACAAGTGACATGACAAAATTTCACAATGACAAATTTATTTTTTCTTCTAATAGTTCAACCTTTTGTCTTTGTCAAGGAAGAGGTAAGTTATTCAGAATCATAAGTAATGCATAATATTGGTAGTAACCTTACTAATCAAGCTTTAACTTAAAAATTTTCATCTTCCTTAATGAATTGTAAGTCAAATTTGTCATTGCCTTTTCTGAAAACAGTTTATTTCCCAAAACACATTAAATACCTTGATCCTGACATTTTTTTTTTCTAATTTAATGGGACTTCTAATCAAGTGAAAGATGAATTTCAATTACCAGGACAACAAAAATGCTGTTTAAAAGCTTGTTTAGTTAAATATTAAAATTTGTCTTAATTTTGAAAAACAAAGCTTTTTTTTTTTTTAATTAAACAACCTCTTTTTGTTAATATCTTTTAATAAAGCTATAAGAGGGAATGGTTCCTGTTATTGATACATAGTTTCAGCTTAAATGAAACAGCTAGCGATTAAAAAAAAAAAAATGAAAAAAGATACCAGTTTATTTTGAAGATCTGCCACCAATCAAGAGACAACTGCCAAGAACTGCAAAGAGATAAATGATTGAAATAAAAAATATGTATTCACTTATTAAATAATGGCTGCAACAAGTACAGACTCAAAAGAGTTTGCACTGGGAATAATAACATCTGAAAAGAAAATTTTTCAGATACTTTTTTTCTTTTTTTTTCTTTTTTCTTTTGTGTGTGTGTGAGAAGGGAGATAGATAGATAGATGCTTGCTGCAGTTGGTAAGCATCTAGTGACTGTAGATCCTGTGGTAAACTTTTAGTAATGATAAAGTAGCTCCTTTGATAGATTTAGGCTAACTGTAGATCCAATGGTAACTTTATGGTAAGTAGGTCCCAGATAAATTTGTAAGGAGAAGAGTAGATCCAAACAACTTTGCAATAATAGCTAGTCCAGTGTTTGAAGAGGATTGTATATAGGTCCCCATGATTACTTTTGGTAAGTACATCCTATTGTAACTTGGTAGTCAAGATAAATAGGGCCTGTGATAATTTTTAGGTCCAGTTGTGAAAGAATAGTAAGTCCTGTAGTAATGATGGGAATAGATCCTTTGGTTGTAACATTGTCCTATATAAGGCTTGCTGATGGTAGGTAGATCCAATGGTAAAGCATGTATTTCCTCTGGTTTGCTATTGAATAGTTGTAGGTAAGTGTCGTTGTCACCTCAGTGTGATGGTAAGTAGGTCCTCAAATGACAGTCTCAGTAATTCCAGTAAAACTTCACAGTAAAACAGTTATACTTTTAGGCATATAGATTTTTTTTTTAATTCAGTACTTTTTTCAACAGATTCATTTTTTTAAGCTTAAATTTCTCTATTACAAGAACAAAATATGGACAAAATGAATTACAGACAATGGTTTAACAAATTGACAGGAATAAAATTGTAGTTACTATTAAAAAATACACAAAAAAAATGTATAAAGTGAATGTTAAATGTTTTAAGGAAAACATCTAATCAATGTAAACTAACAACCTTTCTACATTTCTTTTTTTCTTTTCTTATAATTCACTATGTTTACAAACTATAGATAAAATTACTTTAAAAACAATTCAAAGTAGCTATGGATGCATTTTAAGTACCATAATTATGAATAATGACATAAGGTCTCATACTCAAACTTTATAAACAGATTTCAAATCCTCTGTTAATATTAAACAGATGAAGACTAAACAATTAAAATATTCAAAAACAATCAAACATAATTATCTGGTCAAAAAATTAGTAATTTAAGCAAAACTCATTTAGAAATGTAAATTATAAAAGTTTTAAGTCGGCTTAATCAGAATTTTCTATGGTTACACTGTAGCTTTGTCTTTGTTTGATTCTGTCAATTGCAATTGAAACCAAACAGGTGCCAGGAAAGTAGTTTGCTTGGTGGTAAAGGTCAGATACTTAAAGCAACTGACAAACTAATATCAAAATAAAAATTAATGTCCAAAGTCTTTTCAAAGCTTCTTCCACACTCTGCCACCACTTAACAATGCTCTACTCTGGATTGATTAATAAAGGGAAAACAAGTTGTGTGTGTGTGTGTGTGAATCTTTTTGTTGTCTGGCTTGGAAGAGACAAATGAAGGCAAAGTGCAAGAAAAGTTGAGAAACTCAACAGCTGGACTTTTAATTAGACTGATAACAACCAACTGGCCTCAAACAGATAAGCAGAGTGCAGGACTCATTAAAGCTTATAGAGTTTTATAAGCAATGCAAAGAGAGGGATGTAGGGAGAGAGAGAGAGAATCGGTTAGAAAGAAGCATTAAGCAGATTGCAGTAAGATCAATCAAAAAAGTAGAACAGGTAGGGTGTGTGTGTGTATGTGTGTCACTTGGTGGGACAAGACGGAACAAGACCAAACAAGAAAAATCTCAGGTGAATGCCAAGCAACAGAAGCAATTCTGATGTAAAAGGAGGGGAGGGCTAGACTGTGTATCCAGTTCTATGGATTTCTTCAAAAGATATTGTTGATTTACTGAATCACCCAAACAGACAACAATAGCCAAATGTTGCTGGTAATGTACATGGTATTCATTGGATAGTGTTTAGTTCCTTTAGAATTGAAAGCAAAGCAAGTGATTAGGGGGGTGCAGAGGGAAGGCAAAATCCAATGTTACCACTAATAAAATGCTAAAACCATATCAAGAAAAGAAACTTCAGAATATTAAGAGGAATAAGGTAAAGTTTCGTCATAATAAAACACAACTAAACATAAGGAGAAACAATTCTTCATTGACAATGGCTTACAGCAGTTCACTGTTCAATTATTAGTGAGAACTAAACAGAAGGAAAATTGGTAAGACTTAACAAATTAGGTTTGTTCATTCTATAGCTTGGAAAAATTGCCTTATGCCAGAAATAAGTTGCTTTCAATGATGGAATGTTATCAAAATAGTCCAGATATATTCGATAGTAGAGAAAAGTATAGACTGCATTGGTAAGAGAGATGCTGCTATTTATATCCCCTGGCGAACATGACTCCTGTGATTATCAGAAAATGGGAAGCAGACTAATTCTTAGAAAATTTACCAAAATTCTGAACCAAAATGATGCTTTTATGAGCAGATGTACTTGATTTAAGGATTTCATTTGAATTTTCTAAACCATAGTGATAGCAGATGAGTCACTATTAAACTTCTAATACAATTTATACATTTGTTATAATGGGATAAGAATCGAAGGAAGAAATTATTTGGAGCGAGAGAAATTATATAAGCATCAATAAATGATGCTGTAGATTCTGGTTTAAATTAGAAATTATCTACTGGTTCAATCTGAAGTTGTGGTTCAGTTACTGAACAGTTTAAATAACAAAAGTTTAAGAGTTGAAATCCTTTGCAAGAAATGTACACGAGAAAATTTTCTTTTGTCTGGAAAGCAACAAATAAAAATAGGTTAATAAATAAAGCAAAGAAATCAGGAATCAGTAAAGATCTTAAGAGAAATGGCTTTTTTCTACTAATCAAAGAATCCTTTCAGATTTGTGTGGCATGTAAAAAGATCCATTGGATATTGTAAGAGGGAGTGGGAGAGTTTACCTGAATGAAGGTGCTGAAATTGCATGGGACCTGTTGCTGCACTAAACTGCACTTGTCTGAAAGAAATAAAAAATATATTAGTGACAAAGAATACTGGAGAAGATACTTTGAACAACACAGAGACAGGACATAAACAATATTTGTAAGAAATTCAAGATACAGAAACATATGTACGAATCTATCAATGGAAATTGCACAAACTGTACATAACATTATTAATCAATCAATATATTATCATCAATCAATATTCTGGTATTTGATAAATAAATAAATACATCACAAGTTACAAACTTGATGGATGAATAAAATACTTGGTGTGTGTTTTCAAACTAGCAAAACTCCTAACAATTGTGTCTATTTTTAAGATCTTGAAAATATAAGCAGACTGTAAAATTTAACCTTGTAGCAAAACTACATCAATGCAGTTAACCTTATATATTATTTACAGTAACTTATTGTATTAATCAGAAAATTGTATTTTAAATTCAATTTATTTTGCAATCTTCAAAGCATATAGACTGAATGCAATAATGATCATTATCAATACTCATTGTTGATTTTTACTGTGCTTATTTTTTTTATAGCTCATGTACCTCACTAAAGCTCTAATATATAGATTTATATTTGATAACAAAAATATAAGATGCCTCCACCCACTAACAAGAGCAAATAATCAGACACGAAATATCCAACTGAAGAATGATTGTAATATCAATTAACCAAAAACAATTCAATGTTTGATAGAAATTGTCAATAGGAAAGAAAGTTGGCAAATAATAAGAAAAAAAATTAAATATACTAGTTTTAAACTTCTATACAAATTAACAGATGTTATAGTTTCTCCTTGTTGATCAATCATATGCAAATTCACAATCCAAGTAATTATATTCATGCAAAGGATGCTTTACATGAAGTTTGCAGATATTTGCTCTGACCGATTTCGAAGTTGATTAATGTTACCTTCAAATAAAGACCTTCTATTAGCTATAAAATCTATTTTAATTTTGAAATATTTACATCTGTATAAAGTGAGTTATCAGAAATACTTCTTAGTTTCAAAGAAGAACTGTCACAATAAATCAAAATGCAAGATAGAAACCAGAAGAAAGAAGCTTACAGTTGTTTTGTCTCTTCTGCATTGCCTTGTAAGTAATAAGTAAAATACAAATCTTGGTTCTTTCAAGTAATGAGATCTGAAACTATTGGTCAATGGCAAATATAAACAGTAGACAAATATCTATGCAATCCTTTTAAGGAAGAAAACTAATTCAAACATCTCATATGTGAAGTTTGCAGAAATATTTGATAAAATGTAAGGAAACAGTAATGGCAAATTCTCTGCAAGTTTTATTCTTCTTGGGAGCAAAAGAAGAATAGTGGTTATCGTCAAATTATTAATACATAATTGTTATCAGATAGAAAATACATAGAACAGAACCATAAAGCTGGCATCTGTTGTCTTTCTGAGTTGTTTTTGAACTTTATCTTGATTGAGAAAAATAGGTAGTGAGGTAATCAATGGCAACTTATTAAAATAAATCTCTCAGAAGAAAACTGTTATTGTTAAGCTGATCAGATTTTAGTAAATAGGGTTCCTTCAGGATTTGGCATATGGTCTGCTATATGTTGCGCAATAGCAAAGAAAATTTGGACCCAGTTTTATTGCTAATTGTTGGTTTTTCCTTAACAGTCTATCCGTAATAGCATTTTAGCTATGGGTTTCATTAATGCATTTATATGGTAATTTGTGAACAGATTCTATAATGGACAAAGAAAAAAATAAGTGACTAAAAAATTTGATTGCTTCTTTGCTGCTTATACTTTCTTTTATTTTACAGTTGAACTGAAAATGCATTTGAGAAAGTTATGTGCATAACAAGCTTTTTTGTCAGCATAAGAAATTTTTATAATACTAAGGTATTGAGAATATTGAAAGCTGACAGGTTAATCAAGTTCAAAAGCCATTCAAGCAGTTTCTAAGTATATGAAAAAGAATAAGAAAATGAACTTAACTCATTTTGTTCTATCTCATTACTAAAGCATAGAGTCATGGCAGTGTTTATTACAAGAAAAGTGACAAAATACTTCAAGTGTACATGCAACTTTACAGCTAGTGCAGGAGGGGAATCAGAAACTATAATTCTATACTCCAATATATATGCTTGATTAACCAAGGTAGAAACAAATTGGGGTGGAGGGAGAATTGAAGTGTACACTTTTAAATGATAACTGTTTTTTACTTGAACAGAGTAACATTGAACAGTTCTTTTCCTATCACAGTAACTACAATTTTCTATAAAGTTAATATTTTAAAAGATAAATAAAATTTAACCTGTGAATGGTTTGCAATGCCTTCTGCGTTTTTTCTTATTAAATAATTAAACAAAGCATAAAGAGGCAAAACAGGGACAAATATACAAGTCCTTTTTTATGAACAATCAATATAGAAAAGCTTTTAGTGTGAAACATCTTTACTGAGCCTCGTCAAATTCGAAACTTTTACTTGTAGGAATTGGTCTTCTTAATCAATGAGTTCATCATTCAATATTCAAGAGCCCAAAAGATAATTATTTACAAAAGGCAGCAAAAATAATTTTAAGAACAAATCAGTATCTTTAACAGAGGAAATCTATTTCTATTTAACTTTTAGGCAAGTAAGATCAGTTCCTACTTAACATGTACCTTTGCTCTTCTTATTGTATCCATTTTCTTTCTTTTACATTTTTGTTTTGCAAATAATGCTTATTCTATTTGGATCTTATGCTTTTCTTAAAACAGGATCAATTCATTTTTAGCATAGATAATACATTATTTGCAGAGGGTAATTGCCATCATTGCAATTCTGTTTCTTAACTGTTTGGAGATTTTCACCACAGTTAATTGGTTAAGGAGAATGCTTGTTACATTTCATTTCTGATTCTTGATAAAAAGTGTGTATGATAGCTCAAAACTATGTAAAGAAATTTTTTTTTCATTAAGAAAATCTTTCTTACAGTCCTTGTTTAATGTTTTTTCAATAGAAGCAAAAGAAGTCATAAAAATTGTGTGTATTAAGAGTAATAAAGTTACATAGCTACAATTTATTCAAAAACTAATGAAATCATTCTCAATAATTCCAAGAGACACAATCCAAATATAAAGCCTTTCTCAATGAAAAACTTTTTTACTACTTTGAATTTTACTTACTTTCTTTGTAAATCATTCTTTTGTTTGTAATTGTTTTTTATCAGTTCGTTCATACCCGAACCAACCGTTGTTTGCAGTAGTGGCTTCAAAATTGGATATCTATCCATAGGATTTGCAGTATGAAACACAATCATGTTCATTACTTAAATCACCATAACTAATTTGAAAAATAAAAAGGTTAACATTCAGCTTGAAAAATTCTTTTCTTTATGATAATAAATTTCAATTAGCAACTCTAATGGAAATTCAATATATCTTAACAGCAAACACTAACTTTATACTGCTAGACATGTATTGCTATGTTTGACATTTGTTTAATGTTAGAAATATGTCCAATTATCTAAATACTTTGAAAGACAATCTACTGCCACCAATTATTTCAAAAGTCTGACTAGATGTCATTTATAAATGCAATTCATAAAGTTAGATGTTAAATCCTGCATTTTACATTTAAAAGCAAAAAATAGCATAAGAAATGTAATGCATGAATTAAATAGGCAGTTGCAAGGGGCAGAGAAATGAAGAAAGATCACTTGTTGCAGAGGCATGTCACTTGGATGTTAAAGACAATTTGATCACTCTTGCTTCAGGGTACCAGTGATACAACTTGTATAAGTTTATATCTCCAAGCAGTAAAATACTTGTATCATTTTATTGAATAACTGTTCTTTTAACTACCACCATATTTACAGGAGCCTATAAATCTGTGAAGGTATTCAATATAGCAACCAACCTGAAAAGTAAAGTTTTTTAAGATACCCAGTTGCAAATTTTTCATTTTTTCTGAATAGCAGGAAAGAGAGATTTAATGATGAGGCCCAGGAAGACTAATTAGGAACAATTACGAGAGAAACAAGATAGTTAAATTAATTTTTTTTTTCTCATTTTAAAAAAAAAATCCTTCTGCCTGATGGCAGTTGCAGCAAATTTAAATCTGAATTCACAGTTTAAATAAAATATCTTATAAATCATTTCTCACAAACTGGTCCATTTCTTTTATTTTGGCAAAAACCTTGTCATAGAAATGTATAATTAAGAATCCTTTAATAAAAGAAATATTATTTATATTTCTGACTGATACATTTAATGACAGAGTTAATTGCAAAAAGTCCCCTGAAAAAGCAATGTTTTTTAATGGAATTGCAAGATTCTTGAATTATTCTCAGAGCAAAGAATGTGTGTGTTTGTATGCAGATGTAACAATATAACTAATAAAACATTTTTCTTGATCTTTGATGAATCAAAGCAAATATTTATGTTACGAAAGATAAGTGCCATTTCACATTGAAATTAGTTTATCTGACCTGTGATGTTTTTTGTATAGTATTTTAATACAATTTTAAATATTTAGTTCATCTCTTTCTCTCTTTGGCACTTAAGAAGCTGTAACTTGGTTTCATTATGTGTTTATGTTACCCTTTAGCAAGGTGATAAGCAGTTAAATTATTTAAAAAAAAATTTAAATTTAAAATTTTTCTAAACCAAATCATAACTTACTTTTGCAGGCAGTGACATTTCTGTTACAGAATTTCAAAAACTTCAAATATCATCTATTAAAAATTATTTTCAGAAGTCTATATAAATTTCTTATAGATACGTTTTTATCATTTCATATATATTAAAATTGTTTTTCTTTTTTCACTATATCTATTTAATATTTTACTAATTACACATAATGACCTGTGTTAATATAAAATCTATTTTAAAATAATAAATTTTAAATGATAAACCTAAATAAATGTATGATTGCTAGCATGTTCATCTAATGTAAACAGGTTGAAACTGTGGAGTAAAATTATTTTCATCTTGGCCCCAAAATTTATCTGGAAAAAGTGCTTAAACAAAAAATATTATAACGGAATAAAAAAATAAATAAATATCTTATGAATTTGGTTTCCACTTCTAATAATTAAATTATGCAAAATCTTGTCTTTTACAGAAATTTCATTGGCAAAATTATTTGCAAATGATTTTTAACACTGGAAAATGAGAACTTTCAAATGAAATTTGATATACCAAAACAAAAATTAATGCTACACTGTTACTTGCATTAAATTTAATAATGTAAAAGCTAATTTTGAATATAAATTTTTATCAGAAAATTAACAAAAGAATTACTATCAGAGAGGGGAATAAGCATATTGGGAAGAAATCATGTTATTGTTATAAGTTGTATGGTTTTATTTGCCATCTACTAAAACAGCTTGAAAATATGAGTACTATTTTCCTGCAAACCCAGATCTTTCTTCAATTCTTATAAAAAATAATAATTATAACTTTTGTTAAAATCTATATGTTCATCAATCCAAATAAGGCAAGGTGGTTTGTTGAGGTGAACTAATTGACACATACTATTTCATTGTCATATCAAATAAAATATAGAATCAATACTAATAAGGAGAGCTCATAAACTTTGCGTTATTTTCCAAATAGCAAAGCAACTGAAATAACTGTTTCATCAACAAAATATCAGGAGTTTTGATAAATGAAAATCCCAGTTTTATCCTAATATCTACATAGAATGTTATCTGTCAGGTTTAGTTTGATTGGTTTTCTATTATTAAATGCAGGACAAGCACAATATGTATCTTCTATTAATATTTGTCTTTTTACTGTAGCCTATTCAGCAAAATTTTATATAACAAACATTGGAAGAGCTTTTAATGCACACATTTACAGGATTTAAAGAAATGAAAAGCTGTAGTAGATAACTAATTCATTAACAAGTGTTTAACATTGTTTCATAAAGGAAGAGGAGGAGGAGGAGGAGCAGAGTAAAAGCCTTACAAATTCTTAGCTAAATCTGATAGTTTCTTGTAGACCTAATAGCTGGGCCAGAGAGGGACTTTTGGCATAAATATGATTGGTTTTAAGCATAAGATGAATATAAAATGATGCTTGGCTTTTAAACATTAACATTCACTGAGGGAAGCTCAGTATTAAATTTTTAAAACAAAGAAAACAAAAAAAAATATTTAAAAAAAAGAAAAGAGTAAAAGCTGATATTTTTGTAGGAGTTTGATTAGCTTAAACCTTGAAGAGAATTTTTTTTATATATGTGCATGTATATGTGTGAATGAGAGATTCAATAACCACAGACTAAAGTGAAATGTCTACCAGTCATTGACTGAAAGGTAAATGATTATTAGATGATGGTGCGGGGAATATGGACGAATCAGAAAATGCCAAATGTCCAGTGAGCATCCATTCCCTCCCATTTAGGGGCTTGGGACCCTCAAGGTATGAGATCACACCTGGCATGGTTAAATGGATGTTGTGAATGAAGTGCAGCATCAGAGTAGCAGCAATCTCTTTCGCTTGCTGTCAATGCAGCAGCAGCAGCAAATAAGTTGAAAAAGTAACAAGAAAATTCACATGAAAGCTTTCTTCATCAACAAAGTGGCTGCAAACCCATTTAGCCAAGATGAAATAGTTCTCTTCATATTCAAGACAGAGGATGAGGATGTGGCTATCGAGAGCTTTGTGTTCATTCACTAACATTTCTGAGCTTGAGTGGCAACAGCAAGTGCCAAATACTCATTTGCACTAGAACAATTCTAATCGGTAGCCACAGCAATATATATATATATTGAATTAGACAGTTACATCAACTTGGAATATCAATGTAGAAATGCAATGGCCAATGAAAAAAGTGGATAAATAGGAAGCTTAATTGTTTTGAGAAATAAAGAAAGAAAAAAAGGATATACAAACAAAACAAATGAAAGCAAATGAAAAGTAAACCACTGAAAGATCAGTTAGATTCTTAATGCAATGTTTTTCTATCACTGGTATCAACTGGTAGGTGTGCTTGCCATTTTGGCTAAAACCTTCCCCAATATTGCTGCTGCTGCTGCTGCTGCATACAAAAATATTAATCAAACAATTTAATGTGTACAGACTTTAGTAGTTTGATTTGAGGCAGTTTCTTTTGAATTAATCCAGCAGAACTAGAAGAGCTGACAAAGTTGAGTCAGCGTTTAAAAAACAAACTGTAAATATTACTAGTCATCAAAAGGAGATCAGAAACATAAAACAAAATATTGGACAATTTGAAATATATTTTTAAGTTGAAGTGTAATATAATTAAAAAGGAATTTTTGTTGAGTAAACTTGTTACAAATCAATTTTATTAAGATTTAAAATGGAAAAAGACCAGAAAATATGAAGAAAATACATTTTAAGAAGATACCTAGCATTTAAATTAGACATATTTGAAGATTTTAATGTTTTTATCAAAATAGGTACATAATAGTAGTAGTAGCCAAGCTAACAAACTGAATTTAAAAATTTCAAAATGCTTTATATATGAAATGGCAACTGAGCTATCAGTTGTTCAGCAAGGCTAAATATTTATATTGGGTTGGAAAAAAGTTCCAGCACAGCTTTGTAAATTGTTAATAACAAGTTGTGTAGGAACATTGTTTCTAACCCAATAGCACGTGCACACTAAGAATACCAAGAGAGATTAAAGATTGCACAAAAATTACTGAATGATGACTTTTTCAGTACTATTTTTTATAGCTTGAATCTTTTTAAGCAAAGACCTATAGTTCTTCTATATGCTGTGTCCCTTTATGGCTCTTCACAATTTCTTGTCCTTTGAAGCTCTTAATAAATTTTGACTTTTTTGCTATCTCTCCTAATGTCTGTTCTACCAACCATTTATATTACACAAGCTAGTTAGGTAGGTCATGCAAGAGCTTTCCCTTGTCCCATGAGTGTCAAATTTTTTAAACTCTTTTTCCTCATTATGTGCCCTAGAAATTTCAACTGTCTCTTTCTGATGCTAAGTATAAATGTCTTTTTTGTTTCCATTTTCTCTAAAACTTTGTTATTGCTCACATGTTCAGTCCATAGTATTCTCAGCATCCTTCTGTAGAACCACATTTCTGTTGCCTCAAGTCTCTTTCATCTGTGAGGAGATTGTCCAGCTTTCACTGCTATATAGGAGGAGCGCTATTACATAACAGTTCGGTACTCTTTTCTCCATTTCTAATGAAATTTCCCAGTTTCTTAATACTCTGCTTGGCTTTTACAAGGAATCTTTCACTATCCCAATGCACCTTAAGATTTTGGTGTTGCATTTACTGTCCTCTGTTAAAACAGTTTCTAGATATTTAAATTTTTGTATTTGGTATTTGCAATTTGCATGTTGGGCTCTTCTTTTTGCTGACAACCATACATTCTGTTTTCTTACAATTGATGCTTAGTCCTTTTTTCTCACTTTCCTTTACTACCTTCTGTAGGAGTTTCAATAGTTTCCTTTCTGTTATCAACACAGAGTCATATGCATATCTTATGTTGATAAGAATATGGCCACCAATAATGAATCATTGCCTCATTGTATAGGTTAAATAATTTTGTGGGGAAGACATCTTTTTCTTACACCACTTCCTACTTTTGTATATTTACCAAATACAGCCAGTTTGTTCCGAGTATAATTCTGGATTTTTCTAATATCCTTCTCAAATATATGAAGCTTACCTAGCAGTTCCAACAGTTCTTTGTAACATATTTTATCAAATGCTTTTGCATAATCCATAAAACATAAGTATACATTATTTGCATTACTCGGACTGTTATCCTCATTGCCATATTCACAACATTTTGGTGATTGGAATTTTGAATTGAACCCTTTATTTCGTCCACCGGACCAGTGGATAAAGATGTTGGTTAGATCCAGTGACTAGACACAAAGAGTTGTGATTTCAGTACTAGGCCACAGCAGTGTTGAACCAAAAACTTGGAGAGTTGAGAAAGGGAAATAACGGAGACATCCAGAAGAGGTATGGCAGTGGAAATAGAACAATCTACCCCTGTGGATGAAATAAAGGGTTTGGCTTGAAATTCCAATCACCTTAAGAAGGCCAGAGTGTACAGCAGCTGAAACATTGTGAATATAGCAATAAAGATGCAGATAACAGTCCAAGTAATGTAAATAATGCAAGTAATCATAATACTTCATCTCAGAGATATAGGCAGATGTATACATGCTTTTGCACTGCTCTTTCTGATATCACTGAACATAAATATTACATTCTTTGTTCCAGTGTACAAAACCACACTGTTCTTGCCTGATTTCCAATTTAATACTGCTGCAAGTCCTAATCATCAGAATTCAGATAAGTTTTGTTATGTGGCTCATTAGGCTGATTGTCTGATGGAGTTTGCATTTGTTTACACTTGGCTTCTTAGGCAGTGCTATGAAAATGGATCTACTTACGTCTTCCAGTATAGCACTACTGTTGTATATTTCATTTATTATGCCTGTAATCTTGTCAATGCTGAAATCCTCTAAGGCTGCCATCATCTCTATTACAATTCCAGCTGGTCCTGCTGATTTCATTTCAGATTTTAATATTTCTGATATCTTTGACATTTCTGTGCATTGCTGGTTGTCCTCTTTTGTTATGGAAGACTTCCCTGATGTATTCATTCCATCTCTGATGCATTTTTTCTTTCACTAATATCAATATCTGATCCTTGGATTTGAGACATCCTGTTGATGAGCATATATTTTATCCTGTTAGTTCTCTTGTTTTAAGCATATCTGCTTTATCTGTAATACTCTTTCTATTTCTGCACACTTTAGTTGAGCCATTCCTCTTTTGCCTGCTTGCATTTGTTCCAGATTTCTCTGTACAATGTGCTATGTTCTGTGCTATACCTTAGCATTGTTTTTTTTGTCTCCTTTTCATCATTTTGATAATTTCGTCTGTCATTCATTCCTTTCTGCCTTGTCTTGTTTTCTTTGGGAAATATCTTGTTTGATGATGTTACTAAAATTTCTCTTACTGTGTCCCACTTCAAATTTAATTACTAAAGTAAAAAATGAATTTAAAAGAAAGCTAATTTAAACATTTAGTGACCAGATGATATTAGATGGCTTTCATAAAAATATTATCAATATTTTAATAGTAGTCTCCTTTCTTCAAAAGAACAATTTATTCATTTGCCTAGTGCCATTTATTTTGTTCTTGATAAACTTGCTTGCATGTATTTACAAATGGAGCCATGACAGTAACCCATTACAGCATTTGATTGTAAGCACAATAGCATTAAAGATTATACTAAAACCACAAGCAGTAAACAATATTAAATATTGCCAAAATGATGAACTTTCAAAACCAAAACTAGAAATTCATTAAATCATCCTATTCTTTCATCAAATTTAACTGAATACTTAATTGAATAGAGATTTTTTTATAAAAACTCAAATAAAAATAACATTTTTTTACTTGAATAACTTTCTAATAATTTATGATAAATAATGGTATAAAAAGGTATTCTATTTTTTTACCCAACAGTAAATAAATCAATGAAATTTTATGAATAAATATTTTACATGTAATGTAAACAAAAATTAATTTTATCATTTGATGACTAACAGAGTGTTTATTTTTTAACTAATTTAATTCTAAATTTTTTTGATTGTATTGTTAACACGATTTTTTAAATTGTTAAATTTGGTATATTTTGTTTAAAGAAGGAAATAGATAAGTATCATTTTTGGCATAGGTTTTTTCTTTCTTTTAAGATAAATGAAAATGTGACAAATGTAAAAGATTTGTGTCGTTTATTGAGGCGGTCTTGTGAATGATTGAAAATGTCAAAAGTAGTTTGTAAAGTTTTATGCTGATATTTCTCACTTAATGGTTGAGAAGAATCAACATAATAAATACATGGGGGAAACAGCCAACAGAGTCAAAATAGCCAAATCATTGCACAAAGTTAGCTGTTTTTATGTCTGGTTTCACTAAGTTAAAAAAAATCTATTATTCTGTATATCTATGTGCAATTTGCTACTAAAGCATAACAAAAATATTGTTTTTTAAACAAACTGTGATAGGAAATAAAAAGTGGATACTTTAAAACAATGTTGAACACAAGAGGCCATGAGGTAATTGAAAATAAACTACCATTCACTGTTCCAAAGTCAAGTTTTCATCTAAAGAAGGTGATGCTGTGTATATGGTGAGATTGTAAAGGAATCCTCTATTATAAGCTTTCTGAAGAACAACTGATTCAAATAAGTACTACTCCTATTTGGACCAATTAAAAATATTAATTAATGAAAAACATTCAGGATCCATAAACAGAAAGCATATGATTTCATTATGATAACATTATGCCATATATTTTTTGAAGTGGAAATTTCTGGGATGAAAGAATTCTGAAAGTGCCTAAAAGATGGCAGAAGTTAGTGGAACAAAACAGTAGATATGTTGTTCAATAAAGTTAACAAGTAAAAAAAATAAAATAAAAATACCAATAATTGTAGAATTTTAATGTAAGGATTTATATGATTCTCCATTAACCAAGAGGTAATATTTTATATTTTCAGAAAAAATCTCATCAGATTTTGTAATTGACACTATCTGAACATACAATATATGTATACCAGTATCACACTCAGCAGTTATGAAGTGTTTAGCCAGTGGTGTAATACTGATACAATTTGAGAGAATTGTATGAAAAATATAAGTGTTTAGTTTGTACTAATGAGGACAACTTTAATGCTAGTTAGCTCATCCAAGTGGTGTTGCCTACAACTGGAGGTTCTTAGAATATAACACAGTTTTAAATGCAGAAAATGGGTACAATTGGACCCATGTCAGGGTATATTTGGCAGGGGACCAATGTCAAAATTAACCTCTTTGTCTCTTCTGACAGTTGCTGTTAAATGTTAAATTTATTCCACAGAACACTGCCAAAAATTAGTGATGTCAGAAATTCAGAGGTTATTCTCTAATATCTTATTGGTAATTACTACAAGTTGCAAAATGGGGTGATTAGTTTCAACCCCATTTCTGTTATTTTATTGGTTGCATTTTGACACTTGTGGGTCGTACTTCTTAACATTGCAAGTTTTGGATGTTGATAAGCTCAATTAAGTTTTGCTGACTTTCTTTAAAATCTTTAAGAGATCCCTAACTAGTTTCATTATTATTTTCTGACAATTATTTTTTGACACCCCACCCCTACTTAGTCCAGTACACCAGTAAACATTTATTTCCCCCCCAATCTACTTCACTTGGAAGTCATTGTGGTATCACAGTGTAATATAATGAGTTCAGTATTATTAAATATTGTATAACAATTGATTTTAAACCATTTTAGATGTTATTATTAATAGTGTACTGGATAAATAAACTTATATTTAGGAACATACCACAGTGACTATTTGATGGCCTTTACCAATCTTGATACATGAGCAAACAGTTATGAAGCACTTAGTGAAAAATAAACTCATTATCAATGGCTTGCAAGACTAGCATACTACTATATAGCAATAGAGTAAGTTCTTTAGATGTCAAATGATATATATTTCTCATAAACATTTTATTAGATGCACGCATTTGAATAGACATCTAAATTAAATGGTATAATTGACATCTACTGGCCTAAGTTTTTAATAAAGTGGATACATAGTGGAACCATTGTATAGGCCAGCATGCTTTTAGAATGCTCAACTATGAAGGACTTCACAGCAAAGCTCGGCTTAATTACCCTTATGAAGGAAAGCATATCTTTCATTAAAATTTTTTCAAAACTCATATCTGCTAACATTATGTTTGTATACAAAATGTAAATAAAGTAATTTCTAAGAAATTAATAGATTTTTTTATCCAATATTGTTTTTCATTACTATAAAAGTTATATTTTAGTGGATACACATGTTTGACTAGACATCTGTTTATTTCCAAACAAAATAATTAACATCTACCATTCTGGGGTTTTTCAAAGTCTTTAATAAAGATTATTTTAGATATCTTAGAAACTACAATTAATAACATTTTAGAAATTCCACTTTAAAGATTATTTTTCTTAGCTTCAATTCCAAGAAAAAAATATTATATTCTTAGTGGAAAAGGAAAATTTAAAAATCTGTTTTGAAGATTCCATGCATAAACAAGCCCAAATTAGGGGATACTAATGAACAAAACCTGATCCAGATATCATTATATGAAATTAGTGTGAATAATAATAAGGATAATAATAATGATGATGATGATATGAATGTAATGGGTGAAATTAATAGACAAATATAACTTTGGTGTTTTTTTTTTATTAAACCTTACTGTAATGCAGCGAGTCGATCACTGCTGAAAAATACAGCCAATTTGATGTCAACAGTAAGATTTTATCTTAAGTGAATTTGTTTACAATTTCAGTGGTCTTTACAGGGATACTTTCTTCCTTTCATTGTAATAGGCAAAAGACAAAGTGCATTAAAAAGCATATTAATGGAAAATATCTCCACGTCTAACTACATACTTGCATTTGTGCACCTTTAATCACAGAACTAATATATAAATGCAAACCACTCAAGAGACCTTCCATCCTAAACACATTGAGAAATTAATGAGTGGAATAAAAAGTAAAAGATACCATGAAATATTTCATTTTTGTTTTAGCTGAAAAGATTTGTCTTGTGTACTTCTCAGTTGAAAGGACATTTATTGTAGATCATTAGTATTCCAGTTTTGCTTATTCCTCACAGAGTGCTCCACAATGTTACCTTATCCAATATCTTCAATTGAAGATATTCCCATAATAAAATATCTGCAAATTCACATAACTAAATTGAAATTATTTTCCTATTTATTTATATCAATAACTAATAGCATGAAAGAAACAACCAGAAAACTAACAAATCTGATAATTCAAAAATAATCTGTTGATATTTTTGATGGGCATGTAAAAAACTTGGAAATCTCATAACTTCACAGAATTGAGGCCAGCAGAGATAACAGCCTAAACAGACTCATTTTTTACTTTAGCAAATAAGAACTAAGTACATAAAAATTGAGATTTTACAAACACAGATACAGACTTATTTTTTTCCTTTGAAAAACATTAAATAATCTTTGAAAAACAGATTATAATTCTCTTCAATATTTCAGCTGACAGCAAACAAATGTATTACAAATAAAAGGTTGTTTATCTTCCGAGCATTGTATAATGTGTTTTTAAATACTGAATGTGAACTAAACATGAATTAAAAGAAATGGAACAGATTGTAGAACCAAAAAGCAAATATGAGAAATGAATGTAAATGTCTTGTTTTGTTTAATTATAAAATAGATAATTATTCAATAAAATGATACAAGTTGATTGATACAAGTTGCAGATTGAATGGCTCACCTGGTAACATTACTTTACCTGGACAAAAGTATAAACATACAGTGTTTCTCACTTGCTTTCTATTATTCATAGCAATAAAAATATACAGCTGATTTCAAGTTTGATACAGTTAGAAAGAATGTTAATGAACGAAGAGAATATTTCCTTTAAGTCTTAAGCATTTAGCAAATGAAAATGGAAAAATGAACATAAAAAAAAGAGACTGATATTATTCAGACTTGAATGGTTTTAGTTACTTGATTTATTAATTGTATGAGCAATAAATAAATAACTTCTGAAATGCTTTAGAGTAAAACACAAGCCATAAACTCCATGGCTTAACACATGTACTTCCTATATAGAAAGCAATTTTTTAAAAATTAATTTCAATAATATCAAATCTGAAATAAAACATTTTTTTTAGAAATCCTTTTTGAAAGTGATCAAAATAGACTGTGTTGTAAAACAAAAGCCACAAGTTTAGAAGCAGAATTCTTGTTATGCATTGATTGCAATGAAAGCTAAAATCTCTATATGTTGCAATACACATTTCAACAGAAGTGAAGAAATTAAGCAAAAAGGCAAATTAATTTCTTAAATGCTTAATGAAAAATCAAGTCAATGATAGCAGAATTGAATCATAAAATTATGCATATGATAACATTTCTCAAGAGAAACAAAAATATCTAAACAAGCAAATAAATTAATAATTTAACCTTTTCTTTGAGAGCTAGCAGGAATTTTCATTTATGTTTCTTCCTCATTCCAATAAATGTCCATTAGAATTTAAAATAATCAGTTATGGATATGAGTTGAAATGTCTTATTTCAGTTCAATTATATACAATTTATAGCCTATAACAGTAACATCAAACATGGAATGAAAAAAAATAATAGCTGTCAAAAATTTAGAGACATAATACCAAGGTTTGAAATGAAGACAACTAAAAACAATATAAATATTACAAGATATACAATAGAGAAATATGAGCCCCAAGAAGATTAATTTGAACTTTTATAAAATACAAAACTATGACAAGAATTTCATTTTCAAGAACATACAATACATGTGTAAATATCAAGTGTAGAGTGGACAACTTAATGTGTAAAGCAAATGATAGGTATGAAGTTTTTATAATCATTTCAAAGTAGAAATTCTTTTGTATTAATATTTTTCAAATTAGTAATGAAACCCTCTGGATTTAATTTTTTTCATACAAAAGACAAATCTTATGATTTTTTTCCTTTAAAAAGTCAAGAATAAGTTTGAAGCTTATGCAAAAGAAAACTATTTTCAATATGAGAAACAATCTTCCAGAATTAGAGAATATTTAAAATTATAATTAACATTTAAATGAAATACCACAAATAAAACACCATTATTCTTAGTGTGCCATTATTTTATAGGTGCACATCAATGTACATGCTATGCAAGTATAAAAAAAGAAAAAAAGCCTAAAATGTTAGCTGAGTACTTACCAATAGAACTATGAAGAAGAATAGTGGATCTGTACAAAGTGTCACTATGAATTAGTATAGAATACCTGGAAAAAATATGCATTGATTATTATTTATCTAATTAAGTTGTTATGGTATATTTAGTCTTGGAAAGTACAAATTACAATCAGTAAATAAATATGACGTCATCATTTCAGCTTTTAAAAATGTTTTTCTTCTACAACTTTATCAGCAAATTGAGATAAAAACAGTGACAAAGCAAGATTATCAACAGCAAAAAGATGTAGAATTTGTACTTCAAATTTGATGTTGAGTGACAAAGGACACATCAATTTCTTTTTGAGCAAATATTTTCTTTAAAATATGTTTCTTAAATTACCAATCAATATGTTTCTAGATGCTTTTTCTTTCACAATATGCATAATTTTGAAAGGTGGATGATCTAAATTTATTTTCCTTCTCAGTTTTTTTACACATCAGAAATAACATTAAAATCATATTTTCTAGTTTTTCTCATTTAAAAGATATTTTACTTTTATCCTTGGTTATATTTAATAAATATAGGAATACATCTTCAACTTTTGATGAGGTAATTAACATTACAAAAATTTCTCTTTTATGTACTTGATAAATCAATGATATTTACAAAGCCAAAATTGAAAGGAAATGTGATTTAAAGGTAAAGAAAAGGTTTTGCATGACCAAGTTGTAATAAATGGACTATTTACTGATATGAGAGAGAGAAATATTTCCAAAATTTTATGTTTGACATTGTATTGTTTAAATATAAAGTCTACTTGTTCACCCTATTTGCACATCAATATTTCTGAAAATTTTGGGCCAGTTTTCAAATTTTAAATTGAGGTAGCAGAAGTGCAGCAGAGCAGAAATAAGTACACAAATTCCTCACATTATCTTTTTTCCCTTTGTTAACACTAATGAGAGATTAACATGTTTTGTAGGATTTGGACGATGTTAATTATTTGTTACTAAGCTGAAGTGCTAAAATAGTACACTTGATGGACTTACTCTCCACCTACTTGTATAAATAGATAAAGTTGCATGACATAATAAACAGAGCAAGTATTGTTGTAGCAGTCATAGAACAGGTTCAAAACATAACACTATTGACTATGGAGTGATTCTTAGGACCAGAAAAATGGCCCTAAAGTGACAACTATTTTAGATTGTCCTCAGGCAATGATAGCATGGTTATATGAGGAATATATGAATTCCAGACAGGGATTAACAATATGTGAAAAACTTTAGGTGCCCACAGATTATACAAAAACAGTACCACTGACAACTAACAAAGACAATAACCACCTAACAAAGGAAAAAACTGTATCAAATCACTTCTTATTCAGCATGGGTACCATGCAACCAAACTCATGAAGTTTTTCAGTTTTGTTTTTCCAACAAGGGTACTGTTATTGATACCTCAGTATTGGTTGCCGTATCTCACCTGGGTCAGAGAACATTATTATTGTATCATGAAATGCTGTAACTGTGTTACCTGGTCAGATAGGTCATGTTTCCAGATCTTTGTGGGTTGTGGAAACTGCATAGGGTGTGTTTAGTAGGGGTATACAATGACCAATAGTAAAAGTAGAGCCTATTTTGACAGATGTGACATATGTTGCAGATTATCTGTATCCTTTTGTCCACCATGTTTCCCAGTGGAGATAGTTTGTTTGGGAAGACACACCCAACCCATTATGCTCAAGTGACACAAAACTAGTTTCAGAAACACTTGGCTAACCTTCAGGTATGTTGGTGGTCTTCAACTTGCTAAATTTAAACCCTATGGAATATGTATGAAACAGGCTGCAGAGCTCACTAAGTTCCTTGCAGCCACATCCAGCAAACCTAACTTGGTTATGGGTATTGGTGGAATGTGTCTGGAGAGATAAACCCATTACAATGACACTAACATCTTGTAGACTCCATGCCACATCAAATTATTCAGGCAAAGTGAAGAGCTACACATTATATGTCTCTAATTTTTTGGCACTTCAGTTTACTTTAAAAAATAAAAAAGTAACTTTTTAGAATATTTTCTTTTTATAAATATAAGTTATTTAAAAACATAAGAAAATCTAGATTAATAATTAGAGGAAGAACATTGGGTTGAATTGTAGTTGTTACTCATCATAGGCAAATTCATTTGTTTGTACTGGTAACAAAATGTGTAATCATTGTTAGTCTAATATGACATTCATTAAATAGTATAAATGTAGCTAATATAATAAATACAAAATAGTAGTTGTTAATATAAAGTATATGTTTAATTTATGAAATGGATTAAATCTGACATTTTTAATTTGTTTTGCTTAAACGTTATTTTAGATGTATATGTGAGTGGTAAGCACATAAGATCTAATGACAGTTCCCCATAGGGGATGCAGGTTCGAGTCCTGCTGAAGGATGCATATTTTCTGACAAGATTTATCGAATATTCAGGCTGGTAAATCTAATTAAAATAAAAATACTGTTTAATTAATTGAACAGAGCTATTGCTCAAAGAAGAGTATCCATCTAAAATAACGTTTAAGCAAAACAAATTAAAAATAAAATATATTCTGTCTTGACTATTTAAATGATAATAAAATACAATAGGTATGATTAAAGGTCAAAGTTTTCTAATAGAGTGATTCATAGATAAACATTGTATACACTTGCCTTAAGCATACGTAAATATGGTGATTTCTTCACATAATTTTGAGAAATATTTTTCTACTCAAATGCCATATCAGTATATTGGATGTACCATCAATGTCTAATTTAGATACTAGATTTGACAATATGAATGGGCGTATATGGTGTAATAGACAGTGGCTCAGAATGAGAGATCAGAGAGCCAAGTTTGCATTTCAGTTGGGTTATGTTACATTCACTTTGAAACAAATACTCTTGGGAAAGAGTATGACATCTAAGCTATGGGTTAAATAGTAGGGCAGACTGGGATCTTCAGCCTTGGGTGGCAAATAGGCTAGAGGGACAACTCTGAATTCAAAACTGTATGTAGCCCTGGCAAAGCAGTTAATAAAAGAATCATGGAGTTTACAATGACTTTGATCCTGATTGTGGTTGGCCTTGATTGATTGATAATAATGTCCTACAGAATATACACCATAGGTCAAAAGTTTGGGGTCACTCTCTGGATTTAATAATTAGCAAGTTTCATACTTTATTTGGTTTAATTAATTCCTACTAAGCTAGGATATTGAAACTCATTAGTACATGGCATCCATTTTTTTTAGAGAGGTGTTTACTTAAAATCTGCCAGCCCTAAGATTATTATAAACAAGTAAGGTAGATTAGGCAAAATGAGCTAGGTTTTAAGGAAACTTTATGCAGTACTAGGTTAATTTGGTTATTATTATCATCATTCATCATCAAATATATGACAAAACCCTTCAGTCCCTCTGACCTGAAGTAAGCTAGTAAATTAGTTTTGAAAAAGACACACACACACACACACACACACACACACACACACACACTTCAATTTTTAGAAGCTTCTTCAAAATCCAGAATGTGAAGTTTAAGGGCAGTTCTTGGATATGAACATTTTAGATTCATGAAAATACTCCTTCTTGCTGGTTGCTGGCTAAGCCATAATGGAATAGGTAGATGAAGTGGACTTCAAAGGGATTTTTTATTCCCTATTGTTATGGTATCCTTACTGAAATTTAACAACATTTGTGTTTTTTTCATAGATTCCTTACTCAACAACAACAGGATCACACAATCAAGAATGTTAGTCTTAATTTTATATAATGTGTTTCCAATAAAACAGAGGAAGGTAACTCTCTTCAAAGATTTCAGTGCCACCATCACCAAAGGTAAAAGTTGAAAGTGAGGTTGTTTCCTTCACTGTTGAATGTTTATGACCACTTAATTCTTTCAAATATTCTGTAAGCCAATCTACACCACAATGTTGGAGAGCAGCCTGTGTCCAGAATAGCAGAACCAGCAGACTTATTTGCTAAAATTTGCAATTTCCTTTTTCTTGAAAAAGGAATCAGCTGAACATTCTTGCCATTGATGTCAGCTTGAGGCTGTACATTATTGTGAGATATTGTTTGCACACAACTGCTTTGTGCTTCCTTTAAGGACAAGTGTATATCCCTTATTCTATGACCAGCATTCACACTGAATTTTTCTCAAGTTACTTCCTCAATTGCAGGCTGAATTGTCAATTTTTACACCACCACTGTTGAATTCATTATTTCAGGGATCTCTTGCAGTCATCTGAAATGTGGCCAATCTGACACTGCTGTTCTCTGCTAAACTCAAGTGCATGGCAATAGCCTATTTACTTTTCCAATACCATGGAAAACTTGCTTAAGATCCCTCAGACCTTCTCCTTTTTGAGGTTATCTCAAGTGCCGGGTAATGACCCCAGCTCCTCCTGGAGGGATGGTTCTCTAGGGCTTGCTGCCACCAAGGGTAAGAGCAGATACAAAATCCAAAAGAAGGGGAAAGCAACAGCAATTTCTTTTTCAAAGGGGCAAGGCTTCAGCAGACACTCGATACAGAAACTGACAAATGATAAATTGACAGAACTTAAACACAGCTCAAGGATAGAACCACTTTTAACTAGCAGGGGTGCCAAGCTTCCTGCTGTTGATTTAAATGCAATTAGCTCCTATGTAGATCTAACACAGAGGATGACCCCCCACCCCCAAAAATAACTTCTAACTTTTGTAGCTAAACTGAAATAAATGCAATACTTGACATATACAAATTGAAATGAATGAAACAAAAACTCTTGTTTACTGGTCCAACATTTACAGAACTGTGCCAATTGTTTGAAATACAAAAACCATTATTGCTAATAATGGAGCTAATTCACTGTTATTAAAAATGTAATAAATTCATAAAAATATTTGATGTGCTGGTAATGCCAACTTCAAAAGTGAAACAGTTATATCTAGTAATCTGTGAAATCAAATATATTGATGTAAACTTTTAGAAAGAGCCTTGTAATGACAATATTTTGAAAATCACATTAGGACATTAATATAACGTTAAAATAGGGTTAAAAGTTACAAATAAAAACATTAAGTGCATTTAGACAGCATAAGCAATAGATTTAGAAAATTATTTGCTAATGAGAGAAATTCAGATTTTTTGCTAATAAAGAGAAAAAATATGCTATCTGCTCATTACAAAAAATAAAATAAAATAAAAATAAAAAAAGAACAGTAACATTAAAAGCCTACCTGTAATTAAATGAAGACTATGCAAGTATGAAGAACGGGATGAATAAGACTAATTGACAGCAGACCAAAAGTAGAGAGCCAACTTCTGAAAAACATGACCAAAACAATTATGTTTGTAGTTTTGTGCATAGTACAAGCAGAATAGAGAGGCTGTTGAAATCTGTCTATTTCATCCTCTACTTTTTCCTCTCTTTCTCTGTACTAAATACAAAAAAGTCTGGAGTCAAAATTGGCACTTATCATTAGCAAAAATGAATGAGAAAAAGTGGCCTTCTGGAGTGGGGTGGGTAGGGCGGAGTGGTTAGTAAACTAGTCTGGTTAATCATTACTAATGAGTAGTGAATTCAATCATCACTGGGCACTCCATTACTTGTGCCTTGTGTCAAATTAAGTTAAGCTTAACAAACAACGAGTAGAAAACAGATTTAAATAATTACCATATTTGATGGCATATAAGGTGCACTTTTTTGTTTTACTAAAAATATCTTTTAAAATTCCCCTGCGTCTTATATGCCATATGTAGGTTTTATATTCGTGAGTTAGACAAAATTTGGCAACTCATATTAGCTTAGACTTTAGATTAACTTTCATATATCTATTGTCATTATTTAAAAGGCTATTATGCAGATTAAAAGTGTTATCATTGATAATATTCATTATATTAATTTCATCACATTTAATATTAATAATTTGTTTCAATAAAATTTTTTGCAATAAATTCAAATTATATATTTGTTGCATTAATATTTTTCTTGCAATAACTTCCGGTTGCATTGGTATAAATACAATCAGAATTTTTATATCCTAATTATTCCATTAAGATGTTTACAAGACACAGGTGGCACAGATCATATAAAGGAAAATTTTTGACTGAATTTCACTCCTTCAGATATGACAATAGCAAGAAAAAAGTTAAGCTACACTGTTGCATATAAGCTTCATTTAATAAACTATGCTAAAGAGCATGGAAATAGAACAGCTGCAAAATATTTTGGCTCTCTGCCGACAGAAAAAATGATACGTTACTGGTGGTTGCAGAAAAATAACCTATGGGCAGTGAAAAAAGGAAATTGTACCCTTTGCCACCCAGCCCCACACTGGCCTGAAATTGAAGTGGAAATTAAAACGTGGGTTGTAGGTGAGAGGAGTACAGGCAGAACCGTTATGAAAATGATAAAGAACGAGGCTAGAAGATTAGCGAATGAAAAGAGGATTCAAAACTTTATAGGAATAGAAGGATGGTGTTGCCATTTTATGAAACGGGAAGGTTTGTCAATGTGTACAGAAACATCAATTGTGCAGAGAATGCCAGCTGACTATGATGACAAAATAGTAAAGCTTCATAAATTTGTTATACATGCACGAAAAAGAACTCCTTTTGAACTAGGCCAGATAGGAAATATGGATGAATCCCACTAATGTTTGATATTTTATCAAACAAAACTGTGAGTATTAAGGGATCCAAGACTATTACAATAAAAACCACAAACCGTGAGAAGACCCATTATACGGTCATTCTTGCATATTGCACTGCGGGCACAAAACTGCTTCCTTTTCTGATATTTAAGAGAAAAACTACACCAAAAGATAAAATACCAAAAGGTGTGCATGTTCATCCAAAAGGCTGGATGGACAAAGCTGGTCTACAGTTGTGGCTATGAGTTGTATGAGAAAGACGTCCTGATGACTATTATGAAAGCCCTCTCTTCTAGTTTGGAATCAGTTCTGAGCACACAGGACTGAATCCATGAAAAAGAGAGTGGCAGAAATGAAAACAGAGATAGCGGTTATTCCTGGTGGACTAACGAGTCAGTTGCAACCTCTGAATGTGTCTTTGAATAGACCGTTCAAGCGAAACATGAAGGGGGAATGGGGCACGTGGATGGCAATGCCTGATAACGACCTTACATTTACAGGAAGAAAATAAAAAGACCCAGCATTGCACAAGTCTGCGAATGGGTGAAGCAAGCTTGGGATAATATTAGACCAGAAATTGTTGTGAAATCTTTTAAAAAGTGTGGCATTAGCAATGCTCTCAATGGAATGGAAGATGATGCATTATTTAACAACGATGATCCGTTTTGCTCAATTGCAGGGATTTTTATTTTGTTTTCTTACCTTTGGATATAATAAAGTTTTTATAGGCTTGAGTCCTTTATTTTCTTATTATTTTTCATTTAATTGTAATCATGGCTTGTTTAACCAAAATAATACCTCATAAATATAGCCCAGGCTGTACCATTTACTAATCATTTTACTAATTACTAATTTTTTTCTTGATTTACCCTGCTGAAATTGATGTGTGTCTTATATGCCATCAAATATGGTAACTGATAATGAAGGAACTCTTTGATGAGCTTTGATGATGTTAAAGAAAGATAATTTCAAAGGATGTGAATGCTATTCTGGCATGAAAACTACTCTAACAAATTATGAAAATTCTTTAGACATTTTTGTCAGCACTGACAGAATAAAAATATAGTTTACCAGTAAAATTGCTAAATACACTTATAAAATTAAAATTAGACTTTATTAAAGAGACAGCATGTAATCAAAATCATGGAACTTGGTCAATATTTTGTTTTCAATTTACAAGAATCTTTTTCACTTACTGAAAATATTTTGTAAATTAATGAATTTAAAAAAGCTTCATTTAGAGCATTTTAGAAGAAAAATTCTAAATGTAAAATGCAATAAGCAGTAGATGAATAAATGGTGATAATTCTAAGGCTCTATAAGAATCAATTACATTTTATTTGATATAGAAGAAAGAATATAACACATTTGTTTTTGTTATTCAAACAGTAACTTGCAAAAGAGGGCATTCTATCAAATAGCTGCATTTAAACAAGTTATAGAGAAAAGCCTTATGGAAATGGATCAGCATGCATACACCTGTGTGCTGTGTTTTACAAGGTTCAAATAAAGAGAACTAGTTAAATGGTTAAGAAAGAAGTGACCTTGTTTAGTGTTTATCCAGGTGAAAAGCACAACAATGGGATCAGTAGCATCATGATTAAATAGTAATAATGATAATTGAGATTATCAAGCTATTACAATTAAAACAGACATGCACAGAATCTTTGAAAGAGGGGAGCTAATTATTAGGATAGTATTTCATAAAACAATATCCATAGAATAAGACTAATTTGGTAGAGAAGAGAGATGACCAATGAATTTGTTCAGTTACCTAAAACCAGGCTATAATTTAACTGTGTTTTTATCAGCCACACCTTAATAGAGTAACTTTAAAGTATAGCAAATAAACTTTGTTCATGATTTCAATATCTGAAGATATTCTGTAAAGCTCAAGACAAAAAGTTTGAACTAATATTGAGCAAGTATTAATTCTATACCAATTAAGGAAAATCCAGTTGAGTCTGTACCTATTAAACTGACAGTAGTATTATGGAATACAGAGCAGTTGATTTATTTTTGTGCCATTTATAAGCTTAAAACAATGTTTAGGTAGTAACATCATGTGAAATGAATCCAACAAGGAAAGTAATGACGAGAGAATGAGCATTGAAATACAATTATATTGTTGCTAGGATCAGCACAATGGACAAAGAGGAGATTGTAATACACAATGAATTTCAAACTATATAACAGAAGACAAATGAATGCTTCAGTTTAAGCTTAACCTTTCTGGTGGAGGAGAGGAATCCAGGAAAAGAAGTTAACAGAATGCTAATATAATTTCAACTTAAATCTTAGATATACATCAAGGCTCACAGAGAAATGGAAATGTATGCAAACAAGAAAAATTTTCAGCCACATGATTATTCACTATATAGCAAAAAAGTTTAAAAACTAAAATGACCACCAGAAGTTTCAGATCCTTTCTAATAGAAAATGTTTGGAATTCATATTTTCTTATATTTCTTTTTAGTAAACTATCTTAGTTTTTGAATAAAGAACTTAGAGGGAAAGGCTAGAATATTTTCAAGTATTCCAAAATGGAGAACACTAGAAATTTAAGCTGCTGTAAGCTGTAAAAATATTCTAATAAAAATAAATGAAAGTAGCTTCATTTCTAAAAATTAAATAAGCATTACAATCCAAAGTCATGTTTCAGGTTAAAGCTTTACTATTCTATACTGGTCATCACCAACAACTGAAATATATTCGACAAATGTGCATAAGATTAGAAGAATTTTCACATTCACAAAGAATGTGAGATTTTGTTTGATAAAAACACAGATTTTGTTGGAGGGAAAGTTCTTGCAGTTTCTAAATAAATTTAATGTTCTACAAACTGTGAGAAAATTCCCTCCAACCAGATAAAATGTTAATCAAAGCAAGCTCACACCATGGTATTTAAATAAAGTTAAAAACTACAGAATATCCTTTACACTACATTTATTCTCAAAAAGAATTGTGTGTCAAATATGAAATAAGAATTTTAAGAACAAAAATAAATAAGAAATTGCTAATGAAAAAGATTAGGTTGAAAGACAAATAAACAAAGGGAAGAGAAAGACATCAGTGTCAGTAGTAAGATTCTTTAATAACAGGAATGTGTATTGAATATATAAAGTGAGCTGAAAAAGATTTGACTTTAATATTATGTTATTGACAGTCTTATTAACATGAAAAAAATAAAGAAATTTTAAAAGAAGTTTGTTCATTTCTTTCTTAATCAATAAACCTGTATTAGAATAACATTACAGTAAATTAAATGGAGAAAAAAAGAATACAGCCTTATGCAGAGTATGCAAACAGTTCAAGAATAAAAGAAATAGGAATCATTAAACATTGTCAATACAGACTAAAAATATCTTAAAGGCTAAGTCTATTGCATATTGTTCTCTACCTTGATGATTAGATATATTATGATGGACATCTACAGAAACATGCCCAAAACAAATATACACTTCTATTCCCAAATAAAAGCTTTTATATAACAATAAAAAATATAATATGTTGTAAAAATTAATACACTGACCTGATAAAGTCATAGTATAGAGTCCAAGTATCATTTAGATCATTCTCTAGCCTGATGAAGTGCAAAGATTTCTATGGCACTGATTCCATAAATGGTTGGAAGACCTCTGGAAAGATGTTGAGCCATATTTGTTAGTGCAAGATCTTGTATACAAATAGACCTCTTTACTAATTCCCATAAATGCTTGATTAGAAGAATACTTCTCAAACCAATTCTGAGTAACTTGACAACCTGATGACATGGTGCATTAAACCAGAATTGTTGGGGTACATGGAGTTTATGAATGAATGCAAATGATCATGAAGCTGGGATATGTAGCAGTCATCAGTCAATGACGGGTTTAAGTGGACAAGCAAACCCAACCCATGTTACACAATTACACACTGTAGCATTATAAAACCACCATCAGCCTTCTGCATAGTGTGCCTTAACAACTGGTGTTCATGGTTTCATGGAGTCTGGACGACATCCAAACATTGCCATCAAACAAAAACAACTAGAACCATGACCAGATCACACCACATGTTACCAGTTCTCAAGAGACTAATTACCAATATCACAAACCTATGTGAGGTGCTGTGTCTGGTATTGTGGTGTTGGTAGAGGCATATTATATTAAAGAAAGTTAAAGAACACTGAACGGCCCTGCTGGATATATATCTGGTATCTTCTGCAGTGAATGTGGATGCAATTTGAGCTAGTGTAACTTATCTGTTGTCACAGACAATTCTAGCCAGATACCACTGGTCACAATCATTAAAAAGCCAAGGTTGGTCACTGCACTGTAGGTGGGATTGCTTTCTATCAAGTATTACTGTTACACATGTGACACTGTAGACTGAGGGCTATTAATTGTTCCCACAATTTCAGAAATAGAATGTCCCATCTGTCTGGCACTGACTATCATGCCCTGTTAGAACTGATAATTCATGTCACTTTGTCATAATTAACATAGCTGATGCTAACACCGACTCAGCAGATGTCAGAGCCCAACTGATATAGCTATGGGGATTCCCATGATGTCAATGTATGGTGGTGTCATCTATCATTACCTTCCCATACTGCTAACCCATGACTGCTGGCATGTCAGTGTATTAGCAGATTTTACTTTTCCCCTGTATCTAATGCATCAGATTCATTGTAAAACCAGTCTGCATGGAAAACAAATTGAAATTTAAGTTTCTGACATATTTTTTCTTATTTCACAATTCAAAATGGTACAGACATGTTCAATTTCAAGCAATTTAGGAGGCTGACTTGGTCTTGAAAATCAGTTCACACCTGCTATATTAACTGGCCATTCTTTAATTTTTAAATATATCATACAGAACGCCAGTCTCTATGAAAAGAATTGTGAAGCACTGGCATATATCTGAATTTATATTCCCTGTGAACTCCAAGAGTTTTAAACAGTGTTCTAGTATACACCAGATAGCGTAAGTGAAAATTTACATGAATAACAGTGTATTGCAGTATTTTTGGTGATAATCTCTAGGCTCATACTTGTCTGTTGTTTGTACAAATCAGGATACATTCCTCATACAAAAGAGAGTGAGAGAGTGCATGTGTATGCACGTGTCAATACTTCAACAGTCTTTCTGAATTACCCAATTCATTCTCTGCTGAATTTTAGTTTAAAAAGTAGCTTTCTTCTGACCATAACCTATATGAAGAAAGTAAGCAAGAGGGATTTTTATCAATTTCTGTTTTCATTAACTCATCACATGATTTTCTGATAGCAAAAGCCAGTTTTATGAGATAAATGGGTTACTTTTCTTCCATTAGTGAACTATTTGATCTTGTGGTTTAAAGTTAAAAGTGAAATTTCCTCTATTGACAGTGGCTATTTGATGTTAGATTAACCACTAATATTCCCATTTTGAAAATCTAAAAATTCTTGTGCTTCTTGATTATAAAGAAATATGAAACAATTGTGTAATTATTTCTATTGCATATCTAAATTTATTAAATGCAAAATGAGTAAAATAATTGTGTTTATTTATGTCATGTTTGCATTAATCACTTGATAATAAGTAGCTATATCGACCATTTGCCCATTAATCAGCAGTCTTTTTTTTATTTTTGGCTGATTAATTGGTTTTCATACCCAGTCATCTTTGTTTATTATATCACAGAAATTTCATCCCTGGCTTATCAAGTAATTTAGAAATAGTATGAATTTAAATTATATTCTGATAACTTATTTCTTTCTTTCAGCAATCCTTATAAAGAGTAATTAAATTTTAAAAAATGGTGCCACTTCTTTTACATTTATTTCTTTTTTGGCGGGGAAGGCTCATTACAGTCAACTTATACTTATTTTGCTTAATGATTAATTTAACCTTGCAGACAGCCTAGTAAAAGTATTTAAATTTGTTTAGTATTCAATTTTTTTAGACTAATATGTTAAACTTTTAAAATTCTTTGTTATTTTTTTGTTCTATTCTTTTGCATGTCTAAAAACAATTTGCCATAAAAGAAACGTCCCAAAATATTATTCAGATAATTCTGATAGCCCTCTGAATGATGGTCTGAATCCACCCTGGTGTATGAAAAAAAAATAAAAATTGATCAGCTGATTCATCATAATTGGCTCATTTGCTTATAGGCACACATTAGCCATCTTATGGTCGTTAATTCCATAATGTTGAAGAGTATTATATCAAGTAGATGTCCACAAGTAGATAACTGCAGTATTTTAGTTATAGAAACAAAGGAAGATTGGGTTAAAAGTAATAGAAATAAGTATTTGACTATTAAGGGGGAGGTTAGCAGCAAGCAATTGTGTATTGCTATTAAAGGACTATATCTGAACTGAAAGAGGAAGAGGAGAAAGGTCAAAAAGAAATATTCTTAGACAATATGTCAAGGCCATTTTGTATGCCTAGTTGTTTTGCCTTTCTTTAGCAGCAATACTATACTGCCAGGTAAAATGGTAATTTATATAATTTTAAACAAGTTTTAAAAAATTAAATTTTCCCACATATAATAATTTTTTTTATTAAATCAAACTTACTGGAATTTTTTTTTCAATGTAGACTAAAAATTAAAACTAGAAGTTTTTAAAATTTTCCATAAATAAGTTATGAAAACCTAATAATATAGTTGATCTGTTGAAATTGAGATTGTTATTCCTGTGTTTAAAAGTGTTATATTATTAGATTATTTTTACCTACTTTTACAATTCTCTAATTGTATTTAATTAATATTAATGCCCAGTGCCTACAAAAAAGGCTGGTGGGTATTACAGACAGAAACCTATAATTAATAGTAGATTTTTTTATTTTAGCAACCTTTAACAAATATCAGTTTTTTTATTTCACTATTGAATTTTGGAGGTTAAATTGTAAAAATAATATATGAACCTCATCCATATTACTTAACAGTAATTTCCACAAAAGCAAAGATAATTAGCACCTGTGTACCCAAGTATATCAGTTCTCGCTCTTGAGGATTAATGCTTGAATATGTATTAGTTTACACTAGAAGAGAGCTGTGCAGAACTACCTTCACTCTCTATCATTAAGGTACTCCATAAAAAGATTATGGTTAAGATGATATAGTAAAGATTGGATTCATGCCTTTCTCAAGAGCATACTCTGAAAATGATAGCCATGCCGAAAATTTGGTTTGCAGATTTCATTTTCTGAGTTCTTATAGACTACATCACTAATTTTCACATCAGAATGGTAACATTACTTGCTAGATTTACTGCATGTGTATAATTATAAGAATGTGTATTTATGTATTTAAAGAATAGTATAGAGGTGAAATGTAAAGCATTAAAACACTGAACAGATAGAAATAAGAAAGGTGTGTGTGTGTGTGTGTGTGTGTGTGTGTGTATACACACACACACACACACACACACACACTTCACAATTGGAATTAAGATACCTTTAGTTAATGACCATTTTCACCTACAAATTTTAATTTTAAAATTCGCAGGATTTTTCAAACTGTTTATGGTATCTGTAGTGGGATATTGGTTAGTTGGGGAAAAAGACTCTTTTGTGAGTCAGTTTTAACATATTTCAAATTCTATGTTGTGTTAATAGGACTTGTCTGAGTTATACCAATGGATTACTACCCATGTGTGTGTGTGTATGTATAAATACATATTTATATATAAACAAACATAAAAACCAAACATTTTTCTAAATTAAAGTAGAAAAAGATAGTGTAAAATGTAATTTTATTTTGGAATAACTGAAAACCTTTTCATTTGCCAGTGTTTCAAAATTCAAATTGTAGTAGATATGTCTGTGTCATAAAACAATAGCTCAGTCGAGAGTTTAAAGTTATATAGTGGTGAGCAAAAGAAGTGAGCCACCTGAATTCTCATAAGAAGTTATTAGTATTCAACAATGTACTTTCAGGAGTAGTATCTGTGGGCCGAGTATAAGGAGAGATAAAGACATGAGTGCATCATGAGATTGAAAATAAGGCATGTTGTGAGTTACTTGACACTCTCAAGATTGACATCATCTCAGTTTAAGATACACATGCAAATTTCTTGTGCATAAAGTTTGGAGCGCGCCTTCAGTTTGTCTTTTTAGTGCCTTTGACATGAGTTTCAAAATGTGAAGAGGATGAAAATTATCAAAATGTCAGAATGAATAAGTCAACAACTAATGAGTTTGGAATATCAAAGACAATCTTGAGAGTGTCAAGCTCATGTCATCCAGAAGAAGCATGGTGACATTGGAAGCATTTTAGATTATGTAAAACACTGGTAAACATTCAAAATTAGAAAAAAGAGGTCAAAGAAAACTGAAGTGAAGTCATCAGTATCCAACACAAAAAATTAACAGCACTTCAAGTAATGAATAAAATCAGTATTACTACTGAAATATTGATTCATATAGTGAGAAAGATACTATATAAAAGTAATCTAAATGAGTACATTGCTGATGATGCTGAAAAAAAAAAGCTATCATTAACCAAAAAACAATGAATAAGACAACACTGGACAAAAGAACATCTGCTATGGGCTAATAAAAATGGGTTAAAATGATATATAGTGAGGAAAGCAAAATAAAACTTAATTCTAATGCAACAGAGTATGCCTGAAGACAAAGTGATACAAGAGATAATTCAAAATATACATCAAAGACAGTAACATTTGATAGTGGAGGTTTAATGGTTTGGAGCTACATCAACAGCAATGGTACAAATCTGATAAAAAATAATGAAATACTGAACAGCATAAAGTATATTATTAGCTAAAGACCCACCTATTACCAAATATAGCAGAAAATGAAATATTTCAACATTGATCACCTTGTCATACATCACATGTATGAAAGAAGTTTCTCACTGATAAAGACATTGCAATATCACAATATTGGCTTATCAAAAGCCACAACCTTAACATAATTGTACTAATGTAGAAACAGTTGAAAACTCAAGAGTATAAAAGAAAACCAAAGGACTTGCACAGGTTCTAGGTTTACTGTCAAGAGGAATGGCAGAACATAGTTGATGAAACAATTTTTAAGTTACATTCCTTCTATCCACCATGAGCTGAAGTTGTAGTTATTGCCAATGGGAGGCATACTAAATATATTACAACTTTTCACATCCCTAAATTGGAAGAAAATTTAGTTACAACAACAGAAAATAGAAGCAAAAATTAAAATTACTTTTTTTTTATTTTTTACTTTCATTGGAAAAAAAGGATCTAATTCTTAACAGCAATGGTAATAAATTAATTTCTCTCAATACAACGCACAAAACATAATACAAAAAACATTTCAAAATGCTGTAATTTTTCAAGCCATGTTGTCTATAGTGTGATGCAGAATTTCATAAGTATTTGTATTCATATGGAAATTAATACTCCTTTAATGCATATGCAAAATGTATTTCTGTTTTGGAAATTCTACATACACATTTTGATATAAAAACAATTATCAGATGGTACCACTATGCAAAAACTGAAAGACTGGATTAATTGAGTAGATGATTTATTAAAATTTATTTCATTTTAATTAAAAGAAAAGCAGAGCAGTAGCAGAGATTATCACTTCAAATTTAAAAATTTAAATGAATTTTAAGAAGAGGGTTTGTGTAGGGTAAATAAGCACAAACATGAAATGTAATATGAAATGTTTTGTGCAGTGAGTAAATAAATTAAAACAGAAAGGTGTGTAGGCAAGTGTAAACATATTGGTATATGAAGAATAACATAACTGAAAGAAAATAATATGTACATGATAGATATCTCAGAAGAAAACTGATTAGTTAGAATTTTTTTAAAAATAAACTACAAAAATATTATGAATTCTTTATCACTTCAATAATAAAACTTTTGCAAGATTAGTATGCAAATTATTTTTACTGTAGTAGTACTAGTAGTATAAGAAAGAAAGAAGAAAAGAGAAAAGAGAAAGAAAAGAGAAAGAAAAGAAAAAGAAAAGAGAAAGAAAATTAAAAAAAGAAAGAAAAGAAATAGAAAGAAAAGAAAAAGAAAGAAAAGAAAGAGAAAGAAAAGAAAGAGAAAGAGAAAAAAGAAAAAGTGAAGAAAAGAAGATAGTAAAGAAGAAAGAAAAGAAAAAAGTAAAAAAGAGAAAAAGAAGCAGCAGCAACTGATTTTCTTATATTCTCTTTCATAACATGTATTCATTCATAAATACTATTTTCATTAGTGTAAAGTTCAGTTACACTGGCCAAATAATACAACATCTGAAATCTATGAGGTTCACTTCTTTCTAGCCGCCCTGGGTATGATGATAAACTACATCTGGCCGCAAGGCCTCTGACTGGAAGATTTTGAAGAGTGTGCAACCACCTCTTAATTGCTGTTGTTCCCAGGTCCACCCTAACCTGGGGTGGTAGCATTTGTGAGGGTATCAGCTATGGGCAAATAGTGAGCTCTCAGACTGGGGTCAAAACACTATGAAAGTATAAAAATACATTTTCAACAATAGATTTTAATAGTAAAACAAAAAATACCAAAGCTCCCAAGGAAATTAAATCTTGGCATTAAATGACCCACAAGAAGTTGATATGCCATTCAACAAACCAAACCAAATTTCTTTCTAGACCAGTTAGAACCCACTAAAAACATGTTAAAATTAAAATTATCCTTATATCAACTTTGGAGACATTGCAAATGTATAAGTTTTGAAAAATTGGAACTTTCAATGAAGTGGTTCCATAAAGCTAGTAAAAATTGAATGATTATTTGGTTTATAAAATGAGCAAACAAAAGTAATTACCAAGCCCTTTTAAGCAGTGCACACTATAGTCTTTATGAAGTATCCAATTATACTTTATATAAACCCCTCCATTAGCAATGAGATATGGGATTTAATTGAAGAGGATGCCACATGAAAAGCAATACATAATGAAAACTAAGCAGAACAATAGCTAAAAAAAAAATCCTATCTTGAAGAAATCTTTAAAACAAAATAAAATGTCATCTAAATCATAAACACATTAATAACAATTACGCTCCTAGTTACTGCAGAACAAATAGAAATTGAGTTGGAATCTATTATGAAAGAACTGATTTTCTATCCTACACACACTGACTGCATGTGACTGTATACATGTATGTATTGTATATGTGCATGTCTGTTTTGTGTCAGTTACTTATGTGCTTGTGACATATAATGTAGACACAAGCACATACACACACACAGTTTGACTAAGTGAGAAATGATTCATTTAAAAATATTTGTCCACACAGATGCATTTATTGTATTTACAATTTTACTGGTCATTTCGGTGATTGATGAATCTGCTAAAGAGTGTCTTTAGCATACCTACCTTAAAATATGTGCCAGAAACATCTTTGTTGTGACAAGAGTAAATCAATTTTCAATTTGATTTTTAGTTGATAGGAGTTATACACAACTTAAACTAAGTTAAAACTTAATAGTTAATAATGCACAAACAAATTCCTAAGCTCTACACCAAAATACATCAGCCTGTCTGAAGTTATGCAAATCAAATAAACCTCAATAACTCAAAAAGTTCTGAACCAATATTTGTTAAATTTAAAGCTGTCAATTTCCACCATTAGTAAAATATTTAATTAAATTTTCTGCTATTTTTAATGATTAGTTTTTGAGATATTTGGAATTTATAAAAATGGATTGACTGAAATTATTATGCATATTAAACAATATTGGCTTAAAACCTCTGAAATCTAATAAAAAGTATTTTTTCTTTTTGTCCATAGTACATGTTGAAACATGGGTAAAGGGAAGGATGTAACAAGTGCTTAAAAACAGAAAATAACTAAGTTATTGAGTGAGGGAATGTTCACATTGGAGATATCAAAGGAGCTTTGCAGAAATCATTGAATGTTAAAGAAGGCTGTTGAAAATATAAGTTGAGAATTCAAAGCAAATGAAAAGCACTTAAGAACTTGCTTCCTGGAGAAGAACGTAAACTAAAGCGAATTATAGTGAAACAATCACTTTTGACTGGCGCTCAGATATTTGAAAAGACTGCAATTGAGGGAGTCAAGAAGGACAAAATGTGTAGAAAAACTATGTGAATTGGGATCTGTAAAAAAGTCTCCTAGGCAACCTCGTCTCACTAAAGCAAATATTTTAAAGCATCAAAATTGGGCCAAGAAATACATGAAAATTGATTTTTCTTTTAAGGTAATTTTCACAGATGATTCTTGAGTGACATTTGATGGAGCTGATGGATGGGCCAAAGGATGGATTTTACCCAATCCAGACATGACTGTGGCTAAAAAAAGTAACAAGGAGGTGGTAGTGTTATGATATGGGTTAAAATTGTCAACCAATTCATTATTGGACCATTCAAAGTCGATGAAGAAATTAAACTGAACAGTGATAATGACTGCGATTTTATGAACAAGACCTTCTTTGCATGGTACAAGTCCCAGTCTCAAAGTGAAGTGTGTATTTATGCACAACAATGCTCCTTCTCATGTATCTAAGCTTACCAGTGAGTTATTTGAGCATAAAAGATTTACAGGAGAGAAGATAATGATATGGCCACCATCAAGTCCTGATTTGAATCCGATCGAAAATCTATGGTCAATTTTGAAGATGAAATTATATGAAGGTGGCAAACAACATAACAGCAAATCAGACCTATGGGAAGCAATTAAAACAACCATGTCAGAAATTGAACCTGCTGAAGTAAAAAACAAATTACAAAATCAGTGGATAATAGATTATAGGCTGTTAATAGAAGAGTCACTATATTAAATGTAAAGGATTCAAAGATTTATCCTATGTGCTTGCTATTTGTCCTATTATAGGTGTTGATCAATTTTTGATGATTACCTATTTATTTACTGAAGTAAAATGTGATTATTTGGTTTTGCTTAATAACTTCAGATGGCAGTTTCTTTGAATACATCAAATAACTTCAATAACCTCAATAAAACATTGATAATACCTAAAGTTTTAACTCTGGCTTTGTTTTGACATCTAAATTGACTGTTTAAAATTTGACAATTTTTTTTTCTAACTAAATTTGAATTATTGAAGTTTATATGATTTGCTTAATAACTTCATACAGGGTGTATATTTGAAGTTAATCGCAGATCTGAGACCCCACCACGATTTCATTGCTATTAATTTTATCTTGGATTTTCAGTTCCTTCTGAAGTCTACTTCATTTCTATCCTAATGTCTCTGTCTGACATCTGAAATTTTATTTACAATTTATTTTTTTTTTTCTTTAATAGGAATAGATAGGTTCGCCTATTGTCAGATTCACACTACCCTCTGTTCTTTTAAACAGGAGCCCTCGTTTATTGTTTAGGATTGGGTTTTAGGCTCCTTCTAAAGTTTTTTCATTATCTTTTACACCCAGTAGCCCCTTGCACGTTAGTGGCATTATCGCCTTGCTTCGAGTGAAATGATTTAAAAAAAAAAAAAAAAGACAATGGAATAATAATAAATTCTCTTCCCATTCAGTCTGGAGAACCCCTACTTTGGGCTAAGCAATAAATCAAATTAGAGATAAGAAAAAAAAAAAGAAAAAAAAAAGAAAACAAAAAACACTTAATTTTCTTTCTTCTTCAATGTGCCATGTTTCTTCAGGACATTGGCTTTCCACAATCTCCTGTCATTTGTAGTTCTTAATAAATTTTGACTTTTTGTTATCTCTCCTAAACCTCATCCCATCATCCATTTACTTAAAGGTTATGTGTTGTTTTCCTCTGACCCTCTTGCCTTCAATCTGTCCTGTGAGTATCAAATTTTCCAAGCCTCTCTTTCATTAGAAAATAAGTAGAGTTACATTAGGAACAGATGTATCTGATCAGTAATTGTTTGATGTCAACTATAAATAGAAATATTAGTTTGATTCATGCCCATTTTTCAGCAAATGAAAGAAAACAATCACAAAGTTACCTTTTATCAATACATTTAAGTATATTGTGTTTCATTAATATTACTACCGCAAATAAATACGGTTTGGTAATTGTAATATATCAATAACTCTAAGTAGAAGCTTTATTTGACTAATTCAGCTTTAGCACTGAAAATGTTTCTTTTATTATAGTGGATGGTTACAAGTGAGAGGGGAAATAGGATGTACTTATTTTATTACCACAGTAATATTTAAATTTTTTCTTCAAAATAATTTACATAAAATGGTGTGATTTATTAAAAAATAAAATATTTGCTAATTTTCCTAAATTAATAGTGAAAGCAAAAAAGAAAAAATTTTTTTTTAAAGACAGCGACATTTCAAAGAAATAATTTTATATGTTGCAATAATGAAATTTTAAGTAATTTCTTTGTATAAGAATAACTATTGAATTTAACAGAAAAAAAGTGAACTAATTTTGTGATAATTTTCTTAAACATTAAAAAGTATTTTTAAATTACATACACAAAAGTTTTTAATAAGCAAAAGTAAACTGCTGATGTGTATACCATCATTGAATTTTAAAATATTTTCATTCACTATAACTTTGAAAACTAATGAAATAAAAATGTTTTCCAACAATAGAAGTTTCTAGAGAGAATAAGTCATCTTTTTTTCAGAATAAAGGATGGTATTTTTTAAAAATTATGCATAACTTAGTTTGGCACAGGATCATAAAAGTGGGGAAGGCACTGAGGATTAAACTGATTACAATAACAAGTAGCAGTAAGATTAACTTGCTCATAATTATGCTATGACTAGCATTAAAGAATATATGAATATACAAAACATGCAACTTTAGTTAGTATGACTGAATTTGATAAGAAGTGACAGATGCATAAAGTTCTTGTTTCTCTTTAAATAAGTTTAAGTGTCACCTATATTTGTGAAAATCTCTATAGAAGTGTAATTTAAAAATTAACTGAGGGAAAGTAATTTTTCTTTACTTGCATTTATGTTGATCTCACTTTTTTCGAAAGGTTTTAATGATAAATTAAAATTAATGACCAACTACACACAAACATAAAAATTCAATTGGGACCTAATCTTTTTAATACAGCTCAGATGGATAATCTTATGAAAAGCAGAAAATGTCTATCATTAGGAAGAGAACAGTGAAGAACAATAAAACTGTAATTATTTAAGCTGGAAAATTTTCATTATAGTAACTGAAGCTGAAAATTTAATGTGTGTGTGTGTGTGTGTATATATCTATATACATACATACTTACTATTAAAAAATGAACATCTTAAGGCAGATATTGACATCAGCTGAACTATCTTGATGTTGGGCCAGTGTGGTGACTACAAAGTTTTAAAAGAAAAACTTGTAGCTGTAAGCATCAGTGTTCTTCTGGATAGAGTATTATTTTGCCAACTGTAAAAGACTAACAACTAGCTTGAGTGATTGAAAAGAGAAAACTTCAAATAACAGGAAAACAAGAAAAGAACAAAATGTATTTGACATAATAATAATAATAATTGAGAGTGTATATGGTTACACCCAGATCCATATCAAACAAGTAAATAATGGTTATATTTAAATTTGCCAAAGGTAATTTCATTTAAATAGGAGAATATTTAGTCTAACAATCTAAAACAAGAATTAGTAATTCAGTCTGGGATCTATCCATATAGAAACATTTGGTAAACTAAAAACAAGAAATAAATTAGGCTCATTAAGGTCTTTAATAAAAAAAGAAAGATTCACTTAAATATGAAGGCATTTTTAAAAACAATATTGTAAAAGTGGAAATGTTGAAAAGTGAGATCAGTATTTTAATATTTAAATACTATTTTTCTGAAAATGACCAAGTTTAAAGTTTTTAACCAATTGTATTAATATTTACTTTGACTTTACAAAACTGAAAGAAAAACTAATGTTCTTGTAAATAGAGGAAAATCCACGCCAAATTATATCAAAAGTATTAATGGCAGATCAATATCACAAGTTCACCACAGCAAACTGAACAACTTGATTTAAAAAAAAAAGAAAAAAGAGTAAGGCAGCTCCAAAAATAATTAAAACATTGCTGCTGTTGCTGCTGATGGTTTCATTTCTTTTCATTAACACAAGCAACAGAAAGCATAAAGTTTATTAACTAAGCTCCAAATCAAAAGGTTTTGTTTTTGTAAAATGGCAGTGCCAGGTTTTTAGCTAAGAAACACAAATACAGTCTTGGGTTGAAGGTAAAATAACTTTTTCTGAAGGGACAAGTATTTGGAGAGCAATACTTCAGGTTACAATATTTTTTTTAAGCAGTTGTTTCAAGCAGTTTTCACCAAAAGAGATAAGCTACTTAATGGTGAGTTGAAAGTAACAATTAAAATTCAAAGTTAGTATTCTTAGTACTTCTACTTTTTGCAATGATAAATTTTATTATTTATAGCCAGCCAAATATATTTAGTAGCTAAGATTTTGTCAAATTACAAAAAACAATAACAAAAAAACAAAACAAAAAACAAAACAAAAAAAAGGAACATCACTTTGACAAAGAGCAAGAATAAAAAAATTAAAAGCGACATTTATTTGATACTTGCAAAGTGTTAACACATTTCCTATCATTATGGCATACATGTAATAGTTACAGATATTCAGCTTTACTTACAATTCTTTACAATTTTAGTAAAAACATTAAAAATAAATAAAAAGATTATAAATTCTCAGTGTTTAATCATCATTGTCATTATCTGTATTATTTGCAAACATAAAATCCTGCAAGTAAAATAAATTTAGAAAATGCTGATTAAAATAAATTTTTAAAAAATCATTTTACTCATTACCCTGATTAAAAAAATGTTTTTTATAAACTCAGTGTGAATCCACTTTTCAGGAATTTTAATAAAAGACAAACAATTAGAAAAAAAATAACAACAAATAAGCAAACAAAGAGTACCACCAGCAACAGCAGCAGCCCATTTTCAAAGAAATAACAACAGATCCTCCACCAAGCCCCCAACAAGATCAAGCTCAATGTGAAGAATCAACTTTTCTCTTCCAAGTCAACACACAGTGAGAAGAGCTGCCAGCATTTTAAAAAGGCTGTGCAAGGTTATATAACAATGGTAAGAATAAGAATAAATAATAATAATACTAGTAAAGATGAGGAAGGTGGCTGAACATTGATGTGTCCAGCGATGTTGAGGAGACGCCAGAACAAACGTGCATGTGTAAGTGTTGCTCATTCATGCCCCAGGGAAAGCTAGAAGGTTGTACAGTTCTCCTTGAAATGGTGTATTTCTTAACTATACAACCTACTACCTCAGTCTGGGGTCATAAACCTTTCTTCTCGTTCTCAGCTCAGTATTTCACATAAATGCAAGAATGGGGACAAAGAAAAAAAAGGGTAGCTGACATTTATTTATTTATTTATTTTTCAAAGAAAAAGTAATGAAAAAAGAAAGCAAAAAAAAAAAAAAAGAAAAAAAAAGAAAAAGTAAACTCCATCTGGTGGTGGGACATGGTGAGAATCAGGTCTTGAGTGTCAAATAGACAGCACTAAGAACAGCAAGAGCAGTTAAAAAACATAGTAACATATACTGGAAGAACCAATCACAGAAGAAAAAATTCCAGAACAAAAAACAAACAGTAGTGGGAACTTGATAATATTTACTTTGAAATGAATGCAAATTTTTTCTATTAATGCTAACAGAATATACATACGTTTATACATATGTGTGTGTGTGTGTGTGTGTGTGTGTGTGTGTGTGTGTGTGCGTGCATGTATTTATCACACATTTACTTAGATGTGATGAAAATGTAAGACATTTTTAAAATAAAAGGTTCAATTTTGCAAATAGATAGTATAAAATGTATGTATATAGTTTGTTTTATACATATGTGTAAACATGTATGATATTCAAAAATGAAGTTATATACTTTTCACATAATTTGCAAATAGATTTTACTCATATTTTGAACAATATTTAAAACTGTATTTAGGAAGAAGAAAACCTATTTGGTATTATAAGTTTTTACTATTCTAAGACAATTCAGTATCATTGATATGCTAGATTGTTTAGAATTGATGAAGCAAAAGTTCTTTATAAATATAAATTTGGGAATGCAAAGCGAACAATAAAAATAGAGTTACAAAGTGTCCCAATTCCTGTAACAAGCTTTTAACCGTAACATTAAAACAAATGCAAAAAGAAAAACATTCTAAATACTTAGTGATAAATTACACAACTGCTATATTGAGAGAGAGAGAGAGAGAGAGAGATAGAGAGAGAGAGAGGATATATAGAGAGAGAGGAGAGAGAGAGGAGAGAGAGAGAGAGATGTGCAGATAGTCTAAAAGATTTTCAATGAAACAGACATTGTAAAATTGGCTAATAATAAATATGAGACAAAGAAATCAAGATATAGATGAAGAAAGTGAGAGGAGATTGTAAAGTGTGTAGTAGCGAGATAATCAAGTGCTACTTTTGTTGCTCTTTTCCCCCTCTTTGAAGCGTTATCCTTTTTGGTGATTTTTTTTAAGTGTCTCATTGGGTGTGGGACCAAGGAAGGGAAAAGTTTGTCTTGTCTTATACTTTCCTTATTGTGCTCATCCAGTAGTACATTTACTCCCATCCAGAATCAACTAGCAGCAGCAAGCTGCCATGATATGGTCATTTGTAAGAACATATAGATGTAATACCCAATGTAACTACTAACTTTTCACTTACCATAGCGACACTGACCCATAAGCGTGAGCTTGTGACCTAACCTCAACACAAGTCCAGAGCTACGGGTTTGTGTAACCAGGCCACGCACAAAAGGAAAATGGACATAAAGACAATTCCAGAAAAGGAGAGGGTGAGGTGGAAACTATAAAAGAAATGGTCAATCAACAGTCAGTTTTGGTTAACAGCAACTTCAAAAAAGTCTTTTTCTGTTGGTAGAGTAAAATAAGAATGAACATGGTTGTAAACAATTGTTCTTACCTGCATTAAAAGCTACATGTAATGCTTGATTTGTAACACTTACAACTTGAAATCAACTTTTATTTCAAAACCTACAAAGTAACAAAATTTCATCACAAATATTGAAATAACATGGTGCATATAATTTCAAGTAATCAATTTAATTCACAAATATTTCTATTTCATATTTAGATTTTAAATCTTGCAAATGCTATTTTTGATATTTTTTAGCAAATATAAACTTAAAACTGCATATTTTCTTTATATTGTCATCAAAAGCTTAAAAACGATATGATGCACTATCATAAAGAAATCAACTTGGTATATTAGCAGATTTAAGACAAAGTTTGTTAAGCACAGTGCAAAAATGAAATTAAAACTTTAGATAGTTTTCAAATTCATATTTGGTATGAGCAAGTATATATTAGGCTGAGTCATAAATAATTTCCGTTTTTGTTTATCAACTTAATTTTTCAAAAAATAAAGTACAATTTTTAATCAATTATATATTTCACCATTATTTGCAATGACCTGTTGTTGCTTATCAGGCATCACTTCAATACTGTTTAAGTAAAATCCTGCAAGTTTTGATGTGCATAAGTTTTCAATGAATTCTTGAATCTGCTTTTCATTAGGAAGTTTTCCGCCATTTGCAGTGATCAAAAAAGGTAAGAATTGTTTGGTATAAAGCCAGGTGAATATGGCAGGGTGGATTGGAACAGACCAACTAAATTATTTTTTTTTGCGTTATTCTTGTTGTATGCAGCCTTGCAATGTCATGGAGAGCAACAACATTTTTCCTATTGATGAGAAGAGACATGTTGCAGCTGCTGGACGTATAAATTGTACATTTAGTTTTAAGAATTCTAAATTAATAATACCGCAAACATCCCATCACATGCACAACATTACCTTTCTTCCATGGAGTTCAGCTTTTGGGGTTGGTTGTGGAGATTTATCCTTGTCAATCCACTGCCTTTTGTGTTGAACATTGTCATATGCAACCCATTTTTCATAACCTGTTATGATATATTGAAGGAATCGTTAGTTAGAATGATATATTCATCATTACAATTGGCTTCCCAAAAAACGGAAATTATTTATCACTTAACAATCTAATAGATATTATTGACAGAAAGGAAGAAACTAATATTTGTTGGTGTGCAATCACTCTTTCATTATAAAACAAAATTTAACAACTATAATTATTTCAATATGACCCTATAACAAATACAATTTGTAAAAAAATAATTGTGGGATTTATTATTAGTCTTAAAATAAATAAATGGAGAGAAAGAGAAAAATTCAAATGATAGTTTCCTATCTTGTCCTATATTAGTAATATAACCAAAATTCAAATTTGGATGGTGCTAAAAGGTTGTAATAAAATTTTACTATGCTGCTCAATTATACAAGCAAAATCTAGTATATATATATGTACTGGATGATTATAATAGAATTAATTGTAATTAAGTTTAGCCAGCTTTCAAAGTAATCTGTAAAGATTAAAAATATTGTTTTTATCTAGGTATCATCAAAATGGATGTTAAAAAAAAAAAAATTGGCTAAAAATCAAGGAATTATCTGGTTTAAATAGAATCTTCAGTACATGTTCATTATTGAATAAACAGGTTATTTTATTAGAAAACTTTGTGGAGATATTTATGAGGGTCTGTTTTACCACCACCACCTTTTTGATATCTCATAGATACTTTTTAATTTTGAAGATGTTTGTGAAATTTTTTTTAGTTATATCAAATGTGAATATATGGAAAATTTGTTTCAAACCTTATCAAAAATAATTCAATAAGACTCAAAAAATACATTTTTCTGAGTTTGTGCTTGCATAATAAAACACATTTTCTTTTAGATTGAACAGAAAAAAAATATATACTTAATATTTAAAAAAAAAATGACCTGTAATTTATCAGTATAATTTTGAAATTAATCCCACTGCTGTTTGTAATAAGACATTTTTAATAAAGATAAAGACATGTTTGAAGAATCTAAAAATGTAAAGTTTAATGATATATTTGAACCTTTTTCTTTAATTTTAATTTTTTTTAAAAATTTTAACAACAGATTCTTTTTTGTATAACTGTTAAAAAAAATTAAGTAATTCTGAATACTTTTCTCTATTGGAAGAGTAATATGATATATGATAATTTGATAACTCTTAAATTCAGAATAATAAAAAAACTACATTGGGTGTAATTAAATATCTAATGACATCAAACAGGTAAGAAAATAATAAAAAAATAAAAGAAATGTAAGCTAAAAAGTAACATTTAACTTAAAAAAAAAAAGATACTTCTAATGTATAAAAAATAAAATTATTCATTCTACTGAGTTTCATAAAATTGTATAAAATAAGAAATTATATTCTTAAACTATTGGTTATATAAGGTTAAAGATAATTTATTTTTACACATAAATACCAATTTCTTGATTATTGCACTGCTGGTGTTCTGTATTTCTTCAAAAAAAAATTTGCATGCTTTTTAAGAACCAGGGATTACAGTAGATATTTATAGTTGTTGACCTATCACAAGCTACTATACATAAATAAATGTTATTTTCATTATGTTTTAGGCTAAAAGTAGCCATTAGGTTTAAATCCAGTCAATCGATCTTTAAATTTACTGATTTCAAAACACATCTTGAGAAAAAATATTGGATTTTTGAGAGATTAAAAATAGTGGAATTTTAAGAGAGTTTTATATTTGTTTACATTTTTCTTTTATAATGGCAGTTCAATGACTGAATGTGCTAATATTTTAAAAATGCCTAAGAACTTTGTTTACATACAGAAATTAATTTTTCTTTTAATACAGATTAGCTTTAGACTATTATCTTGCAAATAAAACAAAAAAATTAACTTTCAAGATATTTAATTTAAAAAAGCGTTTTTGGGTTTTAATTATGAAATCTGTGGTGATACATACTTTTATCAAATAATTTAATATATACAGTAATGGAAATAAAGCTGTTTTTCTTTACAATTTTACATAAATTGACATTAGAAACTGGTTCAAAATTATAGATTATTTGTTACTATTAAACCTATTGTGAAAGAGTGCAAATGGACTATACATTAGGCAAATGTAACAAGTCAAACAGTAAGGAAAATAAATCTATTTTAAAAGTAATATTAACAAATACTGAACCATAAATAAACTGAATTATTTTATAAATATTTGAGATTTTCAGTACAATTGTTCATAATTCAGGTAATCTATAAAAATATATCTCATTTTGGTTATTTCATAGATCAATTCTAAAATAGGCCAAACAAGTCAATCATCTGATATCCAACTGTTCATTCACAACAAATATCTTATTAACTGAGTATTCAGTAAGCAACAACTGTGTCAGATAAAAGAAAAGATGATTCAAAATCAGCTGAACATAGGCTTATTTGGTTACAAAGGGAAAGTGTATGTATTAAAGTGCAGTAACAACTAACTATAATCATAACTGAGAACTTAGAAATATATTTTGGAAAAGACAAAAATGGCTATGACAAAAAAAAGTATTCAGAGCTAGAACTACAAATGAGTAGCAGCTCAAACTAGAAGGTTTTGAAAATATGAAGCCCCTTATAAATTTGATCAGCAGAAGATAAAAATAGGGCTCTGCTACATTCTGATTTAAGCAGTGTGCTACAAGCCAATACTTCTGATAAAGAGATAATCATAAAAAAATCATTATGACTATAGAAACATATACACACTTCAGTGTTTAGAATTTTATAATATGTGGCATATGTGCAGTGGAGCAAGAATGGACAGAAAAAGCTTTTATATATTATAATACAAAGTATATTAATGCATGAAAAAAAGTAAAAATGTTTATATCATATATATTGTTTAGAGTCAAAATTCATAATGGGGATAAATAATGAGATTTTAAAAAGGCTTCAATATCCAGAATTTATTTACTTAAATAGGAAATGTAGAGATTTCTTAAAAAATACAAGTTAATAGCTATCACAGAAATGGTGTTAGCTAAAAGGAAAAAAAATAAAATCCCAATCTTTTTTATTCAATATTAAAACAGATAACAATATAAACAAAATAAATAGGACTAATTTTTTAGAAAAGTGTTTGTAAAAAAGAAATGAATCAGTAGCAGTTATAAATAAATTAAAAATCAGAAAAAAGTATTAAGTCATTGAAATTTAAGTGAAATTCAAGAGATAGCATGTAAGCTCCTTATTACAGGTCATAAGAGTGTAATAACTTAAACCTAAGTTACCTATTTCTGTCCAGTCTTTGCATTATTGTTTTCAAGTTACACTACTTTTACTAAGAAAATAAATATCAATGAAATGATTGCCATATTTTATTCACCAAATTTCAAAAGAGAAATATGTTAGAACATTTTTTCCTAAAAGCTTCTATACTGAAATCTCATGTAATTCTGATATAGAACGAAATGGAGACCAGTGAATGTACTGTTGAAATAGCTGCATGAATGTGGCAATGGGTAATGCTATTCTAAGCTAATAAGCAGTCCCCAATACCAATGGCAGTTGGCAATAGATCAATAAAATTGCTGCTGCTGCTGCTGCTGTTATGGTGATGAGCTACATTTTGATATGCCTCTAGTTTACAAGATGATACATTATATAACATCAGTGGTAACAGCAACCTCGGAAATCATTTCTTGCTTAAAAAAAAAAAAAATTAAATAAATAAAAATAATGGCTAGTTTGTAAGTTTGAGGAAAATGTTTTTTTCTTATAAATACTTTATGTAGATCATTAAAAATTATAGAAGAAACATTTAACATTCATAAGTAAATGGTAAATATAAATACATATAAAAAATACATTAATAGTGAGATTTAATATTTAAAACTTGTCACTTTTTTTAAATATACATTTTCCAGTGGGCAGGTGAGAGGATACTAGCTGAATAAATGAAAGTGAAACTAAATAGGAAATATACGTGTCATTTGACAAGCGTGCTGACTTGTTTGTGAATAAAATCATTGGGTTAGAATGACATGACACTAATTGCTGCTTGTATCTCTTTCACTGCACACTTAGCAATTGCAAAGCAAGAAGAATTAATGTTGCATGCACATAACCTAATAATAAACAATTGAGTCATTCCTAACAAGAGAAGTAAAATCCTCAGCAATGTGTTCCAAGGAAATGGAATGTCAAACAAATTGTTATATTGATCAAGAATTACCAGATTGAGTCAGGTTAATTAAATGTCCTTATAACAGAGAAAGAAGGGCGAATTTACAAGTTAAATGGCAAACAGTTATTTAAATGATATATATTAATTTTTCTGTACAGTGATTCTGTAAGTAGTACTAATATAGGTATTTTAAAAATTAACACATTAGCAATGGTGACATTTTAAGCAGAGACTAAACTGGTACCAAAATAAGATGAATACATTAGTCCAAATTAGAGAGATTCCCAATTGAACAAAATAGACATAATTATTTTTTTCAAATAAAATTTGACAAGCACAACATAAAAGAATTGAGAAAATGCTGAAAAACTGTATATTCATTACTGCACTACAATAAATGCTCAAAGCGAAGACAAATATAGCAATTGGAAAAGCCAAATACTTTCATTTTATTTATATGCAAATGGTCTTGTCAATTATCCTGTAATAAAAGGCTCTCACATGTGGCATTCATTATTCTAAATGTTTTTTGTTGTTGGCTACTAATCACAGTATTTGTTGATAAATTCAAATTCTGTTATAACATATTCTATTTATTGATTTTACTTACATCTAATGGATGACTGTTCATAAAAAAAAAAAAAAAAACTTATCACAAAGCAAGTATTTAGTGGGAATGAGGAAGATACTGATATCAAGAGTTGATTTCTTTTTATGAAATTCACCTACTCAGTTGAGAATCTCCCCCACCTCAAAAAAATAGTTAATATGTAAGGAACATGTTTAAAATGAAAAATAAATTTTGATTGCACATTTAGAAGATTTCAGAAATTCATTATAACTCACCTTCCAGCCCTAACAATTTTAAAGAAACAACTTTATCCTTTTCACTTCGTTTTTTTCTACTAATGTTGAGCACATTTCATAAACTCTCTATTAGCTATTATCTGTAGTTACATGAACTTTTATTTTTATTGAATATTTTTTTTCAAATTGCCAAAAAATAAGTTCCTTAAACTATAAAATTTAATGTTTTAAATTATATAGACAATATTCAGCATAACCATAAATTTGTATATAGCAGAAAGTACACACTCTTTCCCAAAAGTTATTTTGTAACAATTTACTTTTACATTAAAATAATGATTATTAATTTTTAAGGCAGGAAGAATATATATATATATATATATATATATAAATATATATATATATATATATATATATATATATATATATATATATATATATATAGTGATACTGATAGGTTTTTAATGTAGTGAGTCCCTGGAACCCACAGGTAGTGATTTTGACATGTCCTGGGAAACTCAATATGTCCCAACTAAAGTTTCTTAATAAATTTTTGAGTTAAACTGCAGTGTAAAATTTTTTAATTTTTTTTTTAACCATCATCCCAAAAAACAATTGTAATCATGCCAAATCACTTAATTTGCAGAAGAACATTTTTTAATTAAATTAATAAATTTAAAAAAAAAAAAACAGTATTTACAATCACAGTTCTATTAAGAAAATATATTTTTTTGAGAATTTTGATAAAACAAAAATTGTTTTTTTTTTCCATTGAATCAATTTAAAATAAAAGCACTATTTAAAGTAGGTACACTCATTAATTCATTGACAAAAGAGCATACCATGATGAAAAAAGGATCCAAACTTGATAAAAATAAAGTTTTATTGTCAAAATATTTATGCTATCATTAAGAGACCAAAGTATTTCTTATTTTATTAAAATTTTTAATCCCTTCTACCATGTTTGAAATTTTGGTAAAGAATTTTGTTTTTCTTGTGTCAGCGGGTGAGCTAAAGATTTGTATGGGAAATTTAGCATCTTATTTGTGTTAAAAACACGCTGTTTTGGAAATTCTTGCAAAAATCAAATATTTGTTGGATTTTAATTAAATTTCCAGGATTTATTCAGATGAAATTTTTTTTTAAATACTTTTTTTTTTAGAAAATCATAGTAAAATGTTTTTTTTTTTTACATGTTACCTCCCACCCCCATCAATTTTATGAAATTTTAAGAAATTAAAATTTCACCCACTTCATATTTATATTAGTTAAAAGCAGGATTCCTTAAAGAATTTAAATCATCAATTTGTTTTTGTAAAACAGAAACACCATCTACCAAAAATCTATTCTGAATTGTAAAATAAAAAGTGCAATAAAACTATGACATTATTTAATTAGAAAAGCTTTTAATTGCTTTTATAAATAAGATATATTAAGGACACTATTGATTTAAGAAAATAAATTTTGCAATGAATAATTAATTTTTACAAAAATTTTAATTAGAATAATTTATTAAGTTTTAAATCTTAAAATTCTGTATTAAATTTCACCCTTTTAAATTATTATTAAGTAAAAACTGTATTTACTCATCATAAAACAGAAAAAATTAATTCAAATCATCAAACACCAATATTTTAAAAAGAATTTTGATTTTTGTATGTGCATAAACATGCCAATGTTTGTAGATATGGTGGCCCATACACAACAATATTAGAATAGAAGAGCAATAACTATAATAAATTTAAAGCTAGAAATTATCTAAAATTCAAGAAAACATTAGATTACAGAGAATGTTTTCTTAAATTTTTAAGATTACTGAGTACTTAAAAATTATATATAAAAGGTGCGCATGATATATTCAATTATTTTTTATGTCTAAAACTCCATAGAACAAAATTAGATAAACATCAATTTGTCATCCATGCAAACAGCTTAGATAAATAGCTACTGCTGTGTTAAAAAAATGCATTTCTGTGATATTTTAAACTTAAAATAAATAATATTTGTTTAAAATCAGTTTAATTATATTTTAAATCAGCTAATATGACTCAAATAAAGTTGCAGTAAAAGTGAATTTTATTTTTGGAAGATATTTTAAATAAAAAAATAAAAAATAAAAAAAAGGGGTGGTAATCAGTTTTTTTTAGCAAAAAGCTACTCCTTCCAGTCGATTTAAATTAGTTTTTGAAATACAGTATTTTGCTTATTGGAAATATTAAATTTACTCCATTAGCTTGGAATTAAAACTAAAATAAAATCTTCAAGAAAGATTTTTTCATTTTTAAAATGCATTTTAAACCTTAGGTATCATATTTTCTGTGGCAGTACCTATGTAATTTAAAGCAATGAGTTCAGGTGCAGCAATAACCCCACCAATCAACCAACCAAGAAAGTTTCTGGTAAGGCAACACTGATGTCTATTTCATGCCACCTACACACACCACCATCCAATAAAAGAAGGTAAGCGTAAGTGAAAGATAGAACTAGTAAAAAGTATTTGAAAGAATATGTGCAATGTATTGCTTTTCATGGAAAACTTTAATTGCATCCCTGGGATGCACAGGTAGAAAAGTTACTGCATCCTATAAGATTTGTATGCATCAGGGATGCAGGACATGCAGCTATCAGTGTGTGTGTGTGTGTGTGTGTATATATATATATATATATATATAAATTGATAATCTATATGGATAATTCCCAAGAGGATATAAATCCAAAGAGAGCTCAATGTAAGAACAGAGCAAATGATAATTATGAAAGCGGAGACTTTAGAAACCGATGGTAATATTTTATTTTGCAAAACCAATACTATGGTTTCATTTCATATATATATATATATATATATATTTTGGTTAAAGTTTTCAGAACATTTTTGATTGATTAGTTTTTACAGCTTATTAACCCTTTGTGAATTATTTAAAGGCAACACATATTCCGGTTTGTCAGAATAATTCTTTGTTTCTGAGTGAATATTTCTCATTAGCAATTTTGAGTGAATAGCAATGATTTTCCCAGATACAAGTCCTGCTATTTAACCCATGTTTGGGGGAGGAAATGGATTCATACCTTTCCTAAGGATATTTGTACATAAGGAAATGTAATGAACCCGTTTTCAGAACAATTACAAATTTCCTTAGTTTGAAAAGTCTATATATATATATATATATATATATATATATACATGCACACACACACTTTTAACAAAGAGAGATCAGATGTTTATGATAAATAAAGGCTGATACAAGTTTGATTTGATTAATATAGAAATAAAGCTTTTATTGATAATCACCAGTTTTATTTTCAAGAGAATAAATGGAAAATGAATAAAACTGTATTCATTATTATTTGAATAAGAATTCAAATTATACTTCTGTAATTTGGCTTTCTTAAATTGTATCATATTAATTACTCGTTAAAAAATAATGAATTCTATTAAAGTAGTTGAACAACACCATTTCAATTAAATTTCTAACATACCTTATAGCCCTTTGGATGGTATTAAACTATTCCATACAGATTGGACTCTTTTCTCTCAATCAATTTAATTAAAGATGTATAGGTTAAAAGTGAATGAATTGCTCAAAGTTCTTTGTCATTGTTTTCATCAAAATCAAAACTGAAAGTATTAGAAATTAGTGTGTGAAACACTGATATAATATGCAAAGAAACTATTAATAGACAAAATGGATAAGAACTAACAACAAAGAATTTGTATACTGTATAAGTTCATTTAGACTGCAAAGTGTTTCAATGATATTTGTCATAGTTGAAACTTTTAATAATGATGCTTTTTGGCCATGGTGTTGGGGTGGTCAAGTGAATGAGTTAAAACAAAACAAAGAGCACACCATATACTATGTCCATGTGTCATGTAAATTCAGTTGATATTTCAAATAAAAATCAATAGTCTACCTATCTAGCTGGGAAATAATTAGCAGGCATGAAGCAAGCAGCCAAGTAAGGGAAACCAACAGTTTTGGAACATGGTGGGAGTAAGAAAGAGGAAATGACAAGATTTCTTTCTATTAAGATTGATCCCCTCTTTATTTTTTGTCTGAGCAGGTTAAAAAGACAGAACAGAACCTGCATTTCATATAAAAGAAAAACTGACATGACTACTCCTTTGGCCTCTCTATAAACAAGCTTTTTGGCAGACCAAAAGTGTGGCTCTGCTATTTCAAATTTTGGATAGTCATCAAAAGAAAACTTACAACTATTGATTATAATTACATTATACATATAAATGCAATCATATAAGTAGATAACTAGAACAAAAACCTTTACTCATTTCTGTAGGAAAAAATTAAGTCTTTTGAATATCACTACTCAGCAGAAGTCATTGGAATTATCTTTTCTAATATGGTATCTCTAAAGGATCACGCCATAGTAGGAAATACAAACTAAGATAGAAAAAAAAGTTTCTCTTTTTCTGAAACATTAATAGTAAATATTTGAGAATTTTTAATTGATACTGCTGTCAAGTGGGATGAAATTTGAAATAACCTTTGCTAACTTCTAATGAGTGGCAGTAGTAATTTAACAACTGTAAACTAAATTAGATCTGACCCCAAAGAAAGTTCATACTTCAATCTAGTGCTAAACTTTAGAAATTGAACAAAAAACTTCAGTTAGATGATTTCCAAATTGTTGTTAGCACATATTCAAATAGAACATTAAAGTTTTTAAACTAAATACAGAGTAAGGGTAAATCTTAAACAACACTAACAAAACATGAAAAGATCAAGATAACATGTGAAGCTGTCTGAAGCAATGAGTATTGATAAACAATTTAGTTCAGGCAAATAAAACCATAGCAATGATGCACTAAAAGTAAATAGTTTCTGTGGCTATTGCAAAAATATTTTCCTATTTCTTCTTTTTATCAATGTAACCCTTTTTAAGGTAGAAATGAAAAAATAATTAACTAAACATAACAATATTCATATTTTTTCTTTGTATTATTTTGCTAGCTGTGTTGAAAATATATGAAAATAAAAAAACTCAATAGCTATTTTCAAGAATAATTGTGAATTGCTATAGAATTTGTAGAGAGCCTGATTATTTGTATACTGCCTTGTTCATAGAATTATTTATTTGTGAACATTAGGCTAAAAGCCATCAGATGTACACATGCCTTCATGTATAAACACACTGACAATATTTTACTTGTTTGTGATAACTGTCAAACAGGCATAAATAATATGTGATATATTATAATGAAACGGATGTCTAAAACCTGCTTTTTTAGGGATTCCAGTGTGTGGCTTCATTGAAATAAATTTTATGATAGCAATAAAGTCTGAATTGGTGTAAGACTTAAATAGGTGCTGATAATAATCCTTAGTAATCAATCCAAAACTTTAGTGAAAAAAATACCGTTTAGCAATTATAAAGACAATTTGTTTCTATAATTTCCTCATCAACAGTTGTGTTGTTAGTTGTCAAATTGGAAAATTTATTGTCAGAATGTTTTAAAAAATCCCCCTTTAAATGTATGTGGTCACTTACTTCTCTTGGTTGACACAAATATGTTCAAATTCATTTTACCCATTCCCCCCCCCCATCCAAATCCATGCTAAGACTTGAAAGAAACACTATATAAAATTCATTATTTTTTATCCATAATGTTGAATGTGTTAAAATTATTCAACATTTAAAAAATTTTCAAGTTGATTTTAAAAATTGCCTCAAAACATTGATTTAAGATGGAATGGTCTGTTATGACATGTCTCTAATTTGTATTAGATAGATTGCATTTATTTACAATTTTACTAGTTGAATTGTTCACCTATATTGCATATGATCCATGATTGTACATAAATAGTTTATAATAAAATTTGAATTTTATGAGAATACTACCTTATAACAATTGAGATGAGTAAAGTGAGGGCCCCTTCATATCATAGATGGTGGGAGGGGGTCTATTAAAAATTCATGAGGCACAAGAGACTTGCACCGGACCTAATTTTACCTATTATACCAAATAACCTCTGCTCATTTATCAACATGCATTAAGCTGTATTTAGTATTATACTATTATGTTCATATACCAAATACACTTGAATTGCTCAAGTTAAAATCATATAAAAATTTAATTAACATAGAAATTTAAATATCTAATAATTAAAAAATGATATTTTTAAAAATCATCCAATAGGCATATCCTTACTGAAATTTTACTCAGAATGAGCCATGCCAAGTACAACCTTTTTCATAGTTAACTCTTACCATTATTTGTGCGTGTATGTGGAAAGGGGTTGGAAATAGAATAAACAACCAAGATGAAAATTTACAATCCTCAACAAAGCAAAAACAGCGTTTGCAGTCAAAAACAGTATTTTCATTCAAATGATGATTAATTTCCAACATTATAACTCTGAGAAATCAGAAGGTACATGACATTTTCAGGACTTCATCGGACTAAATTTGTTATGTTGGTACGACTAAACCTGCACACAAACAAGGGATGCTGGAAATTTTAGAATTTTTTTTATATATCTAGCCAAATTCATTTAGACTTTTTTTTTTCTTTCTATCACTTTTGTTATTAGATATCCCATACTGTGATATTAGAAGATCTGCTAGGAATGGTGAAATGTTGTAAGAGCCAGGGTGCAAATTTAACTTTGATATCAAGGCACCCTCTAGACATTTATGTCTTAATGTATTATTTTCTCCTTTGATCAAAGTAGCAATTTTTACGTCAAAATTGTGGTCAGTCTTGTTATGGTGGGCAGCCAAAGCATTTGATGTATTTTTTTGTAAAATGTCCCTTTTGTGTTCATATAATCCTTTATTTAGATTCCTTGAGGTTTCTTCTATGTATTTTTGTGACAATTATTGCAGGCGATGGAGGAGTAAACTCGTCCTTCGGGTTTTAGCTTTATTGTTTTGGATGTACTAGTAACAAATTTTATGTTGAGTTTAGATAGATTCTTTTCGATTGTAGATGTGATAGAGTTAGTTGGTAGGATAATATACTTTTTTGATTTATTGAGTTTTTCAGGAGGGGCTGTTTTTTTGTTTTGGAATATTTTATGGGCCTTTTGTTTCACATTGAATATAAAATAATTAAGGTATTGGAGAAATTTGAAAATGTTTTCAATGTATTTTTCCTCTTCATGTAAATTATCCAGGTTTCATATTCTTAGAGCTCTTAAGTAGAATACTGTTCTTGATATATAAAAATATATGTACTTTGTACATAGAGATAAAAATTTAATTTATAAAAATAAAAAAGGCCAGTTTAATCTGAATAGCCCCATTATGTTGAGAAAAATAAAATGATATTTTCTGTTAAATAATAAACACTATGAAAATAATAGCAAAAGAGTAAAATGCAAAAGCAACCTTACAATCTGTGGTATTGAATAAAGTCAAGAACTAATAATTTAAACCTTTATCTATATGTTTCTACAGAAGAATGCTGAGAATGTCATGGACGGAGCACATGAATAACGAGAACATTTTAAAGAAACTGGAAACAAGAAGGACACTCTTAGAAAGAGACAGTTGAAATTTCTAGAATAGATCATGAGGATAGAGTGCTTGGAGAATGTAACACCCACATGACATAATGAAGGCAAGAGGGGCAGAGGGAAACAGTGAGTAACCTACTTAATAAGCTTGTGCAAATGAATAGCAGAACAGAGGGTGGAAAGGATAGTATAAAGACAAATATTGCTAGGAGCTAAAAAAGATAGGAAATTGTGGAAAACAATGATCATCCATTCTATAAAGGGATATAGTACATGGAAGATTCTTGAAGTTAAATTGATTGAATCAGATTGTATAAAAAATTGAAAGTTCCCATAACCAATTAAAATTGTTGGGATGTCATACTGAGTAATTCCTCTTCATGGTCATCTCTCAGAGCAATAGGAACTTTTTACATGTTGGTGCTCATTTCTTCTTCATGTAACAGATTATACATGGTACTGACAACAGGGAATAATCCTTGGCCTGACCTATAATTATTGAATACCTAACATAATAAATTGAAAATTTAGTGTCACCTTCACTACTAAACTTAGATTTTTGAAAGACAAGACACTTGTTAAAATAGTATAAACATATTTTCCTTATTTATATCAAAACAAGTGGATAAATGTGGTACTGAGTTATACTAGTAGCAATATATTCATTTTAAAAATCAGCTTAAGCAGAAAAATTTATTTTGAGGAATGGTCAATGATAGTGAAATCTGAAATAATCTATAAACTACTTTATGTAAAATCAGTTTGATTAGCTTGAACAAAAATTCGGGTTGGTGTATATAATAGCTTTTAGCTTTTTTTATCACATTAAAAAATATTCAACTTTTCTCTCTTGCTTGGCTAGCTTAGCATCTTTAATCCTGCCTATATATAGACTGATAACATTTACTTCACTTTTTCTACAATAAATACAAAGTTTATAAACTGGAAATTATTTAATAGTACTAAAGTGAATGGCCAAAAATTTCAATTATCTTTTTTAATATATAACAAAAAATTTTCAAAATAAATTAGATATAAAAGATTAAATAATAGCTAAGAAAAAATAAAAATTTGCAGTGTTCAAATCTAAATTCCTTTAATAATGAATAAAGATAAAACACTTACCTTTTTGTTTTACTTCCTTAATTCAAATAAGGTCTACAGCAAAGCCTAAAAAGAAAAGAAAAGAAATTAGCCTAGAACTTAAAAAAAAAATTGAGGATCATTAAGTTTTCCTTAAGAGTTAATACATGAGAGTTTGTATTTGATTTTCCAAGCCATAATCCCTTACCAGATCAATTTTTTCATTTCAATGTTTCATTTTGGAGCATATTTTCTTATTTTATGAATTAACTATATAATGCAGGAATCGGGGCACCTTGGCATGGCATAATTGTTAGCAAGCTTGTCTCGCTAGAACAATTACAACTGAGTAGTGAGTTTGATACTCACTGGGTGCCCCCGTACCTTCGACCTTGTGTCACATCTAAGCTACACTTAGAAAATCAATATAATACAGGAATCATTAAAACTGCTTTTTTTTAATACTTTTTTCAGCTCCATAAAAAGGCCAAAATTTTGTTAAATATTCAGGTAAAGCATTCATAATCTGACAGATTTATTTCCTAAAGCTACTGTACACAGCATATAGAAAATCATTTTTTCTGCTTTATATTATCTATGAGAACTTCCCATTTATCTCAGAAATAGTTAACATTGTAACCCCAAGTCTGGCAACCCCAAGTTCAGATATGTTCTTGTTCTAAAATGAAAAGGAATACCCAAATATTTTTGCTTCAGTCCTAAATCAAGTTATTTTATAAACAATTTAACTCATGATATTATGAAAATAAAATGAAAAATATTTGGGATAATCCATTTAATGTTAACCTTTATCATTCTGGAAGTGATTTTGTTTGCAAAGCAAAAATTTTATTTTGCCACTGCAATTGACTCAGGTGAATGAATGATAACATGTTTGAATTTTTCAGTTGTGTTGTCATATCCTGCTAGGGAAACAGAAAATGACCAAGACTGAAATTATGTAGTGCAGTAGATTAGCCTTGAAAAAACAATGCAGTGAAAAGGAAAGTAGTAAATAATGCAATGTGTTAAAGATTTTAAACAAATTAATGTTGTGATTCAATCTTTTCAAGTTCTTTTTATTGGTAAAGTTTTCCAAAAACACAGAAATACTGCTAAAGTTAATAAGATGTTTGCAAAAATGGTGTTCTTCCCACTGAATAATCATACTTTGATGCTCTTTGCTGTAATCAAGTGATAAGCCAAAAATGAACATATTGATGATAAACTATTTGTGAATTTCCTACTCATAGCAATTATACTAGTCAAATGAGTTAATTCATAAAAAATGGGTGAGGGATTGTTCTAAGGAAAAGTTTCAGTATTATTTTTAAAAAGAATTCCATGTAAGTTTCAGTTATTCATGTTTTATAAAAATTCTCCATGTATACCTTCACAAAAGTATTACTAATTTTGTTTAATAGCTACTTGAGAGTATGGATAATAAAATATGCTTAATCTTCCCATATTTAATGAGATGTTGGAAAGAGATAGCTGCTTTGGAATTTGAGAGGAAATAAGATAGGCACCTTAGAATTGGCTAGTGTACTGCCAGTAATAGCAGAAGAGTGTAAATTAGGTTCTTGTTAGATTTGCAATACTGCAGATCTTACAGAAAGTCAATTCTCTAAAAAGGTGGGTCATATTATGAAAAACATTATTAAATGAAAAGATAAAATAAATTCAAGATGTGAGGTATCAGTAAAAGAGAGGCTAAAGACAAAGGAATGCTAGAACAAGATGACATGAATTAATGTTCGTAGGTCTATTATTTAAAAAAATGTGCATCTTGGTAAAACAAAATAAGATCTGGCATGAAACAAATGAGGAAAATTTGTTGTCATACTTGGATTATATGCATGCAATATATATATGTCTTAATATTATATAATCTATGAAAATAATTATCTTAATGTTTACTACATTAAGATAATCTTTTTCATAGATTATATAATATTAAGGCAGATATTAAAGATATACTCAAATTTATGAAATATGAGAAAACCATAACCTTTATTATGCTTGCATTTGATATGAGCTTCATGAACAGAAGTTGTCAAGAAAGAAAAAAGTCACAGATTCAATTTAGAACAAGTAAAATGAATGTCACTGGAGAGTTGATGCATCAAGAGCACATTAAGATTCAAAAGGCAGAAAATTTACCAGAAGATGAAATTTCTGTGAATCATTTTAAAATAATATAATGAACATCATATCATTATTATTAAATATATTTCTGGGTAAAATATTAATCAGCTAAAATGAAGAAATACAATCCTAACAAAAAATAAAAACTAATCATTCAAGTTATTTGTTGGTCTGATTGAGTGAAATAATGAATTACATTAGTCATATATGATTTATACCTTTCTGAGAACTGATGCTCTGTTTAAATAGAAAAAATTAAATTCACATGTCTATCAATGCAAGTCCTAATGGATTAAAGTATTGATAAGAACATATCTGGTTCCCTGGCAATTATGAGTTCAATCCCCAGGTCAGGTAGTGCTGAAAAGTTTTATATTCTGGTTCAGTAGAAAAGTAACATAAAGATAGACTGGAAAATATTAACTGATAAGAGATATCAATAAGCATGGAAAACAGAAGGAGAACAATTTATCCCTGAAGATAGAATAAAGGGTCCAAAATTATAAGAAGGTTACTGATTATGTCAAATATCTGAAAAAGGTCAGATGGTGGTACAATGTCTGATATGTGAGTATAACAACAAAGTTGAAGATAGTAACCTGAATAGGATGGCATATAATAAGGAGAATTCCATATCTGAAAAAATTCCAACATAAAAATAGCCTTAATATTTGTACTAATTTAAAAAAAGAAGAGATTTATTTTTAAATAAATATATTAATACAATAAATGCATTTTTAGACAAAAATGAAGTCAGTATTTAATGAATGCATTCTGACAATAAAGTTTGGTAGTATTTCAAGTTTTTTTTTTAAAGATATTAGACAATTGCCTTCTATTGCTGACTTTGAAGAGTGATGGTACAATAGCCAATAAAAAATCTTCACAGGATCAACAAAAATATTAACATAATAAGAAATATAAGAAGCTATTATGAAAGAATATTCTTTATGTTTGAATTTTTAGCATGAGGAGTTAGCATTATTTACACTATTTACATGTGGACTATTGTCTTCATCTTTGTTGTTTTTATCACAATGTTTTGCCTGTTGTGCTCTCTGGCCTTCATCAAACGTATGTCAATCCAGATAACATACAAGGAATACTGAATTGAACCCTTTATTTAATTTACGGTAGTAGAATGTTGTACTTGTTCCACTGCCCATCTCTAGGGATATCTCCTTGAATTCTTTTTTTTTTTTTTTTTACTACTGTTCAGTTACTAATTGCCCTGTTTCCACTGAGTTCAAGTACACGCTCACTAGCTGGCCCAGGGATTGAACTCACAGATGTTATGTCACCAAATTCATGAACCAACGCTTTAATCCACTAGTCTATTGTTCTGTAAGCAGTAGAACGAGTACAGTCTACCTCCATAGATTAAATAAAGAGTTCAGTTCGGAATTTGTTGTAGGTTACCAGAATTGACATAACCCTGATGAAAGCTGGAGAGCACGACATCTGAAACGTTGTGATAACAACAAAGATAAGGACAATAGTCCACATGTAAATAAGAATATTCTTCTTAAATACTTTTCGCCTTAATAAGATTGCATTGATGGAATGACAAAAGGTGTTGACAAAGCTGCCACTTAAGCACACAAAATTTTCCATCCAGTTAGAATAGTCAGTAAGCACTGACTAGTCTAACTGGAGCCTTTAATATTTTTCTGACCAGTGTAAGGTAGTATAGTCCAAGAAAATAAATACATTATTGATGGGTGTAATAAATATATTTAGCTAAACTAAACAATAAGAACAATTTAGGAGAATATCTAACAAGATTCTCTTAGTGACATTGTTTGATACAACACTTAATCATGGTTGATATGCATAGTAGATTGCTTGACTGTTGTTAGAAAAAAAGATTAAGATTGTTATAATCTATAAAAAACTTTCAAAATGTGTTTCCCAGCCTTATTGGCTTTTATACTTATTGAATAGAATTCATTTTCTCATCACTATACATCTTCATCTATCCTATCTCACAGCATAACCAAGGCTGTTTCACACAAACAAATTCCTTTGTTGAATTCATCTTCCCAGACAGCTAACAAGAATTCTTGTAGATCTTGTCAAGGGGCATCATTAAGTAATTTCAACTCAAAGAAAATTAAGAGATTACCACCTGAAAGCTTGGGATCTAGAAAACATGGCAAATCTGAATAGATATAAATATTATTGGAGTTAAGAGAAAGTCTTCCTTCCGAGTTCATAATAGCCTGTACACATTGTATTTTCTTTCAGAGGCAGATATATTTAATATCTACTTTAATGTCTCCCAGTTATGAGTTAAATAGCAGTGTAGATTGGGCTCTCTAGCTTTGGATAGCAGCCAGTCTAGAAGGATAATTCTGAATTCAAAACTGAAAAAGGAAACGAGAAACCACTTTGCTATCTTCCCCAAGAATTTATAGCAATTCACAGATAATAAAGAAACAGAATCTGTGGAGTGCCATAATTGTGTATATCCTGAAGGGACATAGCAGTAAAACAAATTGTAAATATGTCAATATTGAAAATTTAGGATGCACTCAACAACAAAAAGTGAAAAAGGACAGCAGGGATTATAGTATATTTCTTCACATTTCTTTCTCAATCTTTACAAAAGCAAACAAACTTGTCAGTTTTAAATAACACCAAAATTAATGTCTACTTGAGAATATCCACTTTCTAAAATACTGAAATAAATTTTAGGATAGAACAAATGAATAGGTTTGAATTTAAATAGAACATCTGTTCTCAAAACATTTAATACAATTATCTTATTTTAATTCCAGTGTGATAATCTAAACAGTATATTAAGATACCTGAAAAGATTTGCTGAAATTTATTAATTGCTATTCTGTGAATTAGAATATCTAAAAATAAAACCAATTTTCAGGCCATTGTCAGAATATTCAACCCAGATGTTACTCAAGAAATTAGAACTTAGCCAGTAGATCCTCCATATTTGACAATTCATTTGTTAATGTTAAAAGAGAAAAGGTGTCAAGAATCTTTAAAAAAAGTAACAAGCATAAATTTAAAATTTTGAATGATTACATGTGCTCAGATTTCTAATTGCTCTAACCATTCGTAAAAACACATTTTGCTCTAGAAATGATGTCTGGAACCTTTCAAACTTTGTTTCTTTTTTGACAAAAGTACATTTCAAAGATCAAATCAAACTTTGAAAAATAAATAAAAATGAAAGAAATATTAGATTAACTGGTCAATAGATATTTTTTATCTCTTGAATTAATGAAAAGTAAAATAAACAAACAGAAATCTAAGTGAAAAGAAAACAATACAATTATTGTTCTAATTAACAGTTAGAGAAAACAATGGAGCTCAGGATGGAGAGAGTATGTATGAGGTTACAACAAATATGATAGCCAGGTGCTAAATATTTGACAGTGTGCTACTTACTTAAAAAAAAAAAAAGGTAAAAATGAGAAAATATTTTCTGTTTTTTTATTTATAGTATCATTTTGCAAGCACTAATAGAAAGTTAAATCTCAAATGTTCCAAAACTTGGTCCCATACCTAAATTTAGCTTTGTTTAATAATTAAATTAATGTTATTTACACAGCTTTCTCAGAAATTAAAATCATATGCAAACAATCTATACAAATTAAGATTAGTTTAATATAAAATAAAATTGCAATATATCATTAAATTTCTACCAACCTATCAAGATTATAAAAGATTAAATTTAAAAAGTTGTTAGATGAAATTGAACCTAACAAAGCAAAAAAATATATGGATTTGACAAACAAGCCCAAATTTAAATGATAAAACAATGGAAAATTTCTGCTGGAATAAGCAGACCAGAACTAGAATTTACTTCTTTATAACATTTACACAAAGGGGGAAGGAGGAGATTATATGCACACATATTTTGTGTGTGTGTGTGTGTGTGTGTGTGTGTGTGTGTGTGTGTGTGTGTGTGTGTGTGTCAGAAAAAAGGAAAATAGATTCTTGCTGTACTGTGCCACTCTTTGTAGCCGAGTACATAAATATAAAGGTGAAAATAAGAACCTGAAAAATGCAATATACCATTTAACAGAAAAGTAAATGTATAAGTGGGTGCCGAAAAATTCTCCGTCCATTCCACTTCTCAAAGTCCAGAAATGAGAACTAAAATAAAAATAATCCGAAACCAGAATTTGAAAAAAATGTTTTTTTTAGTTCCTTAAAACTTTTCAACATAAACTCATAAGAGGACATTTAGTGCCTTTAACTGAAAATAATAAGTGCCAATAATAACTGCAAATAATAAGTTAGAAAAACTGACCACCACTAATCCAAACAAACTGTTTTTAATGACTGGACTGTCGACTGGAGCAAAATGACTAAGAAGAGATATTAGGCATTAGGCAGCCAGTAGGCTAGACTGGGTAGTAGCTATAAGCAATAGAAGGCTGTCTGAAGTTGGTACTGTCACACATTGTACAGCAGACAAACAAGTATATGCATATTATATTACCAATACCAGACATACATACAGAATCAATGAGATAACGGCGAGTCTGAGTAAGTGGACAAAAATATACATAATATGTTGTTGCTAACAGCCCAGGCTGTCTAGCCACAACTACTGGCTCAATGATTTACTGGCATACACATACTTCATTCACCAAGTATTAGCTAATTAAAATATGCTAGAGAAAAATACTGCTTCTTTAATAAGAAAAAAATTTCACTAGCAATTGAAAAAGGGCAACTAGGCAGTGGAAGGCTGGTGGGGTATCATTTTAGGAAAGAACTGAGTTCTTTAATAGCAACAGAATAAATCATTACTGATGGTCAAAATATTTGGTTCTTAAGATGTTATTGAACAACTTATTTACTGTTTTTTGTACCATCTTCCAACCAATATTTTATGCTTCACAGGAAACAATTGCTTTAGGTGCTTTTTGCAGTCTTCCTAAAAACTGAAATTTTTTTTCCCCATTAAGATAATTATGTAAGAACCAGAATAAATGCTAATCTGAAAGTTCATTATATGTACATGTATTTTAGTGTTATCCTCATGGAACATTATATGCCCTTCCTTTTAACAAATTCCAAACACTTTCTATTAAGTGCTGACTTCCATAGGCCTAATTGGCATCAGTACTTGTTCGAATCAATCATTTTGTTCTTTATAAGGAGCTTATAATAGAAGATACCTTTCCAGTGTCAGATCTAGACCAGTTTTTGGTACAGTCTTTTGTTGCTTGCCCCATTATCTCTTGCATCCCAAATTGTCATTAAGCATCACATTTTTTTTTTATTATACACACACACACACACATTATATATATATATATATATATATATATATATATATATATATATATATATATATATATATATATATATATATATATATATATTTCATTATACTAAAAGTGTGATTTACACACAGAAATAGAGACCAATTGTTTCTTCCTACCCCCACTAATATGGGAACCTGGCATGAAAGTGAGTAACAAAGATGGTAAAAATTATTTTCTTTTATGTTTGGTTTAAAATATAATAATAAAAATGCATGCTGATATGACAACTGTAATAATCGTTAAGTAATTATCTAAATGAAGTTATTTATTTATAAACTTAGCAAAGAAAGAAAGAAAATTACCAACAAAAAACACTTATGAATGCATAATAAATAAATCAACTAAAATACAAATGTAATGAATGACAGTAAGCTCACAAAGACTTAGTGTATTGTGAGATTAGATATACATTTCTGAAAATTTCATAAATCCATATATATCATTAAAATTATGCAAGTGCAGAAGCTATTTAACTGCAAGCAAAACAGAACAGATTAAATAAATGGTAGGCTACTCCTATTTAAAGCAATCATAAGCATAAATTGTTAGACAGGAATTTTAAAAGTATATATATATGTGTGTGTGTGTGTGTGTGTGTGTGTGTCTCAGGGTTCTGGTCAACTAATTTTTGACTTTTGGAACTCCCTGGCAGTTAATGCAAATTACTGTGCCCTTTGTTTAATACTCCAGACTCAGTTGGCAATACTACACTCCTCACATTACCAGCTTCCAGCTTGTTCACTTTTCTCCTGGTTTAAGTTGTTAATTTTCAGAACTTTGACAGTATTGTAGTTTGGAAATAATAAATCGTAATTGCTTCATTTGTTACCAAAATTCCCTCAACAGTTAATTATGGTTACTGTCAAAACAACTGTAATAAAATAATGAAGAAAAATTAACAGTGAATAAACCAAAACAACAGCCTGTTACAAAGCTTTTAAAGTAAAAAAGTACAAAAAAGTGATGTCAGTTGGGAATGAAATTAGATAATTTCCACTCCCAACCAAAAGCAGGAAATTAAATGTATCTTTTAATAGTGAAAAAAATCTTTAGAAAAGTGTCAACAACTATTTTATGTTGAATAGTAAAATACTTTTATCAATTTCTTAAAATCTGATGTGAGTGAAATAAAAATTTTTAGTTGAAAATTTTCTTGCTGAAAAGTTTCAGTATGAGATTTAAAGTATGGCTTTTTTTTACAAATCTGAATGATTACTGGCATGGTAGATAAGCTTTTGAAATGCCCCTTACAGTTTCATGAAGAGGGGAATATAAAAAAAGTACAATATTAAAGTTCATTAAAACTTGTGAGACTGACAAGAATAGTGGAAAAGAAATTCTGAAGAAGATTTTGAAAATGAAATATGATAACTTATTATAAGAGTTCAAAATATAGATAAAATTTCAGTGGCAAGTATTTAAAAATTCCAATAAAAATATAAAATCTGTAAAATTCAAGAGTTGTAAATTCTAGTAATTGAAAAAGATACTTTGAATTAGTAAAATACCAAATCACTAACTGAAATTAAATCAGAGAAAGTTATTAATAAACTGCCACCCGCATATACCTGTGAGGAAATAACTAGCCTTTTCTTAAGCATGGGAAATAGCAATATTCATTATTCATCTTCTCCTTTAAGGAAAAAGATGAAGAAATATTTTGGAATTTGTCTCTTTTACTTAAGCATTGGAAAAACACTAGTCATTCTAGCTATCCGGATAAACACTTTTTTTGTGTAGGAAGCAGTATTCCTTTCAAACAAACCATTGTTAAATTGTGAAGTGGGGGTGGGAGTTTAAGAATTAGCAACAAAAAACAAAACAAAAACAAAACGAAAAAAAAAACCTAAAAAAAAACCCAAAAGAGACAATCTGATTAAAATATTAACGATTATCATTTGGAAAGATTGACTCCATTTCTTTTTGGGCAGTAGTATGGTGTATGGGTTCTGTAAGGAGTGGCAATTCAGCTGACCAAATCAGTTTTTGTAATAGAAACAAGTCAATCAAGTAAACAAGCTAAGCAGAAAGACAATGATAATATTAATAATAGTTGTTACCTCTTTGGTAATAAATAAGTATATAAATAATAGGAAAAAAAGAAGGTAGAGAAAAGAATCTGTCGGTTAGCAGGTTTCAAAGGCCCCAAAGCATTCTTGTCATCAGCTGTGATAATCAGCTGCCGCAGCGGTAGCAGCAGTAGGATAAATGTGAGAGTGAAAGTAGGAGGAACTATAGGAGTAGGAGTAAGAGCAGGCCTAGTTTTAGTTTTTGTTCGAAGCGAGGAGATTGTGGTGTGTTTTTTCTTTCTTTCTTCTCTTCAAGTGAAATGACTAGTTGACCTAGAAGGCTGGCTGTCTAGACAAGGATGACTATGGCGGCAGCAGCAGCCAGCCAGCCAGCCAGCAGTTATAACAACAATCAGCTTGCACTGGACTAGCCGGTAGCAAGGGGAAGGGTAGAGACATTGGAGAGGGTTAAGACTTTGAATAACGGGTGTGGCGGTGGTGATGGTGGTGGCAAAAGAATGAATAAAATCGAGGAAAATGTGGGTGGGTGGGGTGTTTGTGAGTTAATCAATACACGTCCCCTTCTCTTGTTCCTTGTATGTTCTTGTTGATGTTTTGACCAGCAATGGCACACTAAGTACTAGAAGCAGCCTATTACCACTAGTGGCTACTGATAAGGTAGACCAACAGAGGGACACAATCAGTGTGATGTGTGGGTGTTGCTGATGCTGCAAGAGGCCTTGTCATATGGCAACAAGAAGTTGAGATGACCAGACATTGAAAGTGGTGGTGGTGGTGTGGGTAAAGCAGTAATTAACAGACAAACTGATCTACTGTTAGTATTAAAGTCACACCAAAACATCACCACTAACACACACATTTGATCTAATTTGATTTCCTCGCAATATTATTTACTTACTAAGATTCACTCGGTTAGGCACAGGGAGAACAGAAAGAAGGGAAAGACTTCCTGTTGCTTTTATATTCAAAATGCTAGTTTTTACCTGACTTAAATATTGACCAATGACCATTATGTAACAGCTTCAGCCACTACAGTAGATCTAGCAAGTTTTCCAGATACATTGTTTTTCTGAGAAAGTTTCATAAAACTGTTGAAATGTAAAATTTTATAGTAGAAGCATAATTTTCTGTGGCTTACACAGTAAATAACTAAAACCATATGCTATCATTTTATTTAAATTTTATTTGACAGATACTGATAACATTTTCTCCAAAGTGGCTTGGTTTGATTACACAAGTTACTAAGAGAATTTATAAAGCTGATACAAACTTAAAAATGATGAGAGAGAAAAGTTCAATAACTCTAAACGTTATTCAGATTAAGAAACCAATATTGTTATTTCTGGTCAATTAGCAATAAATCAATTTAACTTTCTGGAATTAGTATAGAAACCAGAAAATAAGTTTCCAAATGCAAAAATAAATATCTGAAAATTCCACACCTCAAATTTTATTTTAAATAAATAAAAAATATGAATATATTTAGAAAGATATTTCAGTATATCCTGTTCTGTCATAAGTGAGGCCAGATAATGTCTAGTATGAATCATCAACCTACAATTACTATTTAATTTAAAAACTACTGTGAACAAGATGTAAAAATTTTGATGAAAAGTTAAAATAATTTTTGCTTAAATTTCTTAAATGAAATGTTAGAATTATATATTCTTTTGGACCAGTTTCTGGTTGACAAAAGATGAGGGAACTGGTAAAATAGAATCAATGTACAATTTGGATAAATTGTATGAATGATTTAAAAAAAAAAAAAAAAAAAATCAGTGTAATAATAACATTCAGAAACAAATAAGCTGAATCTGGAAGTTAAAAATTAAGGAAAACCTTATTTATTGATGTGTCTTTCTAGGGGAAGTAACTTTTCTTTAATGGCTACTACAATTAAGCATTTAAACTTCCTGTCATTTATTTTTTGAAAAAGATTGTCTTACAAAAATTACAAAATTCATTTTCCACTATGTGTGTGTGTGTGTGTTGTCATGTATGATTTATTATAAGTTTGTATTCAAATCTATCCATTCATGACTAATCAGAATGACTGATTATAACATAGATAAGAGTCATTAATATTAAAAGCTTTGTTTAGACAATTAAACAAGTTACAATTTTCCAGACAATTTATTCTAGTTTTCTTGGTGTGAATAATTCAGATAGTTGTATGTGTGTACAAGAAAACTAATATTATTTTATTTAAAGCAGTCAGATGCAAAGATTATCATATTTGCTAGCTTATAAGAATCATATAAAAAGGAATTTGTTAAAACTTTTATTCTCTACAACCCTCACACATGCTTCACTGTACAGCTAAGTTTTTGATACATCTAACCATGTTATAGACAGTATAAAAATGTGAATTTTAAAATCAAACAAATACAGAAAAATCTTTTAAAATACAATTTTAAAAAAATAAGGAATTAGTTTATAAATTATTTTTTCTTTATATCAAGAAAATTCTATTCTGAAAACAGTATTTATACATACATTTGTAATTCTTGGAACTTCAAAACAGTCAATAAACTGTACAGAAAAGCAATATCTTGAAAAAAATTGTTCATTCTGAAAGAAATCAATAGGAATATTAATTTAACCAGTTATCTCCCTTAGATTTGGTTCGGAACGAAACTTCTCAAAGGTGGAATAAAACGATTATAAAAACAAATTAATTAAAAGAATAAGCCAAAGTTGGAGAAAAAGAGTTAATGAGTTTCTAGTCATTTAGTCAAATGTGAGAAAATTTTACTGTTTATAATAAGGTGAAAGAGATCAGCTAAAATTAAGTCTCTATGGTTAAATAATTCATTACTGCTAATTACAAAAACGAAAATTAGTAAGATGTACATAAATACCTAATAAACATAGCCAATTAATATTTTCTTAAACATTAGAATCTATACACACCAAATAAAAATTAGAATAGTAAACAAGAAGAAAAAACAAAGAGAAAACCTGTCTTTGAAATTGCTTTCTCAACTGTTTGAACAAAAAACATTCAAAGTATTTATCTTTTATAAATTCACATAAGGCTAAGTATTTTAAGTGTCCCTACCTTACATCAACAGAACAAAACAGCCCAGCTTGAACCACTAACATATGAAGAGTTTGCTATCAGTCTTTTATACATATTACTAACAAATAGCATTTACAACACGAGTAATATTTAATTCACATAACAATTTTTAAAAACATATTTTAATAAATATTTCATCTGTGCTATTTATTAAATCTAATTTTTTTAAAAATCCATATATAAGCAATGTTACTGTCAATAGTCTTTTTTTGATTTGTGTTTGTATAGAAATAATTTATATCTGCCTTATTAAAAAAAAATCAGTTGTTAAATTAGAAAACGTACAGCATATGTAATAATAGTCACCGTTGTCATTTGATATTTCAGGTTACTACAAATTAGGCAAACAGAGCAGAAATTGTTTTTTAGGGAACTGTCTAAATAAATCAAAATAATCTGTTTAATTAGATTTTCTTAAAACTGTATCAAATTATTTAAACATGTAAAAAAAAAAAAAAAAAAAAAAAAATTAGTAAGTTTACTGAATTAATTTATTATTATTGTTATAAAAGTAAAAAAATTATTTAAATGCTTGTCATAGCCAGCTCTACATAGCTACGTCCAGAGTAGGAAATTCAAAAGGGCTTAGCGTAATGACAAAAAGAAATTTCTAAAATGGATGTCTTGCTGAAAATGTTCATAGAGAAATTTTAGAAAGGTAAGAGAACTATGACAACTTACTTTTCTCTGTTCCTAAATCAGGCATTTGGCTAGTGCTCAAAATATGAATTTTACAAATGAAAGACTCATAAATTCTTTTTATGGTCAGCAACAAGTTTATGTTTAGACTGTTAAGAGAATTGAAAATTTAGAATTGTAAGAATTTGAATTAGCAAAGTGGTAATGCAAACATTTTTCTGGGAAAAAAAATCTAGCAGTTAGTAACTAAAAAAAAAAAATAAAGAGAGAGAGAAAGAGAGAGTGAGTGAGTGTGTGTGTATCACACAATAATAGTCCCTTTTCTCCCTCCAGCAATTGGTTAAATAGTAGAACTTGTACTGGAAAAATCATTGTTAGTCTCAAAAAAAATTGTTAAAGAAATATTTACTTGCAAAAAAAAAAAAAAAAAAAAATCTTACAATACAAAATATATTTTAGCTTTAAATAAGCTACAAAGGGTTGATAAGCCATAAAAAGCAAATCAGTCAATTATCAGTCATAATAATAGCTGCATTGAGCAGAATGTAACAACGAAAGATTTTGAACAATATAGAATTTGAAAGATTCTATAAAGTTGACAGAATATTGTTTTTTTATGCTCTAACAATGTAGCAATGCTAAAGGCACTTAATATCAAACACTATGAACAAGATATGCAGCAACAACAATATAAAAATAAAGACTGAAAAGATTATATGCAATGATAATGGTTTTATAGTAGAGAAACCAAAAGCAGAGGAATAATTTCTTTTGGATATATTATGATACAATATGGTTTGAGATTTAAATTTATAGCATACTGTTAGGTTTAGGTATATATTCCCAAACAAGTACTTTATGAATAAAACAAAATTGATACACACAAAAGACAGACAACAATCCACATCTGACATTAACCCAACCATGTGTTATTAGCAATTAAAATGATTGAATGCAAAGTAACAAAAATTTTCATGAAACTAATTATGAGCTCTTGATACTAGTAAAAAAATTCAAAGAACTATGAAGATTTTCTAATACAGCAAACATAAATATACAGTTTTTTGTTTTGTTTTACAAATGAAAAAGATTTTGATAAAAGGATATATGAGTAAATGTGCATCCAAATAAGATACTTGAAATTATGATATAAATAACAATTTGAACTCTTTACTTAATCTTTCATTATATAAATTATATATTGATAATGATTAATGGACCACTGAAAATAAACTGAAAATTTATCTCTAATTCTATCACTTAATCATCATGATAGAAAGTGAAAATACTGAGCAGTAATATAAGAAGAAGCATTTGTTAAATGTGATTATAGTTAAAATGTAAAAATTTTGTTTAATGAATAATAAAATACCTTTAAAATAAAATTTGTTTTTAAAAATGGATTTATTTAGATTTTAAACTTTATTATGAAGTTATAAATTATACATTAAAAAAAAAAACATTCTTCTCATCTTTGAAAAATGAGGTAAGCAAGTATATTTTATTTTCCTTTCTTAGTTATTTAAAATAAATCCAGTTCAAAAAGAACAAAAATATAATTTGAACATGGTTTATTACCAATGAGTAGTGGTTAGCAAGCTAGTTTTACAGATGTTTCTATTGTAGTGAGTTCAGTTGTAACCTTGTGCTAGACTAGATGAGGCTTGGTAAATATCTAAGATAATCTGAAAGAAGTTTCTGTAATATCTAAAATATGATAGAATAATATCCAAAATGTAAGTAGAAAGTTTTATTGAAAAGCAAAGTTGATAATATTAAGTTGTAATTTCTGTTTGGGGGAACGAATTGTAATGATTAATATATCATCCTATTAATATGTGGCAGTTAATTTGGTATGCCCTAACATAACCTAATGGCAGTGTACACATTGGATTAAAGGAAAAAATGTTATTTGTCCCCATGACAATGAAAGGCCACATATAGCAAGAATAATGCAAGAAAAAAATTTTGAACTCAAATAGTCTATCCTACTCCACCTGCCATATCCAATTGACTTTGTATCACCTGAATAATACGTTTTTTGATTGCAGCAAAACCTTTTAATGGAGAACACTTTTTTTGAATGAAAACCAAATTCAACAGTTTGTCAAAAACTTGATCATCAAAACCTGCAGGATTTTACTCATAAGGTATCAAAGAGCTGCCTGCAAGTCATTGCAAATAATGGGGAATATATAATTGAATAAAAATGTACTTTGATACTTGATAAATTAAAACAAAAAATATTTATGACTCAACTGAACACATCAATAGTTTTACATTAGGGAATCATAAAAATGTATATAAAAGATTTAAACTGAAGAGTAATAAAAATTGCATGACTAATTTTTTGCTTTACTTTCAAAATCTCAAATTTTAAATATTTTTCACAAGAAAAATAGGTTATATAACAAGAAAATACTAAATTTTGTAACAAAATGTTTATTCAAAAACAAAAAAACTTACAGTGCTAGTAGCAGAATGTAGCAGTTGAAGATGAGAATGAATTCACATTTTATCGAAAATCATTGAAGTAGTAAGCTGCACACTATTTTGGATAATTTTACATTTATTGAATTGATATTTAAAACTAAATTATTACTACACTTATCAGACAATTAAATTGTGCAAGTTAACATTTTTTTTTTTTTCTCTTAAGAAAAAAAATTAGCTGGGCCAACAAAAAATCTGAGGGCTATTGGTTTTATAATAATGAGAAATTTTGCAAAGTAAATCAGCAGACCAACTTAACACAGACAGAAAGCTCATAATAACCTGTGGGACAGCTATTTCCACAATGTATCTAACAGGAATAAAAAAAAACAACTCACTATCTAGATACAGCAAAGCAGGTGCAGCTTTAGCAATAAAATTAAGATACCTGTCCCCACCCCAAGAGTTTTACAGCCCTCGTGCACTAAGAAAAGATCTTAAAATTGTAGGCAGGAGTAAATTAAAAGCAACAAGTTTAAAAGAAAAAAAAATCAGAGGCCAATATTCACAAAGCCACAAAAGCTTGTTTGACAGGCTTACATGACAGGAGGGACAGTCTCATTGCAGAGCCTAAAAAGCAAAAAATATGGAGACAGGTGGAAAACCTACCTCCAAGCAGAAACAACCACACACACTAATATTAATGCGCAATGTACAGTCTATTGAGGGCTTTGTAAATATTTTATATGCAAATCTTACAGACATATAGATATTAAAATTGAAGTGAAAGTGTGAGAAATAATTATTTAGGAAATAAGTGACTAGCAAAACAAATGTGTAGACCATGTGATAAATCAGCATATTTCTGAAGATATAGCATATAGTAAAACTCTCCCAATCTAACTAACCTACAAGAACATATAACTTATATCTAAATTATTTTTCATGAAAAGATAATTTTTTTAAATAAAAATATATTGGAAAAAAAAATTGCACTAAGAAATAATGAAATTTAACTTTTCAAATGAACATGATCATTTGGAAGAATTACTAATTTTTATTCAATAACCCAATAACAACCACTTAAATTACATATTGCTAAAACTATTGAAAAGTATCACATCAATTAAACTGTGATGAAAATATTTTAAATAAAAAATTACAAATGTATTCATATGAAAGTTGAAATGAAAATAGATTTCAACTTTGTTGAAAATTATTTAGGAAACTTTCTTAGTCACATATCGTTTTAAAAGATTAGTTAAACATATTTTTCAACAAACGGTTTACTTAGTAAACTATTATTTCACTAATTTATTAAAAATTCTACTTTTATCTACTAAATAGACACATGAAATCAGATTTTTAATTTGTTCTTTAACTGCTAGTTTAATCTGGTTTTATTAGAATAAACGTCAACTGATTGCTACACAATGTAAAAATAATTTAGACATATTTAAGCATTGTATTATAATAAATAAATGACACTAATGTAATTAGATATTTTCCAAATAAAAATTATAAAAATCAAATAAAAGAATTTTCAAATTGCTGACAGTTACATGTAATGTTTTTAAAAATACCAAGTCAAAAATGGTATTGGTGAGCATAATAAAATTAAATGTACATGAGTTTTATTATAAATCATTTAAAAATTTGGACAACAAGACAACTGATTTATAAATTATAAATGGGTGTTCTATGTAACATAAAATTATTTACACAGAAAAAAATACCAAGTTCATAGTCATAAAGCTTATGAGAAACAATGAGAAAAATAAATTTTAAATTGATGATATAAATAAAAAAAAAGCTTTCCTTTCAGTTAATTTTGTGAATAAAATGTATCAAAGTAACTTCCCTTCATCATCAAACAAAAAGAAAAAGTGGCTTAAGTGCATGTAGTCACATGCAAATAAACTTTTACACTCTTTGTAAAACAAAAGTATTATCATAGAATAAGCAGTTCTAATTGCATCTGGTAAACACTATTTTTGTTTAGTATTAGTGAAAAGCTTGGTGACAAATAAAATTCATTAAATTTAATTAGAGAAGTTGAAATTTGAATGCAACAGATTCTGAAAAGAAAGATAACTAGTAAAGATATAACAGGGTAATATGGCTAAGATAACTGCGCATGTGCTCCAGCCACGTTAACAGCTCTTGTAGAATTATGAGAAATTCACTAACAAATTTCCTTCATTTTTTTTTTTACAGCACAAAATGACAGAAAAAAATTTATTATTTTTAAAGAGAATTGTCAACTAAGAATTTTTTTAAGCAAGAAAAACTTGGCTGCCAAGGGCCACTGCATAATTTGATCAGACAGATTTATCGAATAAGCACAAACTCTAACTAGCTTTGATATTAAATCTTAAGAAATTTTAAAAAGTTGTTGAGAAAATAAAATAGTAGTGGGGTGTTTGAAGAGAAGAAAGTAAAAAGTGAAACTTGATAAAGTAAGATTAGATCTGGAAATGATCTCAGGTAAACTTCAAACAAGCTAGTGTGATTAAAAATAGCTTAAATTTTCCTACAGTGTTTTTGCAGGATAATTTATGAAATGTTTCTTTTAAACCATCATCATATGAAGTCTTGAATAAGTGTTACCTCTTACTGATATACTCTATCAAGAATGTATAGTGTCCAAGTCGGTCCAAGATGGCGAGTATTTTTCCTTTCAGAGAAATTATGCACTAAATAGGTGTTAGCAGTGGGGCTGCTTAAAACTGCAGTTGCAGGCATTGCGCATGTACTGTGGCCAGAGCAGGCCAGGCCAGGCCACTCCCACCACAACCACTAGCACCTCACTGAAGAAGGTAAAGTGATAAAGCTAGGGATAAGATGCACTGTAGCAGGTGCAGTGTTTGTTGCAAGAAATCAGTAGTTAAGAAAAGCTTCTTGTGATCAGTGCACCATTCCCGTCAACTGCAACAACAGCAGCCTACCGATTCATTTACCACCACTGCAACAGCATGTTGAGACACACGTACTGAACAAGAAATACACAAGCCTGCACTACTATTTCAAATAAACCTATGACATTAGCTTATCTACATACAAAAGTTGTTTTTTTTATTAAATTTTTTATGTAATATCTAACAGTAACTAATCAACCAAAGAAGTACAATATGTTAAAAAAAAAAAAGAAAATAATAACTAATACACAGAGTAATAAAGATAGTGCAAGTAAAAGATCCCACAATTGTAACATCATCCAAGGAATGCAAATATGCAGCTTTAAAATTATGGATGGAAATTATGCTTTTCAAGTTGCGACTACTAGACATTATAAGGTTAAAAAGTTATGTTATATACCTAACATGTGGGAACATGAACCAAGTGTGATAACTTCGACAAATAGTAATTAAGAGGATATTAAAAATTAGGTATAAAAAGAGTTTCATTTAAATATTGGTTTTTACACACCACACACACGCACGCACACACGCATGCGCGCGCACACACATTAAATAATAAGAGTAAACGGAAAAGTAATTTATGTTAAGCATTAGAAAAAGATGCTATTTAATTTTAAAAATCAAAATTTTAAATTCATTTTATCCATTTGTAGAGGTGATAGAATATTTGAAATAAATCAGAACTCTTGGGTAACAAAAGAGGGTTACAAACAAGGACATGCGAAACTAAAATTTAACATCGTAGAATGGCCAGATTTGAAAGCAAAATTCAAAGAATGTTCATTTTTGTATAAAATTTCCTAAAAAAGGTTACACAGATTGTAACTTGTAAAATGAAGAAAAAAAAAACTTGTATTTTTAAAACTTATTTTGTGTAGCAAATGAAGAGAGCTGTGTGTGTGTGTGTTAAATAAAACAAGTGGTTTGTGAACAAGTATATAAGGATTCCAAGAAAAGCTATTAAAATGAGCAAGCAAATAGAAGCTTTAAGTATAACTGCATTTCAAGTACTTCTGACCATCAACTAGATAAAATGATTTTCAAGTACTAATTTTCAAAAGTACTAATTACTAATTACTGTAGCTACAGAAAAACAGACACTTTCTACAGAATATAAAAAGGACTCTAAACACATTAACGAAAAGAAATAAAATAAGGTCCAACTCAATATTTTGCATGATTGGACATGATTGTTTGTCAAACAACAACGATAATATTTTATATATTTTATCTCATAAAGACAACATATAGAGTGATTATTCTTACATTATTACTGATGTAGATCCAAATAAATACATTCCTTATCAGGTAGAAGTATACATCACTGCATAGCAGCTTTCAAATTTCCTACAATATAGCCATCATTGCTGACACTCTTGATTCACTTGTTCTACAGAGGTCGTCTATGCGCATGCGTTCTTAGCACACCACTCCTATCATCTCAGTGGAGACTACATATGTTGTATGCTGACATCCACATGGAAGAAATAGGATTGTTAATATATAATTTCCAAATTTAAAATTGGTATCATACTTCATTAAAATTAGTTGAATATCATACCAATAAACAAAATGCCAACTTAAACTTATAAAATATAAAAAAAAAAAAATATATTAAACTTATAGCAGTTAGAAAAAAAACGAGCTCCTTAACTTGATAAATCTTTGCTGCAATACATATATTTTTCAACTTTTTAATCATTCAGATGTCATAAGCAAGAACAAGCTATCGAGATTCTAAACCGAGTATTTATGAAGAGATTCCAGAAACTTGCAGCCAATTTCGTCACTTGCCATCTTTGAGGTAACCGTTAGTTTGAATGTTAAGTAAAAGAGGCACAAAGTATGAGCAAGTTGTGGCCCTTACCTGCCAACAGAGCACACATGACCCAGACAGGAATTTTGGTGAGCTGCAGACAGAGTATGCCAGATAGCAAAGCACTTACCCATGACCTCAATGGCTACATTCTTAGTGCGCCTTCTAACAGTAGATAAAACTCCAACATTTGAATTAGATGACAAGGTCCAATACATAAGGTCACCCCAATGAGGTAACTTCCTACACCTTTCAAGTGCATCTCGACAGCAGGCAGGCAGGCAAGCAGTCACCAGTCACACTCTTATGCATAATTACTCCGTGTACAGGAGAAGGGGAACCCCGCTGTCTCATCTCACATACATTAAGTACTATGCCCACATTTTGGCAATGTGCTTGCGCAGTCACCGGCTTCTTCTACATAGCCACGCATGCGCTATGTCATATTTCTTTGCTTGTATAGTCATCGTCAAACGGAAAAGAAAGGAGTACCTCATGTCAGGTCACCAGAAAGATTAAGAATCTGCTGGCCCGCCATCTTTGTATATAAAATAACATGTGCCCCACTAGATAGCAACAATGACAATGCAGGTGGCCATACTATCTACTTACAAGGATTTCAATTAAAAAAAGAAAAAAAAAAAGAAAAAAGAAAAAGAGTGATGCTGGATTCCCTAGTGGCTGGTAACAGCAAAAAGGGAGGGAAGTACCATTTTTAATCAACATACAAGCCATTTTCCCGAAAGACAGAGAAAACTAAAACATTATGGCCAACTTTAAACCAAATACACAAATGCAAAGTTGTTTTCATTTGGAAGTAAAAAGAAAAAAAGAAAACAAAAAAATAGTGTGTGATATCCAACAGTCTAAATGGTCACAAGTATTTTGGGGTAGTTTCACTAATTTAAGGTACATTCTCCTTGCCTATCCTAAAAAAAAAAAGAAAAAAGAAAAAAAGAAGATAAATGAAGATGTAAAGAAACAGAAAATGCCTATGAAATACACACCTATAGGAAGTGCAAAAGGAAACGGAAAAAAACATTAACAATCTGATCATTAAAGTAAATTACAAATTTAAAAGATTATTCAATATTAGATAAGTTAAAAATGTACAAGATGATATAGAATGACGATAGAGCAAATATATCAGAGTTACAATAGCATTTACCAAGCCTCCATCTTTTTTAGTAGTCAAGTGCTGTGCTTAGCCGCTACTTACCGCACAGTGACAACTATTTTATAGCTATAATTCAGTACATCTCTTGCTAGCTGATGCTGCAATGAATACAAGGTAACAATCCATTAGGTCATGCATACCATGTCTGGTGAACGTGGCCTGTGGGGGCCACTTTGCATAAGTCCTTGCCACGGGCTAGCTTAGTGCACCAGCTTATCTGACCTCTTGTGAGAAAAGAGCAAGTGTGAGGGGAGCTGTAGTCAAATCTCAGCAGCCAGACACCGGCATTAGCAGGGTTGAAAAGGGATCTCCTCTTCCAGACAGTATTCAATCCACAAAGGGAGGAAAGAACGAATGGGGACGAGGCGCGCGCACACAACTTGTGTCATGAGGAGGGGGTAGGAAGCAGGAAAAAAGAAAAAAAAAATTTTCCAAGCTGTGTTAAAAAAAAAAAAATTCCATTGCCATTGGATATACATCCAGTTGATGATTTATACATCCAGAAATAATGTCACAAAACAGTGTAGAATGAAACAATTTGAAGGCGGCAAGATGTAAATATCTCATACTCATAGCAGCAGCAGCAGTCATGCCGGTCACTTAAACATGAACTAGTATATACATATATACAAACATCTAGCCAAGTAGATCAGACAAGCTAAGTCCACCTGAGAACTGGCAAGATTGGTCCAACAAGTAGGTGTGATGTAAGCATCTATTATCATTTCACATTTAGTAGCCAAACAGGTTAGATGATGGTGAAAAATTCTCCATGCGCAGCTATAGGTTGCTGCAGACTAGAAACTAGCTCTACTTCAAACCCCAATCCGCCATACTGTTATAGTTAACGCAACTGTGCTTGCATGTCAATTGGTGTGTGAGAGTGAGGCCAAAGTAAAATGAGGGAGAGCAAGGAAAGGAGAGCAAGAAAAAAGGAGGAGGAGCAGGAAGAGTAAGAGGAGAAGAAACAAGTGAGAGGAAGAGGAGAAAATAAGAGATTGTGTGTGTGTGTGTGTGTGTGTGTTTGTGTGTGAGAGAGAGAGTGAGGGAGAGAGAGAGAGAGTGAATGAGTGAGTGCCTGTGTCTGTGTGTGCGCCTGCTGTGTAGCTTTCTGCTGATGTGAAATCTAGAATATATCCACCCAAGGAAAATATTCCTGGATTTACACACAATGAGAAAGATCTTTTGGAAAACAAAAGCTAAAATCTAGGAACAGTAATTTTTTTTATATCTTGTTGTTGAAAAAACTTGTTTAAATCAAAAAATCCATCGTAAACTGCATTGTACAGCTGGCTAAACGGTAAGCTAGTCTATAACATATTGCATATTCTCTGATCATGTGACCAACAGAGACAGAAATTTCCTTACGCCATGTTTTAAGGCATGAAATCAGAATCAAATGATGTAAGAGTTTTGTTTTAAATTGTTTTTAGATGCTGAGAAATTACTTTTGTTGACTCTCCAGCTGTATAGTTTCAATACACCCATTCTTAAACCATGTCAGTTTTTCTTACAGCTCTTATTTCAAAATATTATAACTCAAAAAGCAATAATATACTATGTCTACTGGCTTGCTATTCACAAATGTTGGCAGTTATGTACAGTTATTAGTTTGTGGAAGGCTTAAAAAATGGAGAAGAAAAAATTGTGACTGTGTCTCTAAGTCTTCTTCATTTAGTCATCGTGTAGAGAGAGTTAAGCAAGCTAGTTGGGGAGTAAAGGCTGCTACTGTTGAGAAAGAACAAGCAGCTAGTGGCTGACTGACTGGCAAGCAGGCAGGCACCAGTGACAAGGCCAACTTGATTCATCTGAGCTTTCACAGCTGATGTAATTTCATTGATAGCCTTATTGTCTGCTGCCCTACTCCCATTTTCCAGCTCCCCCTCTATCTTACTCTTCGTATGTCTTTATACATAGATAGTCAAAAGCACTTCTTATTTACACAACTTTATTATGAGCAAGCCAGCCATCATTGTCATCATCTTCAGCAGTGTAAAAAAATATGTTTGATCTGAAAAGTTCTCATCTATCCATACATGTAAGATGTGTGTGTGTGTGTGTGTGTGCATGGGAGAGAGAGATAGCATGCTGATGCCTTCTGAATGTGTGCAATTTCCTTTCTACTAAAACACATTCACACTTTTAAACTTTTTCATACTTTGTTTAAAAAAATGTTATCCTTTATAGTTATGCATTTATGTGCTGGAGAGAATTCACTTCATTTAAGTACATAGTTCTGAATGTGCTGTTCAAGATTATCAACAAATTTTGATACCATTTTTATTTTTATTAAAGATGAGTGCTCCTAGATAGCATTTACAACAATATCTTCATGATTTATGTAATAAGTGATAACCAACTGCGGATTTACAAGAGGTTAATGCAAAAAAATATTTCCTCACAAAAATTTTAAAATAATGAAAATAAAATAAAGAAGAAAAAAATCAGATCACAGTATATTTATGTGAAAAGTGTAATAGAATATAAAGCAAGAATTTAGAACTTGTAAAAATAATAATAAAAATGATCAAAACACTTGATTTAATCAATATTCTAAAATTAAAAAAAAAATCATAAATTTACCAGCAGATGAATTCAGTGTTGTAAAAGTATTACAAATAATAATTTGTGGAAAATCCCCAGTTATTTGAAATCAGAAAAATGTTTATTCAGGAATAAAAGTTTGAAATATTGAATATTGCCATTGTAAGGCATTACAATAATTTATATCAAATTTAAATGTCAAATATTATTTAATTAAAATCAACAAAAAATTGTCAAATTTCAATAAATATTTCCAAAAGTAGAAAGAAAAGTAATAATGCTTTTACTCTACTAATAGTTACTAATTTTAGATACTAAGAAAAGAACTTGAAAATGAAGCTTACATTTATTCAATACTTTTCCTATTCTCTTGACTACATATTAAATAATCTACTTCAGTTAATAGAAGACTATAGGAGGTGAAAGCCAAAAGATTTAAAAGTTGTCAAGAAAATGTGAATTTGTACCTAACAAAAAAAGGGTGGGGGAGAAAAAATAGGTAAAAACTGTTAAAGCCTATTTACCATGTGTTTAAACATACAATCCAAAAGGCACTGCAAGGTATATAAATATTGTAATTTATTATTCTTACACTTAAATCTATACATCACCTGAAGTCCTAAATTCAATAATTGCTTACTTGGATTCAATGTAATTAAACATTTTAAATTTACAAGCAGTTTTTATTTCTTGGAATTTATTTGATTGATATTGTTACTTACTATAACATGAAGGGATAAAAGTTAAGTCTTACAATAAAACTCTCTCACTCACATACACACAAAGTAGTTCAAACAGAATTAAGAGTATAAATTTGTCATATCTTTATTTGAATGTAACTTTTACTATGAATAGATATTGAAAGAAGAGACATATTTGTTATATTATTCTTTATTGTGGAAATCTTTCTTAGAGAAAGAGTTCCGGAAGCAAGAGGTTAATAACTTTATTCTTTGCAACTTTCTTGTAATATCTGATGATCAATGAGAAAGCAATCTGTAGAATAATACTATTAATGTACACTTGAATTGATTATTGTTTAATTTTATTAACATTCTACAGGTGTCTGTTTAATTAAGGAAAGCGTAAGTAGTTTTGAAAAAGTTAACTGTATTTAAAGTAAATTTTTTGTGTGGGTTTCCCTAGTTTGTTTGCAGTATCTAAATAGAAAGAGATCAAATAATATCTGCAGCAAGACAACTTGATGTGAACCTGATGCTAATGCTACGAAAAAGATGGCGTGAGACTTTAAACCAATGAAAGTCGTCCAAAGTAGCATCTATGTTAATGCAGTGGGTCATGGTTGTACTACTGGCAAGGAAGAAAAGGAAACCAAAAGGCAGGCAAGAACAGGGGTCGACTAAAGAAGAGTGGGGGAGGTGGAGGCATCATCATCAGCAGCAATCAGACGAGAGAGTAATGGCAGTGGCAGCAGTAGCAATGTGATTGTCAGCCATACAGAGTCACAGCTGTCAACAGAGAAAATTCCTTAACTGTAAAAAGATCTGTCCTTGTCATAACAGGCAT